>OX421844.1:43403787-44071139 GCA_949127995.1 Suillia variegata
CTTTTAACATATCTAAAGATGGTATATCTTAAAAATACGGATTGGAGGTCTTATCTGATTAACGCTTAGTTTCGGATTTCGGATTGTAGTCGAAATTCGAATATGTCAATTTTCTATTAAATTATTCTAATTGAATAAATAATTAAAAATTTAAAGGATCTACAATTACAAAAAATATATATGGTTACTTCTTAAAGAAAATACTAGAATTTCTAATCCAAACTTTCGACCCTTTTTGAAATATTTAAAAATTTTAGTTTTATCGAACAAATATGAATCGAAATCCTTTGAATAGTTTACCTCTGAATTTTATTCCAAATATAGTAAAAGTGTTTATAGTTAATTGATTGATTATTTTAACATAACATTATTCAAATTATCAGTTCGATTAGTAGTAGGAAATACAAAAAATATTATCAATATATTGATGAATCGACAGTTTTTCACCAATGTCGGTATTATACTATCGATTTTTCCAAAATACGATGTAGTAGTAGGGATACAAAAAAAAAATTGTGATATATCGATATTTTTTTCATCAATATCGGTAATTATAATATCGATGTTTCAAAAATGCGATGTTACTTTTATATGTTATCGATATCTTTTTAATTCGATATATTGACATTTCATAATACCCATGTTTCAGACAAACGATGTTACTATGCTATCGATATCTTTTTAATCGGATTTATTGATATATCATCTTTTTAAGAAATTTTCTCAAATCAAATTATTTGCTTACTGACTATTAAAAAAAAATGCTGAGTTATTTACTAGAGTTTGTTTGCGATAACTTATTACAAGCAGGCCCGTATCTAGTGCGGGAGGAAGGGGGCAATTGCCACTAAGGGGCGGGATGTGGAACAAGCTCTGGGGGCAACACTTATAGAAAAGTGAATACCTTTTTTCCTATTCTTTGCTTCTTCAATATGCTTTTCTCATGAATAAAATGTACTGTTATATTTTTCAACAACTACCATTTCATAAAAATAATTCAGTTATAAAAATATTTGACAAAATCTAGTCTTGACCTGGCCCTTAATTCCGACGTACGGGCCTTTTAATTGTCGAATTGTGGTTGGCTTTAAATTTCGTAGATATTTCATAGAATATCGATAGTTTTTTTGTCGATATATTTAACAATCGATTTTTTTTTTCATCAATATCGTTAATAGCACTATCGATGTATTTTATCCGATGTTGAACACTTAGTAGCACAATATCTCACAATTGCAACTTGTTAAGCAACTAAGATCAGCCGATGAGGCTTAAGATACATTGAAAAATTCGCTTAGAACTTGGAAGGCTTGGAGCGGTTGTTTGGAACTTGTGTTTCAAAAAAATTAAGAGTTTTTAGTTCTGATATTTTTGCATATATATAAAATAAAATTAAATTTTAATAAAAAGCTAAATTATCTTTTCATAATTTTTTATAAGACGAGTGACAGTCAATCCTGAAGCTTCTTAAATCCCACCTGAATTTTGTTTTTGTAGAATGTGCTTCTAGCCACATAACCGAACTACCATAAGACGCAATTTGGAAATTTGTTCTAAGTATATGAAAATTTAATTGCCCTCTATAAAAAATTGTTTTCTCCCTCTTTATTCCGACACTATCCTGGATACAGCACTGAGGACTAAGAGTTATAGTCCCATACCAGCCCACACTCAATTCAGAACTCTAAACTCTTTCCTCTACTCTCCGATTAGGCTTCAACCTATTGAAAATCTATATTAAAAAAAAAACAAACTCTCTGATTTTTCTCGTTTTTTTGTTCCGTATAGAAACCAAAACCACACAAAGCAACTTTATATTTATTAAATCAAAATAGCGCGGCGCACACTTAAGAGACATGGCAAAACAATTCCCCCGCCATGGCAATATTTCTTCGTTACTTTCGACTTCCGTTTGCTGTCCGGGCCGGTGGCAACTCTTCGCATTCCAGAGGCCAATTCATTCCAAAGAACCGAGCGGCAAGTCAAAAACGCTTAAGTACAGTTGGACGAGGCGAGCGCGCTCCCGACCAACTAAATTTATGGCGACATAATTTTAGGTTAAGGTATTTTTATGGTTTCCTTGCGACATATTGTTGTAAGTCGCATTGTAAAATACTTTGCACAAATGCTAAACTGGAGCAGGCTGAAATTTTTAGCAACTAGATAAAATGCTAGAAAGTTCAACTTTTCATTACTGCTTAATAAATTTTTAAATATCTTTTATTTAAGCTATTAAAATTATTGATTTGGGGGGGTCGAATATGAAAAAAAATACAACAAATATTAAACCTCATTTCCGGCGCTTAATCGCAAAAATCGCCAACGCCGGAAGTTGCTGTTAATCTGCAAACATAGTAATTATGAGCATAAACGCACGCAGCGGCGCCTTGTATTTGTAGCACAGGAGTGTGGAGAGACCAGCTGCCACAACATCCGCTTGTGCTGAGATACCCACTATCACCAACAACATTATCGTCATCACAAAAACAACAACAACAACAACAACAACAACTACTACTAGTACTATGGCAAGCACAATAAAGCAAAAACAAGTGTTTGCACACTCATTAAGAGGCGGTACCCCACGCGAGTGCCAGCGCTACGGTTGTGCATGCTGATAGCGCTGCGCTGCGTTGGGCTGTGCTCATACCCCGCCAGATTTGTGGTTGGAGAGGTACTCATGTGTTTTAACGATTTTCACTCAATTTATTCATTGTTTTACGAGCAAATGAACAGGATTAACAGAAGCCGCAGCAGCAGCGCCGGGCAGGATAACGCAGTATCATGTAGCTGGGATAAGGCATTTGCGGAAGGGAAGCTGTTTGTTAGTTGGGGGGTCAAATTTAATATGCATTGCAAAATATGGAAATCTGACATTGGCGCACAGTACTTTGGCTGCAGCTGGAAATTTACAAGAAATTTAAAAACTTGAAAAATTGGGCAGTGGATAAATATAGACAATGTCAACATTAAATATTGATTTTAATTGTTTTTAAAGCATACTTTTAGGCACTATGGTAATAGAAAAGAAGAGTAAGAGCATGTCATTAAAGTTTGGTTATATGCTTCGACTTTTAGTTAAGCGAAATTATTTAGGCCGAATTTTTTGATTTTGTAAATTTTTTTATGATTTTTCCAAAACAATAACAAAAATCATAAATTTTTGTTGTTTTTGAGTTGGAATAATTTGGAATAAAATTGATATCATATTTTATCAAACTTGTTTTCGATTTTTACGAACTATTTATAGTAAAGGAAAATACTGTACGACTGTGCTTGGGTAAATGAGGCAACACGCAGGTCATGTATGAAGTCATATAAAGCGCGTAATAAAACCTACGGATGCATATGCAATGTCGGCTTATATAGTAGAACAAAAACAACAACAACAAAAAAAACAAAAGACAAAAGCATTCGCTGAAGTAATAAGAAAAGTACATACGAGTATATGATTCAAGGTGAGTAATTCAATTCGTTGAGCTCAATCGCGAATCAAAGCGACTGGAAATAGGTCAGCTTGAAAGAGGCTCGTAAATCTAATTTTTTTTTATTGATGCATTTTAAAGGCAATCGCAAATTTAAGAGGGTGGATTCTAGATTTAAGTAAACGGAATTTTAGTAAATATCACGGAGATAGGGCGACGATTTTTTTCAATTAAAAGTAGCTTGATGTAGCGCTATGGACCTAGGCTGGTGTATGTGAGACTTTAGCCGCCATTCTAAACTAATCTGACCACTTTAAGGCTCCATTATTTTTATATATATGTTTTATATAATTATTATTGTTACCTATTATGTGACGTTTTCTTAACCTAAGTCATTATTAAAAATTAAAATTTCCAGATGCTGCCAATCCCAGAATCCAACAGGCAATTTCGATACTCTCTAATACAAGGAAATACCCAATCCTTGCATCAGAGACCACCTCAATGTGTCGTCTTTTACGCCTTAAAATTATAACTTTACAATATTCCATCAATGATATAATCAACAATTTGCAAGTAACAGAAAAATCGTTACCACAATTTTCTGACAACAGTGGTTCCAAATTTCTAATAGTGAGTGTTGTAGAGGGTTCTCTTGGAACCCAAATACCATTCGCCTAACTAAAATCCGAAGCATAGAACAATAATCCATAGTTAAATGAAAAGCTGATTTGCATATAACCAACATTAATGACCCGCTGACCTGCTCTCCTACTCCACGTTTCTATAACCAAACAGCCTAAAAGTATGCTTTAAAAATAAAAACAATTAAAAGCAATATTTAACGTTGATATTGCGTACTCTTTTATTAACATGCCATTCATTTGAGTACTTTCACATCCGTTTGAATTAAATACAAAACAAACAAACCGAAAAAAAATCTGCTTGAATATGTAAAAATGAAATTACGAAACAAACGTGATTTATGTGCTGCTGAAAGTAACAATTAAATTAATCACATTTAAATTGGTGGCATTAATCATTTTCGAATTGCAATATATGTATATAAATTAAAAAACAATTAATAAAAGCGCTTAAACAATTTGTCGCTCTCTCAACAAAACGCTCAAAACGCTCATCAAAAATATATTTAATTATTAAAAATTAACAACAAAAAAACAAACAGAAACAAAAAAATCAACCAAATTGTAATCAAGTTTTTAGAGGTTTATCGAAATCATTATAAGATAAGCATGGCTTTAATTAGCCTGAAAATATGCTGCATAAATTAACGCATTTATGCAAATTACTATACAAACAAACACAAGCACACATGCACACGCCAGTTGAATAACCTCACCTCAAGTGACGCACTTAAACCAAATTTTTCGCACCAATACAGCTACTTGAAAAGAAATTATATACAAAATATATAAGTATATATGTATATATATATATATATGTCTGTATATAGCCACTCGTAAATGAATAAGTTCAATTCATCGCTGAATCGAATGAATTTTCGCCGCGCCGATTTAAATGAAAATCAAATTAAAATATACACGCGCTTTTTAACGCGCCCGCTTCCAGATCATATCAATTCAATACGCTCGCTGATGGCGATGGCGATGGCGATGTTCTTGTTGATGATGATTTATATACAATATATATTTGTTGTATATTTATTTTTATTTTGCCAGTCAAAGTGCCAATTGAACTCAACTCTAGCCAACTGCGACGCGACGCGACATCGACAGGCGGAAGTGAAAAATCATTGAAAAAGGATATTCACAGGATATTTCGCTGCTTGCGAAAAATAAACAAAGTGGCATAGCATATTCGCAGCACTTTTGCAGTTCGGTTTGTAAAACGCGAGAAAAAAAAACACAAACAAAAACAACATTGAAATATGGCTGCGAAAGTTTTTTCTGTTTTTCGGATTTATATTTTTACTTAGTAAAGTGGCAAACGCTCAAATTGCCGCACATATAAAAATTATAAGCATACAGCAAAAAAAAAAAAACAGCTCGCAGCAAAAGGCGTCATATTTTTGAAGTAGTCGGGTAAAAGTGCTTTTGTCCGGATTTATGTAGCAATATGCTAAAACGTCCAATTAGGCTGGCATTTGGCGGAGTTTTGCGAAGAGTCAAGCAAAGGTGTTTTATGAATAATCGAAGTTTTGTTAGGAGTAAAAATATCCAACTATAGAAAAGCTCACTATAGGAACTCGGGTTATACATGGGTTAAATATCTAAAATTTGTGTGTAACTGTTCTAAACGATGTTTAAAAGATATTTTAAAAGTTTTGAATTTAAAAAGAAAAGTAGATAAACAATTTATTAACTGAGTTATAGAATATATAAAGCTATGGACATGTATGTAATACTTTCGTTTATTTACAATTTTTTTTAACAACAAACTTTTTAATAACTCATATTTGGATTTTTGATACAATGAGTCACTATTATACAATATGATTGAAATATAGCTGTAAAAAATTTGTTAGAACCATTTAATATGAAAAAGGTTTTATTAACAAGGCATATACAATACATAAATAGGAACTACCTAGGAATAAAGGAGCTGAACTACCTAGGAATAAAGGAGCCTAGGAATAAAAGAGCTACCTGGGAATAAAGGGGCAGTGGCGATATTGTCGCCATTTCAAAAAATATTATTTTTACGAAATAGTGTTTGTTGAAAAATTTAACAGTATTTGTTTTTTCATGGAAGCAGATGACGAAACAAAAAAAAACAAAAGGTACTCACTTCGGAAAGTGTCGCCTTAAAGATATAAAGATATGAAGAAGCAAGTGTCGCCCTAAAGTTTGTTCCACATGCCCCCTTACAAAGTGACGCCGGGGGCAACTACCTTGTTTGTACCAACCCCCCCCCACCAAATACGGGCCTGTGAATTATCCCTCAATTTTCAAGCCAATCTTTACTTAAACTTCATCAGTTCGTTTCAAGTATATCAGACAACTATGTACAAAAATTGTTTCCCAATATCTCCAACGATTCTCCAGATATTGCTTTAACATGCTTTGAGTATTTATTGCAATTTAGAGAGCAGGCTAAAGTTAAATCAATTCATCTCAGCAAACTTTATACACAAGTAAGTACAGGGTGGCGCAACAGAAATCACCCTATTGGAGGATGCTCTCATTTTTGCAAATGGCCGCCAATGTCAAATCTGTTTTGACATTTGTGGACTAGACAGATACAGAATACAAGTGAATAAGCCATGGAGCGATACACTCCCCAAGAACGCGGAATAATTGTGTCTATTTTTTTGCGTAACAATTCGTCTGTGGTGTTGGCAAAAATCATAATGAGCGATGAGGCTCATTTTCACCCCAGCGGGTACGTGAACAAGCAAAATTATCGCTTTTGGGGAACCGAAAATCCGCGAGTGATGCACGAGAAACCAGTGGACGGTGCGCGCTATAGGGCAATGTTGACCGAGTTTTTTCTGCCCGAACTGGACGAATTAGGACTGGTGGACATGTGGTTCCAACAGGACGGAGCAACAGCACACACTGCACGAGCCACAACCGACATTCTGAAGGCCGGATGACTTATTTTGCGCCACCTTGTATATGTATATATCTCTTACAAAATGCACTAACTTGTTTTTGCGAAACATGTTTTATTCCAGTTTCTGGTAACCTATATTAAAAACACCTTACATCCTTCTTAGCCACAAAAAAAGATATTTTAATGTCTTATAAAATAAACCGTATCTCCAACTTTTGTTCACATATTATAACGATTCGATTTTTGTTTGCTCCAAGATGATTGCATATTTGAACTTAAAGTTGGCGCCTACTTGTCATGTATGACGCGCATTTATCGATACTTAACTTTATGTATCAATGAATAATTTGTAAGAGAACCGGGTTAATAAATACCGAATACTAGCGCATATGGTATAAATATCAAGCAACACTTAACATGGTTGATATATGAAGTAGTGTCTGGGTATAGTAAACATCCTATATAGTGAACACCTCGATATAGTGAACGCCTAAATTTTTACATGGAGTACTCTAAATAGTGAATTATCGAAATTTTGGAAGCAATTTTAAGCAAAAAGCAACAAAAACAAACAAACAAATTTCACTGATTTATATTTTTGATGTTGATTGTTACAAAATCAGCTGTTTTTTTACCTTAGTGGTTATATTTTTTGTCCAGTCCAAACCGATTCGCAAACGTCTATTCGCCAATTCATTCAAAAGGCATACATTTATGTTTTGCTAGTAATTTATTTTGATGATCTCTTGAATTTATATAAACAAAGTGTATTTTGAGGAAATAAAACGAGTTTTTGACCAAACCTTGATATAGTGAACAATCTCAATACTGTGAACAGGCCTTGTAATAATTAGTTCACTATATCCAGACACGAACGTATTCGTTAGTACTTATTTTAGAAAAAAATTTTATACATAAAGGCATTATTTAAAAGAACAAAAAATTAATAAGTATGATCCACCAAAATTTTTTTAAATAGATTTTTTTTTAAATCTTATCTTTTTACAAAATTTCAGCCCAATATCTCAAATGCCTCTTAAGATATCGTGCTTTACACTAGTATGCAGGGTCATGGGACAAATGGTTCTCAAGGGTAAAAAATCTAAATTTCAGCTCAATATCTCTTACGATTTATGCATTGTCTTGTTACCCAAAGAATAAAGGACATTGTGTGGTCTATAGCAAATGTAACGCTGCATTTACTGCCTTTAAATAAGTTTCACTTTACATTTTTTTTGCATGAAACTCTCAAAGACCTTCAATTTTAAGAAGCCCATCCGAATCGATAGTAAAAATCCACCCTTGCATTGCGCTTATTGACCACAATTGCTGTTTTGATTTTTTTCTTTATAATTTTTTTTAAAACCTAATCCTGACCATGTCCTCGCTGTTGTCCTTTTCCTCGCTCGCTCGCCCACCAAGTCAATTCGAATCAATAAAATTGTAAGCAATTTCGTGTTAACCTTCTCTCGTTTGTTTTTTTTTTTGTATTATTATTTGGGTTAAAACTTTTCGCTTTGCACTTACTTTTTATTAGATCAGCTTTAAGCAGCGGATTTGCATGTCGTAGTGACCGCAAAAAAACAACAAAACAAAACAAAGTGACAAGGTTAAACGCGACGGCTTATACAACCCACAGCAGAGTTGACCACTTTGACTCGCTTAGCAAAGAAACAAGCTTTAAATGCTTACATTTCAGTTTTAAATCTTGATTTACAGACTTCTGACCAATTACTGCGTAAGGCAGCGATGAATGCGTTGTGGCTTAATACTGCTATGGGCATGATAGCGTAATGGGCATGGCTACTTTTAAGCTGATTTTCATGAAAATATATTTATGAACTTAATTATGACAATTAGTTTATTTATATTAATGTTTACTTTTAGGAAGAAAATCTCTTGGAATCCCGCTTGAGTTATTTATAATGTATATAAAGAAATGCGAAAGTCAGCGGAAATGAATGAAATGAATTCGTTGAAAAGTTCACCCACACAAATGACAAATTGATACTGTCTGCTTGTGTGTGTATGTGTGTGTGTATATTTTTTCACACATTAACAGCTTCGTACACTCAAACGTATCCTTTGTAATCTTAACACACTTATGCCCATACATAATCACACACACACAGATAAATTAACATGCGTATCTGCTCGAATGCGCACTTTGGCTTGTGTGCCTTTGACTCTTTTTGAGTGTGTGTGTGGGTTCTTATTTATTTGTTTGTGGGTGTGAGTTTTCGATGTTTTTTTGTATGTTTTTGGTTTCAATTAGTTTGAACGCGCTTGTTAAAGTGTGTGGGTGGCTTTTCTGTGAGTTTGTATTATAGTTGTGTTGGTTTGGCGCTTGTTTTGTGGCAACACGTTATTTGGGTTAAGTGGCATCCCGGCAGTGATTTGTGCATTTGTAGGTTTTTTTTCATAAACTTTTTATTATTAAAGGGAACGCGAAAACAGGAAAACTCGAAAAGCTCGAAAAGTTTTAGTCTCTTTACGGGAAAGCAACTTTTTGTTACCTCGAAAACATTTTTAATCAGCTGTTTTTAACCTACAGTGTTGTCTAATGTATTTTTTAAATTATTACTGCCTATTTTCCTTTTTTTTATTTGTATTGCTTTCATTTTGTTTCGATTTTTGCAAGTATGTAAGCTATGAAATGTTTATTAAAAAACAACTTTTTTATTTATGACTTATTTTTTACCATGATGTAACATATATAAAAAATTGTGAAAAATGTGCTTCTTCACTTCGATATTTTTTCTCTCTTTGAAAATTTAATTTTTGTGTAGTTGCCATGATTGCTTCAAAATTATCGAGTAAACAAAACAACAACGTAGTTTGCTGCCAAAAATAAATAAAACAAACTTCAACACAAGACAAAAAAATAAAGCAGAAGTCGAGGTGAGTTCGCTCAGTTTGCTTACTCATTTCTACTTACTTACCTTATTACTATATTTAACCATATTTTACTAGTTTAAAAACCAAAATTTACTCTTTAGAAAAGTTCACTTTTTTCATGGCAGTAGTAGTTTTTTTTTTTACAAACAGGCAACACTAAAAAAAAGAGCAACCTTTCGAGGTTGCTTTCGCGAATAATTTGCCTCGATTAATTGCGAGGCACTCGAAAACTAAGTTTCGTAAAATTGTGTACACTTTTTTAAAGGTTCGAAAACTTTCGCGGGTTCGAGGGTTACGAGGCATTTTCGCTTTTAAGGGAATACCCTTATAATAAAAATTAGCTGACATTTATTAAATTGCAATTGATTTTTAATTAGCTTAAACTCCATACTAAGATTTATGTCATGCTATAAAACATTTATAGCATGCTATAATTTAAACAATTTAATTAAAATAATCGTTCAATACAACAAATTATTTCTTTAAACTAATCATGCGTGTCCTTATGCATTTGTTATTGCTACAAGGAACAACTTCATTTTTAAATTCTGTAAATATTAAAAAAATCTTAAAAGTTTCAAGTGTTAACAAAAAAAAAATAGTTACACTGTTTAAAAGCGAGAGTATATGTGCGATATGTGCGCCCTACTCTGTCGCTTTCAGTTTTGTGAACTGATCTTGCATGACCACATTTAATCAAGTGTTAAATTGAAACAATTCAATTTGACCACGCAACGGAACGCAATCACACACACACACACACACACTCGCACACATGCAGAAACTTGCCAACGAGCGCCACACATTGCTTACGCACACTCACATACTTATATACAAAACAACATCCGGTCGAAATTAATGAAGCGCATTTTAAATTGTATACGCTTTGGTACGAGAGACGAACCGCCCCAATGTATGCAGCGAATATTGTTTTATATATGTACACACACATTTGTACGTATGGATATGTGGGTATGCGTGCGTGCGTGAATGAGTGAAAGTGCGTGCTAATATATGTGTAGAGTTGTTTGTGCACATACATTGATAAAGGATAATGAAATGTTGCAGGATATCATGCAATTCATTTCACTGCGAGCATTATTGTTTGTTATTTTTGATTTTTACTTAAAGCAGTTCGGGTGTGTGAGAAATCGATGATGATGATGATGCGAAATCGATGAAAGAGAAGATAACGTATTTTGCAATGTGAAAATTAATGCGTGAAATTTGTTTTCGTTTTCATATGTTATTTAAGTTCTTCGGTTAGGTTAGGTTATTGTAGCGGCAAATGCCTCCCAGAGATCAGTCGAGGACCATGGTAATGTTTTCTACTATCAGTCTTTAATTAAGGAAGAGTGGTGTCAACGATTCGTGATTTTATTTTTAATTATTTGAGATGTTATCAATTTAAGTATTACTTATGGTTTAAAAGGTCAGAAAATTAAAGAAAAGTGCCTCTTCATCACGATATTGTTTCTCTCATGGAAAATTGAATTTTTGTGAAGCTGCCATAGATGCAAAAACGTTAAATAAATAAAAACAACAACGTACAATATTTTGCTGTCAAAAATCAAAAAAACAAACTTCAACATAAGACAGAAAAATAATTCAAAAATCGAGGTGAGTTCGCTCAATTTGCGTTTTCATTTCAACTTTCCTATCCTTTTCATTCAATCATTATTACTTAACAAAATTTTAAATTTTTTAATTCAAGTGAAAGAATCCAATTCGACCACAAAATTTTCTTACAACAATTTGTCGTACCTTCAAAAGCAAAAAAAAAAAACCGCCTCGCCTAAATGTATGCAATAAAAAAATGTTTAAAGCACAGCAACTGACAGCATATACCTAAAATTATGCCATGACAAAATTTTTGCTTTCTTTTATTTCGTTTTGTTCCTTTTCATTTGTTCTTGTTGTTGTTTCTCATTTGTTTTGGCCTATACCCAGTCGAGCAGCGTCGTACTCTACCTAGTCGAATATAAAACAGTAGGTAAGTGCTTACGTAACGAAACGTGTCTATTACAATTCAATTCGAGAACGTAACATTTGTAGTTGCTGCTGCTGCTGCTGTTTGCAAACACAAATGCAACAACAAAAGCCTCAAAGCCTAAAAGTAGATAGTACAATAAAAAAAAATGTGTGTTTTGTTTTTAACGTTATGCAGCGGCAGCAGCGACACAAGGACGAACGACTGACTGAACGACCGAACGAGCAAGTCACCAACGAATTGAAAGAAGTGCTGCTTAGGTTTGTGATGCGGCAACAGGGCCGTATAGAGCGAAACACATTGGGAAGGCCCAGAAAAAAATCTGGTATTTTTTTTATGGCTATAAAATTAAGAAATTTAAAATAATATCTAATGGATACATATATATATGATAGCTTGAAAAAAAATTTAATTCTAATATTGAATCTGAAACCAGTTTAAATTTCATTTCTATTTTTCATAGAACTCAAAAATAAAATTTTTAATTTTTCTAGAAAATTTGTTTTTATATTATTTTAAAATATAATAATTCTCAAAAACTTTTTATGAGATAAAATATATTATTTTTGTTGTTGTTTTTGTTGTTGTAAATACTTCATGCCTTAAAATTTCGTTAAACATTTTTTAAGGCCACATTCAATTTTGCTTCTCTTAAAATTCTTTTCAATACGCCCCTGCAAAGGACACAAGACAACAGCATAACCCGCAAAGGACACATGTGTATGTGAGCTACTCTCTATAAAATTGTACATGTATGTGTGTGTGTACTAGTATTTATTTTGTTAGTTAGTCTCCGGGGGGCGCTTTTCGCAACCGGTTCCGGTGCGCCACTACCATGGCTCCACCGCATGGTATGCCACCGAAGCTACCAAAAGAAGGCCAAAGTGATGTGTTTGTTTGATTGTGTTTATATATATGTGTGTGTGTGTGTGTGTGTGTGTGTGTGTGTGTGTGTGTGTGTGTGTGTGTGTGTGTGTGTGTGTGTGTGTGTGTGTGTGTGTGTGTGTGTGTGTGTGTGTGTGTGTGTGTGTGTGTGTGTGTGTGTGTGTGTGTGTGTGTGTGTGTGTGTGTGTGTGTGTGTGTGTGTGTGTGTGTGTGTGTGTGTGTGTGTGTGTGTGTGTGTGTGTGTGTGTGTGTGTGTGTGTGTGTGTGTATGTGTATGTGTAGGTGTGTGTGTGTGTGAATGTGTGTGTGCCGAGATTTGTTTTATGCGAAATGAAGCGCAAAAGACAATTGCATAAATAGAAAATAAACTGAAGGCCCAAGCGCGAGAGGTGGTCGTCGGTGATAGGGGGCGGCGTCACAAGGAAGTGATTTCATTTTTGGAATATTCATAAACCCAGGCGCACAAAAACAACAACAACAACAACAACAACAACAACAACAAAAAACATTTGAATGTAAGAGCGAAAAAAAGAAGACGAAAGGAAGAAAGGATTCACATGCTCAAACACGTTTTTATGACACGCAAACAAAGCGAGCGTTTTGCCTGGCTTTCAGGCTGACGTTATTTACGCCGCTTTTAAGATTTTTACTTTTGCAAAAAATATAAATTTTTTTCTTGCGGAATTTATTTATTTTTTTATATGTGTCGGTAATAGCGGTAAAAACTGTCAATTGCAAGCGACATTTTCGTTGTGTGTGTGTGTGTGTGCTGGCATGAACGAGAGGCAAAACATAAAGCCAAGATTTTTGCACAAATGTGGCACACAATTGCATTATAATTTTTTATTTTTATTTTTTATATAATTTTTTTAAAGGTTTATTTCCTTTTGAGGAAAATTATTGCATGCGAGAAAATTGTGGAGGGAAACCTTGCACGTGTTTGTTGTACTTGCACTTAATGGTCGAATGAATGATAAAAATGGTAATATTTTAAATGCATTAAAAAATATGCTTTGAAAATTTAGTTCAAGGATTTGGCCAAGCCCATTCCAAGCGAAACTTTCACATGTTAAGCGCTTGGAAAAGCTTCTTCTAAGCTAACTTCTTTTCAAACTCATTAATGAAAACTTTTTTTTGAAAAAATCATCATTGAAAGATAGAATAAAAATATATAAAAAATTACATGCTATAAAATTTGATTATTAAAAAAATGCAAAAATAGCATGCAATAAAATATTTGTTTATACTTACTTATTCTGACACTATTCTTGGTTTTGTACAATGGTCCTTGAGGACTGCGAGCTATGGTCCCATACCAGCCCACACTCAACTCTTCTCTTCTTATGGAAAAATATTAATAAGAATATTTTTCATTATAATTTTCAACTGGACATGTCAATCCCGGGATTCCGCCGGTAAGTTCTGAAAATTCATGGATTACTCGAAGTAATTTTATTTGATCTCAATCCTTTTTGTACCAATCAATTTTATTTTTGTACCTTTCGTATAAGCTCGCACCGAAGGGTATATTAGGTTTGTTCTGCAATTTATAGCAGCCCAAGTTTAAGAGATATCGAACTGAAATTAGGTTTGTGAGTTTCTATTCTCCAATCGGATATTAAGTTCTCCCTCTCCCATACAACCTACTCCTTTTCATTAAAAAAAATATTGAAATAGTTCTAGTATCGAGAAACAGTTTTATTTTGGTATTTAACACTTCAGTAGTATCACAAAACTGCTCACAAAAAATAGGCGTGGTTAGATCAAAACTACTCCCTCTACTATACAAACTCCTCCTTCTTATAAGAAAACAAATGAATTAAAATAGTTGCAGAGAAATTATCGTGATCGGATAAGAAAAACGCCCACTTATAACGAAGTTATATAACACATACTAGATGGAGTGAAATGTGACCTCCTGGGCAGCACAATGTGCTATAATCGCAAAAGAGATTATGGCGCCTTATAGTCCATATTTATTCATATCAAATTTTAGACATTTGATCCCGTCCAAAAAGTAATTTTCCGCAAGGTCTGCAAAATCCTCCGCAATCTCCTCCACGGCTTCGATGAACACCTCGCATGAGTACCATTTTTTATTGATGAACCAACTTTTGAGGATTGGAAATAGTTGGAAACAGAGGGAGCCAAATCGGGAGAATAAGATGGATGAGGAATCAATTGGAGCCCTAAATCGTTGATTTTAGCCATGGTTGCGATGCTCGAGTATGTGCTTCAAGAAGCGTATTTTTTGGTGTCTCTTAAATGACGCAGGGTATCTAAGCTTCGCCTTAGCCGAATTCTCATACTAGTCTATGTGCTTGTTGCGCTTGAATTAAAATACATTGAGCAGGTATGGACAATTTTACAATTTTTAATGTTTATAGAAGCAACAGATTTTTAATATCGACATTTCATTCAAATCCCGAAAATCGCAGGTTCGCCAAAAGCCTCACCAATTGACCTGTGCCTATTCCCAACCAAACAAATTGTCCAGCATTATTTTGTATTTATCTCGCTTGCGATTAAAGTTACAATGTAAGTAAAAACTTTCGGCTTTAAATAAATATGAAAAATTCAATTCAATCCAATCCAATCCAAACTAAACTAAATTGAAGCCGCCAACGTGTAACGAAAGCCTTGTGAATGCTTTAACCTCAAAATCATTTCCGTTTCCTGTTGCTGTGTTGCGATTTGCCTTTAAAGTTGGCCTCTTTGTATTCCTGTTGTCATTATGTTCTTCTTTTTTTTTTTTGTTTGTTTATCCTTGGTCACGTATTATTATCGTGTTACATTGCAAAAGCAACATTTAATTTTTTTTTTTGTTCGGTGTTTCGGTGTTTCTGTGCTTCCTGCTTTGGCAGTCAAATGTCCTCGTTTCCAATTTCTGTGTGTGGCAAAATTTTTTGTTTTTCGATTTCGTCTCTTTTTTTTTTGCTTTTGCTTTTGAAACATGTTCCTCTGATGCTATTTGAGCTGTTACACTGCTGCTGCTGCTGCTGCGGCTGTGGCGCTGATGACAATGATGATGTGCTGGGCCAAACGGATGGACGAACTCCGCCAGCGCGGAGTAGAGCAAACTTCGTCTCTAGTGTTTTGTCAAATGTGTTTTGGCAACATGTCAAATTGTTTTTTGCTCCGTCAGTGTCACTGGAGGTCGTGTGTAGTTTGATGTTGTTGTTGGTTTTTTTATTATCGGCCTCTGCAGGTTTAAGGTTTCAGTCATGCAATACAAAAAAGTAATAGCGAGCAAATACTGGCCAAGACATTTGACTTGTAATCTTCGTGTAGGCGCAAAAGTATTTTGGGTTTGTTATGTTTGGCTTTTTTTTAGGACGAAATTGAGCTTTGCCTTTGGCGAACTTTAATGCATGATTTTAAAGCTTTATAGATCATACTTAATGTTTCTTTAAAATCGCTTTTTTTTCGCTAGCGATAATTTAGTATAAAAAAATATTTCACTAGCTCTTCACTTCAATTAATCAAATGCCAAACAACAATCCAAAAAAAAAAATGTCCAAAATCCATCTCACCACTACTTAGAGCCATAAATAAAAACTTGGTTGCGTTGCACTTGATAAATGCACAAAATCAACAACAATAAATCGCAATAATAACAATAATAATAACAACGAACCACACCAACAACAACAACACAGCGAAGTAAATACAAATAATCCAAGAGATACTTTTGACAGACTAAGATACCCGAAAAAAACAAAAACAAAGACAAAACGTAGAACAACAACAACAAACACTCACAAGCGGAAGTGGAAATGCAACGATTGAGCACAAAGGCAAACAAAATCAAAAGCAAGAAAAACAAAAGAAGAAGCCAAAAGTAATGCAATCCGAAAGATACACAAAAACAAATGCTCAAATAAGTATTTTCGAGATAATCAGCATTTATGAAGTTTCTCGACTTGTTTTCTTTTTTCTTTTATATATATATATATATATACTCGTATATATATAACTATATCGCGCTACATATTTTAATGTTTAAGCGATTATTTGGTTATGGCCGGACGAGAACGGAAGCGCCGTAGACAAAAGTGGAAGCAGCCATGGCGAGTGACAGTGCACAGTACTTTTGAACAGAAATAAAACTTAATACATATTTTTTGTTATCAACCAGTGAGCTAGCTCAACCTATGAGCTATTTCAACCAGTGAGCTAGCTCAACTTTTTATCTAGCTCAACTATTTGAAAAACTTTGTTAACGAGATCAGCAGAGTTGTAAGAGAGAGAGCCTCAGGAACCTCGAGACCAAATTCTTCTCAACCATCAAGCTAACTCAAGGTTGAGCTAGTTCTAGTTCAGAGATTTGAGGTAGCTCTGATGTGAGCTAGCTTAATCTACTTGTTGAGCTGAGCGTTTGAGCGAGTCGTTTGTGAGCTATATTCCAACCCAGGTTGATAGTTTTATTTTTAACGAGATTAATTTTTGAATGCATATAAATGTTTAAAAAACTTTAAAACATTTATAAGCGTTTTCTAATATTTTAACTAAATTTTGTACGACACCAAAGTACTCTGCCAAGGCGGCGACTACCTCAGACCGAACAAGAGTTTCACTTGAGTTAATGACACTTTATGTGGTTTGGAGTTTGTTGGAGTTTGGCAGAGCACCCTTCGCCAAGTGGGTTAGATTATGATGATTATTGTGAGTGCTGCCACACACACACACACACACACACCGAACGCAAGACCAAAGGATGCCAACGTTGCTTTACTTCGCTTTGATTTTGGTTTTACTTGTTTTATTCATTTCTATTTTTCAAAATATTCTCCACTTTTTTAATGCTAACCAACTGCAAGAAACATTTTGGTAAGTCGAGTTGTTGTTGTTGTTGTTGTTGTTTAACATATACAATTCTATGCCTTATTTTCCAGCAGCTTGTCTCATGGGTTATTTTAGCCGGATGATGTGGAATTTGTACTTCTGCTTGTGCGATATTAACGTTAATAGAGACGGACATTCATGGCATTGGTCAAAGCGGTTTTTCTTGCTGGCTAAAGAGTTTTCCTGTTTGCTCATTTTGTTGCAAGTTGCAAGGACCTTGAAAATTGTTTGAGGTATACAAATATTAATGTTGAATGTTTTCTAGATCTAGATAGATGACATAAATTATGGAATTTTTAATAAGTTCATGCAAGGATCTCTTAAATCAAGCGTGAGAAATTTTGATAAAAAATGATAAAAAATTTGACTTTATTGAAAATCCTCTCAAGCAACAAAAAATAGTAAAATTATGTTCTTATTTTTTCAAATTCCTCATTAGATCGAATTTTTGTACTTTGCTAAATTTAAAAAATGCTTTCCAAACGAACTTTAACAGTTTTCAATTACATTTGCGAAACTTCATAGAAAAAAGATCGAAATGTGTGCGTCGAGGTTAGCCACGAACGAAAGCTAAGCAGAAAAAGTATTTTCGCTTATGCGAACATATAAACATACAAACAAACACACACTGTCAATATAACTTGCAGCCGACAGAAGTTAGTTCAGACTGTGTCTGTGTAGATGGCTTAGCATACTTTCGGGGCGCTGGAATTGATGTGAACTTTTTCACATGTTTACAACTACTGACACGCTACACTATTCAATTCATCATTTTTTTCGTTGTTCAATTTTATTATCCTTGAGCCTAAGGATGTTTTTTTTTTTTGTTTGGCGGTGTAACTTTCCTCCCAAATTTTTGTTGTTGTTGCTATTTTTTAAATGTTTTTTTTTCCGACTATTTATTCGATTCGTGCGCCTGATCTATGCCAAAGTCTTATTGAAGCCGAAATAGCAGCCAAAGTGGAAAAGTTTTCGTTTTCGTTTTTTCATTTTTTCTTCATTTGTTTGTCGGTGTGTGTGTGTGTGAGCCGAAAAGTTTCGATGTTGAAAATATGTTAACATTATTGTTGTTGGGTTTTATTTCTATTTTTTTGAATCATGATATATTTAGCTGAGCTTCAGCGTTTTTTCATTGATAGTGATTATAGAGTGTATCATTTCTTCATTTCTTCATTGCTTTATTGATTGATGGATTTACCTTTGAGCGGAGCGTGACCTTCTTCTCAGCTGGATTTAATTATGAAATGGTTTGCGTCTTTTTTGGTATGAACTGGGGATGATTTCTTTTTGTAATGTACGAATATTGGGTTTTTTCTTGGTATCGAGGCAACACGTTTATTCAAATGAAATGTAAAATACAAATTTTAATCCTATTATAAATATATTCAAATATGTTTATGTATTTTTATTCGACCTCTCCTTATCTCTGTCAATTTGAAGGAAATCCCGACAACACTCTAGAAATCTGCTCTCGGAAAAACGCTTAAAAATGTTATTTATAAACGCATTAACTATTCCACAATATCAATTCACTGCGACGGTATTTAGTAAATTATACATAATAAAATGTTACATGCTGCAATGTTAGAGTACCATGAAAAATGCAATTGCAGCGCCCGGCTAGATTTCTAAAGTAAAAATGCTATTAGCAACTAATCAGCGGTTAGCTTACGTCGTATGTACGTACTTATATGGTCGATGTATGTGTTTCAAGTTGAAACCACAAACTTCCACTTAGTTTAATGCCAGCCGCATAATGCATACATACGTACGGCGGGATTATGGTGTACGAAGTAACTCACTCAGGGCTAATGTTATACCACGATAACGTCCATCAATAATGACATAAGCACCACATGAAATCGCTTCGTTTATTTTTTTTCTGCTCTCCGCTTCTGCCTCTTATTATTTCCGTTTTTACGCTTTTAAGCCTTTTTTCTGCTAAACCATTTTTTTTTTTTTTCATTTTTCTTTTGTGTTTCTGCTTATGCGAACATGTCAATTCTGTAGAATTTCATGTTTATTAGGAACACACAACGCAGCAAGGAGGCACATGTTGCCAACAACAGTGCCAACAACTGCAACATGCCACTTACAGCAGCAGCAGCAGCAGTAGCAACAACAACTACAACAATTTCATTCAAGCCAAAGATATGTAAATGCAGGCTTTATGGTATTTGAACAACTCTCGCACGCGCACACTCACCAGTCTAATGTCCAGTTCCAAGTTCGCTCCGAGACTAATTACAAAGGATTCATACTGCGCCATGGTCGATCGACAGAACTCGACGCCTTTGTGAGTTAAATTGGAAACATAAAATATAAAAAAGGAAAAACTAAGAAATATACAAATAACAAGTTCCCGCGCGGTTAAGTACCATTTACGCTGAAAAGAACATGTACGAGCTGAACTGAACTGAGCTGAGCGTGTAAAAATCCACAAAAAGTGGCAGTTTGCCGGCATGCAAACATTTGGTCAGGAAATACATTTCGAGGAACGGTCGCTAGCGCGCTGAAATGATTTCTTCTGGAAAAATCTCATTAGAGAAAAGAGTTTTCTGTTGGCTGAATGTCAGGCATTAGGCTGGCTTAAGAATGGCTTCTAATTAATTTACATTTATTAGAAGAAGACTAAAGTCTGTTTGGAAGTTGAATATGGTCAATGGGAATTTTTTAATTGTCCATAAGTATTTCTTTTAAATTAAACGCCCAACAGGAAAATTAGTACTGCTTATTTGTTGTTGCCACTTCATCCACTTCCCAAGAGAAGATGATACGTTAGCAATAGAGTTAAGTATTATTATTGCTGAAAATTTAAACCCAGCGTAAGCGTATAAGTCAGCATATTATTGCTACTAGCCTCGCTTACTTTTGTTGCCAAATATTCTGCAGAATCTCTTATTGCTTCTTCATCCACTTCTTAAGAGAAGGTGAGCAATAGAGTCAAGTTTTATTATTGCTGAAATTTTAAACCGAGCGTAACCGTATACGTCAGCATATTATTGCTACTAGCCTCGCTTACTTTTGTTGCCATATATTCTGCAGAATCTCTTATTGCTTATTCATCCACTTCTTAAGAGAAGGTGATTATTGCTTCAGAAAAATAAAATATTATTATTGGTAAAAATTTTATCCTGCTGTAAGCGTGTAACTCAGCATATCTTCGAATCCTCTGCAAACTCTTTAGCTTCCAAAGTAAGCAAAAAAGTAGATAATTTTTTTGTTATTGTTACCAGCCTCGCTTACAATGGGAAAAGATAAAAGTATTCCTTAAATCCCTTAAGTCAAGGCTTATTTTAAAAGAATATTCGTATATCAACTACTGCTACTCCCGTACAATTATTGCTGGCATTTTGCCTTCCTATTGCTGACTTTTCCTATATCTAAAGTGTATTTATCATTTTTTGATACAACAAATTTGACAAAAAGTAACGATGATTTATATATCAAATGTCGTACTCACCTCCCACCCATCTGAAATCCTTTTCCCCATTGTTTCCCCTTAAGATACGTAATAAATTCAACAAAATACAACAAAGTAACCACATTCACCAAAGTCAGTCGCTTTTAACTCACCACAAACAACAACAACAGCAATACGGCGACACAAACAAACACCTAACAATGCTGCACTTACGCGACAGCAACAACAACACCACAACCACATGGCAAAACCTCAACCCTAAACCAAAGTCGTTGCCTTACTTCCTTCCGTTTATCATTGTTTGCCTGAGGCGACACCAACACACTGCGGAGGAGCGGCAGAGCGAGGTGTCAGAGCCAAAATACATGCGCAGAGGCTGCGCAATCCTCGGCGCCCCCTCCCCCTCTCTTGCCGTACGGCAAACACGTGCTTTACAATAACAAGAAAATATATGTATATAAAAAAAGAAGAATATTTTACGAAGCAAAAGAACAAAATAAAATAAAAGAAAAGTTACAATTTTGTCAAAGCCACCCTTACCATGCACGAGCCAGTAAAATGGGTGTTACCCTACATTTATGCGTAAGAAAAACAAAACAAAAATTGATATGATTGTTTTTTTTTTATTTTGCATGACATATTTTTAGGCGCCAAATCGCAATTGACCGGAACGGCAC
Organism: Suillia variegata; assembly: GCA_949127995.1. NCBI lineage: Eukaryota > Metazoa > Arthropoda > Insecta > Diptera > Heleomyzidae > Suillia > Suillia variegata. The sequence continues at coordinate 43,425,469 of OX421844.1, forward strand.
TTATATGTGCACACATACAGAGAAACCTTTGTTGGCCGAAAGCATTTTATTGGTATTGGGAAAAATAAAAAAGACGGAAGGGTTTCTCATCGTGGCATATTTTTTTAATTTTTTTGTTGCATACTTTCAGGCGTTATGTAAATGTTAGGCGCACATAAATGTATTTGGTATATGTATTTAGATGTATATATTTATGTACACATATTTTTAGCAGCCTATCGAATTAGCTCTTGCTTCTCTGCTTTATTTTGTGCGTTTTTCTAAACGTTTTCGTTTAGCCTATCATTAGGCGCAGTAACTGAATGTGTGCGAGTGTGCGTGTTAAATAGGTGGGCGCACAGGTACACCATTTATTTGCCGCATTAATAGGTTCTTGTGACCTTGCTTATTTTGTTGTTGTTTATTTTAAGCTTTGACTTTTTAATTTTATACATTAACGTCGAAAGGAATAAACTAAAAAAAAGTTGTTGATTTAAAAATACCTTTTGTAATTAACAAATCAAATTAAATGTTGTTTCATTTCTAAGAATAGTTGATAGTGTTTTATTTTAATAACTAAGAGGAGAACATCGCTTTACTACAAATAGAACACTTGGAAGATAATGCTAATGAATATTTGAGGCTACTTGATTATAAGTGGTCATATTAAGGCAACTAGAAACAACCAATTCGTTATACAAAGCTTTTTTATAAGATACAAATGAACATTTGTATTAAAAAATTGTTCCTAAGTAATATCAAAAATGAATTATTGTTATTTTTTATCTGGATATATCAAATTTTATATGTTGTAGCTACAAAACAAGAACATAACTCGTAATATATAAAAAAGGACATTTTTATAAAATCGAATTTATGAGGACAACATTTGTTGAACTTTTCAATTATAATTTTGCATACTTTAAGGCTGACGAGTAAAACTTAAACAACATCAACAAGAAAATTGTTCAGTTGGTGTCGCTTTTTTCATTCGCCTGTCTTCAGCGATTCTTGCGTTTTGAAACTTGTGAATTTTCTTAGAATTCTCACTTGTTTCTAAACCAAAGACCGACCGCTGATGTGGAATAGTAGAGTATTCCGAAACAGCGCTGTTCAGTCTGCTAAATTGGATAACATATTTTTGTTGTTGTTCAAAAAAATTATTAGACAGTTTCAGCCCATTAAAATTCTAATTAATTTACAAAATTTAAAACAAAGTTCTCTTTGATATGAAAGGTATTCATTTGAAAGTAGTTAATGTTAAAATATAATAGTAAAGAAATAAGTAAACAAATTTTGAAAATGATATTAGAAGTATTAAATTTTAAGTTGAATATTTTATTTACTTGATGACTTATTCTACGCTTCCTTATTTTTGTTCCGATCTGAGCTATAAGCAGCAACATGTCAAATTCCACGCCTTCGGTTGACTACTAAAACAATTTTGAAAAAGGAAATTTGACCAAAACTAAAATTAAAAACTAATTTGTAAATATGTAAAAAATATCTTTTAGATATAAATAGAAATTGCAAGTATTTAAGAGATTCAACTTGTTTAATTTATCATCTTAATTTGATAGAAATGGAAAAAGTTTGATAATGTATATAATATAAATCAAAATATAAATAAAAAAATCAAAAGTTTTCAAACGAAAACTCACAAATTCACAATGTTATTAAAAAAAGATTACAAGTTTATCTTGCAGATACAAAATCTTAAATCCAAAAATCGAGTTATCCAAGTTTATCCACTCCACAGCTTATTATAAATCACCAAAATTGTTGTGTAATACAGTTAACAAACCGAACATTTTTCCCTGTTATAATTAAAATTATAAATTTTAATACAAATCATTTTTACAAATACAAATACAACTTCACCACAATTTCCCCACAAACTGGTGAGTTTGCCAAAAAGTAAATTGAAAAAGTTCCGCCGTGAGAGAAATTTCCCAATTGCAATTAAATACACGAGTACAACGACAAGAAACGAGCCGAAACTAACGAAAAACGAACAAGCTAACATAACATGCCGAGTCACAACTCAGTCTCGCCAGAGCAGCGCAGGCGAATGGATGCGCTTGGTTTGGCCTGGCGTGTGTGTGTGTGTGTGTGTGTGTAGGAGTGTGCGCATTTAATTGAAATTCAAATAAATTGCGAATACTTTTACGTAAGTGCATACAATTCATAATTGAAGATGATTCCAAATATTGTATTACACTCGCTCGTTAGCCGCCGTACTTTACAGATTTAACGTAATTACAAACGCCGTGCAGAGCAGTTGATAAATATTTGCATAAGCTTATTTTGGGTTAATTGTGAACTTTACACTTCCTGTTGTTTGGTTTTGGATTACGCACAGCACAGCACGATGACAACGACGTCGACGATAATTTCGAGTAGTACCCGAAGGAAACCGGAAAACGGAAGTGAAAATTGAATTAGGCGCAGGAAATGTGCTTAAGAGATGATATTGCCGCTACCGCTACCGTTGCTGCTGCTACTTCAGCATAGTTAATGGCTTCGGGGAGCAGATCATCATTGTTGTTGCTTGCTTGCCTGCTTGAGGCTAATTAACGCCTTTAATAAATTGCAAAATGAAGTTTTAATTTATTGTTAACTTGTACACGAATAAAGTAGAATTTTATTGCAACACGGGCTTAGACTTTCATTCAGATTTATTATGTAGTGTATGTATTTAGTTAAATTTATAGTGACTTGTATTAACTGTTTATATGGAAATAGTTCTTGTACATGCTTTGGTGCATTTATGATAAGTAGGTTTATATATCTTAGTATTATATCTTAATTAATTCTTGTAAAAACTTGTACTTTGAACAAAAGTTTAATTTTTTCTAAGTTGCAAAACAAACGAACTGAAGCAAATTCGACTCCTTTTACTTATATATTAAAACAAGAAGTAGTTATAAATAATATTATTATTAATACTATTATACTTGTGTACATAAAAAAATTCACATAATTGCATACAAACCTTTTTCTACTCATGCGTTTTTACGACTGTAAGTTCGCTTTTATTGCTTCGATTATAAATTATAATTTTTGAAATTTGCATTTCATTGAAATTTAAGTGACCTCGATTTTATTGTGCGTTTAATAAAGCACTTTGAGTACATATTTAAATTGGTATGTATGTATTTATTTAGGTTAATAATAATTCAGTTTCAAACTTGAACTTTATCGCTTAAAGCTTTAAATAAATACTTCATTTTGCCATGAATTGTTAAACTATTTTAAATAGTATAAATAAGCTTTAATATGTCAAATAATACATTGTTAAATTTCATATATAAAGTAAGTTTATAAATTTAAACAAAAATTCTTCATACATGTGGTATGAGTTATATTAATACAAAATTATTATTTTGCTATAATTAAACAATGACTTAAAAAAATCAATAAATTACTTAAAATAAGCTTAATCACATAATTATTACTTAGCTTAAGAAAACTGAATAGTTTTACATACCAAAATAAAGTTGATACATCTTCATTGATATATTCAATGAATAACACTCATACGCCCTGAAGCCCCTGACCTTAAATATTGTATACTAACAAATCAAATCTTTCGCTTAGCTCGTTAATAAATAAATTGCCAAAATGCCTGCAACAAAACACGCCTAAACCAAATTGCACTACTTCCGCTTCCGGTTTGCCATTGTATATAACTGCAACCGATACAATATAACTATGTAAATAAAACTGCCAACGAACAAGTCACACAATAACCGCAATAAACTTTTGCAAACTTGAATTTAAAAGTTTAAGTATAACCATGGCAACGTCTCTGCGCTGCTGCCGCTGCTACACACACACAAAAGCCGATGGCAACATCCTCCTACGGTGGCAAAACTTTGGCTCGATGACATTTACATTGCATTAATTGAATTCAATTTGGGCAACATTTGCAACGACGCCAACGACGAAGACGACAACGACGACGACGACGTTTTGTTGACTGGCCTCGAGCGGCGTTACCGGCAAAAGTCCGCACAAGCAACAAACTCGTAACTGTTATTTCAACTATGGAAGTCAATGTCAACGTGACGGTGGTACATATTAAACCCGGCAGTGTCAGCCGCACGTAGACAGCAGATTTGTTCTTTTGTTTGTATGTATATAAATTAAAGCTGAGCTTTTTTTTTAGTTCTTTATTTAGATTGAATTTTACTTAACTTACAAGCAAGTTAAATTAATTTTATAAAATTGCTTGTTTGTTTATTTGTTTGTTCTGCTTGATGGTCTAAACCGTTAAAGGGAAAATTGTGAAATTTTAGTTAGTTATGGTCTAATGAACGTAGCATAAAATAGACTTATTAATATTAGTGGCTCTCACTTTGTAGACCCACAAATCAGCGGTTTACTTTTCTATATAATTTTTGTTGATACTCAAACAATTTTTGTTAGATCCTTAACAAAAATTTGTAATCATTCTTTTTTACACAATAATTTTTCACCGTGCATTGCGAGTTCGAACACTTTTCTGTTGTTTTTCAGCATTTCATGCATGCATTGAACTCTTGACTGCCGCCTTCCAATTTCTACCCTTCTGTTTTTCGTTTCATTTTCTCGTTTTTTTTGTCCACTGTCTCCGCATGCCTTAATGAAAATGTGAAAATTCATGTATTTGTGTATTTTCGTAGTTTTCCATTGCAAGAAATTGCATTGAACTTTGAACTTGTTTGCTGCATTTCCATTCATTCATTGCTTGAGGTTCATAATTGATTTCAGTGCATGTGTTGAGTGCAAATGCCGCACACCAATGCATGTCTCACTGCATATGCGTGTTTGTCTATGTGTGTGTGTGAATATTGGTATGAACTTGTGCGAGTGTGTGTTTGTGTTTGTGTCTGTCTGGTTCGTTCTGATTTGGTCATTGATTGTTTAATTGCTTCGAAGGTGCATCGAACATTTCGATTTTGATTTTGTTTTACCTCGGCAGTTGTGACTAACATCTTTTTATATACACACGCACATGCCGATAGAATTACACACACACACACTGGTATATGGCGAAAACATGTCTGCCAGACGAAATATAATTTTGATTGTTTTGTAAGCCGAGCGATATTATTAGATTTCCGTCTAATGTGGCGTATGAGTGACATGTGATTGTACGCTTTTGATGTGCTAGAAAAGGTTCTCTTCCGAAAGTTTAATGCACTCGAAAACGTAGGAAAGATAATTAAACGAATACGATTTGTAAGTTGAGTTCGCTTTAAAAATAAAGAGCAAAATTTGAAAATATAATTTTTAGATGTTTACCTTTGGCATTTGACCTAATCTGTTTGTGGTCGGGCGAAACAAGTGACGAATTGACCGGTGGTAGTTTTTGCATCTATTGATAATTTTTTATATTTTTTAGGAGAACCCCAAGCCAGAATTTTTTTTTTAATTTAAAAAAATTAATAATAATAAAAATATGATAATTAAAGTTACTCATACGTCATGTCGAACACTTCAACTTTGCTTCGATTGCAACATTGTTGCTGATCAAATTTATGTGACACCAATCGAAAGATAATAAATTAAACTAATTACAACAATAAGAGTATACTACAACAACAAATACCAATTAAGCACATTTATGTTAACGAAAAACAATCGAGCGATAAGCATCGAAAGCGTTTGATTATATACTCGTAATTACTTCGAAATTTTCATTCAACTGTTTAGGCTTGAATGGTCATTACATAAACGTGATTGTGTGTGTGTGTTGAATCTCTATGTAAATATGCATCTGTATGTGCATGTTTGTGTGTGTACGAGTATACTAAGCATATCTTCGAACCACACGCAAAGCAGACGACATCGGGTTTATGATCAATGCAAAGGCTTCACATATACATACACTCATAACTGCTTGTGTCTGTGTGTGTGTGGCATGCACGCACTCACACAAAATACCTGCACCGCTTTTCGAAGATAAGGCCTCTGACCTAATGACCCTCATTTAGCGACGGACGCACAAAAGTGCTAATTAACACGAGCGCAAATATTTGACAATGTCTCCTGACTGCCGCTGTCCACTCCACAGCGACTCCCTCTGCCTTTGTCTAAGTATGACAACCAACTAGGAAACAATGCACAGCACAAAACGGAAGCCGGAAGTCACAATTGCGTGCTCAAGTGGGCGATGACATTTAAATCGTTGTCTCTTTCGCTCGACGTGCTGCGTTTGATTACGATGATGGATAATCCAATGACATGTTTTGTACTTTAGACTAAGCGAGGCGGACTTGGCGTATGAGTTATTTTAGTTAAATGCATTCCTCTGATATTTTTAATATATATTGTATATATATATATATAAAATGTCTCTTTTTAATTCGAGAAATTTTAAGAATTTATTCAAATATCTGCTAAATTCCAAAATATTCATTCGCACTTTGCTTATTTAAAAATTAATTGGCATGCACTTCACTCATACGTCCTGGTTGGCCCCCACATTGAAATATTTCAAAGTTTCATTTAAATAATTGCCCCGAATATATCATGACGGCGGCATGATGCCAAACGCAAATAAATGCATGCACCGATGAAATTATCAACAAACGTAAATACAATTAACACGCGAAACTAATTTAAACTAATTAAAAATTTAAAATCGCTAAATTACAAAAACTGATCCTCTTTAAACTTTAAAATAAAACAAATGCGATGACAGGCACACGAACAACAACACAACACAGCTGATGTGAGGTCGCGCGCGCCATGCATAACAACGGCAACAACAACAACAGCATATACAAAAAATAATATGGCAACAGCAATCACGCTGCTGTCACGCCTCTCGTACCGCCTCTTGGCCGCGCTCAATTAATTTTAGACGCAAATTTACCGAAAATGCGTAAATAATCCGTTGGAAATTTTAAATTCAAATTGAAGTCATGACCGCCATGCCACGCCACACCACACCACGCCAAGCCACATGCTTAACAAAAGCAACAACAACAACAACATTAACAATGACAAAAACAACAGGCACCGAAATGTCCACACAAATTATTGCCGCAAGCATAAGCGGCTGGCCGCTGCCGCGCCATATTGAATTTCTAGTTTGAATAACATTTGGCGCGTCGATTTTTCAACATTTGCATATGAGGCTGTGTTTCGACTTGTGTGTGTGCGTGTGCCTGTGTGTGTTTGTGTTTGTAAGTACGGTTCGCTCATGTTTGCTGCAGTTTACAGCACTAGCATTTTTGTTGCTGTTGTTGTTGTTTGTGTGTAATTGCAGCGCCTAATTTCGCTCAAGCGTCGTGCTGTGCACTTAAAAATGCCAGTCAATTGAATCGCACAAATGTTGTCCACAACTTGTACATCGTTCGACGTGCTTATGCCTGTGTATGTGTATGTGTTAGCTTGTTTTAATAAGTATTAGTGTAGTGCACTTTTGTTAACCTAATAATTTGAAATTAACGCCTGCACGCAGATTCGCTTCTAAATTTTAATTTATTCGCTGACTACGGGCATTCGTGTCGTATGAGTTATGCTTATTTAATTATTGTTATTTATTGTTTATTAAAATTGTTTACGAATTCTTGAGAAATGTAAAACGCTATTAATTATGAGGTATTTTAATATCTTTAACAGATTTTTCTCTTTATTCTTAATTAATATTACTCATACGCATTGGTTGCCCTTCGAATTAATCAACTTATCGCTTTGAATGGAATATTATTGTACAGCTTATAACTTTCTTACTGATTGGCAGTCCACTTAAATTTGCAATTACATTTAAGTACCTTTAAGTACATTTGAGTGTTTTCCCAACAACAACAGTCTGCCAAATTTTTTAAGTCAATACAATTACTTTGCATTTTGCTCTGTTGTGCACAGCATCCATCCGCCCGTTGAGTTATGCAGTCGGCGCTTAGTTTGCTCATTAAATAAATTGCTTAAGTAGCAAAATTTTAAGTTTTCGACAAATAAAAACAATAAACTGCGCAATATTTTCTATTTTTCATGGAGCTATTTGCCGACTGTTTCTGAGGTAGTTAAAAGTTGGCAAGCAAACTAAAATTAAATTTTCAAATGATTTGAAAGATTTGGTAAATTTTGTATACCAACAAAAATAAGAATTAATTTTATTCGTGATAATTTAAGTTCGATTCAAATTTTTTCAATATACTCTTTTTAATTTGCTGTACTCTCAATCCTTAGTTTCAGCTCAAATAAAAGTTTAACCTCATTAAATGCTTCTTAAAAGCGTTTTAAAAATATTTCAAAAATTATTTTACAAATATTTTTCTTATTTACAAGTATATGTATATATAGAGAGAGCCTCGGCCAGCTGCAACCCATACCCCCCGCCCTTTGTAATTGCCCTCAACATTGTCTCGTAATTAACCCTTATTTGTCCATTTAATTGGCGCCGCCATAAAACTGTCATTAAATTACGTTCAGCCCTTGCGCTCGCTCGTAAACCCACTTTTTTGTATGTTCCACGAAATGGCAGTGCCCGCAGCATATCACTGCAAAGGGTGGCCACACTTTTGCAAACAAACATACACACAAACACATATACATACATATATACATACGTCATGGCATACTATGCATAGTATTTGCAAAGAGGGCGCCCCAACGACAATGGACATAGCGTACCGGAAGTTGTCCCCCCGAAAAAAAAAACCTACACAAAACACTCATAAATAAATTCGCGCAAAATAAAATGAAAGGATAAAGGCACAAGGCATGGCCAAGACGTTTTTCAAGCAGCTCGATGTGCCACAAAGAACTTTCTGCAATTGTATAAAATTGTTGTTGTTGTTTTTGTCGTTTTTGCTGTTTGGTTTACGGGTGCGACAAGGTCATAAACATTTCACAAGCCGTTAACAACAATTGTTTAGACATTTTATTGTTTTTGTTGTATTGTTGAGAGGGGGAAGTGAGTTGCACGTGCAAAAGCGGCGATAAACGGATTTTAAAATGTTTACAAAAAATATATATACATTTTTTTTACAGGCACACAAAGCTTTCCAATATGTGGTTTAGCTTGGGAGTAAACTTTTGATATATTCTCCAGAAGAATAGTTCTTGAACGAAGCGTTTCTTTGTAGGGATCGCTTCGGAGTGAACCTCGCGGTGTGCAATTTCATCGTAAAAATGTAAAATCTTCACGTGCATTAGCAGTACCACACCTGGGAAATCAAACATGATTTTTTGGAGTAACCTTCCCTCTCCAAACAAAAAAAAATCGATCATGAGATTTTATTTATTTAGTTTTAAAACGAAACAATTACTCCAAAAAAAATTATTTATTAAATATATATATCAAAAAAACCTTGACAAAACAATGAATCAATAAACAAACAACAACTAAAAATTGCGCTCAATACAATACAAAAACAATTTTAATAAATATTTAAAGTTCACCAAATTTAAACAATAGAATAAAAGGTTAACAAAAATTTGCAGTCAACCGGAAATGCGCGTGTATGCCTCATTTCCGTCGCCACTTAAGCACACACACACACACAAGCACACACACATACTAAACAAAGGCATTTATTTGGCAAACTAATAAACAAACAAGCCCGCACACAACTACACACAAAATAATTAATACACACACACAATCATATTGTGCCAAATTAAAAGGCAGCGGAAATTCGGACATGATTGATTTTATTAACCGACGTTAAAACAATACACCAGCAGTAAAAAAAAAACGCACACAATTGATACAACAAACAATCGCAATTTGTACAACAACAACAACAAATCAATTGCCACAGTACAAAAACAAATTTTACAAATCTGTTGAGAAGTAAGTGCGAAAAAATGTGCAAAATCTGTACAAAATCAGTGTAAGAAAAAAACTTTCAAGTTCTGCTCGCAGGCATACAACGCACACACATACATAAACATACTGTAAAAAAAACACACACATACAAATACACAGAACGCACACAGCGCACAAGGCTGTGAAGTGTTTGCAAAAGGATGTAAAATGATATTCTTGCCTCGCACGTGCTCTCGCCGCTTGTTATTGTTGTTATGCATGTTGTTTTTATTGTTTCTGCTATTGTTGTTGTTATTGTTGTTGTAACGGAGTCAATTGTTTCCGCTCGATAGCGTCAAGCAATCGAGTGCGTCGCTCCCTTTTTTTTTTTGTATTTTATGACCCACAAACAAATCTCGCTGCGGTCGAAAGGATTTTCTGTTTGTCTGTGTTTAAATGGCTTTGTTTGCATATGTACGTACGTATGTATGTACGTGTACGTGTGCGTTTATATTGACAAAGGATAATGATGCTGTTGCCATTTGTTTGTTGAATTGTTTTAAGTTTGCTTTTTTCTTCTCTTATTTATTTAAATGCTTCGACGTAAAGCGAGAGACAAAAGAAAGAAATAAGCGAACGCACTCGAGCATAATTAATGTTAGATTGTTAGCCAAAAATTGTCTTATGCAGTCAATTGAATTTGATAGCTGAATTAAAGTGAACATGATTATTAGATATTCTTTATTTTTTATTTATAACACTATTAGACTGGTTGATACAAGGCGCCGATAAATTAGAATTTCATATTTTTTCATAAACTTATGTCGTCTAATTTTTTCAAATTTTGTTAAATTTGATTTAAAAATCAACTTGCTAAAAAAATTAGTTAACCAGTTAAAACTATCTTAGACAACCTATTCAAATAGATTAAGTTGACTTTTGGCTCTTATTGCTCCTACATATCACAATCAATTGTCCAACAAAAACTAGAAAACTGTCCCCAATGCAAAATAAGTCGCATACCAAATCATTCACTTACTCACCCACTTACTACTAAAAAAAAACTAAAAAAACAAAACAGAAATGGAAAAAGTCCCCGAAGCCGCTTAGCTTGCATAATCCAAATATCAGTCGGTGCGCACCAATCGACCAATTTGACCAGACACTTGACCTTTTTTTTTGTTGGCCAACGTTATTGCCGCCTCAATTCGAATATCCAAAATTGAGTACCTTCCTGCCAGTTTTTCACTTTTCACCGAAATTCAAACCAACATAGTCTCACGCATATACCGGCACACATACACAGACACACACACACATACGTGCGCTTATAAAACCGCACAAAAAATGTGTTTATGACTACCATCAAATGGTTTTCCATTTTTTTCTTTGTTTATTTGTTTCGTTAGTGTGTGGTTGTTATTTTTTTTTTGCGTCTCCAACTGGCAGCAGTAAAAATCCTTGTTAAGCTTCTGCTCCAGCGCTGATACGTGATTTTACTATTTTACTTAGTTTTTTGTTTTTTTCTTTTGCCTTAGTTGAAGTCTGTACGGTACTTTTGAGATTGGCCAGCAAATAATACGGGACTTCGTCTGAGCGTTAAAAAAATGTTCCGGGCATTCTTTAGAAATAGAGAAATATTTTTTCTTAATTTTATTTACAAAAATATTTATTGTTTTTTACAAATGCACGTGTACAGTTAGTATGGACAATTATTTAAATCTATATAATATATTAGAAATATACAAAAAGTTCACCACCCCAAATAGCCCAATTGAACATGAAATAGCCCGCCGCCTTCAAGAAGTCTTCTCTGGCTTTTTCTTCGACCTTTTCTTTTTGTGCTTCTTGAGCTCTGGCGGCGTTGTAGTCACCGCCGCCGCTGCCGACTCGCCAATTGACGAATAACCCGTCGACGTAGAGTCGCGACTGCGTAAATACGGACGCAACGGCTTCCGCTTCAGCCAGAAACACACGAGAAAGCGGAACTCCGCTTTGAGCACAATCATTGGCGCTACCTGGACGAAAAGCTTTTAATAATTGATAATTAAAAATAACAAAAAATGTCGCACCCTCTCCTTCAGCGAAGTCTTGTGCACATGCCAGAAAAACTCGACGATTCCAATGAGCAGACCCAACAGAACACCGCCAATGAGTACGATGAACAAACCGCCAACCGCTTGCATATCGAACTGAATGTCGTCTGCCTGTGCATCACCATCGCTGCATGCAATCGATTCGTTGTTATTGAACCACTTCTTCTTCAGGGTGTAGAGTACACCCTTCTCGCTGAGCTTTAAAATGCCCACACTTAGGTTGGAGCGAAATGGTGCGTCTGGAAGAACGGATTAAAAGATATGTGAACATTAGAAAAAACGATCCAACTCAAAAATTCCTCTAAAAAAATGATTCCAATCATAAAATCTGGACTCCAATGAACCTATCCAACATTCAATCTGCTTGTTCCCACATTTTCCCCAACTTACTCAACGGCACCGCAATTCCGTAGTGCTTCTCGCCGAAGGGCTCACCGATCGATGTCAGCTCACAATTTCGCTCCATATAGTACTGCAACGAGGTGGTCTCCGTAAGGAATGCATAACGGCCACGACTACGCTTAACCCGGTCGACACCTTCCTTATTGCTTGTCGTAAAGGCGTCCGGTTTCATTGCGATCATTTTATTCCAGGCGACACGAAAATCCGACTCATTCGAGTCGGAAAAGAAATGCGACGTGCTGCCGCCCTTAATAGTGCCGAATTGAACCTTATTCTGATCGACGAGATCATGAAGATTTCCAATGGAATTCTCCAGTTTGGCGGAGGTAATAAACGACGCCAGCTTGGCGATATATGTCTGTGAGAGCAACAAGGCAAATATCCACCAAAAGCCGGTGAAAAAACGCATGGGACCACTTCTGTGGATGAAAGGAAACACAGGAGATTGTTACTATCTTTTGAATGACGAAGTTACATAACGATTAATCCTTTCAATAAAGTCTTGCCTCGGAATTATGTCCGAACCACCACACACAATCGAAGCAATCATTAACCAATATGTATTCCTCAGATGCCATATATTCTCAGCTTCCATGAGATTATCATCATTCGGTCCGGTTTCCTCCCACTCGGGCGTTGACATCCTAATGAGAGTAAACCAAGGTTATCAATTATAATTTCTTAGATTAATACAATCGTCCGAGCTCACCGCGCAATTAATACCACAAATGGCGCGATTACAATCATTGCTATCAAAAGATATATCCAGATCTCTAGCGCATACGGTTTCAGGAAAGCGAATAAATTCTTTGCCGGCGGTGGCGTTTTATAGTACAAGATGCTCACACCCAGCTGCATAAAGGGCACCGTAAAATCGACGACAGTGCGTCGCGCCTGCGTAATGGTCAAATCGCAGATGCCGATTTGTGCATTCTATATGAGGAAAACGTTTGAGTATATATAAATAAAAAGCAGAAGACTGGAAGACCACTCACATTATCTATCAACTGTCGTATGATGCCATTCCACTCGTCCGACACCGGATCATAGTTGCCATAATTGTTATCGTTAACCGGCTCGAATGCAAAATCAAAGCGACACTCCTCGGCGAGCTTGTAAATCAGATCGACTGCATAGCCCACAAAACGTTCGTTGCCTTCGTAGTGTACACCTTCGGGTTCTGGTCTTGGTCGCAGTGTTTGTGTGAAGTGTGAAGGATTTAGAAAAATTAACGGAATGTATACATTGAAGTAAGTGAGATATTTAATTTTGTGAAAGATCGCGAACTTTAAGGATTTATAAAACAGTTCATTTATAAATGTCCAACAAAATCTTCATTTTAAAAATATTTAAAGTGCATTCCAAAGTCAATATATAACCAAATGAAGTCTGCAGATACTTTCTCAATTTACCTCCACATAAAGTACGGCTCACCGACACGTGTCGCTACCGTATACCGCACACGTTTCTGCGAGAAATCCTCCTTCTCCTGTTGTTTTCGCTTCTTCGTCATCTTGGTCGAATTTTCGCTAACCTTATCGAAGGAAATCAACTGATGCTTCTTATTCCAGACATGCGAAATACGATCCAACATCGGATTGTAGATTTCCAGATTGAAATCATCGCGTTCTCCATGTTCATTAATCTGCAGCTTTTGGGTTTTATATGGAATCGTGACGTTTTTCGGTGTCAGCTAGAAAAATGTAGCACAAGTATTCGTATAAGTTAATAAATTTTTATCAAAAATTCCAACGCTCACCATTTTCATTTGCTGCATGATCTGGGGACCCGATTTCCAAAAGCCACGCCTACAACTTAATTGTGGCTCGTAAAAGCGAAGTAAATGTATGACATTGCGAATGGCATTGAAGTGAAGCACAACCGCATCATAGATGAGCTGAGTTCGCAGCGAGACTATCTAGAATGATTGGGTGTATAGTTTGTATAGGCTATACCTTACTTTCGTGTATATATAGTAAAAGCCCACCTTCTCCTCTTCCTCATCTTCGAAAATATCTTTCTCATCATGTACGGGCGGTGGTACATAGGAACGCATACGCACTGCCGCTGTTGAGACCGCAAACTCAGACGAATACAAGCGATCCAAATTGCTCAGGTGTGTGTCCAAATTGATCAGAAATAAATGCTGGAGAACAACTCAAAAAATTATAAGATCTTAAAATAGTTCAACTGGACAAAGAGAAACATTTTAAATTTACATTAAACATGGTCGTCATATTGTAGAATATCGACGTATTAACCACTTCCGTTACAATATCCGACGAGCAGTCCAGCAGCACAAATTTCTCGCGCGCACTGCTGATCTGTTTCCACATGATGCGATAGTCGTCGCCGCGCTGAAAGGGACGCAACTTGATGCCCGTCTTGTGAAACTGCTTCCACGCGAACAAATGTTGCATGCGCGCTAGATCTTTAAAAAAAATCAAGAGAGAGCAAGATCGGAAATTATTCAACTCTCTTGAGTTTGACTTATGTATCTCCCACGTTGCTATGGCAACCACACAGTATACACACCTAGATCGCTCTCGTAGACGTACGTAAACGAGCGCCAATCAAAATCTTTGCTACTCAAGATGTCCCAATAGGCGATCGAGAGCATCAGTTCGGTTGGCGCCACATTGACTGTCATCTGGTGATTGCGACGATGTAGCTGCGTCTCTTGGCCATGCCAATCGTATTGCAGATGCGGTATGCCGGTGATGTTGCAAATTACCTCAACGATGTCTGCCAGAGAAGGGAACGTTTTAAAGAAAAGAGATTTGAGTATATACTTGTAGAGATTGAACGGAGAGTGGCCGCGGAGAGCTGCTAGCTGTGAAGTCATTGACTCCTTAATGACTCACACTGATTAATGGTTTACGAATGTCGGTCAGTCGGTATATGTATATATATGGAATGTTTATTAAAAGCTTTGTAAATATTATGGTTCCCCACACAGACTTGCGTGGGAGTCTCTTGCAGGGCTGCAGAGGTTAGCTAAGAGTGTATAAATTCTAGGCAAACGAAAGTGTTGTTGTTTAGAATGGACTTGCAAAGCAAAACATGCAAGAAAAGATAAGTATAAATTATAGTTTTGCTTTCTTGTGTGTTCTTTAAAAATTAAACAAATGTAGAAAGTCTAAAGCAAAGGAGAGAGATACATTTTAAACAATTTAAAGAGAGCGCAAAAGTTTAGAGAACACAAAGAAGAGAGAGTTTTTATACATCGAGTGTTTAATGTTTAATGGCGCTACCAATTTGTAATAAATCGTTTCTAGACTATCATCGAGCTAAAGATAAACTTATATATAGAATGAATAGCAAATTGTAATGTTTTTCTATAATAATTTTTGATTACAATAATAATCACTTTTAAATCAGAGGTGAGATACAAATTTAACAACATTAAGCGATAGAACAAGCCATAACCCTAAGTCTCTGGAGTTTTTCATTGATTTATTTCAATTATTAATAGTTGTATTACATTTAAATTAATACATAAAATACATTAATAGCGGTATTTAATAGAAGAAAACATTTCAAATGATATACATATATCACTCATTATTTAAAGTATTTTTTTTCAAAACTTATGAAGCTTCATTAAGTTTTCTGGATTTTTTTTTTCTACAAATATTTCTAAATTCAATATTGTAGGCGTTATTAAAACATATAATGGGAACTTAAAAAGTGAAATGAAAGGCATGTTTATTACCTTTAAAATGACACCACATTTTTGAAAATTATAAAACTGTTTAAATTATAACGTTTTTAACGTACAGAACGAGCCGTGGTAGGCGTGACAAAGTATATACATATATAAATGATCAGCGTCGGATTCTGAGTCGATATAAAGATGTCCGTCCGTCTGTCTGTCCATCTGCCTGTCCGTCTGTACGTCTGTTTGTCCCAGCGATTACAGCCGTAAGAGCTATCGAGTTGAAATCTGGTATGCGGAGGCTAAGTTCTAAGATGGGCAAGATCGGATCAAAACTTGGTTTCACTGAAATGCCGGAGGGTGTATGAGCTTCGTCATAGCCGGATATAATTCTCGTACTAGATTTAACTAAGAATATCCTTCTCGTCCTTAGTAATCAATCACAGTATTAATCAATCGGTAAGTTGGCCTTTACACAGTTAATTGACTTGACTTAAGGAAGGTAATCGGAGGTCATTTGGGAGCGCCCTTTACTCAGTAGTACAGCCGATTTTTTTTTTTAAAAGCAACTTATGAAACTATATTTTCGGTTTTAATGATTAAATCAACTGCAGAGCAAAACTACAACTTTACTTCATACAGACATTTTTGATTTTCAAGCTAAAATTTAAATTTTATATGAACAAAAATTCCACTTTTAATAGTTTTATTTAAATTTTATGATAGAAAAATCGCCTTCAAACCAGCATTTTCTTGTTGTCTAAGGCAGTTATAATGATTAGTTATTGATATATTAAATGCGGTATATATATACTAAGAAAAATCACAACAAAACTTTCGATATTTTCGCATATACTCGTAGTACATATTATCAGCAGACCACAACAATTTTATTTATAAACAAAAAACAAAAGCAAAATTATGAAAATAAAATTTCGATGACGACAGCAGAGAACAGACGAATTCTGTTTTTTTTTCTGTTTTTTTTTTTTTGAAAATTGTATTAAAAACTTAGAAGACCACTTACCGCTGCGTGCCTTTGAACTTGGGCCAAAAATAGCGGCGACACCATTCTCGATTAAATCACATGCTAATGGAGATTTGTGAAGAAGATTTTCATTTAACGAAACATTTTTCTAATCTTTAACTAAACCTGGCCAAGTAAAACTCACTCAGCTGCTGCAGCACCAAACTGTCGTCCTCGCTGAGAAAATGTTTGCGCGCCTCCAGACGCACGTCCAGCTCACGTTGATTGATATCACGTATGGCCGTATCGAAGGCATCAATCAAGTCGCTTTCATCATTGAAGAAAATGCCGCCTAGTTGGATGTCAAAGTTGATGAAAACATTGATAAAGGTTTTTCATTTCTTTGTTTTTGTAAATCTTTACCGATTTTCACAATTTGGTATTCGGCGGAACAAATGAAGAATATCGCACAGATTACTGCCTGGAGTAGATATCGCATTTTCCAAAGCACATAACCTCAAAAACGTCCCGAAAACACTTGATCGATTGTTAATCCGAGCATTGAAATAGTTTTCCGAACTTTTGAATTATTGGTTTAATATTTTGTATAATTCTTCTATAGAATTATATAAACTAAAATTTCCACTAGAAATTCTCGATATTTTCGCAGAAGAATTCCGAAACGTTTAGTGTCGCGCGCTGGGTACACGGCCGCTATCTTCCGCTACTGTCTCCGTCGATTTGAAAATGCTTTCGTATACTGAAAATACCGAAAATACCAAACGAGAAAATGAAGCCCGCAAAATGGAAAATGATTTTGGAAAATCATTTTCGTCAGCGACCGAGGACAGATGTCGGTCTCGGTCGTGCCGAACGCGGAGTTGCTTAATTTAGAACGCACACGAACACGAAGGACCGAAACGTCAGCCAGCCAGCGAGCGTCGTTCGTCATTTGTTATTTTGGAGAATAGGTACACACACTCGCATCTCGAAATCGTAGAAACATTTTCTTATGGAAAATTTTTTTTCAATGCTTTTTTAAGCAATTTATTAGGTTGTTGCATTAATTTATTTTATTAAAAAACATTTTTTTTAAATATCAAAACCTTAACAATTTAGATATTAAATATATCGACTACTTTCTGTAGAGAAATCATAAAAGAAAAACTTATTTTTCTATTTTTTTTTTTTTTTCTAATTTCAAGCGACCTTGAGCTGACTACGCGTCGTCTTGGTGGTACGCCGTGATTGGCCGGACGAACGTCTCGATGCTGTTGCCGACGAAGACTTGGTACTGCCGCTGCTACCCGGAATCCGCACTGGCTTGTGACTAATCCAGAATTTCAATGCGAACAACAGTTCCGCCTTGAAAGCCTCACCGGGCGTTACCTAGTAGTATTGAGAAAATTGTCATTTATACTGTCAGTTCAGTTGAAACTAGAGACGGCCACTAACTCTTTGCTCGACTGCGACCCGTTGCACATTCCACAGAAACTCGCACATGCCAATGAACATTGCGATGACAATGCCGCCGGCGAGTACAAGAAATACGCCGCCCAATTCGACAATGGACAACTCATCGCCGTCGACTTCGTGCGCCGGCTCGCAGGTGACATTGTGCTTTTGTTTCCACCATTTGTTTTTCATCTTGTACAGCTCACCTTTCTCGCTCAGTTGGAGTATCGAAACGCTTAGGTTCGAACGGTAAGCGGCGCCTAGAAAAAGTCAGAATTTTTACCTCAAGCGGTTATAATCTCAAACAAGAGACGGCAACCAGTTCCATCATAATTAAAGAATAGTTTCCCTACTTAATCCAAACGTTGTTTAACTTACCCAACGGCACGGCCAATCCATAATGCTTCTCACCGATTTGACTGCCAATTTCGGTTAGTTCGCAGTTCCGTTCGATGTTATACTGCATACTTGTGGTCTCCATTAAAAAGGCATAATCCTCACGATTATTTAAGACACGGCCAACGCCCTCCTTATTGCTAGACGTAAATGCCGACGGTGTAAAGGACTTCATTTGATTCCACGCCTTCGAGTAGAGCGTATCATTCGATTCGGAAAAGAAGAGCGACGTACTGCCACCTTTCATCGTGCCGTATTTGATCTTATCCTGATCGACGAGACCTTCCAAATTTTCGATGGTCTTTTGCAATTTATTGGAGGTCAACGAAGCGGCAAGATTCGCCGTATAAGAGTTTAACATCATAAGCGCGAAAAACCACCACATGCCGTTGAGTATGCGCATTGGCGGCCCACTGAAATGTTGCTTGTAAGTGATACTTCTATATAGGTCTATTTGGTCACTTACCGCGGCAAGATATCACAACCTTGCTGCATGATCGAACCAATCTGTAACCAAAACGAGTTCATCGTATCCCATTTATTCTCGACCTCTTCTGGATCCGGATTGTATGGTATGGGATTTTCCCACTCTTGATTGGAAATACTAGAGTAACATAATCAATTAGATGAAATTTCTTCAAAGTCAATAAAAAAAACATTACCGCGCCATGAACACAAACAGAAACGTCATTATCAATTGTGTGATCATCATATAGAGCCAGACATCGATGGCAAACGGTTTCAAGAACGCAAACAGATCCTCGGGCACCACTTCCGCCTTCTTGTACAGAATACTTATGCCCAGTTGCATGAAGGGCACCGTAAAGTCGACCACCTGGCGACGTGTTTGTGTTATTGTTATTTCACAGGCGCCAATATGTGCCTGCTTTAGTTTTGAATGAGATAACCAGGTTATAGTAGTCAAAATCCAAAACTGTTCTCCATCAACTCACATGATCGATCAACCGACGTATGATGCCGTCCCATTCCCTGGTTACTGGATCGTACTTGCCATTGCCCTTCTCGATCAGAAAATCGTAGTCAAATTCCAAGATCTCGGATAGTTTTGATATCAAATCGACCGAGTAGCCCTCATATTTCTCAATGCCCCGGTAATTCTCGTGGTCCTCTCTATTGTAAGAACATATACAAAAAATTATTTTTAAATGGCCAATTGCAAACACCATCTAACCCACTTTAGCATAAAATATGGTTCCTCAAAGTGCGTCGCCACTATATACATCTTTTTCGCCAATGAAAAATCTGGTGTATTTGAGGTGACTTTCGATTCCCTGTGTCTGCTTAAAGGTGTAACGCCAGCTTCAGGCTTCCACAGTGCCAACGGATCGTTGACTGTTGGCTTGTAGAGCTCTAAGTGAAATTGTGTACGTTCGCCAAACTCATCAAGTCGCATATTTTCGGTTTTAAAGGGCGGCTCAACGTCATCCTCAGAGATCTATTTTGAGTTTTGAAAAAAAATTAACTTTAAGATCTTTTAGGCCTTGGTGTATATTATTACCGTTTTCATTTCGCGTACGATTTGTCGTCCCAAATACCAAGGATTACCACTAGCACGTCCGACTTCGCAGCGTCTATACGGCTCCTGATATTGATTAATCGAAATTATAATATTACGTGCCGAATTGGCAAATAGGATGACCGCATCGTATATAAGAATCGGCAGCATAGTCTGATTTCCAAGCACTTCCTATAGCGAAAGTAAGAAAAACCAAAGAAGAACTTTAATTATAAGCTGGAAGATTGCTAATAATTGTCTTACATCCACTCGATTTATTCTCGTCTTTTTGCGGTCATAGGGATTAGGATCGACAACCTTCATTCGCACCGAGGTAATGTTCGCCTTGAAAGACTCATTGTAGATATGGCGCAGACGCGAGCTGTGCGTGTCCAGATGCGTCAGGAACCAGTTCTGTAAATAGACAATAACAGACATTAGAACTGTGTTTACCTTGCTTATACTTATACTCCCACTAACTCGAAAGGGTCCGAGCAGATCAAAGGCCATAGCATCATTCAACAGGGTCTCCAGCAAAGCGGGATCACAATCGAGTATCAGACGATGTTCGTGATAGGTCTCCGCGGCCTCTTTCCACAAAACGCGATAGTCATGTTGGTAGTCGGAAATTTTGCGCAGCTTAATAAAATCGCGATTCAGAGATTGTATGTCCAAGAGATCCTCCAGACGTGCCAGTCCTATACAAAAGCAGAAATAGTATTACTTAAACTTTTTTTAATTTCCATTTAAATGGATTTACCTGCTTCGGTCTCATAAATGATCATAAAAGTCCGCCACTCAAAATTATTCTTGATGATGTCAAGATAGGCGCGTGAGACCACGGACAGAGATGGCGCCACATTTATGGACATGCGATGATTTAGCTGCTCTTGTATTGGGGTCTCCATGCGCCAGTCATACTGTACGTGCGGAATGCCGGTCGAGTTTGCAATGAGTGCGACAATATCTGATCGGGAATGTATTTCAAAAGAGAGAAGCGAGGAGAGAATATAAACAAACATGAAAAAAATCTCGAGTAAATCTCGAGAAGTGCTCGAAGTCGATGAGAACGTTTTCGAAACATATGTTCGCGTGGCCAAACACTTTCGAAATGAGCCGTTCAGTTGGAGGAATTTTAACCAAACGGCAGCAACAACAAGAAAAATACATACCACTAGATGCCTTTGAACTTGGTCCAAAAATAGCGGCAACGCCATTGGAAAGCAATTCACACGCTGTGAAAAAGTCAAAGAATTCGTTTGGAAAATCAAAAGTTGCTTTAAAAAAATTACTTTTTAATATTTAAATTTAAAAAAAAAATTAATTTTTTTTATATATAAGTTCAGTAGTTTAGACTAAACACCCACTTAGCTGCTGCAGCACAAAGCTGTCATCCGTCGGCACGTAACGCTTGATGGTCACAAAATTCAATTCGAAAAATTTCAAGCTATTTATCTCGCGGAACGCCTCATCGAAACTTAATTCGATTTCTTCCTCATCCTTGAAGAACAAAGCACCTGCAACGGAGCAAGTGTTTCGAATTTGAAATATTTTCTCAAAAATTTTTAAATTTCAAATTTCGAATATCTTCAATTTAATTTCGAACGTCCATACCAACTTTCACTTCTGTGCGATCACTGCCAAGACCACCACCGACGCCGCCGCCGCCGCCGCCAAATTCACCGAATTCACCAAATTCCTTTGTAAATGCAAAAAGTGGCGCTAGTACAAACGTTACCAAAAGTAACCGCATTTTGTAACGCACATTTGTCACTTAAACTTATTCCGACTCTTCGATTTATTTAATTTTTAATAAATCGATTTGACAAAAAGGAAAACTCAATAAAATTGCTTAGAGAATATTACGTAAAAAAAATCTGTTCACCACTTTGCGCCATCGAACGAAGCGAAGTAGCGTTCCGATCCAGCCACGAGCGGTATTTAGTGCACACTAAATGAACGAATACGCTCAATAAGTAATTTTTGAAAACTTTTATTCGTTTTTTAAAATTTGTTGTTTTTGTTGTTTTCTCATTTTTGTATTTTTTTTAAATATTTCGAAAAGTGTGTGTGTGTGTGTGTGTGTGTGTGTGTGTGTGTGTGTGTGTGTGTGTGTGTGTGTGTGTGTGTGTGTGTGTGTGTGTGTATTTTTGGCGTCTACACGAGGAGGCAGACTTTTGGAAAAACCGGCGGCGGTGGCACGTTGTCGTCGCAGGTTTTTGGCGTCACTATGCTCTGCTCTGCTTAGATTTATTTTGTTATTTTCATGCAGTCAAAATTTTGTGTATATATATTTGTTGTTGTTGTTTTTTCTTTGGGTGTTTTGAAAATCTTGAGAATTTTATGACGCGCTTTTCGAGATTTCTTTTATTTAAGGTATTTGTTTGTTATTGTATTCTCTTATATCTCTCATATTTAACTTATTCATGTAAAATACAATGTAAAAAATTCGGTTCTTTAGATAAAATAAATCTAAAAAAAATCGGTTCTTTAAAAAAAATTTATTGAAATACATTCGATTCTTCAGATAAGTTTTATTTTAAAAATTTACACTGTATTATTGAAAATGAGCGAACACAAACTTTCAATTTTTAAATTAAGAATAACCAGTAACCAGTTACTAAAAGATAATGAAACTACAGTCGTGTCTGGGTAAAATGAACACCCTATATAGTGCACACGTTGATATAGTGAACACCCAAATTTTGACTTGGACTACTCTAAATAGTGAACAATCGAAATGCTTTTTAAAATTTGTTTCACTATTTGGAGGTTGGTGAATAAAATTTCGTAAGCAACTTCAAGCAGATAGCAATAAAAATCACAAAAAAAAACTACTGATGATGCTGGTAGACCAGCACTACTAAGTCTACTTGAAAAAGTCAATTTCTGAACGCAAAAACAACAAATGTCCACCTTGAAACCCGGATATAGTGAACAGTCCTTGTAATATTTAGTTTGCTATATCCAAACACTACTGTATATACAAAAATGTAATTGGTTACTTTGAAATAATGTGACTGAGATTTGGTTTAGGTCAAATCTATATAAAAAAATGTTGGTTTTTAAATCAAAAATAATGTAACCGGTTACTTTAAATAAATGTAACTGTAAAATAAATAATGTAACTGATATTTGGTTAAGGCAGCATTTGACCAAATAAGTAGTAATTTATATATTCAAGATGAAGTAACCAATTACTTTATGAAAATGGACCTGCAAAAAAAATAATGTAACCGATATTTGCTAACGGCCGCTTCTATCTAAAAAAAGTTTAAAATTTTTAAAAATCTGCTTAGAATTGAAATACTTTTCCAACACTGAAAAATTTGATTTGAAAAACCGTAAAAAGGAGTTTCGTAAACAAAAATCAAAACAATCAATCAACAAATTCCATTAGTTTAAAATTAACAAAAATTACAGAAAATCTTTAAAAATACATATATACATATATTTATAACGTTTAATTATCCCGAGCACCAACACATTCAGAGCAATTTCTCAAAAACCAACAAAAAGAATCGGTTTCCTTAATTAACGCAAACCACCAAAAAATACCAATAACCAAAACTCGAAATATCGACGAAAGAAAACCGATTATAACCACTCTCGACCATGAGCTTCGCACAGGATCTCTTTCTGCTCGACTGTCCCACATACGAGGACTATCTGGACACGTTCATCACACGCAATGACATTCGCTTCATACGCAACATTCGCTTCTGTCGGATGCTCGTCGAGCTCGGCTATCGTTCGGCGACCGAAATATACTCGCCCGAGCAATATGAAATACGCAAGGCCCAAGTCCAAGAGTCGCTGTGGCCCACCAAGAAATCGGCAATCTGCTTTAGTGATGCCATGACATCAAAAGATCCGGTACTGCTGGAGTTGGCGAATCGCGAGAAACCGAATAATCAGAAAATCATTTCGGTGGGTAATCGTTGGATTTTTTATATACTCTCTTGATTACTTGATTACTTGCAGACAATTTTCTTTATCAAATATCGGTTTAAGTCCGGTTTCGAGGTCTCCGGCTATGTCGACTTCGAGCACAGTCTGCGTCGCGCCAACGTCCACACCGAAGGCTCAACCGATTGGCTGGGCGTATTCGAGGAGCGCGTCATGTTGCGTCCGAAACCGATCGATCTCAGCTATTTCGATTGGCACAAGGGCACGGTCACCTACAATCACTCGGACAATTACATCGTGCTGCACGACATCGAATACGGTCTGATCTTTATGCATCGCGGCGATCACAAGAAGATCTGTGTCGATACGACACGCGACATGTTCAGCACCAATTGTACGCGTTCGATGCATTTCTCCGAGAAATATGGACACGTCATATTCTATGATCATATCATTCGGAAGAAGATTTAGCGGAATCTGTGTGTGTGTACGTATGTGTGTAGTGTAGTGTACTCTTGTCTTTTGTGGTAATAAAATCGTGTAATGATAAATGAGTTGGTGTGTAAGTCTGGTATTCTGGGGACTTTTGTGACTGGAGTGTGGACTGTGGTTTTTAGAGAATTTGTGAAGGTCATTATCCATTCTAAAAGCTCTTCCTTCTTTTTAAATATTTACTTACCTTGTTATTTGAATACTTCCAGGTTCAATAAGAGTTTTTTTAACGATTTTCTTTACGACTTTAGATGATCCATTTTGACATACTCGTATTTAAACTTGTTCCTCACTATTAATTTTAGCGCCACCTGCCTATCAAGCTCCTACCTTTTAAGAAAAATGTGTCGAGCGACATCTAACGATTAGTAGCATGAATGAAATACGAGTAGATGATAAAAGAGAAATTTCTTTTATAAAAGTTTTTATAAAACTGGTTTCGAATTGAAATATTTTTTACTTACTTTAATTTCATTTATGTAAATCTTAACAACTGCTGAACTTTATGAAAATATATTATTCGAAATAATTGAGGTAACTGAGAAAATTCTTATCTTCGAAATTTTGAAGATATTGTTTATAAATTTGTACTATAATTTCGAATTTTTGACTACACTTTTATTTGCATAAATTTAAATCTTAACAACTTCTAAACTTTTTTAAAAGTAGTTTATACGAAATAATTGGCGTAATTAATAAAATGGTTTTCTTCGAAATTTTGAAGATATTATGTAAAAAAATTTATTATAATTTTGAATTTTAGAATTTACTTTTATTTGCATAAATTGTGAACTGAACAATTTTTGAACTTTTTTTGAATTAAAATATTCAAAATAATTGGGGTAACTATGTTAAGAAAGTTGTTATCTTCGAAATTTCGAAGATATTGTGTCAAAATATATATTATAATTTTTAATTTTTTAATACACTTTTAATTGCATATATGTAAAACTGAACTGAACTTTTTTTAAATCAGATTTTTTTTAAATAATCTTTAAACAACTAAGTAAGTTGTTATCTTCGAAATTTTGAAGATATTGTGCAAAAATTGTTATTATAATTTTGAAATTTTTTAATACACTTTTAATTGCATAAATGTAAAACTGAACCACTTCTGAACTTTTTTAAATCAAATTTTTCAAAATAGTTTTGGTAACTAAGCAAGTTGGTATCTTCGAAATTTTGAAGATATTGTGTAAAAATTTGTATTATATTATAATTTCGAATTTAAATGTAAAACTGATTTTTTTTTAAATCAGATTATTCAAAATAATTCGGTTAACTAAGAAAGTTGTTATTTTCGAATTTTCGAAGTTATTGTGTCAAATTTATTATTTTCAACATTTGAATTTTTTACAATTTCAAATCTTTTCATTCACTTTTTTTATGCATATTTGTTGAACTTAAAAATTTCTGAACTTTTTTCGATTATTCAAAAGAATAACTTTTGATTACTGGCAAAATTTCTATTTCCGAAAATTCAAACTAAATATGTCAAATTTTCGAATATCCAACAAAAAATTCAATACTTTTTTAATTTTTGATTTTTTTTTTTCAATTCACTTAGAACATTTTTAATCTGTTCATATCAATTTTGCTTAATTGGATCTCACAGTCGAATTACACGAATTTCTAATTTCACATAATTTCAATTTTATCTAGATCAATTTTTTCTTTTCGCCCATCAATTTGTCATATGTATATATGTAGGCAACATACCCAAGCGCCTCCGTCTGCCGCCACGACTACTAACAACAACAACAAATTCATCATAATTGAGTAAATTTGGGCAGTCATCCAAATTTCCACCTTCTTTCATCATTGCGAAATCATGTCAAATTTTTCATTTATCATTATTTCTGTTTTGATTCACAGCTCTGTTTAGAATAGACAGATCAAAACAAAACGCTCCCTCCATACCATAGGGAGCGCAAATCGTACAAAAAATCACAACAATTGGGTCATGCGCGCAAAAACCGATTTTTGTCTCAATTTTGTGTCGCTTGATTTTCGTGATTTTTGAGAAACTTTTTTAAAATTAGAAATTTTCAGTCGTCTGGCGCACATTTCCGTTTGAACCTTCACGCGTGCCAGTGCCAATTTTTTTTGCGTTGTCGTTTTTACACTGAGGCAGCGAACATTTTTGCAGCGTTTACATCATCGAAAATTCTTAATAATTTTACAAATTTTCAATATTTTTTAACTAGTTTAGAAAAAATGTTGAATTTTAGCTAAACAAAAAAAAAATGCTGCTTTTTCATTTGCTTGTAAGTTACTTGCTTAGCGCCGCACTTGTCGCCGCCAGGGAGCAGTTCGCTATCGGTAAGTGCAACTATTTTTTTTTTTTTGGATTATTCCAATTTCGAATCATCGCTTTCACAACTTATGTCCAGGCGTTATTTTCGAGTCCGATAAGGATGAGGCGGAAATTGCGTTTCGCACAGCGGTCGAACGCGCTAATGTCTACGAGCGTAGCTTTGAGCTGGTTCCGATTGTGATGTACGCCAACACCGACGACAGCTTCATCATGGAGAAGACGGGTTTGGTCTTTGGCCTGTTTGCAGCAGAGAACAAAAATAACATTTTTGTATCTTTCAGTTTGCAATTTGATTGCGCAAGATGTGATCGCTATTTTTGGTCCGAATTCCGCCAGCCAATCGGGTGAGTGAGTGTGTGTGTGCATGTAACCCAATTTTACCCTATAATGTTGTAGTACAGTGGTGGCGAGTTAAAATAGACCAGGGATTTTATTTTTATTTTATTTAAAATGTTTAATAAAATAATTTAAAAATTGTTAAAAACTTTACATTTTTTTCCTCTTCCAGACATAATAGCTTCCATATGCAATACCCTGGACATACCACATATCATATACGATTGGTCGCCCAGTGAGTCGCTATCGGATCGCCAACACTCGACAATGACGCTCAACCTGCATCCCGACAATTTGCTGTATGCACGCGGCCTGGCAGAGATTGTGCAAAGCTTTGGCTGGCGCAGCTTTACGATCGTCTACGAATCGGAAAAAGGTTAACGATTTATTAAATGAAATTATAGCAACAAATTTTTAACTAAACTTTAAATTTTCATGGACATTTTCAGAGCTGCAACAGCTGCAGGACGTGCTACAAATCGGTGGACCCAGCAGTAATCCCACAACGGTGCGACAACTGGATCCCGATGAAGACGATCATCGTCCATTTTTGAAGAGCATCAAAATGTCGACGGACAATTGTTTGATCCTGCACTGTTCGATAGAGAATGTTCTGAGCATATTACGTCAGGCCGACGAACTTAAAATGTTGGGCGAATATCAGGTATTTCCTAAGAAAGCTTAAAGCTTTTTGTTTTCTTTATTTAACTCTTGCAAGCTTGCAGAGCATATTCTTGCCCCTACTCGATACACATACGCTGGACTTTGGTGAGCTTGCTTCGGTAAGTGCCAATATAACCACTGTACGGCTGATGGACCCCACAGACTTTCATGTGAAAAACGTCGTACACGACTGGGAGGAGCATGAGACGCGCGAGGGACGTTTCTACCGTGTGGAGCCGACAAATGTGAAGGTAGCTACAGACTCTTAAATAATTTGTTTATAATTTCATTTATAGTAATGGTAAATTTTTTAGACCAATATGATTTTGTTGAACGATGCCATTTGGATATTTGTCAAAGGACTTCGTGAACTTGAAATCGCTGAAAAGCTTAAAACGCCCAATGTCGATTGCCGCCGAAAAGCCGTTTGGCCGTTTGGTCGCCGAATTATTGAGTTCATTAAAGCGGTATTTATACTAATACATACAGAAATAAAAACATTTACATAGATTATGAATACATAGAGAAAACCTTTTTAGCAGCTTTTTAGGTTTTTTTTTAAAGCTTTATTAAATAATTTATATCATGTTTTTATATAAATTATGATTTTAAAAACTATACAAAGAAGCTTTAAATATTTAAAAACTTTCAAAAGCTCATTAAGATCAAAGCTCTTAGTACTAAAGCTTAAGAGCTCTCGCATATTTAAAGCATTTTAAAAGGTCTACCAAATTTTAAATTTAAAATTCAATAAACTTTTTTATAACACAGCGTTCCGATGAGGTCTCAACCGGACGCGTCGATTTCAACGAGAACGGTCAACGAAGCTTTTTCACGCTCCGTTTCATGGAGGCCACACCGACCGGATTTCTTGATTCAGCTCTTTGGGATCCGGTAAACGGACTCGATGTCTTAACAAACGGAGACGACAGCGAAAAACGTGTTGGCGAAAAGCTCTCGAATAAAACTTTTATAATTACGTCGCGCATTGGTGCGCCATTTTTATTGGATAGGTACAATGAAATTGTATTCTCATACTATTTAAAATTATTTGATACTCTTTTTTTAATTTTCAGTATACCCAAAGAGGGTGAAACTCTCGAGGGCAATGCACGCTACGAGGGCTACTCAATGGACCTAATCGATGCTATCGCAAAGCTTTTGAAATTTAAATATGAATTTCGTCTGGCGCCAGATAAAAAATATGGCAGCAAAAATAAGGTGACAGGAGAATGGGATGGACTGGTGAAGCAGCTACTGGACGGCGTAAGTAGAAGTAGTACAAAAAGATCGGAACAAGGTAAAATCATTTATCTGGTTTTATTTTCAGAACGCCGATCTGGGAATTTGCGATCTCACCATGACCTCAGCACGTCGCGAAGCGGTGGATTTTACGCCACCCTTCATGACGTTGGGCATAAGTATTCTGTATGCCAAAGCCCCGATTCCGCCGACCAATCTATTCTCGTTTTTGTCGCCCTTTTCGCTCGACGTTTGGATTTACATGGGCAGCGCAGCATTGTTCATATCGCTGCTGCTCTTTACAACAGCACGAATGGCGCCAGACGATTGGGAGAATCCACATCCGTGCAAAGAACCCGAAGAGGTGGAGAACGCTTGGACTATTACGAATACGACATGGCTAACGATCGGCTCCCTGATGGGGCAGGGTTGTGATATACTTCCAAAGTAAGTACATAATTAAATTTTTAGTTTAATGAAAAAAAATGTAAAGCTTTTGTAGCTTTACGGTTTATAAAAGCTTCTTTGCTTTCAAAGCATTTTACTAATTATACTTTAAATATTTTAAATAAAAAAATTATTGTACTTACAGATCCGCTTCCACGCGCCTGGTCACCTGCATGTGGTGGTTCTTCGCGCTTATGATGCTGAACTCTTACACCGCCAATCTGGCAGCTTTCCTTACAATGTCACGCATGGAAAGCTCCTTCAAAAGCGCCGAAGATTTGGCTGCACAAAGTAAAATTAAATACGGCGCCGTTACCGGTGGAAGTACTTTGAGCTTTTTTAAGGCAAGCAAAAGCTTTCTATGAAACTCAGCTTTAGCAATATTCGTGCTTTTAATTAAAGCTTTTAATTATTTTATTTTCTGCATCATTTATTTTTCTAACAATCTTCCAGGAATCCAACTTTACCACATATCAACGCATGTGGGCCGCCATGGAGTCGGCAACTCCTTCGGTCTTTACGAAAAGCAATGAAGAGGGCTTCGATCGCGTCTTGAAGGGCAAACGTTTATATGCTTTCTTGATGGAATCCACCACGTTGGAGTACATTGTTGAGCGTAAGTGCGAGTTGATGCAGGTCGGCGGCTGGCTAGACTACAAGACCTACGGCATAGCGATGCCATTTAGTGAGTTTAATATGGAATTATGTTATTTTTTTAATTTTTGATATGTCAATTCTAACTAATCCAGATTCGCCGTATCGCAAGCAAATCAGTGGCGCAATATTAAAACTCGGTGAATCCGGTGGCTTGGCCGAGTTGAAGCGTAAATGGTGGAAGGAGATGCATGGCGGTGGTCGTTGTCAGACCACCGCCAGTGCTGGCGGTGATACGCCCGAGCTAGATCTAGAAAATGTGGGCGGCGTATTTATGGTGTTGGGCCTCGGTCTGGTCGCATCGATTATAATTGGCATAATCGATTTTCTTTGGAATGTTAAAGCCGTTGCCATCGAAGAAAAGGTATTAAATATTTACAACAACAAAAATCGAAGTATTATAAAATATTTTCAATTTTTCTCGTTAATTTAAATTTATTTCTAAATATGATCTCTTCAAATATTTCTCTTCTCCCCAATTCTAATTTCAGATTTCTCTAATGGACGCGCTCAAACTAGAAACCAAATTCTCTCTGTCCTTCTGGATCACCACAAAGCCCGTGAACACCAGTTCCGATCACTCCAGCTCCAGTTCATCGTCGAAGTCGAAGCGCTCCTCAAAATCAATCCGTCTCTCCAACTCACACAGCATGAAGAGTCTAAAGAGCAGCATCAAGAGCACCGAAGATCAACAACTCTCCGTACACGAAAAGCTGCGCAAGATCAGTTCGATGTTTTCGCTGAAGTCGTTGCGATCTGAACACGCCGACACCGATCACGAAGAGAAACCGAATGCTTTGGAGAAAGTGGACAAGTCGACACAAATGGAATCGAATGGTGATGTGGAGAAGAAATCACACCAACACCAACACCATCATCATCACCATCATCATCATCGTCAGCGTGATGGCGAGGGTGGCGGCAATGCGGCTCGAGATCGTAACAGCAAAATGAGCGGCAAATCGAATGGCGATGTTCCCGTCTGAGCGTCATTAATGAGCAGCGAACTTTGAGAAGAAATGTAAATTTAAAAGTATTATTGGAGTTGAGTTGATTTATCGAAAAGTCATGGAAAATATTACAAAAAAGTTGCACAAAGTTGCTTTAAAAAATAAAAAATACAACTACATGAAAAACATCGAATTTAGTTAAGCACTAAAAAGAAAAGTTTTAAAACCTGTTATTATTTTTGAAACAAATTCTTGCTTCAGAATTATCTTCTTTTTTTTTAAAGCGAAAAGCATTCGATATTTTGTTAAACTAAAAATTTTAAAAGTTTCTTGATATATTAAAAAGTTTATGAAAAATATTACAAAAGCCCGACACACCATTCGGCGAAGGTTGACTCGTTAGCGATGTTTTTACGAATCGTAAAAGCGATAAATTTCAGATGATACTAAAACGAACTCGCACAAAATATCGAACGTTCAATAACGATAAATAATTGAAACGGTTTGTAAGTAAATCGTTTAAGTGAACCTTCTATGAATTGGTTTAACGATTCGTTAACCGACGTGGACTTCCACCCGGCCGCGATATCGTTAGCAATTGTCGAATGAAATGCGATTCGTTAATGATGTCATTTTCGAATCGCTTGCTTTATCGGTAGATAAAAATAACATTAACTGCTATTTAAAGTCCGTTCGAAAATCGAAATTGCAATTTTTAAATGTATTTTGTAACAGAAATCAAACTGTTACTTATTTACAAAGCGATAAATTAATGTTACTTTAATAGTTTTGTGCAATTGAAAATGTTAATATTACATGTAAATGAAATTAAATAAACAATATAAGACGAAATTAAAAACTTAAGTTAAGTTAATAGTTTTGCAAGTATGTATAAAAAAAACGATTCTTTGTTATTAACATTTAAAGTAGTTATACATTTTAAACTTTTCTGCGTTACAAACTTATCAAATTAATTCAAATACATATATATATATAAAACGAAAAAAGCAAATTTGTTTCTTTTTCAGTTGCCGAAAATGTATTTATTTTTTCTAAAATTTTGTTGTCTGGTGTACTTAAAAGTAAGAGAGAGTAGTTCCATAATAGTAAATCGTAATCACTAAATATTTAAATACACTTTTTAGGTACATACATATATGCTACGTTATATATAGTTATATATATATATTATTATTATTTTGTTTTTTTTGTTGTTTTTAAATTCTTTTCATTTGTAATACAGTTTAAATAATTATAGTTATTATTTTTATGTTTACTTAATTGGAGTTTAACTAAAGTTAGTTAAGAGTTAATGGCATTAAAAGCAGTTTTTTAATGCCATAACTCTAAATTAAACAAAACAAAAAGTTAAAATAACTTTGCATATTAATAGCTTCAATAGTTTTGGAACGTTAATTGATATTTTTAGCGCATACAGGGTGCTGTATTTTAAGGCATAGGTACATTTATTTTAAACGGATTATTTGGAATTTCACAAATTAACGATTTTGGCATATTGCGAAATTAGAAATTTGATTTTGAATTTCAAATAAAAGTTGCATTAAAGATTATGCAAACATTTGCATAATCAACCTAAAAGATTACACCGTTAAATAAGTAATATTACTAAATTATAATGTCAAATGCATTTAGTTCACATACAAATTAACTAAATTAACGATTCTTTTCATATACTGATAATTTCTTGTTTACTATTTGCTATAGTAAACAAATTTTAATATAAAAACTAATTTTAACTCAGATTAACTAAAAATATGTGCTACTTGTTGAACTTATGTATTGGCTAAATATTAAACGACAAACAACAACAAAAAATTAATTGAAACTTTAATTATAGGTAGTTTAATGATTAGGTGGCCGCGGTGGCGGCGGTGCTGTTGGTTCTCGGCGTCTCTGTCAATCCTTGGCGGCAATGGCCACGGGGGGAAATTGATGCTCGTCGTACAGTTTCATCGGCGTATCCATAGCCTCCATTAGACTGCGATATTTGGTCGAATCTGCTGAGTAGAAGGAAAATAAATTAAATATTCGACAGTCATATATTTCACATGTTATTTTTGAAAGTACAAAAAAATTGTTCAAATATTAAAAAAGCGTATTTAAATGAAAGCGTTTTTGTAGATCTCTAACGCCCAAATGAATACCTGTCATTGCGCACGCCGCCTGATCAGCGCCTCTTAAAATACTCGCATACGAATTATCCCCACCTTGTTCGCCATTTTCGATTAGAATCCTTCCAGCGCCGCAACTCTTTGTCGGGCTTGATGTTGGTGAAAATATGGGCGTACCGGACAGTGACAACTTATTTATGCTGTCTGAGAGATTTAATTCTAAACGAAAAATAAACAAAACATTAAAGTTTTAGCAATACAAAAAATGATTTTAGATATGCAAAAATTATCTCCGCCTACCGATCACACCCTCGAGCGCACAACGCAAATCATGCACGCTCAACAGCTTACACGGTCCACCTCGCTCCGCGTTAAAATCGTGTATGTACAGAAAGCCGTCCTCGCAAGCGATAAGCAAACGCAGTTCCTTTTCGATGCGCGCCATGGCGCAAACATGCTTGAGCCCCGGCTGCGCCAGCGTGACGGTAGCAAAAGCACGATCCTGCGATAACACATCGCTAACGGTCGTGGGTAACAGATACGAGGAGACAGCCTTGGAGAGATAATTTGACCAACCGCTGGACGCAGTTGTGGTTGATGGAGCAGCAGCGACGGACGCGCTAGAAACCTCATACTCGGTTTTATTTTTGGTTGAGGCGGCAGACGTTGATGGTTTGACTTCGGTCGACTTTGCTGGTCGCACATCAGCTGGCTTTGAAGAAGTCGCCAGTTTGGATTGAGCACCAGCTGTAAACGCAAAAAGTTAAATATTTAAAAAAAAATTGAAATTTGAACATGACAAAGCTCACCATCTATGGACGGCATCCGTTCGGTCGCCTCCACTGCTCGGGGATCGATTTTGAATATGTGCACCGTTTCCGTATTCGAAGTGGCGCAAACAAAATCTCCGCTCACGGAGAAGACCAACGACGCAATGCGCACACAACGCTTGACACCACGTCGAAACTCCTGAACGCGCTGTCCGTTGCACACGGAAAAAACGCGAATGACAGTGCCGCGCTCAGACGCAGTCGCAAGCAGCGTGCCCGTCGAATTAAAGGCCAGCGCCGAGAGCGGTGATTCATGCGCCTTGATCGTGAGGCCCGGCTTTAGTTTGTTGGCATTATAGATGCGCAGCTCGCCGCTGGTGCTGCTGATTGGAAAGGCAAGATGCGAGTTCAACGAAAGCGAGCACAGACCCAATGAGTTGGTCGCAAGGTTTTCAATCGATATGAGAATCTTCATGTCGCGTATATTGTGGATGTGAACAGTATTCACCAGGCAGACGATCACGCGAGTGCGATTCATTAGAACGTTCAAAATCTCTGTGGGATAGTTGCACTTGCAGATGTCCTGCTTCTTCTTGAAGTGCGTCATTTTGAGGCTTTTCGGCATGTCGTCGGTGACGACCACAACCAGTGAACTCGAGAAAAGCCGCTGAACAAAGCGATATTTTACGCTGTCGCTCGAAAAGGCTTCTTCAATTTTATCCGTTGCGCTCAACGAAAACAGTCGATAGCCTTCGGAGGCGTTGGTGATGCTAATGGAACTGTGAGTACAAGAAAGAAAGATTCGATTTATTAAAATGGAAAATTCATATAAATTTGAAAAAAAACAATTAATAATTTTAATTAAAAAAATTTCATATTTTATATTAATATTTAATTTGTCAGTGACTGTCGCAGGGTGTTCCCTTAAGGTTTCAACAGTCCCTTTAGTTGGCCACAAACAATTCTTAATTATTCCTTTTTTGTTTTTAATTTTACTTTCAAATTTTTTGTTTAACTTTTTAGAACGGGAAAGTTAAAAATTAGCCAATAATTTAACTTCGTTAGTTAACTTTTGCCTTTACATAAAAAGGAGGATTGTTCATAGTTCGTGCCCAGCTCTGGTCCGAACCCTCAAGAAATATAAACTTCAATATGAAATTTGCTAAGTTCTAAATAAAATTTATATTAAACCCAAATTAAAAACATGAACATCTTTTTCTACAAAACTTAAAAGTTTGAATTTATTTGAAAAAATTTAAGTCTAAAAAAAGTGAATTTTAATATAGAGGTCCAGAAAAATTAAAAGGGTTCTAAAACTTAAATTAAATTTATGGCAGCACTTCTACATAAAATTAACAACTTCCTACTTAACTAATTTGATTTGAATGTATTATAAACAAGCTCTCTCGAGCTTCCAAAAATTGCCGTAGTGGACGGTATTTCACGTCCTCATGGCGGGGTATTGGTTAAAGTTTTCAACTAGCAATAATCGCACCTCGGTAGAACCTCATTGGTTACGATATCGCCTCTGCGCAAAGCTAACTTCATCATCGCAGCACTGAGCCTTTATTTAAACGACAGCACAATACAGCCGAGAATTATAAAACGCAAAGAAGCAACGAACGAAAAAAATCAAATGAAACCAAAACTAAGTCAAATTCAAAGCAACAACCACGATGACAAAAACAACAACAACCAAAAAAAAACAAGCGCCCAATAAGAGCAACAGTAAAAAAACGTTGCATGCTTT
This sequence comes from Suillia variegata, assembly GCA_949127995.1. Lineage (NCBI taxonomy): Eukaryota > Metazoa > Arthropoda > Insecta > Diptera > Heleomyzidae > Suillia > Suillia variegata. The sequence continues at coordinate 43,461,351 of OX421844.1, forward strand.
CGGGCGCTAACTTCGAACAAGCGAACGAACGAACGATGCGAAAATACGACGAAAACAAAAATGAAACAGCAGACACAGAAAATAAGAATAGGACAAAGCAGAAATGTAAGGAAAAAAATTGTTATTTTTGTTTTTGCATTTTGCGCGCCTCTTTAAAACTCGTTTTTCTCAATGAAAGTTTTGTTGATGTCGTCGTCGCTATTGTTGTTGTTTGTTGTTGTTGTTGTCACGCGTGTGACGTACATACTTCGGTCGACTGCGATGAGATAAATCAGAAAAATGCGTATAGCAAAAATATCAAAAGAAGTAGTAAACAGAAAAAAAAGGAATGTGGGTAAAGGCCGACAACTAAACCGAACGACAGGAATTTTATTTTGCTCTAGCAAGAGAGAGGCGTGTAAGAAGTGGTGAAGGGAAGTATAGTATGTTATCCAGTAAGTGCAAAAATTGTATATGGAAAATTTTAGACGGTGTATTAAATTTTAATAAACAATAAACATGTTGTACATACTCGTATATAAGAAAACTGTGTTTCGAAGAAAATAAAGACTTAGAATATTGGAAATTTTATGAGTATAAATAAATCAAAATCAATTTTTTTTAATAATTTTTGAGACAATAAATGACAAGTTTTTTACTGGAGTTTAGAATTCTAATTTACCTTTTACTTTTTTTTATAAATTTAGTAACAACTGATTCAAAATTTGCTAGCCGATTTCGATTAAAAGCCGATATTGATGGTAAAAAAAAAACTATTCATCTATCAAGGAAACGGCCATCAGCTTAGGCCGATGTTTTGGCCGATACCAAAATTTTTCCTCAATACCAAAGTTTTTCTTATTTAATTGATATTAAAAAAGGAAAATTTTACTTGTGTTATAAAATTGAATCTACCTTGCATTTGTCCAAATTTATATATAGATATAACTAGCTGACCTGGCAAACTTCGTGCCGCCCAAAATTGATTTTTGGATTGAAATCATTTCGAGTATCTACAATTCCACACGATCCGTTCTTGAGTGATGCGTGTTCATAGGTATGCAACTTTGTTTTATATATACATATAGATGCCGAATAGATATCACATGACTTTATCTTTAGTTCCAGTGCTGTAGGACAAATAGTTTCAGAAATAGAGAGCAAACAAAATTAGGGTTCTATAACAGGTACCCCGCCCCTTTCTTTGATACCCGCCATTTTTTTATAGTCATACGGCATTGGTTATATATGTATGACTACATAGCAACAATTTTGCGAAATATTGTGCTTTAAAGGGAAAAATTTGCCACGCCCACTTTTGGAATATACCAATTTTTAATACCCTCTATGTTCATCCTTGGCCGCAAACTAACACAACAACTTTGTTTTATATATATAGCAGATTAATACAAATACATTCAAAACAAATTTCGAAATTCGAAAAAATTAAACAGATTTGACTTCATATCTATTAGGACTGGTTTGATCTGATCAGATTTAATTTTTGTATTCATATACAATATATGTAAGCAGATATCTGGCCCCACAACTGATCAGAGATCAGATCTAATCAGACATGACAGATTTGCAGTCAAATATGTTCAGATCTAATCTAATCTGCATTCAGATCAGTTTATATCAGAAATTAAAACTGATCATATATACTTAGAGTAAATCCAATTTGATACGATCAGATCTAAACTTTTTTATAAGAGTATTTAAAAAATATCCTTTTTGATTTTGACAAAAATCAAGAAATTTAAGTGAACTGATTAAGTCAAATTTTAAAATTTTAATTCATATTAAAAACATTTCAGTCAATTTTAAAAAAATGTCTGCCAAATTTAAAAATTCTACGTCAAAATTGAAAATTCTACGTCAAATTTTTAAATTTGATTTAAAATTAAAAATATAAACAATACCGAAGAGCAGAACATAGACAAAAGCAAAGCGAAAACCTTGATTTCTGATATTGAAAACTGGAAAAAAAGTGCGCGCAGCACTCACTAATTAAATGCAAAATGTATTTGAATCGCGAGTGAGTGAATGAATGAGTTAGTGACTGAGTGAGTGATGCCATATTCGCAACGAATTCGAATTCAAAGTGAACTTCAAATGGCGCGTCAATTTCGCATTCGCATTCTCTCGCACACAGGGTGAGTGTGTGTACAGAACAAGGTAAGGCCAATGCAGCATATTCACGCATGTAAATTAACCTTTATTAGTTTTTGGCAAAAACAACAAATCTCGCTTAAATGCGTTGAATGATAAATAAATGTTAAATACATTTAATACATTTACAAAAAAATAAGTAAACAATACTGGCAAAGTTAAGTTAAGTGCAAAAAGCAGTTGACTTCTGTTGACCACAAACGCAGTTATCGAATTATCAGCTTAAAGTGCGAAGAAGAATTAAAAAACAAGGTAATTGGCGCGCGTGTGCTAAATGTAAACAATAACAATAACAAAAACAAAAACAATAACAACAATGATAGCAACAGCCGATTATGTTTGTGGACTGGCTTCCGGCTGCGATAGGCAACACTTCGGTTTCTGATGCAATTCAACATTTAAATCATATTAAGATATTTTAAAACCAAAAACTTAACAATTTAGTTAGGATTATTTAATAAAGCAAGCAAGCCCCTGTATTCCACACGTGCCTCTCAAATTTCTGACGTATTTCAGACATAAGTATGTATGTATTCTCATACATATGTATGCACACAAGTAGTTGAAATTTGAACTTGTAGATGTTTTTGTTACATTTTTTCACACACACCCTACTGTGCATATTAGCCGTACTCATATCAACTCGTAACTATAGCATTTCTGTAGCCTTACAAATTTATAAACAACATGCAAAGAAAATAATTAAAATTAAATAAAACTCAAGATGACAAAAAAAAAATTTAAAACAAAAATTTTTAAACTTATTCATGAAATTTCCGTTAATAACTTGTTAGCTTTTAAATGTGTTGGTAGCGACGACTATGCTGCAACGAATTTTGCATGCTAAATTAGCTTTTTAAAGTTTGTAAGCACCTCGTAAACTCTTAAAAAAAAAACAGCTGATTTATGAGGTATACATTTTTTAAGTTTACGAAGCAAAAATGAGTTTTTTGTTTGGTTTCTTTTATTAGTTTTTTAGTTATAATACTTGTTTATATTTCTTTTTTTGCTATAGAAATGTTAACTTGTAAGTTAAATTTTTAACGACTTCAACAAGTTAACGAAGTTATCTTAACGTAGTTAAGGGTTTGTTTAACTTTTTTCGGATTAACGAAGTAAAATTCTTAATTAACGAATCCCACCTAACCTATTGATAAAATGGATCTATTAAAATGTGAGTAGATTGAACAAAAAATTCGGGTGTTATAAACGTTTGTCGAAAATTTTAAATAAAGCTGAGTCTACTTGTAAATAAGCTTCATCACTTAGGAAATTTATTTATTTGAATATTTGAAAACAAATCAAAGCCCTTTAAAAAAACATAATTAAATGAATATTAAAATTAAAAAAAGAAACGTCTCTGAAAATTTGAATTTAAGTAGAGGCGTAAATAATTCGACCCGGAAAAAAAACGATCCCACCGAACTTAACGCCTCGTTTGTTGTGTTGTTTAAATAAAAAAACTTACTCAAAACAACAATAACAAAAACTATATCAAGCTTTATTTTGTGGTTTTTGTTTTGTTCTGTTCTTCGGAATTCGCTTTCTACACTATGTTTCGCATAAATATATGAAAATGTATATTTTTTTTATGTTTCCAAGAAGTGTGACGACCGAAAGCATTTTTTAGCGCTTATGAGATGCGCAAAAATAGAAACAAACAAAAACCACACAAACGGAAATAAAAACAAAATATTAGTAAATTTGTTGGTACTCGGAAATAAACACAAAAGAGGAATACATAAAAACTACAAAAGGCAATCAGACAAATAAACAAAGGCGACTCGTGAAATTGTTTACGCGTAGATTGGACGGACGAGCGTTTGCGGTGAGCGAAGAGAAGAGAAGAGAAGAGAATATGGAAAAAAAAATAAACACTATCAAAATGGGTCAAATTCACGTGAAATCAGCGACAGAACAGAGTAAACTAAATGCAGTAACCGATTAAAATGTTTGCATTCTTTGAAAGAAAAATATTTAAAGAATGTTAGAGCGAAATTTGTTTTCAGAATTACGGATGCGATAAGTTCGATTTTTCGAAATATCTACGATTTTAAATACTTTCGAGTATCTTAAACTATTTAGATAATAATCCATATATTTAATATTGACGAGGGTGGTCCGGTAAGTACTTAGCCTACAAAAGAAAGTGGCTATTCTCAACTTAGGCTCCTTTTAGCTCGATACACTTGACCCAGCGATGCTCCAACTTCTTTAACCCGTCTGAAAAATACGTTTTCTAGAGCTCTGCAAAGTAGGCCACCATCGGGCGGTGAGGCTAAATACTTATCGGCCAACCATCTGTGATATATAATAATTTCGAAAATCGAAATGCAATTTTATATAAAATATATGCTTTAAAACTTTGAGTATATGTAATAAAACTTTAAAAAAAAATTTAAAAGTAAACAAAAAAATATCAAATATTAAAAAATGCGTTTATTTTATAAAAATTGATTACATAAATAAAGCAATTCTATATAAAATCCCTCCTACGCAGTTTCAAAAATGCAATTACGATGTTTTCGAAATAACATTTTCGTAAACAAACTGACAGCTCGAATAGAAGTTCTGGAATATTCACCAAACAAAATCAAGTAATGGAATTTTATAAAATGTCATAATTGCAAACAATAACAACAAGAAAATACTAACAAAAACAATAACAAATGACTGTAGACACCTTTAAAGTACGTTCGTCGAACTTTTATAATTTAGTAAAAACAAACAATAAACAACAAATTAAATACATTTAAATGACGTAGCAATTGCGATTTGGCTGATTAGATTAGCGACAGTATTTGGAATACTAAATTGTATATCAATAAACAAATTACATCTGAATTTCGCTTATTTTCAAAAACTAAAAACTGAATACAAAAAATACATTGCCATATGTATAAAATATTTACAAAATCGTTTCGATTTCGCTTGACTGTCATATGTGCAAATTATCTACGGCATAGATGCGCTATTTTAGTATTTGTTTAAAAAAAAAAAACCAACCCATTTAAACCATTTGATGCAATTCTCAAGTACGACATAAAAAAATGAATCATACGATATTTAACTGATTGTGTGTTTTGTTGTCGTTGTTGTTGTTTTCAGTATTTACAGTATGTGTGAATGTATATACTATAGTAAGTATAAGTATAAAAATTAAAACAATGCGACTTGAAGGAGACCGTGATAAAGATGCACGACATTCGTATGAACAAATCTGTGAAAATAAATTCGATTGCGAATTGATAATATTCCAAACAGCAGAAACTGAGTTTAAACTAAAAAAAAAAGGCAATTAATAACTATTATTATTATTATTGTAATTATGTAATTATCAACAAGTATTTTCTAGTTACTTCCAACAGCTTGTGAAATTGATTCCAAACACAGTGTTCTTTTTGTTGTTGTTAGTTTTCACATGAGAGGTCTTTAAATTCACGTGAATGACACTTGCGCTGATAGTGTTTCCCTGCCGACAGTTAACTTTCTGTTTACATTTACTTTTTATTTGTTAATATTTCAATTTTTGAAATTTTGCGTACTTTGCACTTTTAGTGAAAATCGTTTAAGTCATCCTATTTACAAATTGTAAATCAAAATTGTATGTGATGTGCAATGACAAAGCGCATTGGCTCCTACAAAAACAACGTTTTTATCGCTTTGTGTAATAAATAAATGCATATACATATGTATGTATAAATAAATAAATTTAAAAAAAATTAAAGTTTTGACACGATATCATTTGGAATCATTTTCAGAAATCGAACATAACAAAAAATGCTACAGAACACTTGTAAGATCCAACAAAATCGAATAAATTTGAATTCTTTATAAAATATTTTGAATACGTTTTTGAATGTGCAAACAATTGAGAAAATATTCCAAAATTGATTCGAATTTTGAATCTTCTCTACAGACATTTAAAATAAATTTGCTTTTAAACTTCTTAATAAGTAAATTTGTTTAATTGATACATAAAGAATTGAACATTTATAAGTCAATGTGATGAGAAACAATTGTTAACATTTTGGCGGCAACAATATAAAAATAGTAGATCAGACAGGACAGCTGCTTCGGAAGGAGCTAACCTGCCATTATCAGCGACTAAAGATGCAAACGCAAAACCGCAAACCTAATATTGAGTTCAAAATATTTTCCAATATTTCAAATATAATTTTTATCTACTCAAAACCACTTCAAGATAAACAGAAATGAGAACGAACGCAACGCGATAACACACATTCGTCAAATAGAGAAACCACCACCAATTTTACCCAAAAAAAAAACCTTGAACTTCAAATAAAATTTAGAAAAGGTGCATTCAACTGTTTTTTTCGGCGGACTCATTTGACAAACAAAGAAGACAACTGTTGGCTGATTAGAAACTGTACTGCAGGGGGATGAAGATTAGAAAAGGTAACAGTAAGTGACTGCGCTGCAAGTAGTAGGTGTGACTGACGATGAATTTTGCTATCGAGCAAACCACAAAAAAGTTGATTTATATTTGGAGCAAATATATAATTAACTTATTTTTAAATAATTAATTGCAATTTTAATTAAACGCGATTACTGTAATCTGGTAAAATGCTTGTGAAGGAAAAAAATAAAAAATATCGCGTTTTGACCTTTTTTTCGAAGCGAGATAAAACAACAAATTATCTGTGATTGGTGGGCGTTATTGGTGCTGTGATATTTCTATTGTTGCTTTAGAGACATTTTATGTATTTGGTACATTGGCTAGTTAAAAAATTTAAATGAAATTAGTACTAAAATTTAGTACTAAAATTGGTACTAAAATTAATATGAAAATTAATATCAAAATTAGAATCAAAATTAGTACTAAAGTTAACACTAAAATTTAAATTAGTACACTTAAAAATGTTAGTACTAAATCAAATAAAAAATAAATTAAATGGTACAAAATTTAGTACTGCATATCTTTAATAATAAAAACTTATTAACAAAAGATTTTACAATTAAAAGTATACGGTAAATGGACAGCACAATGGTCCATGAGAAGTAAGAGCTATTGTCCCATACCAGCCCACATCAACTCTAACTCTAAAAGTTAAAAACTATATATTTGTTTATTTGCCTTAAGTAAGTTCTAAATTTTAATAAGAAACGTTTAGCACAAATTTTTAGTTTTGAAGTAGTACACAAAACTGTAGTACTAAAAATTCAGCATGAAAAATAAACTTTGGACTTGTTTAAATAATATAAAAAGTAATTATAAAAAAGAATTTAGTACTAAAAAATTAGCACTATTATTAATATTAATAATCAATGTTAAAGGTTAAATTCAAAAAAGGTAAATTTCAATTTCCTTATCGAAAATTCTGTGTTTGCAAATATCGATCTTCAGATTTTGTATCTACACCCACACACGTGGTGTTTCCTTTTAAGCAGCTACTGTACTTTTCGAAATCGAAAACTGCAAAAACAACAAAATCCTTATTACATAAAAAAATTCCGATTTCAAAGAAATAGTTTCCAATTTCGATTCCAAAAAACTTAGATTATTTCACAACTCATATAAGCGCACAAGTGTGCGATTAATAAAAAAAATATTTTTGAGTTGAAACAATTTTGAGGTTAAAATTCAAAAAGGAAAATTTAAATTTCCTTTTTTTCGAAAATTCTTTGTTTGCAAATTTTGATCTTCAGATTTTGTATCTACACCCACACACGTGGTGTTTCCTTTTAAGCAGCTACTGTACTTTTCGAAATCGAAAACTGCAAAAACAACAAAATCCTTATTACAGAAAAAATGCCGATTTCTAAGAAATCCTAAAGAGTCGAATAATTTCACCACTCAAGTAAGCGCACAAATGTTCGATTAATAAGAAATAAATTAATTAAACAAAATGACATCATAGCAAATTAATTAACTAAATGAAAAGAAAGCGGTTCTTTTTGTTACAAAGGCAAATAAAGCAAACAAAATAAAAAATCAATCAGCAGACAAATTGTTAAACAGCAAACGGAAAAAAAACTAAGAAGCTGTTTGTTGTTGGTGTTTATTGCATCAGCTGTTGCGCACTTGAAGTACGCGAACGGAGTGGGGAGTGCAGGGCAAAGAAGTTGCAAAAGCAGTTGGCCTGCTCCTCTGCTCCGCCACAAGACGACTGCAAGAAATAACGTTTAAGAATTGGCAATAAAATAAAAAATAGAACCTGTTTTTTTTTCAAACAACAAACAAAAAAAGGTACGCGGAGCACCTCCCGCTCCCACACAGTTTATCGGTTTGCATTTGCTGGAGTTCTGTGCTGACCTTCTTTTTTGTTATTTTTTTTGTCTTGCTTTTTCAAGGTTTTCTTGCAGTTTTCGTCTCGGATTTTGCATTTGGTTTTGAAATTCTTTGTTTCTTATTTGTTTTTGGAAAAAAAAACCCTTGAAATTTTCCTTTGAAGGACTTACGTAAATTCCTGATTGAAGCTCATTTTGTAACCTCCTGCAGCCATTTTAGTTTCGTCCTTTTGTCTTGTTTTCCTTAATTTTTCTCTCGTGCACTTTTTACTGTAATTCTTATTGTTTTTGCACTTGTTTGTTGGTTTTGTTTTAAATTTTTTGTATCTTTTGGTAAGTTTTTAAATTGATTTATTAAATCTTTGTTATATTTTAACAAACTCAATTTCACTTTTGCAGCTGCTCGCTCTCCGTATTTGTTTCGTTGAAATGATTCTTTTTTCTGATTAATTATTTGTATTCGCTTTGTCCATTATTTCATTATTTGTATTTTCCGAACATTTCCAATTCTCAAACAAATAAGTGTTCGCAATTACATACTTAAGTTTTTTAATTGGCTGAATTTTCAAACTCGTAAAATTTAAAGACAGTTAACATTACAGCTTCACTTTACTTTTAGAAGTGAATTAGAAAAATGTTGCCTTTTCCTTCTCTTTGAGTTATACATAGTTAACAACTGACCTCGTCTAATGTCTCTTGTGAAAGTTATATAAAGCTATAACTCACCTTAAGAAATTAAAATTACTTTTCAACGTTGTTTTATAGATTTTTGTTCATTATATCTTTCACAACATTCAGAATATTAAAATCGAGTAAATCAAGTCATTTCATTTGTACTTTTAAATCAATATAAACACATTTTTCATCTATATTTCATTTTTTGTTGTTTTCATTAAATCTCTTTTTAACTGTTTACAACAATATTCACAAAGAAAAATACAACATGTTAAGAGTTCATTTTATTTCCCAAAATTTCTGATTCAGATATATTTATAAAATTTACGATTATTTAATTCAAATCAGTTTCAGTATGGCAGCCCACCCAGTCGAAGGCAGCGACCTCTACCGGAAAAATTGCAAAAGAATTAGTTTCTGCAGCGCTAACAGATTTGGCGAATATATTTCAAAAATTAAAATGTTTCACAATTTTATGAACAAAATGTTTTTGGGAATTAATTTTCGCCTCTTCTCAGAGAAAAAGGACTTGCATATCTGATATTATTAACAAAAAAATGTATTTATATTTTATATCAGTCATATATCAAACCTCGAAGAGACGACAAAAGTCGAAACAAAAATATTAAAATATCAATTTTTATTTTATTCAATATATTTTAGATACATATATACTAATATTTATGAAAAAAATTTTAACTTTAATATTCGGAATATATAAAATTTGCAATAAACAAAATTGAATCTTAAAAACTTAATCGAGTATATTTAATTTCATTAGTTAGATGACAGAAAATTCAACAAAATAAACCGAATTAGAATATTTTTCAGTTTCGCATTAATGTCTGGCAGCTATTCGTGTTGCCAAAACTCCTTCAGATCTGGCAGCTTTGCCGCTTTACAAAAATATAAAAAAATGTTCACGTTCACACACTCATTTTTATTTTTCATTTTCACGCGAATTTAACTACGAAAATTAACAAATTAAAACATATTATTAACAAAAAACGAACAAGCACAGCGATTGCAATAAATTTCGAGTGAAAAACAAACGAAAATTGGTTTAAAAGTGCGATAAAACTCAAAGTGAAATTGTGTAATTTTCTTTTTCGTTCCACGCAAGCGGACCGACGAGAACCCCCAAATGGAAATCTAAAATCCGACCGCGCGACGTTTTGCAAAATCGAATTGGAGCATAGTTTCGGATTAAGTTTTGTGTTTGGAATTATTGCGGAGAAATGCCACTAAAATTCCTAAAGAAATGTCGCCAGTACAATGTGACGTCTAAGAGTCTGTTTGTGATCTCGGTGCATCATTTGCTGGGTGAGTTGGAGCTGTTGGTTCGGTTGTGTTGTGAAGGGGGGCGGTGGCGTGTTAAAGTGTGTGCGCGACTGCAATTCCGATTAGGAAAAAAATACCACAGCGCAAGAAATCAACAAAAATTCCGATTGCATGAATATTTTCAATATTCTCCATGCAATCGGAATTTGTTTGTTTTGCTGTTTACTTTTATTTTATTTTGCTGCTTTCTTTTCGTCGTTTTTGTTGTTTGTTACTTCTTTACTTTAAATAAGAAAAGGTTCTGCCTTTTCAAAGGCGGCAGAATGTTGCGCTTTTGAAGAAGCGAGAGGTAAACAGGAAGTAAATTCGCTGCGATTTTTCACAGCGCTAGCGAGACAAATTCTGTCTGTCTGTCGTCTTCTGGGCAGTGCAATACGCGCAGGTGCAGCGGAAATTGCATTTCCATAAAAAAATGAAAACTTTAAATAAGAACGATTTAAAAAAAAAAGTATTTTAAATTAAATTTTGATAAACAAATTTTATTAATGTATAAAATATTTTGCAAAAAATCTTAAAAATTCAAAAATAAAATTTCAATTTTGTTGATAAATTTTACTGTTTTGTTTGTCGCGTAAATGTTTACCGCTTTATGTTTATTGACCCCAACTCTCCTTCTACATAATTTCACTTCAATCCCAATCTCAATATTACCAAATAAATTTAAGATAAAATTGTTGTTGTTTTTTTATATTTTAGAATTTTATAGCTTACGTTTTGCCCCGCTGCTGCTTTATCAGCGCGTCAAGTGCTTCTCTCCTCATATTATTTCTGTTTTTCAATTAGGTTAGTCATTTCGTCTTGTTGATAAGCGTCATGCCTTTCTTTTCTCTAACCCAATGGTTCCTTAACGCATTATTCAATTTTCCTGCATCTGCCCCTTTTTCTGACTGTCACCGCACTTTACCTTCTGCGCCGCTTCAGAGGAATTTATGCGATTATGAAATCGAAACGTCGACTTCGTGCTTAATAAAAAACCAAAATTCTGATAATTCCATTTCGGTATATTGTTTTTTTTTTCTTTTTAAATAATTAATGCATAAATAAATATTTTTCACTGGAAGTTGGTGTTGTTGTTATTGTTCGTTCGTGTTGTTGCTGTTGTCTTATTTGACAATTCACGTCCCAATTCGGTTGTGTCTTTTCTGCCTCTTTTGGTTCTTTTTTTCCTTGCTTTTGGTTCTTGTTACTGTTGGTTCATTTGTATGCAAAAGAGGGCGAAAGGCGTCAACGGTTTTTGTTGGTTTTGTTTATTTGATTTGTATATATTGATGTTTCTTGTTATTGTTGTTTTTGCTGCTGCTCTGTTCTATGTTTTTGTTGCTGGTATTTATAGCGATTTTTTTGTTGCTGATGCCGCAAACAATTTCAAAACGTTCGCTTGTGTGTTTTTTTTATAAGTTGATTTCTAACAACAAATTTCATTTGCTTTAAGAATTATTGCGTAAAATATTTTTTTATTTTAAGTGGATATTCTAATCAGAAATTCACTTGAGTTTCATTTGGTTTGTTCCTTTTCCATACATTTTTTTGATTTCTATGATTTTTAAATACTTACCCTAAAAATGATTTTTTGCTTAAAATATTTTTAAGACACGTTTGTAAATGGGAAATCAGTTGTAAAGACCTTTACACCAAATTCCAATAAATCCATAAGAACGCCACTGAGAACAATCACACCCAAGTAAACCTGCTGATCATTTAACGACCAGACAGATCATTATTGACTAGACACTTTAACTATTAATTATCGCTTAATACAAACTTGTCTAACTAAACAGCCCCAAACATTAATTGGTGCAGTTTCGAAATTTAGACAGTCCCTCTCCACCTCGATATTGTTTCTCTCTTTGAAAATTAAATTTTTGGGTGGTTGGTAGAGGTGAGATGGCTCAATTTATGTTCTCATTTCTACATTAGGCGATTATATTTTCTGAACTTCCAATGAAATTAAAATTTTTTATTGTTTTGGTAGAATTTTTAACTAACTGATTTGATTTTAGCCCAAATATTATCTCGAAATTTTTGTTAAATTTTTGAATCTGTTTTGTAATGTTTAATTTTTTATCTTTTCCACTTTTTCTGATTTTACTTGTTGTTGTTAGTTTGAAAAATATGATTAGAAAACAAATTTTGTATTTTAATTAAAATTGTTAACGTTTTTCAAATTTTTATTGAAGTTTATTTTATCTTTTAAATACCCACATTCCATTAACTTTTTTGTAGATGTTTCGAGATCTTTAGTTGACTCTATGTTAACTTTTTTCTCTGCAAAATTTTGTGTACAGTCACGTACAATAAAATTTCTGCTTTATGGAGAATATTCTTAAATGAGATAATTAAAATTCTGTTAATATCTTAACCGTAATCGCTTTTTGGAATGTGAAATTTGTCATTTTTATTAATAAAAATTTCGTTTAAATTATTGTGACGTTTTTTCGATTTTCATATTAATATAATTCATGTTTACTTGCAGACACCTCCAACACAGTCGACTGCACCATTAGCTCGGAGAGCAAAGGCCAGGAGTGCCTCGACAATGTCTGTCAGCGTTTGCTCATTCAGCAGCCCGAGTTCTTTGGCCTGCGCTATGTCGTCAAGGGCAAAGAGGATGAACTCAAATGGATCGACTTAGATCGTTCGCTAAGTCGTCAGCTGGAGAAATATGCAGCCGGCACGAAAATCTATTTGCGCGTGCGTCACTATGTGACAACGGGTGTGCGTCACTTGAGCGACGAAGTGACACGCTATTACTATTTTCTGCAGCTGAAGAGCGACATCTTTGAGGGGAAAATCGCATGCGACATACGCACAGCGATTCTATTAGCACTCTACTGTCGACAGGCCGAATACGATAGTTATCAGAGCGATAAGCAAACAAAGGATTTTCTCATGAAGTCGTTGGTCTTGCCGAAGAGTTTACAAGGTGCGGTATGCCGGTGAATGGTTTTGTTTTAATGTTTCATTTAGTGGTTGTTAATTACTCATTGGTGGCATTAACGCCGACAACATGAAATGTCTGTGATTGACAACAAATCAAAACTTAAATTCCTTAACCATTTCGATGGAATTTATATTACACAGTTATGAGTAATAACAACTTAAGGAACCGTATTTTTTATATTGCTAAATATTTTTTTTTATTATTAATAATCAACGCTTAATATAATAAATTTTACAATATTTAGAAAAGTTGTATTCAAACTTAAAAACAACTTTAAGAATTATTTGTCTTTTCGATACTCTTTTATTATTGCAATTAGTTAACAATTATTTTCTAAATTTTTTTTTATTATGCAAATTAGTCGATAAAATCGTGGACAACATTCTGGACAGTCTGATCGTTGAGGTACTGCAACAAAACGCCGGAATACAACACCTCACCCAAACCCAGGCCGAGGAAATGTACATTCAGTGTTGTCAGCAGCTCGAAGGCTACGGCGAAGAGCGTTTCCAAGCGAAGGACACACTCGGCAATGATTTGCTGCTCGGTTTGGCCATCAACGGAATGGTAGTGACTGCGGAAAACGGACGCCAATACTTTCCATGGAAGGATTTTCATACGGTCACAATCGAAAAACGCACCATCAAAATCGAACAGAACAAAGCCGATGGCTCCATTGTGGGTTCGTTTATTTTCTCAGAAGCGGATACGGCACGTTATTTCTGGAAGCTGTGCATAACGCAGCACAAGTTCTTTAAGCGTCACATTGACGAGGATTCGCCCAGTTTGGGTGATGTCGAGAGCGTCTCAATGGCAGGCGTCGGTGGCGGCGGCTTGGGCGCTAGCGCTGATGCATTAAATGCGTCTGCTTTTGGTTATGATTTCAGCGATTCACGTGAGGATTTACTGCTCGAACAGCAGCAACGTGCCATTTATACGCCAGGCGGCGTTGGTGGCGCTACCATCTCGTCGGGCCAAACACTACAGCAACAGCATCAACAAATGCCGCACGGTCTAATGGCTTCGACTAATTCGTCCGCTTTGATGTCTTCCAATATTTCTCTAGCGGCTAGTCATCAATCAGGTGGGGGCGGCGGTGGAAATGGTGGCATTATGCATGCTCATAGTGGGGGCGCACTCGGACAGAGTTGGATGAATAAGGTAAATGTTAAAATTACATTAAAGTATTTCAAATTTTTGATTTTGTCATCCCTTTAGGACTACGCACATGACTACGCCTCCTCGCAGCATCTTTCCCAAAGCATACTCGACACACGTCTGCAGAGTAGCTCCTGCCTCGACCTAAGCAACAATAACCTTCACAGTAGCAGCAATGCTATTGCCGGTGGCCATATCGGTCACAACAACGGCAATAACAACAACAATCACATACATGCCGCCGATGCGCACGAACGCGAACGTCTAAAAGCAATGCTGCCCACATACCGTCCAGCGCCCGATTATGAGACCGCTGTCCAGTTGAAATATCGTACGCCTTCCGCTGAGCTGCATACGCTCAATAATTTGCACCACTATCAAGTGGCAACCGCAGCCGTGCCCGCAGCACACATGCCCGCCTACTATGCCGGCTCGCAGCCGGACGTGCACAATGCAGGTGCTTACGCTGATATATTACTTGGTGGCGGTGTTGGGCATTTGGCGCCGCATCGCTATCCGGACGTAGCACAGCCTGCTGCCGCAATGCATGCACATCATCATTTGAGCAGTGCGGGCGCAGGGCCCTCACAAATGGGCGGCATCGTAGGTAACAGCATTTATGTCGATCTGGCGCAACGCATGCAAATCATGCGCTCCAAACCGCCGCCACCGTATCCAGTCAATCGTGTGAGTTCCTCATCTACGCCGGATCTAGCGGTCGCCTCGCATCGTCCGCTGCTCGGTTATCGTGCGTATGTTTCGGGCTCATCACCCGATTTGGTTTCGAATCGTAATTTTATCAATTCGCATCAGTATCAATATGCGTCGGCGGCAAGCGGTGCGATGCATACCGGCGGTGGTACGCCTGGTTCTTCTGTGGCGGCCAGTACAAATGCTGCCGCCGCTGCTGCCATGATACATCCCTCGTATCCGTACATGAGTCACATGGGACATTCACAGTCGTATCTGCCGCATGGCACTTTTGAGAATTTGAACATGATAGAGGAGCAGCCGTCCATTATGTCGCAGCTGCGTCAGTCGGCGATGAGTCAAGCCGCGGCAGCACATGCCGCTCATGCGAACAGTCAAAGGTAAGTGCAGGAAGCACATTTCTGATTATGAATTGTGTTTTTAATAGATTTCTTTTATTTTCCAGCTATGAACAAAATTCACCCACACTTCCACCCACCGGCTATCGGCCCTCAGCAGCGCAACAACAGCCAGCAAATGCAGTTTCACCGGCGCCAGCACCTTTACAACGCAACGCCATGAACGGTTCCATCGAACCCATCTACGAGAATGTGCCACTACCACAATACGCTGCAGCTTCCGTCACAACAATAACACCACAACGCAGCGCCGAACATCGCTCGTCGGGCTCATCTTCGCATGCCAGCGAAGCAATGCGCAATCGCACCTCATCCATACAATCGGCGCCGGGCGGAATGCATCCACAGGCACCGCCACCAGTGCCAGCAGCACGTCATCACCAACAACATCTACAACCACCGCCATCCGTCTCCGTCGCCGCTGCCGAACCGGATGAAATCTCGATGAATATTAAAAAATTCGGATCGCAAACTCATACCGATCGCGCCGCCAGCACCGAGCTACAATTTCTCGAGCCAACACCGCCACAACGCGCTATGCGTGCTGCCTCTGCAGCGCCGGCAATTGGTGCCACATCTCCTCCAGCAACACAAACGGCACCGCCGCGCCACCACAAAGCCAACCTTATGAAAAATGCTTCGTCTTCAGTTGATGTCCTTTCGGCATCATCCCAACACGCGCACAACAACACAACGCCGCGACATGCGTCGCACGACGATTCGCTGAATCAGCAATTCGGTGCCATGAATATGTCCGCCTCTTCTTCGTCCATGTTCAACTCGACACTGGAGACTACAGCCAGTTCGAGCGGCATAAATTCGTCCACTGTTAAAGAGGCAAAACGCAAAAAGCGTTGGAATATTTTGGGCCGCAGCAAGACGCCCGATAAGCAAAAGTCCGCAACTTTGGGACGCGAAAAGGTGTCGTCCTCTGCGTCGAGTTCAAAATTAACTAAAATAAAATTGGCGCAGGATGACCTCAATTTGCCGCATCGTTGGTCGACGGGCGTGCCCAAGTTGCAGCCCATTTCGGGCCAATTTTCAAAGGATAAATTGGTAAAGTTTCCTAGAATTTATATCACTTTTAAACCTGCTAAATAAAATAATTCACTTTTTTCTTTCAGTGCCAAATACTCAACGAGAAGTTAAACGACGCCCAACTCTTTCTAGAGTTTGAAGGCATACCAAAACGACGCGAATTGGCGCGCTACGATTGTGCGCTCATGGAGGAGAATGCCATGAAAAATTCCGATCCGAACTTTTTGCCCTACGATGATAATCGTGTACGCATTACGCCAACAATGGAAAATCGACATGGCTATGTGAATGCCTCGCATATAACTGTGCGTATTTCACTTTTGTATTTTCTTTTTTCGTTTTCATTTATTTGACGAAATAAATTGTGCGCTTAATTAATTGTAATTGATTTATAGGCCACTGTCGGCACCAAACAGCGTTTCTACATTGTCGCCCAGTCGCCGCACGAAGAGCTGACGACGCGCATTTTCTGGCAATGCGTTTGGGAGGCAGATGTTTACTTGATTGTGCAGCTGTCGGAGGATTTAAATTACATACCGCCGAACAGTAATCAGCGTTTGGAGTTTGGACAAGTGAGTGGGGGAGTCGTAAAATTTGAAATGAACTTTATTGGGGTGGAGAAAGAGCAAAGCAAAAAGATATTTTGAGTACAGCAGAATTATTTTAACTGAAATTAGTGTAATTATAAAAGGGTTAAAATTTTAAACAAATATGTGAATTATGCATTTTTTTAAGTCAAGT
Source organism: Suillia variegata (assembly GCA_949127995.1). Taxonomy (NCBI): domain Eukaryota; kingdom Metazoa; phylum Arthropoda; class Insecta; order Diptera; family Heleomyzidae; genus Suillia; species Suillia variegata. The sequence continues at coordinate 43,478,757 of OX421844.1, forward strand.
TCCTATTAAGGTAGACAATTATTAACTGAAATCGTCAAAGTTAAACACATACGAACGACGGCAGTATTAACTAAAAGTTAAGCTTAACGTGTTCCATTTTTTGTTGGTAAGCGTAGATGATGGTTTCGTTTTTAAATATTTTATCTACAAATTTTCATTTGTGCTAATTTTTTGTTTGTCTTTTGTTTCCTTTTTTAAATAAAACTCGCATTCTTGATTAGCTTTTAACATTTTAAATAATTGTCTTTATTTTGTGAAATGTATCATCATAGTTTAACATTAAAACCAATTAATTAAAATTTGTTTCAAAAAACAAGTTTTAAGCTTATTCAAACTAGAATTTACGAAATATATATCAATACGCTTACATCAATTTTGATTTTTTGTTTTGCTTTTGTTTTTTCTCATATAATTTAAATAGTGTCTTTTTTGGCATTTTCATTTTCAATATTGTTTGTTTGTTTTTGTTTTTTTTTTTTGTTTTCTATCGACGCGTACAAAAACTACTTTTACATTTACTTATTTTGTTTTGCTTAACGCTTTGCAGTTCCAAGTCTATCAGGAATTCTCACAAACCACCGATCGCTGCATTACCAGCAAGCTGCGTCTCTATCACATACAATCACGACGTTATCGCTCCGTTTGGCATCTGAACTACACCGACTGGGCGGAGCAGAATTGTCCGCGTGACGTCAATCACTTTTTGGACTTTCTCGAAGAGTTGAATTCGGTGCGTATGGCGTCCGTGAATGAAGTGCCGCCCGGACACAATACAAATCCGCCCGTGCTAATACACTGTCTCGAGGGTAGCGGCCGCTCGGGTGTCACACTGACAGCGGACTTGCTTTTGTATACGCTGGATCACAACGAGGTGGTTAAATTTTGTATATACTTTTTTTTTGTTGAATTTTTTCATTTTGCATTTTTACAAACATTTTTAAAAAATACATTTTATCTCTTTTCATTTAAATTCTACCGACCGATTGCTTGTCTAGGATTTGGACATACCGCGTGTCATTGGTCAGTTGCGGCATCAGCGCGACAGCATTATTCCATCACTGGCTCAGTATAAATTCATTTACAGTTTGCTCATTACGTACTTGAAACGAACGAGGTTGATTTAAACTGATTATTATTAATATTATTTTTTGATTTGGCAATTTAATTGCAATTTAGTATTTTAAGTTTATCGAGACAAAAAAAAAAAAGAAACGAACAATTGGTTTTGATCTGTTAGTAGTTAAGTCTGTCTATACATATATGCAGGGTGCTGTCGGCAGTGACTGTTATTGCTTTAGCTAAGCTTTTAGAATGCGTCAAGAAAATTGTTACTTTTGATGTGGAAAACGATTTGTAGTAATTATTTCAATATTTGTAATTTAAATTTATAGATTTGTAATTCGAGTGCTTAAATTGGAAGTGGTGCGTAGTTTGGAAGACAACAAGTTGCGGTAAATGCGCATGCGCTTGTGTTCTAAATAAGAAAATTAAATTTCTAAACTTTTGTACGACATTGGAAACCTGTGTATAACTTGTCTTATTTTATATATTTATGCACTAATTAGCTAAAGCAATAATAGTCAGTACAGTCGACGCATACAACTGGTTTTAAAATACATTTTTTCATTTCCATTTTTATATATATATATATTTATTTATATATTTTATGTTTTGATTTTATATTTCTTTTAATTTAATATTAAGTTAATATAATATGCATATATATGATTATGAATTGTGGCAGCTTTATTTAAAAAGCCTTAAATTTAGTAAAATAAACATTGTACGAAAGTCATATATTATTATTTGTTTTTTTCATTATACATATAAATATACATACAAGTACATACAAGTACATACATATAAATTCACTAAAGTACATTAAAAATGTGAACTAAATCCTTTATCAATTGTAAAAGTAAAACTTGAAATTATATATATATATATTGATATTTGAGTTGGATAATTGGAAAAATATTCGAGTGTAAGAAACGAAAATATATCTAAAGTGACTACATGTTAAAGTATATATATAGAAAAAAATGAAATAATGTGCCTTATAATGCTGAAACCCGACTAAAATCAAATTTACATATCATAGTTAAATAGCGAACGAGAAAATGTTTAAATTAAGTGATAAAATTCGATTTTTTTTTTTTTTTGAATAAGATAAGAGAGAAGCGCGGTTCAAAATGTTTGATATATATTTATACACTTAAATTTATATTTGTAAAAACTACAAATTCTATTTGAGTCATATTTGTCTGTTTTAAATTTAAGATATATCGATTTTCAATAAACCATAAGCAATATATACAAAAAAAAGAAGATTGTTCAAAAATTTTAGACTTAAGATATAAGAGTTTTGTTTGAAAATTTTGTTTTGCGCTCTTTCCGATATACCGAAAACATATTTACGATTTATGTTATGTACCTTATTTTGCTCTTCAGCATTATTAAACTATACACTTGTACTTTTGCTTATGACAAAACATACTTTATTCTTCAATGTTTTTCTTTCGCTCTTAAGTATTATTCATATTTATTTGAAAATCTGTATTTTTTTTTGTAGCTGTCCTAAAACTATTTCTTTTATGTTTATAATTTATACATAAAACAATAATAATTATAATAAATAGAACTCTTCTTCTTTTTCTTATGGTTAAACACACGAAAATGTTCAATATTCAATTTATGCCTAAAAACTACATTTTTGGAATTGTAATTATTCGAGAGTAGGACAAGGAGGGGAGGTGTCTCTATGTGTGACACACAAATAATAATAAACAGTCATAAAATGCAAGAATTTGGAATACGAAAAGTGGGTGATAGCGCCTTAAATGCATGCTACAACTTACGCGCTATTACAATTTCGAATTGGAGAATGGAGCTTATTTTTTGTAAAATTAGAAACTTTAGTCTTTGTGTTCTACCCAAGTGTTGAAATTACAAAATTGTATATAGTTACGTAAATATGTAGAAAAAGTATGATTTATTTATGAGAAAGACGTGCGCCCAAACGTGTACCGCAACGCAACGGCGAAAGAGTTTAGTCTGAGGTGGGGGTCTGCCTGCAGACTCAGAAAAAATTGATTTTGCTACAAATGCCCAGATGATGAGACCACAACCGTAAAAATTTTGGCATTTTTAATCTAAAAAGAAAACGAAAATAAATGTCATTAGAAACGTTTTGAATATTTAAGACGTCATGTGGAACTCACCTTTAATTCTTCTACGCAACTTGAAAGAAAGGCTTTTTCATTGATTCATAGGCGGCGGCATCGGTGGACACATCGGGCACTTGGTGCCATCCATGAAGTTGGTTGGTCCACCTGAAAAAAAAAATGTTTCAATTAATTTTAATCGAGGTTATTTAACTGGTTTACTATGAATTAAAATCTTTGGACTCAGGGATTATCAAAAATAAGTCAATAATTGAGTAAACAAAAACGGTGCTAGCCCGTCCCGTACGGTATTGTCAAAAATTCTCATTGAATGAGCGGCACTTACACTATTATAAAAAAAAATTAATATCTGAAATCGAGACGCAATAATGAGTATTCTATATATATGTTGAAAGACAAAAAAAAAATGGAGCGGTCGCGGGCGGTCACTGGTGAACCACTTGTTCTATCCCCCGCACACACCAGCTGCTAGCTTCTACCAGAGAATCGGGGTAAAGTGACTAGACATTCGGATTTAAGAAAACTATGGCGCGTGAGTATTTTACCAAAGCGAACTACGGTAACATCAGAGTCCGGGGCGCCCTCTAAGATAAGTACTTCACCTCGCAGCTAAGCCAACCCGAATAGAGGCAAGCAAAAACCCACGCTCACCCCATCGACTGTGTGAGCAGCAGACCGCCAGTGACGCAGGGCAAAGTCATTGTATTTATTTTAGGTTTATGGTAAAAAGATCCCCCGGAATTATAGCGAATTGTAAAGGATCAACGAAATTTTTAAGTTTTTTTTAAGTCAGCTTAACCGGCAGCTTAAAACGGGATTTCAATTTTGTGTTAGTGTTGTTGATTTAAATGACAATCGATAATCGGTTCGTTACTTACACTTAACATATGTGATTATTTGATTTAATAGCTCGTAATATAAAAAAAAATTGTTTTTCATTATTGCCTTTAGATTTTTGTGGAATTTTATGGAAAAATTCAAAAAAAAATGTGTTCAAAATTTAAGATTTATATACGCGCCTTTAAGAAAAATGTATTTCTCTTGAATTTCGGAATTTTTCACACTAAAATTGAGAAAGAAAATTTTCCATCAAATTCTTTTCTTTAATTTTTAACGATCTCAACAAGAAATTCCCTTTTACAAATACTTTTATTTACAGAGCAGCCGCCCACTTACCATGCATATTGGAATGTCTATGATTTTGATAGGACGATATATTGGATGGTGGTGATGGTATTTGAAACATTTGTGCGGACGTATTTGGCGGTTGTGGAGGTGGACCAACGCCCACGTTTCGCATGATATAAGGCGGTAATGGCGCAGATTGTGGCTGTAGTTGGTGTATTGGTGGTGACGGTGTATTCGGTGTATTGCACTGACTATTTAAATTACGTGTAGCTGTATTGGAAATCTGTTGGAGCAGTCGGCAATCGGCTGCGCTATAAACGGAATTTGTGTCATGTTGTTGCTGTTGTTGTTGTTGTTGTTGTTGTTGGGCATAAGAGCCGTGTCCGCTATCGCTCGACGAAACAGAACCTGCATTGAGGTTGAATTGTTTTATTTCTATTTTAAGAGTATGCCCATAGAGCAGAGCGATAGGCGCAAGTAGATGGATGTTCAAATATAAGAGTGCAACCAGTTATGCGCGAAGGCAAGCAACTACGGGAAGTTTAGGAATAAGCAAATCACCACACCAAAGTATACTAATTCAAATAGAAATGATAGCGTTAATAAAGCATTAGATAAGTTGCGCACAAGCCTTTGCGTTCTAAGTTCGCACTCGATTATAATTGCCAATATATAATTACCAAAACCATTTCCAACATGCAGAAGTACCCGGAGTAACTACATAAATACTTTATATTGTATAACTAAATACGACCCAACAATTTCAATTTTACCTAGATAAGTAATTTTCAACATAATCCCTTGAGTATTGATTTCTTTGCGTTGAAAAAAAAATGATGTACCAAAATTTTAATTCTCTTTTGATATGTGAAATATTCGATATTTGTAAACTTCCATCCATACTAAGTATTATAAATTAATATTTCGAAAATCTTGTATCATATGAAATATTTAGAATATTTAAAAAATAAAGGTTTTTTAAACTAAAAAGTTGAATTAAATTGATAATTCGAGCTTAAGGTCCTTTTCTATTGTTAATATTTTTGCAACAATCGTATTGAATATTTGACAAAGAGAAGATCTGATAAAAACGTTTAAAATAGAAGTATCAAGATGCAAACACAAATAGTTTAATTCGAAACGACAAGAATGGTTTAAAATTCTAAATATCTGCGATTTAGAAAAAGATCTAATATTAATATAAAACCAAAAATGTATCAAACACTTTAAACTACCACGATTTAGAGTTTATGTGGGCTGGTATAGCACCAAAGCTCTCAGTCCTCATGGACCGTTGTGTTGCACGGTTACAGTTTATTCAAAATGGAACAAAATAACTAAAATATAACTTATTTCATATATGAAATACAATTGTTGATTGTACATTTTTTTCTCAAAAACAATAAACCTGTAGAGTGCAATAAATTCAAGTATAATCTACAATATCCTATTTCAGGGTAAGTGAACTATTGGATTTGAGACAACATTTTTAAATACTCTCCAAAAATAAATAACTTCTGTAATCCTTTAAATTAATTTGTATAATCCATCGAGTTGAGTAGGACTAAACTACTTAAAAGTACAATTTTTAAGACTGAGTTAATACAATCGCTAAACGGTGCAGAAAATCCCAGATAGCAATTAAAAGGGTAACCTAAATTCGGCCACCTTATTACAAACTGGACAGAGTTATTCCAGGATTTAGCAAATTTGCGAGCAAGTAAAACTAAGTGTAAAATAATTGCGATGATGGTTAGTACATTTTCGAAGCGAACTATTTAAAGCGATATTATCAATGACTAGAGGTATTAATTGAAAGCAAAATCAAAATGTGAAAACTCACCCGAAGTGACCGATTTACGTAAAGGCAAGTCTCTAAAAGTCGTCACACTGCTGCTCTCAACCGACAAATCAACCGAAGGCAGCGGCGATGTGGGCGTGTCCGAATGCGAGCGCTCGTGTATGGCGCGCACGGGTACTACATTGCCTAAAATGAAAAATAAAACGCATGTAAATTTAAATTTTTTGGTTTATAATTGTAATTTGTTAATAAAAAAATATTTTATATGCTAATAGTTTTTGATTTCACAATAAATACTTATAAATTTATATTAAAATCTTAACCAACCTGGCATCGACATACTGCCCGAAGCTAGACGCCGATGCGAGCACGGGCTCGGACTGGGCGTTGTCGCAGCAGCTAATGCAACGCCTGCTGGCGTGGTAAACGCATGTGCATGTATGTGATGCGGATTGGTAAGTAGCGGCGGCAGACCGGGTGGCATACGCGTAAATGGCTGATGTGGGCGTATTTTGGTTGACTCTGAAAGTGCGAGCATCTTTTTGACAGCTTGCGGCGAGGCGGTGCCAAACTTCGGACAATTACTGTTGATCTGCTGTTGCTGTTGTTGATTGCGGCGATTGTGATCGCTTGTTGAACTTGTCGACGAAGTAGTCGAGAGTGTTGGGGACGAGGGATGCCGCTTGCGAAGCGACAACGAAGAATTTGGCGCCGACGAGGAGGACGTATGCGAATAGATGCTCAACTGATCACCGCTACGCGAGGACGATGAATTGCCGCCGTGCGTTTGCGACGACGACGAGCCGGAAAATTGCGAATTGTTGGCAGGCTCACATTCGAGCGAGAATTTGTGTAGAATGTCCTCATCGCTAATGATTTTCAGATTGTTTAGGTAGGCCTTGACGCGTCGCACCATTTGCGCCTCTTCAAACATTTTCTTCGGATTCGGTGCAGCGGTGGATTTCTTGCGTCGCTTGATTGTAGCATTGCCCGCATTTGCTGCGATGACAGTCTGTGTGACGCCCGCATTCGATTGCGACGTGGACATCTGATTGAGCGAAAACATGGCATTCGAGGGTGATTGCCCTTTGAGCTCGAGTATGGCGAGCAGATCATAGGGCGAGGAACACATGTGCGTTAGTAGACGCACTTCTTTGGCAATCATACGTAACTTTTCGAAATTGATAAGTGTCTCGATGCGTGTATCATTGCCGAGATGTATGAAGGTTAGATCTTTTTTCACTATCGGATAGAACGGTATGATGGGATGTTGGGCGAGTAGTTCCGATGAAACTAGCTGGCGATATTTCGACATGTTGCGCGACGGATCCATAAGATCCTGTAGGTCATGGAAAAGACGCTGATACTTGGTGGGCAACTTCTCCCAGGTGAGACGTAGTCGCGACACAGCGGCATGTCCCAGACCCGAGACGATAGCAAACATGGAATTGAAATTTCGACACTCCTTGCAGTGACGCGCAATCTTTATAAACTGTTTGACGATTTTCATGCGTCGCACAATATTGTGCTCGGCGCAAATCTCGGTGACGACCCAAAACATTTCGCGATTTACAAGCTCCGCGAATTTACTCAACATCGGCACGCCGTATTTGGTCTGCAGCTCGAACAGATCATCGACGTATTCAGTCGATTCGATTTGTCGAAAGATTGCAAAGTCCTGCAACGTCAGCTGTATGGCCAGCTCATAGGCATTAAGTTGCAGAAAATTTACGCTCGATTCGCGCACTAATTCCAGCGCCAAATCGTCGGGCACAAGCGTCTCCGTAATACCATTAGTTTTGAGATAATAACGCGCTGCGAAACCAATACGTTCGGCCAGATTTTGCAGTTGATCGGGCAGACGTCGCTGTTTGACCATGCCACCTTCGCCGACGCTTACCTCACACAATGAAAAATTCGACGATGGATCATGGATGCCGAACTCTTGCAGCGCGAGCATCACAACCTCGTGTGCAGTCGTCTCTTTGTTGATGAGCAGATATTTGCATGTCTGATCGGCTTTGAAGACTTTCAACACATGTTCGGGGTAGTCGGGCAGCATGGAGGCGGCCGACGCAACGCTCAAGGTGGCCGACGGTCGATGCACGGACGCGGATAAATAATTGGCTGTTATGGAGTTGGCAACGCTGTTGTTATCCTCATAGCATAGTGAGGATGTGAGGTCAGGATTGGATTGTGATTGATATAAACGCGAACCGCTGGAGTTGCCGGCGCAAGTATTGCCCGCACCGCCGGCCGAATTGGCCGTAGTTAATTTGGCTTTTTGTGAGTCTGCGGCGTTTAAAAGTGCATCGCTAGAGTCATTTAAACTCGATTGCTGCAGTCCGCTGACGTTCTTGTGCAGTAAATTCATTTTGGCCAAAGCCTTTTGTAGGCGACGCTTAGGTGCAAGCGTCATAAAACCGCCGCCCTTTGAATTTGGATCACAATTGCCTTGCATATCCTTTTTAGCCGACGAGTTGACACTCTGCAGAATGTTATTCATAAAATTGGTAGCCATATTACCGGCAGATTGCGAAGAATTCGACGAGGACGAGATCGAAGGCGTTATTGTACCGCCGACACAATGATCGGTTTGATCGGCGTTTGAACTGGCGTGCAACAGCATATCGACCGAACTGAGACGCACAATGTGTGCACGATTTGCGGCCGTCATTTCATCCGTCGTCGAGTCGGCGCGTCCGTGCAGTTTGGCAATATCATTTGCACAAATGCGACGTGGACTACGTAGTGATTTCATGCCTAGTGCAGCGCCGTTATTGCCGTTATTATTGCCGCCAGACGCATAATTGCTGCCGTGTTCGACGGCTTGCACCATCTCTTTGAAGCCGAGCAGATTACTTTTAACGGTTATGCTTAAATGCGTGCTGCCCATGAGAATTTCCATGGCGCGTTTGCTTGTCACATGCTCAAACGATTGTCCATTGCACTCGTGTATTTGATCACCACGCTTGAGACCGACCTCCTGCGCCTTTGAAGCAGGCTCAAGATGTGAAATGTAAATGCCACAACCGCCAAGGCCACCATTGGCAGCGGTAGCTGCGCGCATCTCATAGCCGCCAATTATTTGAAAGTTTAGCGGCTCATCGCGTGAACTGCGCGTTAGTGTACAGGTGCGCATACGCGCTTTAGCGGCGCACGCAATATGCAGCAGACGCAATTGACTCAGCAGCTTTTTGCGTTCGAGTCCAGCCTCGAAAATCTCGAGAAACTCCATCATTTCAAAGTCAGCCTCAAAGTCGGTAAAGTGATTATTGACCCAGAGCAAGACGACACGTGTGACGCGATCGCGTAGCTCTTGCGGTGAAGCATTCGAGCCGCGTGGCAAATCGATGCCGTCATTGTCGAACCACGCGAGCAACTTTCGTGTCACCTCTTGCGGATTCTTAATGAAAATGCGATGCGTGAGTAGGAAGTCCTCGACATATGTCGGATCGGTCATGGAATTCTCTTCGACGAGCTGCAGCAGCAGACGTTCTGGACTGCCGCGTATAACAACGTGCCCGCGTTTGGTTGCCGTTGCAGTTACCACATTGGCATTGTTCGACTGCGTACTGTGACCGTGATGATGATGATCGTTACTGCCTATTTGTCTCAGCTCAGTGACCATGACAATGCGGCCGTCTTCGTCCTCATGCCGGCGTGTGTTCTCCTCGCCTTGATGCTGTATGCGATAATAGTCGGTCTGTGTAATGCATACAAATTGACAGTCATCGCATTTTGTACGCATTACGCCGCGATGATAGAGTTTGTCCATCGTAGGCAAAATGCCAAAAGAATCGCCCATTTGTAGTTCTTCGCGTGCGCCATTGGCATGTTCAATTTCTACTGCACCGTTAATGAGCACCGACCACGAGTCAAGCTCTTCGCCATCGGACATGACGACGGTGCCCGCTTTGTCGACCACGGCAAAGACCATAACGGAGCAGAGGGCGCGCCGAACGGCAAGTGTTATGTTGGTAAAAGCTTTGAGGCCTTGCGTGAATTCGAGCAATATCTCGACGTCGTCTTCGGTGCGCTCCAGTGGATCTTTTTCGAGACAATCGCGCACCGCATCGCGCACATTGAGACTCTGTAGGAGAGAGAGTTAGTATTGATTAACAATTTAAAAACAACTAAACTGTATTATTAAAAAAGTTTTGAAATTTGCATCAAAATTATTTTTTTAATTTTTTTACTTTAATTTAAAATAATTTTTTTTTATATACAATTTATGGCTTTTTAGATATTTTTCAAAACCAAAAAACTTCTCTTGAAAACCAACAACTCACATCCATGCTCTCGGCCAAATCCTCTTCGTCTGAATCGACTACGGACTCAACCAGGCCGGAGAGATCGATCTCCTCGGCCTCAAGCGATGAGCCGTACACCGATGCCATCGTATCGCTGCCGCTGTACGCTGAACTGGTATCACTCGAATGCGAACCGCGATTGCATTTCTGAAGCAGTTCAGGCCGTGTGGGTGGATACTATAAAAAATACAAGAAAAAATTAAAATTATAACAAAAATAGAAAAATAAACCAATTTTAAGGGAACACTCACATGATGTCTGATATGATGATATGGTTCCATTAGATGGTACGAGTGCTTTGTATAGAAGCGTGACTTAATTGGAATTATTTCTTAAGCTTTTCTTCTTAGTATTTCGAATACATCAAATTTTGATATGTTTGGGTAGTTAAATTTAAATTTATTTAATTCGAAACTTAAAATTTTAAGTAGCGCGTTATTCAATAAATTTTGTTGTTGCTAAACGAGAGAGACTCTTGTAGACTTAATAACTGCAACTTCTAAATAAAAAGACACAAATTTATAACTTAAAGAAATTTCATAAAATTAAACTCATTTATAAACTAACTTTAATATTAAAGTTTCGTAATTAAATTAACATTTAATATTTTAACATTTTTCAGTTAGTCTGTTTTGCAAAGAATCTATTTATCTATTTTATATCCGCGCCCTACAACAGTTACTGTATAAAGAAAAACAACCCGTCCCACACTTGTTTGATTACAACTCCAAGCCATAGCGCATGTTATCGATAAGATTAAATTGCCACCACTAGCGCACTTCGAACGGTACATCACTATAAATTTGGTATAATTATTTTTTTTTTTGTAGTAATTTTTTTTTCATGCAATTCTCTATCGCGGCCACCACTTGTAGTGGGTGTGCAAGCAACAAACACTAAGGGGCGTCTCTAGAGCGCCCACTTACAATATCGAAATAATCAAACATTGCACAAAACCGAGTCTACTGTTTTCACTTTTTTTTTGTTTTGGAGCAGCAAATTAGATTATGAAAAAAAAATACAAGACATTTCGAAAACACTTTTCACTTTTTAATTGCTTTTTCCAACTACACCCTCGGCACTCCGCAGAGACGCAACGACAGCCAGTCGTCGCAGGTACTCACATTTTATACATAATTTCGCTAGATTTTCCATAGCCGTCGCAGTTGAGATTCGGAATCGTCGCTTAATTATTCGAGTTTCAAATTTCTCTACATTTTCTTTACTTTTTGTTTCTTTCTTCACCATACAAAAAAAAATCGAGTTTTTTTTTTCGTCGAACCACCGAAAGAATATACAAAAAAAAAATCGCTGCGTACGCAAAAACGAAATTGAAGATTTATTTGTTGTTTCACGCACACATTTGCACTTAAACGTTGCACTGATTTATATATATATATATTTATTACTTATATATATATATATTTGGTAAATTTTTTGTTAAATTTAATGCAGTTTCAAGCGAATTAAAAAAAGCAAAAATATTTTTTCGACAGTCGACGTTTTCTTTTTTTCTCTCTTTAAAAGTCGCGTCGCGTTGCCAACTATGTGGCGTGCAGGCAGCCAGCACTGCCAGCAGCAATTTTTTTATATAAAACTTTATTATTCAACAAAATCATGCATCGAAATATATAAATATAATAGATTTGAGAGAGTTTACTTGGTTGGCGAACGATTCTCCGACAAAAAAAAATAATACAGAAATATCGATAATTAGTTATAAACTCTATTGAACAAAAAATTTGGCCGGTCCGATCACGGGGATTAGTTAAGCCGCTTCAATGTTAAGAATGCTGCGGCGGATTTAGACAAAAAAGAGGTGTCAAATGAAAGGCATTTATATTTTTAATGGTGGTTTAAAATTTTAGATGAAAATAAATTCACATTGGCAATCGATTTATCGACTTTATTTATATATGCTCAACCTAACGGACAAACGGTCTTCGCTAAATCGACTCAAACTTTGATTCTCGAATAGTACGCAAAATCAAATTTAGACGTTACAAAGAATCCGTAAATTTGTGTCGAATTGATTTCTGGCAGCAGCGTATCCATATCAAAATTCATGAAAGGATGCTTCAAATTTAAATATTTACAATTATGCATAACCAGCGAGTCGAAAATTTACTTTATACATATGTATATCAAGCGTGCTAGGCATAGCGCCGACAATCTAACCGACAGTTTGTTTGCGATTGTATAATACCGAGAATGGTAAGCGTTTTATTTTAGAATTAAGAAATTTTTAATTTTGTTATTAATATCGAAGAATTTGTTTTCAGGAATTTCTTAAGATCGTACTTTTCTTGGCTACAGTGACTGCACTCAGCCTGCAGGTGGCGTATGCCCTCGCAGAACCAGCAGCTTTACCACCCCGGCGCCCAACTAGATAAAATGTTATTTCACTGTTGAAAAATATATAAATAAATAAAGGAATCTTGATTCAGTTTATTTAAGAACATTCAATGTTCTGTTTTATATTAACATACACCACGCTCACTAACGAACCGTGGGGTATATTGAATTTGGTATTCGATTTGTAACAGCCATAGGAAAGCTTAGTGGATATGACAACATATTCAAATGATATGCGTGGTTTTCAGACTACTCTAAAAACTTGAATCCAGCTTGGAAGCTTAAAGCTTAAAAGTAAATTTTTCAACAACTACAGCTGCAATCGTTATACGCACATCGTTAGGTCGAATAAAGCTTTAACGCTAATTATTATCGATTAATTAGACAATTTCATATTTAAGCGTTACAAAAATCCATGAAAATGTGTCGAATTCAATTGTAATGATACTTAGCAACGCTTTAATAATAATTGCAATTATGCAATATTAGCGAATCGGCCGTTTTCTATAAATATCGAGCGTACTAGACATAGCCCTAGAGTCTTAACTACAATTTGATCGCGGTTGTTTAATTTTCAATATGGTAAGCACTTTATTCCACTATTATGGTTAATTAATATCTTACAATTTGTTTCCAGGAATTTCTTAAGATTGTACTTTTCTTCCTTGTTATGACTGCACTCAGCCTGCAGGTGGCGTATGCAGTCGCAGAACCAGAGGCTCTGCCACCACGACCAGTTCCTGGATAACATTTTATTCAAATATGAAAAACATAAATAATAAAAGAATCAAAATTCAGTTTATTTGAGAACATTTAATAGACTGCTTTAATTTCTAATCATGGGAGTTATAAATAGAGTGAGGAGAGAATCTTTATTTGAAATAAGTATTTTATATTCAATAATTTAAAAAATTGTTTCATTGCTTTTTTAGTGGTTTAAATTCGATTAACCTCGAATACAAATCCACCACTTTTAAGTTCTGTAATCCATTTTTTGTGGTTTTAAAAGCCGACTTCCTCCAACTTTAAGAAAATCGAATTACGTTTGCGTGTTGACTTGCCTCCACTTTTGCAACCCCTCACGCACACTTCATTGAATAACTCCGCTGCACCGTTAACAATTTATACCGTTAGCCATTAACCCTAACCCACTGCCAAGCCGAAGCAATCAAAATCATCGATATTGGCTGCCGATAAGAAAAAGTCAATGAAGTGCGGCTCTTGATCTGAGATGCGACGCATCTTCCGGCCCACTCCAGCCTTAAGACAACAACAAACATTCGAAAAATCCCAGTACAATCTTTGATTTGGCCAGCCGTGCCGAGTAGAAAGACAGACGCAAACAAGGCCATAAAACAAGGACAACAACAAATACGAGGCAGGACATAAGCCCCCACGGGACCCAGTATATGAGTCAGAAGCAATCTCAATAAATAGAATCAGAGAAAACAAGCAAAAGCCGTAGGAAAATGTTAAGAAAACAAAAATACAAACAAAATCAAAAGAAAAGAAAACAAAACGAAACGAAACTCCCGAACGCCCAAGAGGGATAAACATTGGCGCCAGATCAGCAAGTGGACTGGAGATGGTTGAAAGACTGGATTTGCGTGCGAAAGAGAGAGGCCTAGTTTAACGTACGCACACATGTTTAGTATACATTGCGGTACAAATTGCACATGTGTGCAAACAGGGTGTTTTGTTGTGTGCACTCTACTTAAACAATTACAAAAATATATTCTTAAAATACCTATTATAATTAAAATTTGTTATTGCAATTTAAATACTTTTATCTTCTTCTTTATTAAATGAATTTAGCTAATCTGGATTTATTTACAAATAATAAACAAATCCCGCATTGATTCCTAAAAAAAAAGCGAACTCTCTAAGTACCCTGCACGCCTAATCCCCGAGACTGCAACCCTAAGGCAACTTGTCGCATTCCATTATTCCGGCTCATATTTTCTTGCCCAAAATGTTTTCCGCCCAACTGTCGACTGCATTTCAATTTAATTCAATGTTTTTTCCTTTTGTCTTCTGACTTAACTCGCCGCACACAAACACGCGAACCCAGTCCACAACGCCACCTTAACCCACCCCATCCCGGCACCGCACCCGACGATTTACTACTTTTTTATGCCTTGTAAAAACATTAGCAAACCAAACAACAACGACAACTACGAAAAAAAAGAAGAATAAAAGAAAACAAAACAAAAGCCTATCTTTAGGCGGTAAAAAAATAAGAAATGAATATAAAACCGAGAAGCAACAATCGTAATCCCATTTTACCACCTATGGGAATTTTTACTACCCTCTTTGGAAATTGAAGAAGTAGCAAAAGTGCCCAAGAAAAGCCCAAAAACTGCCTTTTTGAATAAACTTTTGTAGTCGCACCCCTCGCACCGAACGAACCCCACCTCCCCCTTCTCCCACAAGTCACCTTTTCATATGGGTGCATTAAAAAAATTGGCCACGCTAGTTTTACACCCTTCGGATATGGCATGACTCGGCCAGAACGAAAGCCACAAATATGGTGTTGGCTTATGCTCATCCCTGCCTTGCTTGATGAGGGGATGTGTGTGAGAGGGAGCGGGGGGCGGGTTTGCTTTTATCATGTCATCAATAACACCAAATATGCGCTATAAGCCTAGGACGGCGTTCGCCGGTTAAGAGTGCATTTGGGGTTATGTTCAGCTGCTGCTGCTTCTTCGTTGTTGTCGTCTTTTATTGGAATTGGAACATATTTTGATCCTTTCGTGTGTCTCACGGGACTCACTACTTTCAATAAGACCAAATTTGTTTCCGGTTGTGTTTTTACGTTTGTTTGTTTTTTTTTGATATTTGTTTTTTTTGCTTGCAATAAAATAACAAACAAAAAAATAAAAAAGTGTCGGTAATGCAAAAATGTGTTGCAGCCTTTAAGGCGCACGAACCGAGTTATTTGGGCTGTAAATTTGTAGAAAAATGTTCGTGGTTTTAGTTGCAAAATGACAGAAATGTGGAACATGGTTGGCTCTTAAAGGAGTTATGAGGATTTATTGCCGCCTTTTAGTATGTCGTTATTTTGCCGGGAAATGAATCATAAATAAAATTCACCATTTTCAATTTAAAATTGGTTTTGTTACAGTTTTAACATTACTGGAATCATTTTTCACTTTATGTTTATGAAAAAATTTGAATCCACAGGCACAGTGCAAAATGTTCCCGTGCCAGTGAGACAAAGAAGTGCCCGTAGTGTCGAGAATATTGCTGCCGCTGAAGTTTCAGTTCCAGAAAGCCCAAATGTGTCTCTCACACGTCGTTCTCAAGCGTTGGGCATCTCTGTGACGTCGTTGTAGCGAATTTTGCGAAAAGATCTTGGCCTACATCCTTTCAAGATCAAATTGACGCATGAACTGAAGCCGCTTGACCACCAGAAGCGTCGTATGTTTGTGAATTGGGCTGAGCAACAACTTGAAAATGATTCGGATTTTCATCGAAAAATCATCTTCAGCGATAAGGCTCATTTCTTTGCCACGCCCACCTATTACGCCAACAATTTGTAAAACTAAGTAAAAATATTCGATTATTTCGCTAATATTGCTCCTAAAAATCTGAAATTAGGTATCTGAGTTTGTATAGGCACTGTCTACAACTTCATCGAAAATAGGCGTGGTTGGATAAATTTAACGCCCACTTTCAAAAAATTGGTGGATCAATTTTACGCCTACCACCATTGCTCAGAAACGTGATGCGCTATATAGAAAACATGTACCGGGATGCACCGGAAAGAATAACAGGATATAAAAATATGCCACGCCCACTTATAACGCCCACAATTTGTTTAATTAAGTGAAAATATATGATGACATTGCTTCATAAAAATTTTGTTTTTGAGTTTGTATGCCGATAATTTCACCGCTGTAATTCAGAATCGCTACAACGGTGAGTACCGGAAGGTTCCGCTAACTAACGAGAGTACCGGGAAGTTCTGCTAACATTTTTTTTTAAGTGGCATTACAATGCATGCCGGGCAACGCATAAATTTAAATATAAAAATTTTGAAAATTTATTAAATACCTGCCAAACATTACTTAATAATTCTTTTCCACAGCGATTTCCCCTTTCTTCACTGTGGACAAATTTAAATTTGGTTGATTTTTAAACGCTACTTTTTTTAATAAAACTATTCGTTAAAAAGTTAACGACTTTTAAAAATTTTACTTTATATAATAAGTAAATAACAAAAAAATGATGCAAGTCAGTGTTCAGACCTTTGCTCCGATCGGAGTAGATTTTCTACGCTTTTCGAAAAAATTTTAAATCTACTCCGCTTTAACTGAAATTTACTACGATTTTAAGATCTTAAATTATATAGAATTAGCTTCTTTATTTGTTAATCTTATGTGTTATTTTATTGGGAAATAAGTAATAAAGTAGGAGAGCAAAAAAAAAGATTGTCAAGTGTTACCAAAAATATTTATTCAGCTCTAAAAAACTTTTGCACTTTTTTACTACGGAAATTTAAGATTTACTGCGAGATTTGGTTCATCATTCACTACGCAATAGCAATCAAGGAGGATAGGAGTGGAAAGAAGATAAATTTAAAGCACACTCTGTCAAAGTAACAACAATTACCTCGTCATTTTTGTTTTTGGTTTAACGAAAGATGGAAATAGTTCTCTGATAGCAATGCTATGGTCCGAACCCTGATGCAAGCACATCTAAAGTACTTCTTAAAGTAATCAAACTTTCGCAATTTTCGCAAACAATTTCTGTTCAAATATTCATTGCATTAAAATTTCCTTTAAGTTTTAAATTATTCAAAAAGGAACATAAAATCGATTTTATATAAGAACTACGTTGGAATTATACCCATATCTGATAAACTACAAAGAAAAAATGAAGTTTTATGTCGACTTGACAAAAGGAGCTTTTTGTGCTTTTCGAGCTTTTCGAAAGACTTGCATCTAAAGCTGCATGTCATTTATATTTATTTCCAAAAATTTCTATAATTCGCAGAGATAATTTCGTTAAACTCCTAAAATAAATACAACGATTTCAGTTGGCGTCCTCAGCGGTCCGGTGATCTTGTGGTTGAATGGTTGATCCCGACAGTCGTATGAAAGTTTCGTAAGTTGATGGTCGGCGCACAACACAGTATGATACTGCGAAAGCTAATAATTCCTCCGCTCAGCGCAAGGTTATGCAAAAAACAAACATACTGTGACTGAAAAAGAGATTTCCTGGAACTTTGTCTTAATTCCATTACAGTGATCCGAGTAATGCGCGAGGGGGATTGACCTGGAAACTGTGGGAAAGTGGGTGGGGCGAACAAGTGGTTGGCCCGACCCAGACTGCGATTTTTTGCAACCAGAGATTATCATATTTGCAACTCCCCTCGAATGGAAAAAGATCACTCGCTCGATATGCGTTTTCCAAATCACATTTTAAAATAATTTAAAATTCCAATTTTACCGCATTTCCTCCTGCAGTCATTCGCCAACATTTTAGCCAAAAGTAAATCCCGGACGTAGTTTTCTTATGCTTGAATTTCTTCCCTTAAGCCACTCGTCGTTCTTTTCTTTTGTTTGTTGTTGTTGTTTTTTTTGTTGACGTTGTTGGTTTTTTTTTCAATTAGCATCAATTCGCATTTCGTAATCCCCACCATCAGAGAGGCAAACACACACAAACCGCATGCCCATAATTACGCGGACGAGCGTTCAAAAGCAAAGACCAGCCGACAAATGGACAGACGCAGTTGGGCGCCATTGTCGCAAAAAAAAAATAATAAAAAAAAGAATACCAGCAAAAACAACCAACGACAAACGTTGAACACAACAACAAATGTGGAACTTCCTTCCGGCGGGATTAAGGCGCAACGCAAACGCCAAATTGGCACCAACGACCAGCCTGGACCTGTGCCTGTGGAATGTGCGACGGTTTAAAAATTACAGTAGTAGTCGCGGGCGGTTGCCGGGGTAGCGCGGGGCGGTTCGGTTGACATCAAAACTGGGCGCAGCTGTTTAAGGATTTAATGATGAGCTCAAATTGCGAGTTACAAGCTACAAGGCGATTCCTTGGGGACGACGGCAACGCAAAGGCAACGCACGGCATATGCAGGTCCTTTGAAGTAGGCGGCACTGCGTCTGTGCGTCTGTCTGTCTGTCTTTTCAATTAATAAGTTCATTTTGTTCGTTGTTGTTTTCTTTCTTCTTGTATTGTGTAATTTAATTTGTTTATTTATGGTGCAACAAATGTAAAACATTTTTTTCCGACGAAAGCGCTTTAATGTGCTTTTCAAACTTTAAGCAGCTTAAAGCTTTCGTTTGGGGTTTTGATTAAAATTTTTGTAATAGTTTAAAAAAATATTAATCATAATTTAGCTAAAAATTCAAGTTGAGAAATGTTTGGCTAAAGTGTCAGTTATTTTAACTGCATAATGTGGTTATAGTAACTGTTTGAAATATTAAAAAAAAAAATCGGTTAATAAAATGTCACACGCTACAGTTAATTATTTTCGCACATAGAAAAATAACTGCGTCAGACAGTTAAAATACTTTAAATGCTTTAAAGTTGTTAAAGCAAACTTTACGCTCGAAAATTCAGCGTCGCGAATGCAACAGTTGCGTCCCAAATTCTTCATCGCTCCTCGTTCCGACACCCAGTGCCGCACAACAAAATCGAAATGAAGTTGCCACATGTCTTTCGCTTTTCATTTCCGGCGCCACGCCAACATGACAACAAGAACGCAAAAGGCGAAGGAGAAGGCGGCGACTGGGGAGACATCGCATCGCATGGCATCGCATCGCAACCGAAATGAGCATTTGATCCTTTTTATATCCGCAATGTTTGTCAAAACAGATGAGGTTCGCTTCGTTTCGTTACGCTTCGCCTGGATTCGTTTTGTTTTTTCGTTGCTTTGCTTTACTTTGCTCTGCTTGCATATGGCGCAAAAGCAAAAGAAAGGCAAAGGGCGACACGCGAAAGCGAAGCAGTGCCGGATTTTTGCTTTAATGTCGCACGGTTTTTTTTTTTATTTTCGGTGCTGTGTGTGTGTTTGTTTGTGGGGAATGCTATTTTTTTTTCCAAAGTCTCTCATTATTATTTCGAAATTACTTACATTTCATTTGGCGTTTTTCGCGGATTTTATTGCTTCTCCCACTGCTCTCACTCTCACTCCTCTCATTCGCACTCTCACTCTTACTCATTTCAAATTTCAGCCTTTACACAGACAGAAAAAAATCATTGAAAATTTAACATAAAATTGAAATTTTTTCTGGTTAATATTATAAAATAAAGCATTTTAAGTGGTATTTATTTTATTCAGTCGTCAGAGTCTCTCAGTATTTGACAATATAAGATGTTAGCTTAATATGATACAATGTGAATTTAACCATAAAAATGTCTTGATTTTAATAAAATCTTTGGTATTTTATCTTAAAAAGTGTTTATTTGATAATAAATCATGTCTAATTAACACTTTTAACTTGTTGAATTAAAAAAATCCTGAAATTAACATCACATTAACAATGCATCATCTTAAATTAACATTGAATCATGTTAAATTAACACTACATCATATAAATTTTCATATTCACTGTGATTTCTTCCCAAGGACGAAAAGGACATTCAAAATTAAAAAAAAATAAATTTTTTAAAGTGGTTATAATATGTAAAGTTTCGTTTTGATTTTCAAAACTGCGGTGCCATTTTAAAGGTATTGTAAATATCTCATTTTGAAACCTGTTATTTGTTTTTGAGTTATAACGGTTTTTATGAAAACCAAGATTTCGTTTGAGAATTTGTTGGTTTTAAAATTTTTTAAACCCAAAATTGAATTTTAAAATACAAAATAATGTAACTAGAACTTTTACAACCAAAATTTTAAAACACCAACTTTTAAAATAGAGAATTTTGATTTCGGAATTTCGATCCAGCCAGGATCCCGAGGCCAAGCTCGAATTTAAATAAACAAAGAAAAAGAAAGTCAGCCTTTGGATATTATCTTTTTATTACTCCCTCGAAAAGTATCAAATCAGAATTTTTTGCTAAATTAACTCACCCAAACTTTTTAGTTTTAAGTGTAAAAACTCACTTAATTATTCTTTCCGGTGTAGTTTTCCGTCGTGGTGGGAGGCTGCAAATTAATCAAACTGCGTGCGCCCAGCTGCTGCGTCGCATCGCGCAATGAAATTGCGGCTTTTGTGCTTTAACTTGGACGAGAGCATATAAAAAATTTGTTCCTTCTCTTTTTCGTTTGTTATTTTTGTGGGCGGCCAAGTTTTTTTGTGGCTGCCGTTCATTTTATCTTCCCTTCCGCACAGGTAAGAAGTAGTTTTTGGGCAGCAGCAGCATCTCATAATGAATTACGTCATGAATTTAACGGTAATGAATTGCAGTTAAATGAGCGGATTTTGGTGGATTTATTTTAATGAAGTTTAACGGAAATGGAAAGTGGGTGCGCGAGTAAAGAAACTGCCAGTGTTGCCAATTGAAGTTTAGAATTTTAAACCTTAAGTTTAAGATTTAAGGTCACTAGTAAAAATAGAAAATTCCTTTGAAAAATATACAAAAACGATTTGGGTTACTTTTTTTAAAAAATTGACATACAAAATTTTTTTTTTAAATAGTTAAAAAACAATTTTAACTGTAAACGTTTCGAAATTTCTATTCAAAAATGAGATTTTAACCTTAAACTGCTTTAAAGTAGGTAAAACACAAGGTAGGACCACGAAATTCCCAAACAAAAAATTCCCAAACTCAATATTACTAAATCTTAAGAAAAATCTTCAAACAAAAATATACAAAAGCAAAATTCCAACAAAAAAACATAGACACCAAAATAAAAAAAAACAATAAACCCAAGCACAACATCTTAAAACTTTCAATGATCTGCTTCTTGCTATGACCTACCGTGCAGAAAACTGTCGGGTGACTGTTGCTGAATTGGAATCGAACTTAGGACTCTACTTAAGATTCATTTTTTTCATTTTTTCTCCGTTAGCCGGCCATGCAGACAACTTTTTGTATTTGAGGATTTTATGTATGGGGATTTTGATATTGAGGATTAATTTTTTGTGGCTTTTGATTTTGGGAATTGTTATTACGGAATTTTAAATTTGGGAATTTAAATTTAGCAATTTTTTTTTTGTATTTCGTTTTCAATCCAATCACACTTTTTTTAAAACAAAAACTTCGTTTATTTACTGCTGATTTGGAATCGAACATAGGACTCTAATTAAGGGAAATTTTTTTAATGTTAGCTCTGTTAGCCGGCCAGAAAACTGTTTCTGTTTGGAGATTTCATGTATGGGGGAATTGGATTTTGGGATACATTTTTAGGGGCTTTTAATTTTGGGACTTATAATTTTGGGAGTTTTGATTTTAAGAATTTCGACTTGGGGAATTTTGATTTTGGGAATTTTGATTTGGGAATTTTTTTTGGATTTTGAATTTAATTTAAAGGAACTATTTAAAAAAAAAAACTTCATATATGGGGAATTTGATTGTGGAGATAATTTTTAAGGGGCTTTTAATTTTTGGAGTTTTGATTTTAAGAATTTCGACTTGGGGAGTTTTGATTTTGGAAATTTCGATTTGGGTATTCTTTTTTTATTTTGAATTTAATTCAAAGGAACTATTTAGAAAAAACACAAACTTTATGTATGGGGAATTTGATTTTGAAGATCATTTTGTAGGGGCTTTTAATTTTGGGAATTTTGATTATGGGAATATTGAATTTGGGAATTTTGATTTTTTTTGGAATTCAATACAAATCAAAAACTTTTTTTAAAGACAAACAATTCATGTATGGGAATTTTATTATTGGGATACATATTTAGGGGCTTTGGGAATTTTAATTTTGGGAATATTGATTTTGTAAATTTTGACTTGGGGAGGTTTGATTTTGGGAATTTTTTTGGATTCCTTATTCAATCCAAAGGAAAAACTTTTTATGAAAACAAAATTGTCATTTATGAAGAATTTTTGGGATACATATTTTGGAGCTTTGGGAATTTGGGGAAGTTTGATTTTGGGAATTTTGACTTCGGGATTTTTTTTAAGATTTCGTATTAATTCCAAAGGGAAAACTTTTTTTAAAGAACAAAAACTTCGTTTATTTTTGAGTGTTTCATTAGTGTCTTTATTTATTTATTAATTAATTTATTAATTTTATTTCACTTTCACAATTTAATTTGCATTTTATTTTTATTTTTGTATTTCTTCGTATTTGTTGTAATTTAAATGTAAGTTTTAGTACTTTTCTTTTGAGATTTAAACATGATTGTGCTCAACATTTTTCGTTTTTGTCTTTTTTTTATCTTTTATCATCTTCTTTTTCCTCTTTTTATATTATAATTAATTATTTATGAATTACTTAAGAAATTTAAAGTTAATGACATAATTTTATGATTACCTAAAAAAATATAATAGTATTTAAAATTGCACATACACATACAAAATGAGAAGAAAAAAAATGTTTACAAAAAAATTCTCGCGCAATTGTATTTTTTTTAATTGCCATAAAATACATTTAATTGATTGTTAATTAATTACAAATGCATGAAAATAAATTACTTTCGTTTTTTGTTTTGTTTTTGTTGTAGGGAAAAGATTTTTCGTTGTTAGCGAAACAATAACATCGTGATGCAATGGAGTTTTTTTTTTTCTTCTTCGGCGTTGAATTCAAATGACATTTTTTAATTTATTTTTTATTTATTTTTTTTTTATATAAACTTTGTTTTTTAGTTTTAAATTTATTGACTTGATTTAAACAGTTTTTATTTTTTATTTTTATTTTTTTGGTTTTAATTTTCTCTTTTACTGTGTTCCTCTTTAACCGCGTGTGTGATTTACTTTTTTTTTTTGGATTTTCAAATATTTTAAATATTAGCCTTAAACTGATATTTTATTTGTTGTTGTTGTATTTTTAAATATGTATTCAGCAAATTAATTTTTTAAATAGTATTTTTGTTTTTTCAATATTTCATATTCTTCAAGCGTGTTAAATACATTTATGTGTTATTATAATAAATTTTAATTTATTTTTATATTTTTTATGCTACACTAATTTTACATAAAATTGCACAAATAATTTTTTTATTATTTTTATTTTTTTTTTGGGCGAAACCTTTTTAAAGCTATAAATATTAAAATTGGAAAAAATAGTGAAAATATAGAAAGAAACAACACTGGCCGACAGCGAATTTATCAAGGGTTGAAAGTTTATCATAAATAAAAAATTTCAAATTTATTTTCAATTGCAGAAGAAAAGAAGTCGTCAACGATATATTTTCTATTTACAATATTAATTAAAAAAATGTGTAATTCAATATAAAAATCCTTTTTTTAATCGACTTGTAGAGTAAATTATGTCATTAACGACATTTATAGAAGAAAAGAAGTCGTCAACGACAAATTTTTGATATACATTTAGTATATTTCATTAAAATATCCAATTTTTTTTCAAGAAACTACGAATAAAAATTTTTTTTTAATATAAAAAAAATAAGTTTTCAATTTCAAGAAAAAAAAAACAAGTCGTTAACGACAAATTTTTTGCATTTTAGTTTCCAAAACGACTTGTAAAGTAAATTTTGTCGTTAACGACTTCTAGATATTCACTGAATGATTTTAAATTAAGTCTATATTAATGACTTTAATAAATGTGCAGATTTTGTTGTTTTTAATTTAAAATTTGTTTCTAATTGCACAAGAAAAGAAGTCGTCAACGACAAATTTTTCATTTACATTTAAAAAATTTCAATAAAGTCAACAATTCTAATTAAAGAAATTTGTAATGGAAAATTATAATTTTTTCAAAACGACTTTTAATGTGAATTTTGTCGTTAACGACTTGTCCTTGACAAATTTTTAATTTACATTTAAACAAATTTCAATTAATTCTACAATTAATTAAATAAATAATTATTTCAAAATTTTCATTTGCTTCTCCGAAACGACTTGGTAAGTAAATTTTGTCATTAACGACATTGCCAAAAGAAAAGAAGTCGTCAACGACAAATTTTTCATTTACATTTAACATATTTCAATTTAGTCTACAATTCTAATTAAAGAAATTTGTAATGGAAAATTAAAATTTTTTCAAAACGTCTTGTAAAGTGAATTTTGTCATTAACGACTTATGTATAATAATAGGAAAGAAGTTGTCCTTGACAAATTTTTAATTTACATTTAAACAAATTTCAATTAATTCTACAATTAATTAAAGAAAAAATACTTATTTCAACATTTTCATTTGCTTCTCCGAAACGACTTGGTAAGTAAATTTTGTCATTAACGACATTGCCAAAAGAAAAGAAGTCGTTAACGACAAATTTTTACATTTAAAATATTTCATTTAATTCTACAATTCTCATTTAAGGAATTTTGAATTCAAAATTAACATTTGTTTATTTCAAAACGAAAATGTAAAGTAAATTTTGTCATTAACGACTTTTATAATATAAAACAAGTCGTCAACGACAATTTTTTAATTTACATTTAAAATTTTGCAATCAATTCTACAATTCTAATTAAAGAAATTTCGATTTCAAAATAAACATTTCTTTTTTTTCAAAACAACTTTTAATATTAGTTTTGTCGTTAACGACTTTCATAATATAAAACAAGTCGTTAACGACAAATTTTTAATTTACATTTAATAAATGGAATTTTTGAAGTATTGTCGGCCAGCGTATTTAAGTAGCAAGTTAGTTAGTTAATAGTTAAGTAGCAGTATGAGCGGAAAAGGCACGAGGAAAAATCGTTCATTTATGTTCTAAAAAAAAATGAAGAAAATTCTTTCGAATATAAGAAAAATGTACAATTGAAAAGTGACAAAAGTGACAAAAGTGACAAAAGTGACTGATATGCAACTTATAACCGAATCGCTGATATGCGTTTAATTGACACAATATGCTATTTTTCTTCTTCTTTTTTATTAATCTAACAATTAAATTATCTTAAGAATTTATATATATATAAAAAATTAAGAAAATTAAATTTAAAAATAAAAAATTTAATCAAAGATTTTTTTTTGGTTTTAAAATTTTTCACTTATTGTCAAAAACATTCATACGCAGAGGTTAGATTGATTTAACTTCTTGTTGTCAGTACAGTACAGAGATAGTTCGAGTTCTAGTTCTAGTTTAGCGCATTTAGCATAACTTTCGAAATTAAATTAAATTTGTTTTTGTTTTTGTTGTTTTTTCTTTAATTATTAAAAATATATTCAGTTGAGTTTTACACACGTGATACGCTTTAGTTGGAATTATTTACAAGTTTGTTTTACTTTTGGTTTTGTTTTTTTTGTTTTTGTTTTTGAGATAACAGCAGAAATTGCATTTTGTTGCAGCGACAGGTCAAGGTCAGGTGGAAGTAGGTACACACAACTACTAAATTTTAGTTTATCATTTGTTATTAGTATCTTCTTTTTTCTTTTTTTTTCTTTTTAAATGCTTTTAAATTGGTTTTTTAATGACACGAAAACTAAGTTTTAATTGAAAACATTAAGTTTTGTTGTTGTTTTTTTTTTAACTATGTACAAATTTACACTGCGAAAAATGGTTGAAATTGACAGTAAATAAATAAAATTCTTGATTTTCTGATCTTAATATAGAAAAGTTTAATTAACATAACTTTTTTTATTTGCCATTTTAAAAAGTTATTCCGAACGTAGGTTTTACTGTTTTGTATGCACCACACAGTGGCGTATATTGGGTTTGGTCAAATGTTTGTAACGTAGAGAGAAACTCAAAATATATATATCGATAAACAGTCGTGACTGGATATAGGGAACTAATTATTGCAATGACTGTTCACTATATCCGGGTTGTTCACTCTTTCCAGGTGGACATTTGTTGTTCTTGCGTTCAGAAATTTACTTTTGGACTGATTTTTCACGTGGACTTTGCAGTGCTAGTATACCAAGGTCATCGGTAGAGTTTTTTGTGTGTTTTTTTAACCTCCAAATAGTGAAAAAAAAAATTTGAAAAGCATTTCGATTGTTCACTATTTAGAATACTCCATGTAAAAATTTGTGCGTTCACTATATCGAGGTGTTCGCTATGTAGGGTGTTTACTATACCCAGACACGATATATATATATTCTTGATAAGAATCAAAAACTGAGTCGATTTTGCCATGTCCGTCTGTCCATCTGTCATCTGTCTGTCATCATTTCTTGTTAACATGATAGCGAGAGAATCGTTAGAGATATTGAGCTGAAATTTTGAATACTGGCTGCTCGTATGCCCTAGACGAACTGATTCAATTTCCAATCTGCCCATGACCACGCCCAATATTAAATTTATATTACTGATTTCTTGTTAGCACGATATCTTGAGAACTATTGGAGTTATTGGGTTGAAATTTTGTAAAGAAAAAAAATTGTTGTTATAATAGAGAACAACTGAAAAAATTTTGGAAACGATTAGGGTGGTTCATGTTTGTTACTTCTTATTATATGTTAAAATTACACGCTCATAACTTTAATTGGTTATTTTGGTACACAGACGAACTCAAAAAAGTCTAGTAGTCTAATTAGGGTGGTTTATGAATTATAAAATTTATATTATATATATATTTTTTAAATAAAATATTATTTCAAATAATGTATAATACAATTGTTTAAATCATGAACCACCCTAATTTGTTTGTAATATTTAACAATGTGGCGCATTTGTAATAGTCGGTAGGATCGACTTTAATTTCTTACTAGTTTTTACTGTGTTTGGTTCCGGCGTGACTAAAATATGAAAAAAGTCTTAAGTTTTCATGGCAGTAACGAATCTGAAAGCGGTTAGTCTAGTTTTTCGATTTTTTAAATTGATTTTTAAAATATTAAAAAATGTTTAATAAAAAAATATGAAAGATAACCCATTTTTTTCGCAGTGTACGTGACCTTAGACTAACTTCAATACGAAAATGCTTAAAGTACACATTTTTTTGTTTGATGCCTTACAATGTTCAGTTAAAAGTTACTTTTAGTTGCTAAGTTAGCTTACTGATTCTAGTGACTAACTTAAGCGCTTAGGGAAATTCATTTTTTTTTTCTGCTGCTTACGCGATTCGAGACATTTACAAATATTTTATTTTATTTTATTGAATTTCTTTTTTTTTTTGCTTCACTTATCGACTACATTTTAAAAATATAATTTCAACATTTCACTTCACATAATTTTTGGTTTGCAATTTTTTAAATGCTTTTAAGTGTTTTATTTTTTCTATATAAATTCGCGTTTTTTTTTCTTTCTTTTTTTCTAATTAATTTATTTTTTTACTGTGTTCAACAGTTTAAATTACTTCTTAGTAAAATCGTTGGTTTTCACGTTTTGAATTTTTTTTCTCAATTTCAATAATTTGCAATTTTTGAAATACAAAAGATGAATTAATTGTTTAATTCGAAAAGGATTTTTTTAAAATAACAACAAAAAAACAAAAATTTAAATTGAAATCGCGCCAGAACAAAAAAAAATTAACTAAATTAAAAAAAAAAAAATAATAAAACCGGAAAAAAAAAATATTTTGTATTTAAATAAATAAAAAAAAAATGTGTTTTTAAAGTTCAAAAACAAAAAAAATAGTTTTAAAGTTAAAAAAATAATGTATTTTAAACGCTTTTTTAAAGTAATTTTCTCTTTTTTATATAAAAATTTAAAAAAAATTTTAAATTTACAATAAAAAAAAAGATTTTCAATCAAGAAATTTTAATGTTAAATTAAATAAAAAACTAATTATTTAAAAGGTTTATTTAAAATTATTATTTTATTTTAAATATAAAAATGTGTAAAAAAAACAACAAAAAATTTAAATTTAGAATTACAAAAAAAATAAATTTAAAATTAAAAAAAAAATAAATTTAAAATAAAAAAAAATTTAAATTTAAAATGAAAAACAAAATCTTTACTTAAATATAAATTTAAAATTTAAAATACAAAAAAAATTACTTAAAATGTTTTTTTTTTAAGTTTAATTTTCTTTTAAGTAGATGAAAAATTTATTTCTAACAATTTTAAATAAAAACAAGAATTTTTACCTAAAAAAAAAAAATAATATCAAAAAAATTTAAAATTAAATTTAAAAATAAAAAAAAAATTTTACCCTTAAAACTGTAAATTTATCGCTCGTCCGCCGCTTTAGTAGAGCATCGTTGTCGGCTTGAAGCCGAGATTCTTGCGCTGCAGGAATAGATGAATCTCCCGGAAATTGGGTCGGCTGGTCTCGTTGCGCTGCCAGCACTCGCACATCAGATCGTAGATCTCGCGCGGACAGTTGAGCGGCATGTGGAGCAGTTCCTGCGCGGATGACAAAATGAAAATCGTTTCAAAATTTGATTCTCCACCAATGCGTTTCGTGTCCAGACTACGAGTACTTACGTGCATCTTGTCGTCCTGATAGATATGTCCGATATTCTCGATGACCTTGGCGTCGGTCATATGCTCGTACGGCTGTTCGCGGGCAAACGTCAAGATCTCCCAGAGCGTCACAGCGAACGACCAGACGTCCGATTTGGATGTGAATTTGCCCTGCAACAATTAAACAAAATTTCACTTGAGCATGTTAAATTAACTTTTTCAATAAGTTAAATTTGATTAATTTTTAATCCTTTGCCGTTATCCGGCAGTTTCAATTTATAACGGTTATAATAACAGTTAACGGCTGCGCTAATAAAAATAAAATAACGTTATGAAAGCGAAATAAATCCGCAAAGATTTTCTCCCTGCGCTTTTAAATATTTAATTACAGAAATAACTGCTGCAGTTTTTGTTGTTTTTTTTCGGATGAAGGCATAGCAACAAAGATAACAACAAAAACAACACCAATTACAATAGCAGCAGCAACAACAGCAACCGCAATTGAAATTAAAATTTGGCTCTTTCAATACCAGCGCCAAAAACAACACAAACGAATATACATACTACACACATTCAGACTTAACACACATATGTATGTATACATATATGCGAGAGTGTGTGTGTGTGAATGAACTTCCACCCAGCAGACGACGCACCAGCGAGCAAGTACAAAAACAACAACAATGCCGCCATATTTAACCGCATTAAAGCTGAAAAATGAAAACAGATGTTCTCGCCGCGTATTCTCGTAATTTTTGGTACTTTTCTTGCAACAACAACAACAACAACAATAACAACAACAACAACAACAACAACAGCAACAACAACAACAACAACAATAACAACAACAAACATAAATACTTTGTGCGATAAGGACGAAGAACTGCGCTGCAAAAAAGAATCGTTTGTTTGGTTTTGGGATTTGCTGCAGTAGCAGCAGCAGCAGCAGCGAGAATTGTTGTTTGCGTTCGCGTTGTTGTAACGAGCTTGTTGTTGCTATTCTCGTTGTTTTGGTTGCTGCTTTAATAAATACAAGCATCTCATATGTTGTATTGTTGTATTCTTGTTATGTTGCTGTTGTTATTTTTGTTGGTTTTGTCGTATTGTCCTGCGTATCCTTTTTGGGTAACTTTGCTTCGCTTAAGCATATTTTATGCGATGCGTTCTACACAACACCCAGCTCCCCCCCACCCCACAGTACTTTGATGCAGTTGCAAGTTGAAAGAAAAATAATTGTGGATGAGTTATTAAGCTTCTTTCAATATTTAATTTCTATTAATTTTTCTTGAAAGTTTCGATTATTTTTAAGTTT
Organism: Suillia variegata; assembly: GCA_949127995.1. NCBI lineage: Eukaryota > Metazoa > Arthropoda > Insecta > Diptera > Heleomyzidae > Suillia > Suillia variegata. Next base: position 43,509,188 of record OX421844.1, read on the forward strand.
CTTGAGAGAACTGAGAAACGTCACTAAGAGCTTAATTTGACTTTTGTCAACTTTCAACTGACCATTTCAATTAGAATAATTTTTCTGTTTTACTGTTAAATGTGTTTAATTTTTCAGTTAATGTTTGGAAGGTGAATTTTAGCACTGATTAAGTTTTAACTTTAAAACGTTCATACTTAACTTGCTCAAACTCACCCATTCGCTTTTGATTTGCTATGAATTTAATTATTAATCATCTTCATTCCAATCAATTCTGGTGTTTTTTGTTCATTCCGCTCAACAACGATTATTTTGATTAAGAATAAAACAAAAATAGCAAAAGTGAGCGCGTATGAGTTTTTATATACTCGTAAGCTAACAGAAAGAGACCAGATAGACACATATTTCATATATTCAATCAGCCGACTTACACTGCCCCGAACGTCGCATTCGCTTGCATAATGCGGATTTAAATCAAAGCTCATTTTTTGTGGAGTGATTAAATGTGAGTAGGATTTTATGTTTATTAGGAAATCAAGGAGAAAAAAGTGATTTTTCGCAGTTTTCTGCTATGGATCTAGTTGGACCTATGTGAGGCATTGGCCATTGGCCATTAAGTAAACCAACCTAAGTTTAGTCTCACTATGGTTATATGCAGAGCTGGACACGAACTAGTTATAAAGTTAAAAGTTAATTAACGAAGTTAAATTATTTGCTAATTTTGAACTTTCCCGTTCATTTCGAAATCCAATAAAAAGTTAACTAACTCGAGTTAAGTTTGTTCCGTTTATTCAAATCAATAATCATAATCAAAAAAGGAAAAATTAAGATTTTAACTAGGGCAAATCGAATGAGTTACTGACAGATCTGCCTTCTGTTAGTAAAGTCAAATTTTTGGTTAACTTTTCTCGGATTAACGAAGTTAAATTCTTAATTAACGATGTCCACCTTAGTTTAGAAAAAAAATATTCACAAATTAAATTGAAAATCATTAGAATATCATTTCTACTTGATCAAATGGAATTTCACTGAATTTTTTCATTATAACCTAATCTTCAAAAATTTCATTTTTTTTTTAAATCTGCTCCGCCCTGTCAGCGAATAGCCTAATCGTGTTCAGTGCCGTTATTCGATTATTTAAATTTGTGTTGTTTTTTATTTTCAATTTTGTTCAAGCATCAAAGTACTGTGCGTCCACATTTTGACTGCCGGGGTATTTGTCTTTTTCCGGCTGAAGTAGTGTGCCCGGAAGCGAAGTACACACAATGTCAATCGTACTTGTGCATGTTTGGGTGTACATGTTACCGTGTGTGTGTGTGTGAGCAAAACTTTGTGTGCTCGTGTGTGTGTGTTTATCAGTGTTTGTACTATGCGTGTGTGTGTGTGTTCGTGTAGTTAATTAATTTATTTAGTGCGGTCTTGTCGCTCTGGGACTTATAAAATATTTTCTGCGGCCAAATTTTAATAAAACGTTGAATTTATTTCGGATTAAAAACGTTCGCGCGCTTGTCCGCGCGCCTCCGCCATCTTTTATCCTTTCAACACAAACGGAACAAGCGGTACACAATGTGTGAGCTTTAGTAGCTTTCATAAGAAAAAAAAAATAAACAAATATTTTTACCCATTTGGCATTAACCTTGGTCATATTTTCATATATCCACATTTTGTCTCATACATATTTAGGCGGCAATCCTTTTGACCGCCAATTTCTCGTCGTAGAAATACCGCAAAAGCTTTTTACCAAAATAAGCAACTCAAGGCGCGAAAGCTCATTGTAGTTTATATCGCGCTTGGTAAACTTTTGTTGGAAAATACAAAATTTTCACTAGTTTTTGTAAAAGGAACTTTTTCGCTACTTTAAAATTCTTATTCAACTTGCTGCGTTTACGCTTGACGGCTGTCCCAGTTCTCTCGGTTGCCTCAGTTTTACCACACATTTTATAATTGCGCTAATTTTATTTATTTTGTCTAAATTGATTTCAAAATTCGTGCCTTACTCCTCAGTCTTCTTCTTCTTCCTCTTCGGCGCTTTCTGTGTTCGCTTGTCGGCAGCGTCGTTGGAGAAACTTTTTCAAAACGAAAATTCATAATTAAAAATTAATGAAGAAATTTACGATTTTCGAAAAACTGGAGCAAAGTTGTTACCGCTGCGTAACAACAAAAGGAACGGAAAGGAAAATGAGAAAGTACGCTTACCGTCGCCACAGACAGACATACAGACAGACAGACAGACATACAGACAGGCAGACGGACGTGTACGCCGAAAGTTTTCTCGACGCTAACGAAAAGTTACGATTTTAATTATTTCTGTTGACAAAAAATAGACTTTTTAGCTAGACTTAAATTATCAATTTTAACTGTGAATAGTTGAAAAGAACAGAAAAAAGTAGTTAAAAACAAACTGTTAAAATTTGTAAAACTTATATTTTTAGTTTGTATTAAATTAAAATTTGTGTGTCAGATTTAAACTTAAGTTATCACTTGTAACTGGAAAAAATAGTTAAACAAAACAGTAAAAAGTAGTTAAAATTGAGAACAGTTAAATTAGTTTGGTTTAAAATAATATTTATATATGAAATTAAAGCTTAAATTATCAATTTTAACTCGAAAAATAGTTAAACAAAACAGTTAAAAGTAGTCAAAAAGAACAAGAAAAATAGTAAAATTTATATTTAAACATAAGTTATCACTTTTAACTGGAAAAAATTGTTAAATAAACAGTAAAATGTCGTAGAAAATTAGAACAGTAAAATTAGTATAGTGTAGATTTTAAGTTTGATTTAAAAAAAATTCATTTGTCAGGTTTAAACTTGAATTATCAATTTTAACTAAAAAGAATTAGAAATAAAACAGTAAAAAGTAGTAAAAAACAACAGTAAAAAGTAGTAAAATGTAAAATTATAGTTACTGTTTAAATTAATTAAATTAATATTTCATACTTAAACTTAAGTTCTTCATTTTAACTGAAAATAATAGTTAAATGAACAGTAAAAAGTAGTAAAAATGAGAACAGTTAAAATTATAAAATTTATATTTTAAGATTGTGTTCAAATAAAATTTATTTTATTAAAAAAATCATGTGGAATTATTATTTTTGTAATGCATCGATTGAGTCAAAATTTTTTAACTAGCGTATCAAAACCGTTTCTATACGCCATTGTTATGGTAAAATTTGGCGCCAATTCAATTTTAAAACGCTTAAAAAAAACTGCAAATATGTCGAATTAATTAGAAATGACAATCAGCGACGCATTAACAATAATTACCGTTAGGCCTAACTAACGAAAGTTTTCTATAATTGTCGGGAGTATGTGACTTAGTTCTATAGTCTAACCGAGAGTTGGTTCACGCTTATTTAAAAGCTATTTACTCATAGTAGATAAATAAAAAAGATCTAGAATCCGTTTATTTGAGAACATGCAATGGTAAATTTTCCTGGTCAAAGGTGCTCAACAAAACAGTAGATCGAGGGAAGGATCTTTATAAAAAAGAAGTTTATGCTGATAGCCCACATCAAGCCATAGAATACTTATTTAAAATTTGCAATCAAAATTTGTAATATTATTAACCTACCAGCAGAACGCTCTCCCACGCCATCCAACGTATGGGCATGGGCTGTGTCTGACGTCCGGTCGTACCCTCCAGCTGACAGTAGTCTGACGCATAGGCGGTACGGTTTATCACAGTGCCAATGGAGCAGACTTTAACCGCGAATTCGGGCCCGATAATGCAGCTCCTGTAAAGACAAAAAACAAACAACAACAAAAAAAAAAGTTCGTCAAAAATCATTACGAAATAATTAAAAACATTCAAAGTACTCGAATTACGCACTTTAAAAAGCGCTAAAAGAAGGGGTTGGTCTCGAGATCTGGAAAAAAAAATAGAGAAATCCTTTCAAAGTGCATAACAAAATACAAAAATTCAATTACAAATGCCAAAAATTATATCAACAAACATTTCCGCTGCAGGGGTTGGATTTTAGCATATACTCGCACTAGGGCTAAGTTTAATTTTAACCCTCGTTTTGCGACAAGCGGCAGCTACCTTCCGGCAGCATACCGCATTGACCATTTTGACAGGGCAAGTGCGTTGATGATGATTTTGCACACCCCTCGGTGAGTTTTTTGATTCGGCTCGAGATTTCAAATTGGAAGACTGTGGACCAAATATTAATACGGAAAACGCTCGGAAGTACTCGTACTAAACATCGAGACAAGGGTAGCAAAAAAAAAAAAAAAAAAGAAACGTCCATAATTGAAACCATGAATGAACTCACAAACCATCAGCATTTGTAATCAAACCGACAGTAAGTAAACATGGATTTGGAGTTTGGCTTCGAAGCGTTGACAGTTCTTTTTGAGTTGTGCGATTCGAGGATTATCATTAGAATAATTGTCAGAAGTACAGAGAGATATTAAAAATGACTGATATATGTCAATGGACTTAAGTAATAGAAGATATCAACGTGGAATTGTTGATTTTTGAGTTGTTGACTTTGCCTGATTCTCGATTTACATATATTTTTACTTTTATGTTAAAGAACTTCAAATTTTTGGATTTTTGAAAGATCTCGGAGCTTATGAAGGTCCTATCTTGCAGTAGATGACTCCAACGCCATATTGCCGGGTTGTATTAGGTTCAATATTGCCACATGTTTAAAAAAAAATTTTGTCGTCAAAATAAATTTTTAATAAATTTGTTGGCATAGTAATATTTTCGATATAAAGGAGTACTCTCGAAAATCCTTTTATTCTGGAGTACTCCTTCAGTAAGAAATTATATATTTATGTATTAGAATACAAAAAATTTGTTTTTTTTTAACCTTAAGAAAAGTGTATATACCCTTGTAGTCGGTTAAAAAATGTATGGTAATATTTTCGATATCGTGGAGTACTCCAAAAATTACTCTTATTCCGAAGTACAAATTTAGTATTAAATTTTTTTTTTATAAAAAGATACAAACATTTTTAAAGATATATAAATAGATAGATAGATAGATAGATAGATAGATATATTTTTATTCATAGATAGGTATATAGATAGATATATAGATAGATAGGTATATATATAGATATATATATATAAATAGATAGATAGATAGATAGATAGATAGATAGATAGATAGATAGATAGATAGATAGATAGATAGATAGATAGATATAATTAAAGTCGCGTAATTGAACAAGAAAATACCTCGGAGTAGTCGCTTACAAGAGAAACTTGAGAAGTGCTCCTTAAAAGTGTATTTCTTCAAATATATTAAGAAGTACATACATACATACATACATACATACATACATACATACATACATACATACATACATTGGAATTCTTCAGGAACTGGTTAATGGTTAAAGTCCTTTTGAGAATATCCGAATGTGTTTTAAAGTTATTCGAGTACCGCAGGACTCATCTAGAGTTCAAAATTAATCGATTTACACCAAACGGAGATCGTTATTAAACCCACTAAAAAATCATTCATCTTGGACTAAGCCATTTAAGTCATAAATGTTATTAAAGTTATGGGTTAAGAGATGTTAACTCATTTGTGGAACTTTAAATACTACAACCTTAAAAAAGGATCCACTTAATGACAATATTTACCGATCTCAAAATATCGACATACACTCCTTACATACCAACATAAATATCACAACACGGTTGGATACTCGCATCAGGTTGAAGTTGCAAATCGCATAAGAGGCGCTCTTCAAGTGCAGCAGACATCAATTGAATTTACCCCAATTGAATTGTAATAATGGCATAAATGAAATGTAACCCTGTCGCATACGTCGACGGAATAAAAATGATACTTGTACGCTGTAACTCTGGCATAATCCTGGAATATTATTATTATTTTTTTTGGGATATGTTTTTTGAGTGAAAGGTTTAATTTCGAGCTGACATGCCACATGAGCATGAACACAAGAGGACGAGAGTGTACTCGTATTCGTACATATGTATGTACATATTTATAACTCTGTATGTCATTTACTCATGCGTATAGAAGAGTGAAATTTTTGACAAGTATTGACAATGACACTGACACGTGTCACTTTTTTTTTTTCTCGAGCCATGTCTGTCTATCTGTCTGCTGTGTGTGTGTGCAGCAGGGCTGCTTACTAGCACTCTTTATCATTTCATACTGTCGAATTAAACATGCGATGTTTTTATTTAAGCTACATTTCAATATACATACATATATCAAAATGAAAATCTCTCTAACGTTTCTGCTTCAGGGCGGGATTAACCCCAACACAGTTGTTTGTTTTGTGGATGTTTGCTATTGATTTGCTGTTATTGTTTTTGTTGTTTAATTTTATATGTTTCGCTTGAGCTTGGAGTGTTCTTAATGTCCTGTCGCCTGTATGGGATTAGTTTTAATTATTGCAAGTGGTTGGTAATCACTTTCAGCTCTGACGTTTAAGTACAAAAATAATACAATATTAAAGACTTTAATTAAGGTATTTTAATGTTTGATAGGTCCTTAAACTATTCAACTTCTTTTTTTATTGTACATATGTATGTACATAAAAGTTTAACCTAAAAAAATTAACTTGCTACAGTATTCTCCGCTTAAGAGCCTCTAGCTAAAATGGAAAAGTTCCTAACCCACGTTAGTGATGTCAATTATTCATGTCTTAGGTATGGAAAAGTATAGATTTTTTGCGATTTTACTAAAGTTTCGATTGTGCACTTTAAAGGGAAAAACTTATATGGTAAATTTATTATTAAAGTTAATGAATAGTGGGTAGAGAAGCGAGTGAGGCGCAATTTACAATTTCCGAATAGGTACTTCCATTAAGTTAATACAACAAGTTCTAATAAAAGTTCCTAAATGGTTCTAACCGCTTTGTCTGATATTCTTTATAAGCTTATAAACTAAAATCTTAACGATAATATTAAATGATGTATAATTTCTTTAACTGGCTCTTTAAACCGTTAAAAACCGATTGGCCAGCTCTTGCGAAATAACCTTCCGAAAATTCGTCGCTGGTAATCCTGGCCAACAAATTAAAACATTTCTCTTGTACAATCCTTGCACATAACTTTCACTCATTTGTTTTTGTCGAGTAATTACAACCGTATTAGGATTAGAACAAAGTGAAAGCAACAACAAAGTCCTTGGACTTCTTTCTCTTTTATTCTCAACGACAGAACTGTGCTTTTTTCGCTTCGCTTTATGTGCGCCATTTTGCACAAGAATTGCAATAACAATAAATTTAATAGACTCGTTTTTTTTTTATATACCGAATGTGCCAGAAAAATATTTGTCGTACGATATTGCTGTTGGTATTGTTGTTATTGTTGTTGTTGTTTAGAGTAGAACAAGCACAATAATAAATACACGAGAAGCCGTCGACACTTTCACCATGGACTTGTATAAAAAGACAAAGGAGAGAGAGAGAACAAAATAAAAGCGCCGACAAAGCGCAGAGCGCAGCTTATGCATGTTCAAACTAAATAAATGAGTAACGACGACAAACAGAGCGCGTCCACATAAATAACAGACACGAGAAGTAAGTGAATGAGTGAGTGAATGAGTTAGTGGGTGGATGTTGGTTGGTTGGCTGGGTGCACAAGTGCAAGAGTTTGAGCGGTGCAGCGGAAAAACTTTTCTTAAATGACGATTAGAGTAGTTGCAGGCGTTGGAGAAGACAGCCGGCCAGTTTGTAGGTCAGCGCGACAGGATGCAGTGTTTAAATGCTTTATAGTGTGACTATAAAAAAAATTACAAAAACAAAATGTCAGTAGAGTAAAAGTAAAACTAAAATAAAAAGAAATAAAAAGAAAAAATTGTCGTTCGGTAGTAAATCAATACAAAGTGCAGCTACTACTTTAAAGTAGCTTATTCGGGTGTGTAGGGTAAGTAGCAATGTTTAATGCAAGTATACATTTACATGATTAATTTTATTATTAAAAGCTGAATGTAAACTTTGAAATTTCGCAAAAAATAAATTACAAATAAATTGTTAAATTAATGAATTTGTATTGAATTCGTTAAACTCCAAAAAAATTTGGTATACAAAATTTCATAAATTTTTTAAAATACGATATTTAATTAAATGATGTTTCCATCCAAAGTCATTTTCAAAATTTTTCATTGCTGGTTGTGACTTTGATTTATTCGTATGTTTGTAATTTGGCAAGTCAAAAGAAGCAGGCCCGTACCTAGGAATTAAGGTGCCCGGGGCAAGAGTGGATATTGTCGCCCAATTTAAAAATATGTAAATTTTTTTGTCATAATAGGTCCGCAATTTAAAAAAATTATCTCATCTTCCTTCCATGAGAAAAGCATATGAAAAAGCAAGAATAAAAAGGTTATCACTTTTATCAGTGTCGCCCTAAAGCTTCTTCCAAATGACGCCCTTACAAAGTGCCGCCCGAGACAATTGCCCCTTCGCCCCCTTAGATACGGGCCTGAAAAGAAGACAGTCTATAGACAATTTTGCATTTGTATTTGAATACGTGTAGATTTGTAAACTAACACACATAAGAAACAATCAAATCAATCCAGTGGCGTTTAAAAATTTCAAAATTTACAAATTATTTGCAAAGTTGAAATCTGTGATCATTAAACATTTCGTTTTTAAAGAAATATTAAATTTGTGTTTTTTTTACAAATTATAATTTTTTGACAATGTTTTCATTGCCGCCACTGAAATTTTTTAATATTTCAATTGTCAGTTAAGTTACGTTCGTCCATCGGTTTTCTCGCTCATACTTAAACAATATATCTGTACTGTAATGTTGCGACAATGTAACTTAAGAACAGTAGCAATATATAAGTATTACATATATGTTAATATGTTATTAATTGGTAATAGCCAAGTTAATGGCTTTCAAATTAAGTTTTCTACATGAATTTTTAATGCTTAACTGCTATACTTTCGTTATTGGAAAATATTTAACTGAATCAGTAATTTCTAAGCCACAGTCACTTTTAATTGTTTAATGTGTAAGTACGCAGCGTTTTCTCAATCTTAGTATTTTCATTTCTTGATTATTCTGTTTGTCGTTTCGATTTATTTATGTTCGATGACATATCAAAGTATTTACCATTCAAATTGTATTTTTCATCAGCTTTTCTCAACAATATTCCGTAAGCTTGTCCAAAATTTCATGCCCCAATGTTTACTACTTGCATTTAAAATTAAGTACCCATTGGACTGTCACCACATAAACTACTTTCGTCGTCGCCATGTCCTTTTGCACTAAAAGACCAACAAACGGGCCGACTACAGAAACAACAACGACAACAACAACAAAATAATAGCCTAGACCAGCATATTGTCAAAGGACATCATCATCATCATCAACAATCTACATAATAAACTTGCTGATGGGGGCCACCAAAAGGATGTCATATATCGAGAAAAAAAAAAGAAAAGAACGAAACGAGAAGAATCAACTTTCCACTCAATTGAAACGCATGAATGAAGCAACTATTTTTCCCACTTTCGTAGACTTTCTTTTTTATCGGGGCCAAACAGGATCACATATGTATGTCTGTATGTATGTGCGTACGTACGTACGAGTATATGCATATGGTGTGTGGCGCAAGGACACACGGTCGTAAAGTCGTGACCTTTTCGTTGCTATCATTTTCATATGAGCATGTAAGTACGAGGACAATGGCTGTAAAAAAGCGAACTCAAACACACACACACACACACACACATACACACACACGTAGAAAAAAAAAACTAGCCAAAGTTAAGAACATAATAGGCAATTTGAAAGGACTTAAGGTTCAAGGATAACGTATGGAAATACTCGTAATGATAATAACAATGATGAGTATGTCGTCTGTCCATGTTTGTCACGGGGCGGAAGTACCTATTCGAATAGTCGCAATAAAATGAAAACATTTTTATATTGATTTGCACAGTAATAAAAAAGGATAAGAATAGTTTTGTTAAAACCAAAATTTAAACTTTAAATGCAAAATGTTAATAATTATAAAATTTAAAAATAGTTTTTAGCGCAAATTGAACAAAAAAGGTCAGCTTAAATTACAGTTAGTTGACCAGTGATATCCGGTAGTCGCTTTTTTTGTTGTTTGGATTGCATTCCACGATTCGATAAGAATTTCAACTATGTTATTTTGTTGTGGTTCCACTATGCAAGCGGAATCCTTCAAACCCCTTTGACACTCTTTGGAGCAATCATAAAATAAAAGATACCATAACGACATTTACCATTAAAGCGTACGACTACGACTGCTACGACGAAAACATTTTCGATATGCCGTCGTGTGTCAGCGGGACATTGTCCGTCGTGGTCCCAACATAGCCCCAAGCAGAATGGGGCTGGGCATAAGCGCGTGAGCATGCTGGCTGGCAGCAATGCACTGGAAGGACACTTTACGACAACACTTACTGCAAGCGCATAAAAAGCAAAGGCAGGCGGATGACGGCAGGCGTTCGCCGTAGTCACCAGAAACCGGCGAAATGCTTTTGGATTTGGTGTGCTGGGGCGACGTTGCCGACGATGACACTGGCAGTTGACATGCGACGCGTATATGTGTGCGACAAGAACGTTAACGATGACGACGTCGAGTAATGGGAACTGCACACGTTAAAGCGTTCTAAGGGGAAAGTGGTGCTCCATGAATTGCTTAAGTTTATAAGATATTGCAATGAAAATCGTCCAAAGAAACATTTTCCAATTGTTATTCTTTTGCTCCTATCGGAGAGCTAAGCAACTATAATTGATGTAGCAATCTGTGATATCAGGGTACCCAACTTTACCCTAAAGCTAAAGCAAAAAATTGCATTGAAATATAGTGCGGGAATTTGCAGCATTTGATTATATCGACGTAATGGGGTGTTCCATGACCCTATTCGGATAAGTGAATTGACGCTGCAACTCTAGAAATTGAGCAGTAAGCAGTGTTGCCATGCATTGCAACTTTAATCAAGAAAATATTAAATTTTTAAAATCACTTTAGCTACTTAACTGCCACACGTTTAATAAAAGTAGTTCTAGTAGAGGTACTACTACATGCGAACGCCTATACCGTTGCACGCCCTGCCCTTCAAAGACGCCCACTTAATTTTCCGCATTTTACGCCATTTTGCATTTAACTTTTCCTCTCCGGTGTTGTTGCCTTCTCCACACTAAAGAAGAACAAATAACACAAAAAAAAAAAATCATCGTTGAAGAATAAATTTGCATATGCAAATTCAAAAACCACTTCATTCGACCCTGTATACCCACTTGGAAAAGGGGCGCCACACGAACAAAAAAGTGTTTGGGGGTGGTGAGGGGGGCGTTTGCGGACGCTGGGAGGGAGGCGGTGTAAAAATGGATTGCAGCTTTTAAACTGAATTTAAAATGCAATCTTTGCAATCTTAGCAATTACATTAACCGCGGCACTGAAACCGCCTCAGTCAGAGCTGCCAACAGGTCAAGTGGTGGTTTAATTTAACTATTTGTTGTTTTGTATGCTGTTGCGGCAACTCTACCACGTTTTGAATTCAGGGATGCATTTTAATGTATGTATGTAACTTGTTTTCTTCTTTTTTTTTATGTTTCTTCTCTTGCTTGTTGTAATTTATGCGAAAGTGGGTTTTTCTTGCTTTTTTGCTTCTTCGGTTTTTCAAACTGGGTGGCAGCATTAGTTGGCAATTTATATTTGGACGTTAGCGATTACGGAGTTTAATTCCTCTGCCATGTCTGCGGACTTTCGTTTTCGTTGTGCGCATATTTTTGCAATTAAAAATCGGGCCAAATTGCTGAATTTAAATGCATCGAAATTGTGGCCAAATTGCTTTGCGAACAAGTTTATATGTGGTTTGGAAAAAGGAGAAGAATTGTGTATATGGTTTATGGAGGTTTATGGAGGAAATCGAAGATAGAGTTTAAACTAGGATTTTGGACGTTTTTTTGTTCAACATATGGAATAGGAATATTTTGAATGTTTGATATAAATTTGAAAGTACTTAACATATAATTTAAAGCTACTGAAAGGCTTCCAATAAGATGACCCATGGAATATTTCCATCTCTGTGGATGTTAATATTTTTTTATATACCAAGGGCCTTTGGAAATTTGTAGCAGAATTTAAGATTAAGCTCTTTGGAGTTTTTCAATATTCGATGGAGAGACTGTACCCCAGAGTTCAATTTCATATGTCCATATGGGTTAAATTATTCTTTTGACTAATTGGACTTTGTACGTGAGATTGAATTTAGATTCTCTTGCTAAAAGCCAGTGTAGCTCAAGTCTTTTTAGCTTAATTTGGGTAATTTTAGTTACAATATTTATTAAAGAGTGGCCCTAAAAGAGAAGGGGACAACTTTTAATTCTCTGTTTCGAGTTACTCCTACCGGCTTTATTTATTTAGGTCTCGAGGTATGAACTTTTTATCGTCTCGCCCAAATTTGTCATTTCTTCCTTGTCTTTCTACTTCCTTATTCCATTTGTATACTCGGTATACTGCAATGGTGGCTGCCAAACCAGTCTACTCCCAACTCTAAGGACTAATAATTTCTTTCGGATTTAATAATTTCTTTTGGAAATTAATTTCTCTTATTTCCCTTTCCCCCGAACTTTTCCACCTCTCTGATTAGTTAGAAACTAAAAAAAACATTTTCATAAATCCATTTAACGAATTAATTTTATCGAGGACATCCGGAAACAAGAATTTCATGCAATTAATTTGTTTTAAATATTTACGAAAGTCACACAAAAGATTTAAAATTTCTCAATATACAACAAAGCAATTTTTCAAAGCTTTTACTCGCGCAACTATTTACAAAGTAATTAAGCTGAATATACCGGCTTTATAATCGTCGTACGTCCAACGACTACGACCATATGTCCGTCCCGCCAAATATACCGCGTATCTGTATATCCTATGGCTGCGCTGAGCACAAAGCAGAGCACAAAAGCGGATAATTACTTTGGAAATGCGATCAATCACACAATTTGATGACGGCCGCCGCTGAAGTTGGACGTTGGATGATGTCGGGCAGGGTGAAGAGGGGGGGGGAGGGAGGAAACCATTGAAAACAAAAGCCAACATGGCGCGCATTATGACAGCCACACACAAACCCACATAAGCATATACGCAAACATTCAATAGCAGCGCCTGAGCGACACCTTTCATGTGGACAAAAGCCAAAAGCGTTCGCCGTGCGCCGCTTAATCGCTTAATGTCGCGTCGCGTTGCGTTGCGTCGCGCTCACTTCTGCTTCACTTTGTATACTAATGCTAAAGTTGGTAGAGTGGCAACACTGACAATCATACATACAGAGTTGCATGCAAGATTACACAAACACATATATAAATAGACACACACGCACACAGACACACAGCTGGTGATTAGCCTGATTATTTGAAGCTTTTAGTAATAATTGCAAATCAATGAGGAACGTTGACCAATGGTCTATGTTGTGTGCGCAACAAAGCATAACATAAATGTAACGGGGGTGGGGGGTTGAATGGCATGAGGGTGTAATGGGTTGGGGTTTAAGAGAACGCTTTACTCCGCAACGGGCGAACAGCTGCTTTTTGTCGCAAATGAACGTTGAAATAATGACGCGGCGCCGTTAATAGTTTCATGCAGCTTCTCAGCTGCCAATGGTTTGGAAATTTTTTAATTGATTTCATAATAATAAATGACAGAGATTAATTTACGGGACAGTGTGTGTCGCGATGGTGGCAAACTTTGCATAAACGAATGATGATTGATATTGTGACATGAAATCAGTGGCGTGGCGGCATTGGGGGGAGTTTTATGGTAGAGTATTCAACAGAACTAAATTTTTATTGGGTATAAACTGTCGTGATTTTTGGACGTAGAGCTAAAATTATTTCCAGATATTCAGGGGAATCTAAAATTGTGAACTATAAATTGATATTTTAGTTGGGGTGTAGTTTATTTCATGATAATTCTTAATGTAGTCAAAAATTGTTGTATTTTCTAGGACTCTTTGGAAACCACTTTAGGTCCATTAGGGAGGCTATCGAAACCACAATTTTGATAGCCGAAATACCAAAGTTTTTAATATAAAATGATATTTTAAATCGACCAAGGTTTTATTAATAAATTATCCAGAACTCTTAGGAAACCTACTAAGGTCCATTTAGGGTACCTATTGGAACCAAAGTTTAGATTGTCCAAATAAGATTATTCCAACTGGCTATGGTCTAAGATACAACTATCTAGAACATTAAAAATCGAACACAGAAGAAGAACTCTGAGTAGCTGCAAATGTAATCTAAGAAATATTTTCAATTATTGTCAAACCACAACAATAAAAATCAACACCCTCGCAGCAACACGAACACCCTCAACTCAAATCTTTATATGTATACACAACCACATACCTACTCGCACTTCCACCCACCGAAACATCCAACCGTATGCATTAATATCCAGTTACATGTGGCGCTGAAAATTGAAAATTAAGCATATCCTATGACAGGATACGCCTTATCAAGGCAAAGAAAAATTTGGAAAAGCCGGCGAATGTATTATTTTCTTAAAAGGAAAAACGACGCAAGACGAATGTATGAATGTATGAATGCATCAAATGAATGAATGAAAGTGTCTTCCATTACAATTACTATTGAAATGCGGCAAAATGACAACAAACATATGCATTGCCAACGACACAACTAATCCCATTGTCTGGATATTTGACAAGCATATCCTTGCTTCGTATATACTAACGTAATGTCCTAGCCACATGGTGCGATGATCGTCAGAGGCTTTTTCCAAACGCCGAGCAACACTTCACACGTGGCCATGACGAATTTAGCTCTTGCTGCTGTTTGTTTTTACTATTTCTATTATTGGCAAGGACATATACAATTGCAGTCGGTCGGCCGGCGTTGCAAGGTCCTTTGATATTGTCCAGAATTCGACCCCAGGGGCTTATAATAAACGCGGGGCTTAGCCACCCTCGACATTTACTTTTTTCACGTTTTTCATGAAAGCGCAGTGCATTTTTGTTGCGATTGTCCTGGTGGGCAGGACATGCAGACAGCAAGGTTTTAGTGTGTGCTGCAAATGGATAAATCGTCGCAACACATACACACACGCACACATACACATATAACATTCGTGTCAGAAATTGTAATTTAACTTAATCCGCTCAATTTGAAACGCACACCCAGCTGCACCCCCCAGCATTTGTGCTTAGATACACACGCACATTCACACACACTCAAGTATGCGCATATAGAAGCTGTCGTCGAAGGAACTCTGCCAAACCCCCCCCCCCCCCGCCCATTCTTAACCATTTACGCACAAAAGGATTTCCACCAAAATTGTTTAATTAAAAAATATGTTGATTTTATTTCATTTCATTTTTCTTCGAGTGTAAAGGTTTAACGCCAACTTGTTGTTGTTGTTGTAGTTTTAAGAATACCGATTTTAGGGTTGCCATGTTGGGTTGTGTTGGTTCAAGCGTTAAAAAATGTGCATAAATTATTGAATTAGTTCGTCGCCGACGCGTTTTACCATTTCTTCGAAATTAATTTTTACACACACATTTTTTTGTAGCATAAATTCAGGCGTCCAGCAGTGATTTTTTGTGCATTGATAATTTATGCATGACATCGGGTTATATGTATATATATATAACTTTTTTTATTGTTTGCAGCAATTAGCGCTGGAGTAAGACTTAAGGGATATTTTAATTATTTCATCGTTTGATTTATTGGCTCGAATAAAGTCAACAGAAACGGGAGAATTTATTAATTTGGCGGTTAAATTTGGATTTTTTTTTGTTACACATTTATTGGTTAAAGCATTTCATACACGGCCATAAACTACTCGAAATTATTATTGTTGTTGTTGTTTTGCTAGAATATTTAAATAAACTCTAACTAAACTTGAATAAACCAAAAGAGTCCTAAATAAATAATTGACGGAAATTTGCGCACGTTTCGAGTGTATGTAACGTTCAAATGGAATTCTCAACATAACTCGCCCACATCACGTTGTCTGGTCTGACATTTGCTTCCATTTGACAACACTTTTCCTCGCGAACGTCGCAGAATGGCACGAAACGAAAGAAGGAAAAACGCTCACATGGAAATTTTGTGCAAATTTCTTCTGCTTCTTCTATTGTGCTGCCTGTGAAATTTATTGCGCACTGACAACCCTCGCAAAAAAAAAGGTCACACACAAAAAATGTGGAAGAAAAGACAGCGATACCATCCATTGACAATGTACCAAAAGCACACACAAAAAAACAACCAACCTACTTCATGGTCCTCACGTGTTGCCACTGCGCTCACTGATAAAATAATAATCGATTTGACTTTGGCAACACTTCAGCTTGTTGCCATTTTTCTTACACTTTATATGAGACACTCACACACGTTAGGCTGGTTGAGAATTGTATGGTACAACAAGTGAACAAGTGTAAAAGCAATTTTGCCAATTGAGAAATGTTAAAAATTTCAAATATTACAAAAATTATCTCGAAATGTTAATAACCCAAATTTTTTAGCACATAGTTGCTACATATCTCAATTATAAGTGGGCGTTGCTCTTATCGAATCACGCCCCTTTTTGGTTAGTAGTTTCATTGTTAAATACCGAATTCGAACTGATTAATTAACTGTAACTATTTTTAATCATATTTTTTCCGCAAAAAAGTTTAATTAGTATGGGAGGTGGGCGTGGTACTTATCCGATCACGCCCATTTTTTGTGAGCAGTTTAATGTTAGTACTAAAATTCTAAATATTGAGTTTGAACCGGATATTTGTAATGGAATTATTTTGAATAATTTTTTTTTTCCTATGCGAAGGGGTAGTTTGTATAGGAGCGGGTGGTAAGTTTGGTCCGATCTTGCCCATCTTAGAACTTAGCCTCCGCTTGGAGAATAAGAGCTCAAATACCAAGAAAAAAAGAAAATCAATAAACAATTGTAATCCAAAAATAATTTTACGAACAGGAATTGAATTATTTAATTAAAAAAAAACTAAAAAATTACTTAGTTTTAAAAGTATAAAAACTTTTTTCTAAGCGCTTAAAATTTCCATACAATATCAGATCCACCCTAATCACCCACACAGTCCAAAGAGAAGAAGCAGCAGCATAAATAATAGTCACACCAAATATAGAAAAAAAAAAGGACACGAGGCAAAATCGATTGAACATTATTTATGCGAATTAGAATTTGATATGGTAATGTTGGCAACTCATGAAGAGCACCAGATAACGGTGCCCGACTGAGCGCACACACACAGAGTTGCATATTGATATAGTAAGCGCACAAGGAGGAGGCAAAAACCGAAGCAGGACACGCAGCGACTAGGCTGGGCTCGTAGTTTTGTGTGGGCTTTTGGGAGTGAAATTAATTTTCTATAATTCATCAATTTGGTTTGGTAATGGGCGCCGTACACACACACACACACCCACACACACATACAAAAAAAGGGTTGCCATTCGTTTTTGCATAAAAGGCACATCTTTATCGATCAATTGTGCTGCTTTTGCTGTGCCCCGACATTGACGCCCCGCGTCGAGGGTACTTAAGTGCCGCCACTGTCAGTGTGCGCAAATTGATGTGTATTTGTGTCTGTGTGTTTGTCTGTGTGCTTGTGTGTTTTTTTTTGTGTTGCATAGTGAAAATTGGGTAGCTTTGGAAAATAGCGTAGTGCCAATTTTATTTATTGACGGACATTTGTTTTATTAAGTAAGCGTGAAGTTATTAGGTGAGAAAGAAGTTCTTCTCATTTCTAGTCGGTCTGGCAGGACTAGGAATAAATGTGATAGCTTTAATATGCCCGGAAATAGCTTAAATATTTCGCAAGCTTTAAGAAATTTTTTATAGCGATTATTTCAAAGAGCGGCCAAGACTTTTCAACAATTGTTATGAAGAATTTTATTCAAATAGAAAAAATCAAACTTTTTTAATGTTTAAACGCTTTTTAATTTTTTTAAATTCCCTCTAATTTAATAGTTCAGTTATTTAATGTTATTTAAAAAAAAAGAAAGTTAAACGCTTTAACTAAACAATGGAAATATTCGCTTTCGCAGCGTAGCGGCCACCAAAGTCAGTGTCAGCAGTGCAACTATTTGCCAACTTCCTTCCTTAGCAAGAGTGCTAGCGCACACTAACACATGCGCGAAAACATGGTGGCAACACTGCAACACTGTGTTGCCAATGGCAATTGTTATTTTGGAAATGTTAAAAATGCAAAATGGCGCACAAAGCCGCCGACTAAGCCAGAAACACAACAACACTAAACTAACGAACCTAAAAATTTACACAAAACTAATTTCGCTGCTGCTGCTGTTGTTTGTGTTGTTGTTGTTGCTGTTGTTGTTGCTGCTGTTGTTGCTGCTGCTGCTGTTGTTGATTTAATTAAATGCATTTGAATGCAAATGGCAACACTGTGTGCTGTGTTGTGTTGCCACCGAAAAGTGTGACACTGTGTCACACTCGCTTTAAATATTTTTGTTGGCACCGGAAATGCACGACATACGCCACGAGCGTTGCGCAGCGTCCACGACAAAATAACATTGTGCAACGTAAAACAACAATAACAACAAAAAAAGAGAATACAAAAAAAATAAAAATATATTTAACTGGAATAAAAGTGAAAACGTTGTAGCAGCAGCGAATTTTTGGAAATTTTCAGCAGTTTTCCTGCATTTGCGACATTTTGCAACGTCATATCCGGCTTGGCCTAGAAAATTAAAAGCGCTACATATACTGTATTACGCTCCACTGCAGTGGCACGAACCTGCTGTTGCGAATGGCGATGGGATGTATGCTCCATGTATGCTCCATATTATTTTTTAATGTCAATGTGAATAATTTTGAAGGTAGAATAATTTTTTCCGTTTGATTCGGTTTTTGTCAATTTTACACTTAAATCTGCCACACCTTAAAATAAATTTCGTGTTAATAACATCTAAACCACGCAAGATGTCATGCAGTTGATTATAGTTGAATAATGTTAATTTTAGTTGATTATACTTGATTATAGTTGATTACGGTTGATTACAATTGATTATTGTTGATTGAGGTTGAATCATTTCTTCATTTGATTGAGTTTTTGTCAATTTTACTCATAAATCAGCCACAACTTAAATTAAATTTCGTGTTAATAACTTCTTAACAACTCAAGATTTCATACAGTTGACAGCTAACTACAGTTGATTATAGTTGATTATAGTTGATTATAGTTGATTACAGTTGATTACTTATTAAATGAAATTACTTTTGTAGCTGGCTGCCTCAATTTTGATTTAAACTTGTTGTTATCTAGGCTATAACTACTAGATCTGTTAAAATATATACTTGATCTTTTATTAATTATATTGTTCTGCTTTTGATTACCCATCGAATGATACCTCTTTTATCGTTAGTCGAGCAATGTTGAACGCAATTTGCTGGTAAACTCTAAAAATTAAATTTATAAATTCTATAAAAAATGTTCACAGCTTTTCTGCTGGAATTCTGCTACTCTGACATTTAAGTAAAACGCTTTCAACAACGCTCGCTCGTGTTCTCACTTATTGCCAGCGCTCAAGAACTTTCAAAATAATTTTCATAAGAGACATGGCGTCGTTTCCTAATAAATTGCATTCATAACAAAAATATTTATTAAATTCAGTTGAAATGTTGTGTGAACCAGCACAACCCCACAGCCCGTACCCCACACCGTTCTACCACCTACACATACATTCGCTCTGCTTCTTCTGCAGCAGTGTTGTAATATTTTATTAGCGTTGTCCGTGGCGATGCCAAGTCATAAATAAATTGACAGCACCGAATGACAAACACAAAAATTTGCATTTCTTCAAATTTCATTCATTCATTTCACATTCATTTGAAAATGTTCCAACAATGTTCCCCCGATGCGACGATCCGGCGGCGGCGGCGGCATCTTTCAATTGATGTGTTTGTCGCAAGCGGCAAGGATATTTGTCACCAATAAGGAAACATATTGCACGAACTGCCAGCGCAATGAATGTCCTCTTTCTTGCTGAGCGGGAGCTGAGCGGGGGTTGCGCTGTGCACATACCAAAGCACACACTTGCACAGAATAGAATAGAATAGAATGGCATAGAATAATAGTTTACAGTGGCAAGTGTGGCAACACTGTTTTGTTGTCTGAGCCGTACTGGCAAAAAGGCAAAAGATTGCGATGGTGGCGTCGAGCGAGCGCGCGCGCGTGTCTGCAATAAATTCAATTTTCCTTCTTTTTGATGACATTATCATTTGACAGCAGCAGTGACAGTGGCAATAGGTAGGCAGCTAGCTAGGTGGGCAGATGTGTCGGTAGGTTGTAGCAAAACAACAACAACAACAACAACAACAACAACAACAACAACAACAACAACAACAACAACAACAATATTGTTGACATGTCAAGGTGGTGCTCCTGCTGCTGTCTCTTGATGTTGTCATTTTTGATATTATATTTGAAATGTTGCCGGCGTTTGGAATGGTTTAAGTTGTCTTCTTTCAAGAGATGAACATGAGTGTTTGCAATTTCGATAAACTCAAACTAGCGCAGCTATCACTTAAAATTAGAACTTGCAGTAATACCTTAGTTTGATATCTCCTTTATTCGAACCATTATGTCATAAATATATGGTGAGGAAAGTATAAAAATGTGCCTCTCCACCTCGATATTGTTTCTCTCTTTGAAAATTAAATTTTTGTGTAGTTGCCATGGTTGCTACAAAATTATTCAATAAATAA
This sequence comes from Suillia variegata, assembly GCA_949127995.1. Lineage (NCBI taxonomy): Eukaryota > Metazoa > Arthropoda > Insecta > Diptera > Heleomyzidae > Suillia > Suillia variegata. The sequence goes on from OX421844.1 coordinate 43,529,859, forward strand.
AAACAACAAAGTAGTTTGCTCTCAAAAAAAAAAAATTTAATATAAATAAGGCGGAAAAATAAGGCAAAAATCGAGGTGAGTTCGCTCAATTTGCGTTCTTATTTCTCACCTTATTTAAACACCTCAGCATAACATGTGTATCAAATGAAATGATATATTGTATGTAGCTTAAATTTGGAGTTAACATAGTTAAGATTAAACCAAGTCTTATTGAATTATATTTGCGTTGAATAGAAGCTTTCAGGATTTTGTTAAAACAGCTGATATCTCCAACACTTTTAAAGATATTAACCAAATGACGCATGACATATTTATGGTCATATGCAGGCAAATAATAAGTATTCTTTTTATGATACCAAAATCTTCCACATGCAGTTTATATCGACATTCCCAACACTTTACAAAACATTTACTAAGGTTCATTGCACTCGCTGCTGCTGCGCGCTCTGTGGCATCCTGTTGCAATATCCTTTGTGAGAAACAAAATATGCTCGCCACATAATCTGCACTATACTGCAGTGCGCTTTTACTCCGCAGCGACGACGACAACGACGACGTCATCATTAAGCATGCAACAAATGCTCGAACGAGCGCCCGGAAAATATTTCAATGAAGCAGCGGCAAAACCTTAATGAATCTCTCATCTAACGTCGCGCAGCATCGTTCACCCCCAACCCCCCCACCCTTACGGTTCGCTTATTTATATTTATGTATCAATTAAAACGTCAGAATTCCTTACCCCCGCCCTCAATGCAGCTGAGCGTCCTTCTTTGCGAAAATGCATACAAAATATGCACATTAGGCTGGTTGTGTGTTGAATGTGAAAAAATTTATGAAATTGAAAATTTTTCAATTTAATTTGGCGCCAGAAAAAAATTCGAAGACTGGCTTTGAAATTACTTATTTAATATAAAAAAAAATTTTGTTATAATTTATTCTAAAAAATTACCAAATTTTGTTTAAAAAAATTTTTAAAAACCAACCAAATGCTCGAACAGACACAACTACAGCGTTGCGACCCATGGCTCGAATCCAAAAAAAGAGCGGCGTGCGCGCCACATCAATACTAAAAGCTGTCAAAGTGCATTTACCCCGCTCAGTAGCGATGGTGGCGGCGGCGGCGGCGGCGCCTCGAGCATTAAGCTTTTTTAATTTGCCACGCTAGCGGAAGGAAATGCACACAGGCACACAGTCACACATACAAAATCACAGACATAGAAAAATATATACAAACGTGCGGCGGGGCGCACAGCAGACGACTGACAGCTGTTTTGTGTCGTGGTGTTGGTTTCGAGTTCTGTTGCCGAGTTTAGTTGCAAATCAGTGTGAAATAGCACGAACAAGTCTGTCCGTCTGTTTGTTTGTCTGTCTGCAATATGTGTATGTCGTCTATGAAGTTGTTTTTCAATTGCAATCAACCTACCCCACCACACTCTAAATCATGCCACCCCTAATTACATTTGAAGGCATCCCCTGCGGCTGACAATTGAAAATTTTTGAATATAAACAAAGATTTTGCAAATAGGCTGACACGGAAATGAAGAAAAATAGTCGCTTTGTTCTTGTTTGTTTGTTGTTAGCTTCTTTAAGTGACAATTGACTTTGTTAATATAACAATTTACGTACTAAACATTGAACTTTGACGAATGTTTATTTTGTTTCTATATACCATGGTAGAATAACAACATTAGGAAATAAGAGATGAGAACGAAAATTGAGCGAACTCACCTCGATTGCTGTCTTATTATTCTGCTTTATTTTGAAGTTGGTTTTTTTTTACTTTTTTTTTAAAACTTCGTTGTTGTTCATATTTTTTTAACAATGTTGAAGCAACCATAGCAACAACATAAAAATTTTTTTTTCAAAGGGAGCAACAATATCGAGGTGGATAGGAACATTTTTATACTTTCCTCACCTTATATTTATTACACCATAGTTTATACTTAAGAAGAATGACTTTAAATTTTGGACTTTCCATTAGAGGTCTACATTTGCAATCTGGTAGAATCAAAATTAAGCACAGTGGCTTATACTAGACTACGTATGAAAAATATTTTTTTTTTATATATAATTAAAAAAAATAGTTACACCTACAGTACTCATTTATGTTCCGTCAAATCAACTGATTTTATTTTTCATACAAAAAAAGTTTCGAGAATATTAAAAATTTATCAGACGAATTCATGATATTTTTTTTATTCAACCAGCAACGTTAAATTATGTTGGACTAAAATTCCATTAAACATTGTTGCAAGTGATCAGTTGGAAATATAGGGAGAGAGAGAGCACAATGGAGAAGGAGAGCAGAATTGGAATACATATTAAAGACGGGCCAAATAAATAGTACAGATTATTTCTTAAAATTATATTTTCTCTTAAACCGAAAATTAAAATTATGGTGGACTAAAATTTCATTATAGTTTTTTGAAAATTGTTAGAACTTGCAAGTGACCAATTGTAATTAAAGAGAGCATTAAGGAGAAGAACAGCAGCCCTTATTTACAAATTAGAGATTGACCGAACACAAATTGTTTGGCTGAAGCCGATTAAAAGCCGATAAATAATTTTTGTATGAATATTTCATAAAAAAAAATTAAACAGGGTGTTTCAAAATATAAGAAATAAAGTAAATTTAAGTTTTTATTATTATGTCTGGGGATATGCACCGCGTCCTAAAAGAACTATTGTGCCCCCTTTGATGATTATAGTGTTATCATAGTTCAGCTTTCCTATGAGTCCTATACTCCATAAAGGGTTGTAGTATTTCTTAAATTTTAGTTAATAATTAGCAAATACTATTTCAGAATTATTGGCAAATGTCGTGGCCGATGTTTTGGCCGATGCCGAAATTTGTAGTCGGTATAGGCTGATGCCAAAATCGGTAGATCAATAATACATATATATATATATATGATAGTTAAAATCATTAATTAACATACATATATATATATATATATATATATATATATATATATATATATATATATATATATATATATATATATATATATATATATATATATATATATATATATATATATATATATATATTTTATATATAAGCGAGTAATTTTATTTTATATTATCCCAACGATAAAAAATTTAAATTAAAATATTTCTCCAGACTTAGTCAAAGCGCCATGCTAAAGTCAAGTTCGCTCAAACTTGGGTAAAATTTTTCAATGTCTTAAAACTGCAGCGTTGGCAGCTTTAAAAAACTTTTCTGTTTGATTTTTTTTCGTTCGTTCGTTCGTCTACTCTCAAAAAGATTTGCGCTTCGCTTTGGCCAAGCGAGTTCAATGAACGTCAATAATTTATGCATTTCAATAATCTGCCACGTCGAGCATTAAAAAAACAACAACAACAAAAACAAAACTTAGAGTAAAAAGCAAAAGAGCAATTTTGTATAAAAACTTTTTAATAATTCTTGCCAAGAACATCAACAACAACAACAGCAACAACAAAAGCAAAAGCAACTTATTTTCGCCCATTCAATAAACCGAATAAACGCCCACAAAATAACACAAACAGCAACAACTACAAAAATAATAACAACAACAACATAAATAACAGCAACCTAACAAAGAGACGAAGAAGAGCCAAGCGAGCAAGCAGAGAGCGGCGAGTGAGAAAAAAAGAAGAAGAAGAAGAAGCAGCAAAATACTTAAAATGTTTTGTAGGGTCCTTTGCCGTATGGAGTGGCTTGGCATCCCGACACAAAATTTCCGTAGTGAATAATTAACAGTTATTAATAATGACAAAACCAGCTGCTGCCAACTTCAGAGTGTGGCGTATTTTTGTTGTTGCGATAAATAAGTGGAGAGCGCGCGTGAGGCGAGCAAAGAAAGAGCGTTACCAGAAGCTGACAAAAATGTCCTTTTTGCATATTTTAAAGGCAAACTTTTTTTGTTTTTTCGTAATTTTTCTTTTTTTTCACTTCGTTTCAAGTTTGCAGATTTTTGATGAAAAATATTCGTTTTTGTTGTTTTTTTGTTGTGTTGCGCTTGTTGTTGTGATTTAAAATTCGCCGCCAATAACAATAATCATAAATCAAAATGGTGTGCGCACAATGGCGGCAACAGGAGCAACGACGACGATGACGACGACGGCGGTGGTGGCGGGCGGCAAAGCGCTAAAGCAGTGTTTAGTTTTATTTGAGGCGAACCGAGTCGTTGTTGTTGTTGTCGTTGTTGTTGTTGTCGTTGTTGTTGTTGTCGTCGTCGTGGCAGGCGGCTGTGTTTATTTTCAAATTGTTGAAAATGGGTGAAATTAATTATGAAAATCGGCGTGGCAGCGCCATAAAGGAAAGTGAGTTGCAGTGCGAAGTGGAGTGGAGTGGAGCGGTGCGTTGCGCCCGGGGCTAGTGTAGTGAAAGTGAAAATGAATGAGTTGTCGCGGATGTTTGTTGTTGTCGTTGCTTTGTTGATGTTGCTTTTGTTGTATTTTTTGGGGCGAATTTTATTAGATTTTCGGGGGCAATTTATAAATTTTGTGTGCTCTGTCTGTGTGTATACGTGGATGTGTGTGGCAAAACGTTTTGAATTCGTAATTAGTTTTGAAATGTTAAAGTGGCCAACGATTTAATTTGTTTGTTGGCGGTCTGTTAAGCGGGTAGCTGGGAACTGTAGCAGGAGCTGAAATGTGGTGCATAATTTTTTTCGGTGCCGGAATTAATATGAGAACTGGTTGGGTCTGAGTATGGTAATTGCGGTTAGAAATGTGCTGGTATGGGCAAGATTAAGGGTCGCGTGGTTGTTGGGTACACGCGTTTAAGGTCATTTTTAATATTTAATGCAATTAATTTGGAGCGTTCCTCGTAAGCGCTCATATTTATAAAACATGATTACCTGGTTTTGTAGAATTAGGAAAAATTAAGTAAGACAACAACAACAAAAAATAATAATATCATAATAATAATAATCGCGCTTGAATAAGAAATTTATTAGCGGTACTCGTTAATGCTCGTTTTTGCCTTGTTAACCTCGTTTGTATTACAAATTTGTACTTCGTAAATCAGCTGTTTATATATTTGAAATTAAAAAAAATAATAAGGTGCTAGTGAATTTATCAAAAAAAATTCGTTTCTCAAAATTTCACATTCGAAAACGTAAATTTTTTAACTTTCTCTTAAATTTATCAGAATATCTTCTTCACTTCAAGAGAATTTCAAAAGTAAAAAGTTTTCATGTAAAAGGATTTGCGATGAAAAATCGTTTTCAAAACAAACCATTTGAATTGTTTATGTTTAAGTAAACCTAAAATATTCCAAAACATTTGAGAATATTTTTTGGTCGTCCGCCGAACAGCCACTGCGACGGTACGCTGCTGTTGACGGGATGCTTAACCGCCATCGCCTGCCAATTAGCAAAACAATGTACCCGCATCAAAAGCTGAAGAAAACGAAGAAAGAAAGAAAGAAAACAAGTGGAAGAAGGAGCTGTCAGAAAGTTAAATTTCGAAAACCTTCACTTGACTTATTTTATTATCTGACGGTAGAAGGGTACAAAGCCAGCAAAACCACACACTTACACACATAACCACAACAACAACAAACGAACAACAACAACAACAACAATAAAACATTGCTTGATATTTCCACACAATTATTCACAATAGGTTGGTTGCGCATTTTTGACGTTTAAAACGAAAATTGAAATCGCGCGCAAAACGTAAACCAAACAAACAAACGAACAAAAATATTTACAAACGCTCGCTGCTTATCAAAAAGAGTTGCCACAGGTATGAATTATCGTACATGATGGACGGACAAGACGCCCGCTCACACAGCACACACAATACAAAATTCAATGGCAAAACTTTTTCTTTTCTGGCAAAAGGTTATCGAAATGTAAAACTCATTGTTTAACCAACCCCCCCTCCCCCAAAAAAAATAAAAATAAAACAAAGACGAAGAAAGTTTATTAACAGTTCACTGAATTCGCAAATTGAAAAACTGTAAAACGAAAGTAAAATGGCGGCGCGCGGCTCGACACTGCTTAGAAGAGGTTAAGGCCAAAGGAATTTAAACCAAACACTTTTGATACAAACAAACAAACAAAAAAAGAAGAAAAAAAGAGAGAGAAAATATAACTGTCTAAAATGTTAGCGTTGTAGCGTTGAGAAAATGTCAACTGTCAGAATGACATGCGGCTGACAGTTTGCATTTTTGCACTTTCATTTAAATTACTATTTAGGTAATTCGCTTTTGTCTTTTTTTTTGTTGAGTGAAAGCGGGATAATTGTTAGAGCACACATTGTCTAGGGCGGTGGAAGTAGTGAAATGGTCATTAAAGAAAAAAAATTCCTTTCATGGCTTTTGTGGTGTAACAAAATTTCCTATTAAAAGATATTCTCGAGAGGTTGCCTCGGAAATTAATTTGTTTGTCGAAAAGGTTATTTGACTCAGTTGTGTGTTGTTTAAAAGTTTATAAGTCTCGTTTTATACTAGGCAATTTTAGTGGCGATCAATTTTTCGATTCTCTTTTCATTATTTTAGTTGTAAAGCAATTTTTTTTAGTAATTAAAGTTTTAATTTTTGATTCTTCTGTCACATAATATTAAATATTCAATCAGCTGTCAACTTAACATTATAAAAAACAGAACTGCGAATTGAAACGGGAATTGCCAGCACAGGCGAGCGTGGAGTACATGCTCGTCTAGTGTAAAAGGGGTTTAAGTTTTTGTTTAAACAATCTTACGACCGCTCAAATTCTGTCAGTTTTAAAGCAATTATTCGATTTTGATTTTTAAAAATTGCGCTAACGACCCAACTCTGCGACTACTGCTCTAGTGTAAAAGGGGACTAAGTTGTTGTTAAAACTACCTCAGGACTGCAGAAATTCTGTAATTTTTAACTGTTACACTTGGCAATTTAAGTGGCGAGCAAATTTTTTGATTCTATTTTCTGTAATTTGCGCTGGCGCCTAAGCCCGGCGACTCTAAAGCAATTTTTCTAAGCAATTAAAGCTTTTATATTTGTTTCTTCTGACATTTTTTATATGTAACCTTTTATATTTAATTAGCAGCCAACTTCATATATAAAAAAAACAGAATTGTAAACTAACACGGAAATTCCAGCACAGGCGAGCATGTATCCCTCCTGCATGTCTAGTGTAAAATGGGACTAAGTTTGTGCTTAAAAAATCTCACTGCCCCAAATATGACCGCTCATATGCCGTCATTTTTAAAGTGCTTCTCCATTTTCATTACCAGCAACCTTTGATCTTTAGAGTTGCTTTGACAATAAACATTTCGTAAAATTTTGCACTTCTGTCTAATGAGATTAACTGCGTTTACGTTTTGTTTTTGTAGTTTATCTGTTGCTGTTGTTGTTGTTGTTGTTGTTGTTGCTTAATACCATGTCGTGTTGGCAACACTGGCCCCATGCACTTTCGTCATAATTTGATTAATTAATTTCGTATTCGTCTCGGGCGGGCTTCATTAATTCTGCTGATTAAGCACGCTTATTTGATTCCAAGAAGACATCAAGACGACGCTTACAAATTATTTTTTTTTACAATGCCAACAAAAAACAAACAAACAACCAAACGAATGAATATGAATAAAAGCAACATTTCAGGGACTAATTGAAAGAGCACCTACCTACTCCGCCGAGAACAGTAAATTCGCATTATTTTTAATTTAATTTACGTATTTAAAACAAAAAGAAAATGGCGAAATTTCCATTAACAAAAAAAAAAAACGGGAACCCTTTATCGCAAGTATCGTCGGTCGGCGTTCAAATTGTCATAATCTCATTTTGTGACAGCGGCTGTGACAGTGACAGTGACATTTTCAAATGTCATCTTTTTGACCATTCAGCAGCGGTGATAAATTCATTACCAACCAACAATAACAACAACAAACAATCATTTGCGAAAAACGAAACGCCATCATTCATTGTCAACAATGGGAAAAACAAACAAAAAGCAAAAACAAAAATTAAAAAAAAAAATATAACCAAAACTGAATTTTAAATGATAATAAAATAAAAATTATGAAAAATGATGCGGCGCCAGCAGCAGCAGCAGCAGCAGCAGCAGCAGCAGCAGCAGCAGCAGCAGAGAAAAAGCAAAAGCTCATCATCAGGGCGGGGCACGGCACATCATTAAAAAGCCCATTCAAAAGGTAAAACCAAAAAAAAAAAAGAAACCGAAAACAAACTTCAAAAATCTCCAGTGATGCCGCCTTTGTCTCAATTCAAAAGCGGCCTTTTATTAAGCATTGTTGTTGTTGTTATTGAAAAATGGCGACATGATTTACCTGTCAGCAGGGCTGCAAACTACTATGAAATTGCAGTGTCACGAAAATGTTTTATTTGTTTGGGAATTTTTTTTCAGGATTTTATTAAGAATGCTCTGACCCTGCTTAGTGTTTTTTTTTGAAATTAAGCCACATTGATAAGAGATAAGTATGACATATTATATATCAAATGAAAGGTAATTTATACAGCTATAATCTAACGGAATCTAAATCATACCAAAATAATGTCTTTTTTACGAAAAATTAACCAATTAAGTAAAAAAACTAACAAATTTTAAAAAAAAAATTGCTATATCTTCAATACTTGTGAAAATATCATAGAAAATGGTATGAAGAATTAAAGCTTACTTTAATACCTTTCATTTGACATCTCATTTGTTATAATCTGCAGCAACATTCTTGAGTTTTAACACATTCATTTACCAACTTTGAAGGGGGCTAGCTCACCTCCGGAATCCGACCGGCGATTTTTTTTTTGCATTCGTGTTTTTATGCAATTACCGATATTTCAGCGTTATATTTTTTGTCGGTCAAGTAAACTTCAGCCGACATTTTTGTTGTATTAAATAAAAGCGAAATAATTTTTTTAGGGAAACCATTTTAAAGATTTTTAAATTGTAATTTAATTAAATTATTTAATAATAAAATTTTGTTGTTTAGAGGTAAAAACTTTTTCAGCAATTTTCGTCATTATCTTATTAACAAAATTTAAAAATTGAAAAGTAAAAGAAAAAAAATCTAGCAGCACTGACAGCCCTGCCAACTGGCAGTCGTACGTATCGCACGAAAACAACAAACAAACAAAAAGTACAGTCAACTCAGCGCAACTGCGACCAGACATCACCTTTGTGCGCTCAATATTTCATCACAAAAAGGGTATTTTATCTTTATAAATAATAATCACCTCTAATTATTTTCGCTGATGATGCTGTGCCGCTGCCGCTGCCTCTCCCTAATTCCTTAAATCCCTCTTACTTACTTTCTCACTCTCTCTCTCTCTTCCCACCTCGCCCGACACTTCAAAATGTACGATTGTAGCGGCGTCATCGTGATTTTCTTGTTTATTTCTTTCTTTGCAAAAATAAAGATGGCGGCCACAAGTTGTGGCGTTGCCACCATTTTCGTAATTGAAAAGGGAGCAAGCAGAAAAGTCCTCGTTCGTCTGTCTTCTTTGGTCGATAAGCGTTTTGGAAAAAGTTTTCGAGACAGTTTTGCGGATTAGCTACAAATGTAGGCGGCGAGCAAGCGAGCAACCGAGCGCGAAAACTTTTCCAGCGTTTTTTCTACTTAGAGTGTGTGTCTGCGTGTGTGCTTAAGTGAGGAAAAATTCGCTGGATTATGTTGCACACGACGCCTGTGTGATGTATAAGTTTGGGGATTATTTTTGGAAACTCTTGTGGGAGCCAGTGATGAGCGCGAGAAACTAAAGTTTGTGCGCGTCGTCGTGTTTGCACTGATATGAGAATTGATCACTTCGGCTGATGAGTTGTTAGTACGGTGCACAGTGGTGATTTTTCGAATTTAATATGATACAAGTTATTGAAAAATAATTCTTAAGTTAAACTTTAACCGAAAATCTAACAGAAAATAAAATTAGCTCAAGAATGAAATTACCAGATATCAGGAAGTAGGAGGAAATTTTAACATACTTCTTAAAAAAGTGGTTCTAAAAGGTAAAGCTATGAAAATTAAAACTAAGAACCCGCTTAGAAAGAATTTAAACTATTTCAGGAATGTCCACATTCCATAAAGCTAGAACTGGAAAATGATGTTAAACTTCCATAGAAAAACCATCCTCGATATTTCTGAACTGAGACCATTTTAGACTTAATATGTCGAAATTCTTATTGATGAGGGATAATTCAACGATCTTCCCAGGAATGAATTGTCAAAGCACAAAACCTTGGCTTAAACGACGGGTACTTTTGTGATGGATGAAACCCACGACATTCAGGTCATAGTTATTCTCCAACTGATAGGATACATGGTATCGACATGGACTTGAATGGTCTATGAGGGGCTTTGACCGCCACCATTACCCAATCTTATGGCTTAATAAGGCACTTTGAGGTACTTACAATTAATGTTCTGAACCCCAGATAAACTTATGTTGTTTAAAAGCAATTAAGAATTATGCGCAGCTACATGAAAAAGAACCACATAAAATGAAGAAGTAAATAACAAAATGAACCGAATAAAATGGTTATAAATTTTTCCAATCAGCATTTTTATCAAATTTATTTTACTAGATATGACGAATTTTAATTTTTAGATAAAACTTTTCGCTGTTGCATCCTATCCTGACCACATCACATACTCAAAAATCAACGCCAACATATTATCTCTTCCTTATACCGCCCATACGCCTCGAACACCTTCGCCTAAGTAAACAGGTGAGTGTGCAGAAGATAAATGCCAAACTTTCAAAGTTTACTTTAGTGGTTACTAAAAAAAATTACACCTCCCCGAGATGCTGTGGCGCAGAGCGAGAGAGCGTGAGTTGCCACAGAACTGTAAACATGAAAAGTTTTGCGCAGAGCAACTCAAATTCCCACAACGCCCAGCTGCGAAGATGTTGTTGGGCGTTCAACAATATTTTTCCAAATGACTTTCCACATGAAATAACGACAACGACGACGAGGAGCTCTTCACGGAGCCGCCTTGTGCCTTGGCATGTGGTTTCCGCCGTCGACGCGAGCGGCAAAACGGACGAAAAATATTTGATGTGGCTTGTCATTATCGCGGAAGCGCGCGCGTTGCTGTGTTCGAGGTATTATCTTCCAAAAAAGCGAACCGAAAATTTTAAGCAGAGGCCAAAGGAATTAAGACACACTTCCGCGACGGCGTGGCCCAACAACAATGAAGAGGAAGACAGCAAAGAAAAAAAAATAATAAGCTAAGGAAGAGAACGCTGAATCCCAAGTAAATATTAACAAAAAGAAAAGATAAAATGTAAAGCAAAGCCGCCGCGCAAAATTAAGAACAAAAAGAAAAATGAACGAACGAAGGATGAGCACCTTTAATGCCCCCCACCCCGGAAATGACGCTGTAGCTGGAGCAGGGGCAGTAGTGGAAGTTTTCGCTTGCTTCACGAAAATGATTGTTTCCTATGTAATTTAACTAAAAGCCCAATCAATCATGTTGGCCGCTCGTTCGTTGTGACGTTGCCATGGTTATCTCTTAAGTATCTTAGGAGATCTTCGCTACCCGATTGAATGCAACTGGAATGGGTAGCTTAGGTTAAGGGATATGGGGGGATTGGGGGGTGGTGTGTTATTTTGATGTAATAGTGCGCTTATTGCTGTGGAACTCCAACAGTTGTCCGCACACAGAACCCAAACCCGAACAGTTGTTGGAACGTCGCCGCATTACTGCGGCACGTTTATAATTGTTCAACAATTTATAAGCTGCTTTTAGGCGCATTAGAGCTTATGTTGTTTGTTTGTTTGTGTGTGTGTGTGTTGGTTCACCATTAAGTTTTGCTTGATTTGTTTGATATTGTTGGAATATATTTAGTTATGTGGTGGGTGGGCACTTACTTAGGTCCTCGCCGTGTGATGAAAGGCTTAATCGCATTTACTAAGCTAATAACACGCGCGCGCTAGCGCTCTCTTACCTGAAAGAGATAAAAGAAAATAGTTTTTGCATCAGTTGGAAGGGCTATGAAAAGATTTGCCAGCAGAAAAACCACAAAGAAAAGTTTAAAATGAATATCTTCCTTTGGAAGGTAAATAGAGATAATATTTATTTTTTGTTTATATCTTTGACAGTAAGGGAAACTCACTTGACTCTAGGTAGAATGATGTGGAGACTATGAGGAAGTGTTTAATATTTGTTGGAGTTGAGATCTCCTACTTAAAATATGAAAATATTCAGGAGACAATCATTTAGTAACTAACTTTTTACTACAGGTTTGTTGTAGCTCCTTTTTGTCATAGATATAAATTAAGGACTCTACAAAGCGAAGCAGATTGTTTTTGTTAGGAAATTGTTACTTATAAGCAGAAGTCTTCAGAAATGTTCTTTCCTTAATGGAAGTCTTGTTGGCAATATAGGTTGGTTGGTTGGTTGAAATGGTGATTCATTGTTGCAACATCCTCGTTATCAACTTGACTAAACCTAGTCTGCGCGGTTTATGAACATTGACAGGTCATGTTCGTCTACTCAAGACAGCTCTTTGAGGTTCTTAAATATCGGTTTACCTAAAGTTTGCGATCTCACCCTCCTTAAGGCTGGACATTCGCAGAGATAATGGAAGATAGTTTCCTTTTGGTCTGGTTGTTTACAATTATGACAGTTGGTGTTGTGAGGTATTCCCATTTTGGGTGCTTGTTCTCCTATAGGCCAGAAATCAGTGATAACTGCCGTGAGTCTGGAGACATCCCTTCTATTCATGTTCATCAACGATGAAGTCTGTTTAATGGTGTAGCTGATTTTGCATGCCGTCTGACGTCTCCATCTGCACTCCGCAATGTACTTCTTTAAAATATATACGAAGGAGCACATTGAAGTACATTGGAGAAGAATTTCATCGAAATCTAGTCTGAAGCTAATCACCTCTTTCCAAAGGAGTAAAGGATTTATATTTAAACAAGAGACATACAAGATTCCGCTGAGTACTCCAAATACCTTCTCAGGTAAAACATTGTGTAACAAATAATTTTAACAAATATTAATTGGAGCTAGAAAATCCATTTGTATATTATCATTAGAGTAAGTGGAAACTGGTCACATTTGGAAACATCACCAGCATAATCAGTATAACTAATGCTGTTATGAAACCACATTCTCCTGAATTGGGGGAAGAGATCAATGCTGAGATCAGCCTAAATTGTAAAGAAATTATACGGATTTGTTGTATGTTTTGTAGTGGCATGTTTGAGAGTTCTTCCAGGGAGACTGGAAAATCGGAAACAAGACGGTTTAGCCTGAGCCTTGCTGGAGAATTTATATACTCGGCCGAGGTTTGCGGTCATGAACTAATTTTGGTGACATTTATTCTGATAGTTGTCTGTGTTCTTTTAGGAACCTTATGGCACACAGTTTGAGAACTACACTGGAACACTGGAGATTAAATTCAAAATCACTCTTATTAAATATTAAAAAAATTGATGTGATTAATGTCAATCGCCAATCTTACAAATCGAGTCAAGTACAAAGAAATATATTAAAGAAGACATCACTTTGATGTGGGTAGCACAAACAAAAAAGTAGAAAATTCTCCAAATGCAGAGTGGTCAGTAAAAATCGGATTATTTGCTTGTTTGGTAAAACTCGAAGAAAAAAAAAATGCTCTAAAATTCTTAAGCGAGCAGCATGCGAAAAAGTTTAAGCCGAAATAAATTATGCATGGTAACCCATTTCAAACTTCATTAGCAGCGAAAATGTTTAACAATATAAAAATTTGCCACATACAATTCGACGCCATTATAGGAAATACAACCAACAACAACTCCACAACAGCAGCACACAAACCGACGAACCCTTTAGCCCCCATCCAGCAGCTACCTTGAGAAGTACACGTATATGAGAAATCCTTTTTCGGCCGTCATTGTTGTCGAATTTTCTTCATTCTTCACGAAACCGAACCGAAACGAGTGAAAAAATAGTGAAAAACTTTCTTAAGACGCTTATGAAATTGAAAATTAGTTTAACGAGCGCACGAGCGCCGCAACAGACACACAAATTGAAAGGCACACAAACCCACATCACCAGGTGGCAGCCGCCGCCGCGCTGTCGTCGAATTGGCCCCAAAAGTTCTATGCGCCACTACAGAAGATGAATTCTTCGAAAAGCAGGCCGAGTGGTTGCTAGGCCTCGCCTGCGTCTTCGTCTTCGTCTTGGTACTCGTCGTAGTCGTCCTCATCGTCCTCAACGTTGTCAAGTTACTTTTTATTTAAGTCGTCGTGTCTCTATTGTGTCCAAAAATAAGTCCAACTTAAGAAAGCCGCACAGTCGGCGCAAATGGCATTGTTGCCCCGGCATGAAGCATACTTTTGCGCGCACAAAAGTGTTGCCTACTTTTTGGCGTAGTTTGCAGCAGCCAACAGAAATTGCTGGCAAATTACGAAATTTCTTTTGAGGTTTTTTGCGGAAGAATGCAGTTGCGAAAAGTTTATATGAAATTAAATTTGTATAAAGCATTGCATACTTTTAGACGTAGTGCATATTTCTTAAATAAATATTTAAAAAATATAAATCTTTTGTTAAATTGAAAAGTGTGATAAATGCAACTAAAAATTATAAATGTCAAAAAATGTAAATAACATTAATTTATTTAAAAGGATTTGTGAATTCTGCACCTAAAAGTATGCTCTAAAAATTTAATTATAAAATATTTTTAACATCAAATTTACATCTTAAACAAAGCGCTTTTAAACCGTGAAATGCTTAAATCTCATTGCCTAATAGTATGCCCCAGAAAAAAAATCTTTAAATACCTAAAAGTATGCCACGAAAAATTTATTTAAATTCTTTAAGCATAAATACTTTAAAAAATCTTTATTTCTCCTCACAAAGAAAAGCAAAAGCAACTCTTCATACACACATAAACACGCACACTTACTTTAGTCTTGAGCACCAAAAAGTATGCAACGGAAAAAATATGAAAAATGTAAAATATGAAAATGAAACGAAACCTTAAGCACAGAGCGCGCACAAGTGAAGAATATAATTATGTCTGCTTTTACAATTATTTCAATTATAAACACAAGCTGTTGCACTTACATCACCAGCGAACAACAACAACAGCAACAAAAACAACAACAACAACAACAGAAACATCAACAGCAATATGAAAAAATAAGTATTTCTTATGCAGGACTTTTCTTTTGTCCGCTGCGTCCTGTTTTTTGTATTATTTGTAAAATGAGCACATTAGCCTAAAAGTATGCAACAGAAGAAGAAAAAAAGAAGTGAATAATACGCGCCATTCATGCCTGAATGCGAAGTGTGCGCTTTTTTCTTCGTTTCTTTTTCGTTTGCTTCTTTTCATTTTTTATGTTAAACATGTTGCTGTGTACGTGTGCGTCAATTTATATGTTTATGTGTTAGTCTGTCTGTCTGTCTGTTTGCTTGCTTGCTTGTGTTTGTGTGTCTGTCAAAAACAATAAGTAATTCTCACAAAAGACGTACAACAAAAGCGACTGCTACACAAACGGTCACACTCACACACACAGACAGACAGATGGACAGACAGACAGACGTACAATCTGGACATCATAATTTTTAACAAGCGCGACTCTGCTCCTATTCACTTTTCCTCCATTTACAGGCCATCGTGCTTGTGTCCGTCCTGCAGCAGGAGCAGAAGAAGAAACCGAATAGCAGCGCAGCGCATAAAGCTCATCTGCATGCAAGCTCAGTTTAATTTACTTATGAACAACAATAACAACAGCACTGGCGGGTATTTGTTGAAATTGTTTGTGTGTGTGTGTGCATTAGGCTGGTTTTGAAAAATTTTGACTTCTATTTTTATACCTTATATTTTCAAATTACTTCTTGGCCAGAAAAATCTCAACTAAATTGTTGTTAATATGACAATTAAATTTTTAAAATTGTTAATTTATTTGTTGCATAATTAAATTTTTTTAAAACAAACCTAATGTTTGTGTTTATGTGTTGGTGCTCATGTCTGCATTTGTGCAACACGTTTAAACTGTTTTGCGTGTGTAGTAAACTTTTATGTTATTTTTGCGTTTTTTTTTTCTCTTCAAATCCTTGGTATGCTTTTATGATTCTCTTTTGTTCCGCTATTATCAAATTTGAGTGTGCCGCAGTTGGCAGTTGGAGTGCGCGTAGCTCGAGAGAACTTTGATTATGTGCATAAACGCTCGCACGAAATCATTGCGAAGAGCGTTTCTTTTTAATTGGGGGAGTACAATTTTATTTGTAGCTAAAAAATTAGTTTAAAAATTAAATTAAAAAGAAAATTTATTTTAAGACTATTTTAGGGTTACCAGATATGAGCAAGCTTAACACGAAGTCTCAAACTCCTGTGATTATTTAAAAGATTTTATTAATGTAAAACAAATTTAAAATAATTTTTTTTTAATTTTTGATACAATTAAAAAAAGATGGCAACTTCGTGCACAAATCTTCAGCACCCACAAACAAAAGCAAATCTGTTGCTTTCGCTAGACGCGCGCTAATTAACACAAGCTACCGATTATTAAATTCAGCTTAATGCGGCACAAAAGTCTGGCAACATTGACCTTTGAACAATTTCTAAGCTAAGCGCTACCGCACCACGCCCACGCCACGCCACGTCAAGTCAAAAACCGACAGACACATTTATTCGCGTTAAGTAATGCGCATATTAATGCGATTTCTTCTATGCCGCCGCCGCAGCAGCAATCGCAACTGTGCTACACTGTTTTAAAAAGAAAAAAAAACGCCCCACACGGCCACGCCCCCGCACTTTTGCATACTCATTAATAAGCGCGTCTCGAACGTCGTTTTGCTACTGTTTAAAAGTAATCAATGCCGCTTACAGCAGCCTTTTAAGCATTTTTTTTTCTTGCGCACTCCTTTAGACCGTCTCGAGTAGCTTTTAGCCGACGAATGAAAGCGTGTGGCAGGCATGGGTAAATTGTAAATGCGGCCATAGGTAAGCCAGTCTGACCTTTAAAAGCGATTAAGCTTTTTTGTTGTTGTTGTTGTTTTGTTAGAGAAAAAATTATTAAATAAAAGCAATAATAAAGAGAGAAATTGCCGCCACTCGCCACTTTTCCGATCACTCAAATTTTAATGTTGCCATCTTGTGTTGCCACATTTGAAATTCTGCCGCCGCATTGACCCGAAGAAATTTAATAAAGGTAGTCCCTGTCCGTTGGCCTAGCAATGTTGTAATGAATTTTTCTCAAGGCTTTAAAGGTGTTCTCATTTGCTGTTCGCTTCTTTGCCTGGTGTGTGGGGGGGGGGGGGGGGCAATATTCTTGCCGCCGGCCTAAAAAATTTAATAAACCATATCGTTATGTAGTGCTCTGTTGCGGTCAGTTTCGGTTTGACCGTGTCATGCAGGATACTCTACTCGTTGCGGCGTATTCCCAAAACGTAAATGGAAATATTAAAAAATATTTTGCCATGAAAGTCACAAGGTCGAGTTTTGTGTTTCGAGTTTCGTATTTCAAATTTTGTATTTCGTCTGCGGCAAAATGTTAATAAACGCTCTCGTGTTTGCGCTTGTGGAAAATGGAAAATTTCGTTTGTTTAAAAAATCAATACGACGCTATGAATCCGGGGGCGTTTTCTGAGACTCAGAGAATAGAACTTCGCAGCGAAATTTATAATTTAAAACAACTTTTAATATTATTAAAGCTCAGTTTAAATTTAACGAATATGAAAATTTTTATTAAAGTCAAGAAATTTATTTCGAGAAAAGCTTAAAAGCTTAAAAAAATAAAAAAAATTGTTTACATTTATTAAAAAAAGGCCATTGTTCAGACTTGAAGTTAGTATGACTAAAAAGCGCTTGTGATGTTGTTGTTGAGAACGAAAATTGAGAGAACTTACCTCGATTTCTGTCTTATGTTGAAAATCATGGTGTATATAAGGAGAGTAAAGTAGAAAAATATTCCTCTCCACCTAGATATTGTTTCTCTTTATTATCAGGTAAATAAAAGCAAAAATTAACTTTGTTTTCAAAAATGAAAAAACAAACTTCAAAAAGAAGAATCAGTATAATAAGACAGAAATCGAGGTGAGTTCGCTCAGTTTGTGTTCTCATTTCTACTTTCCTAACCTTAATATTCTCCAAACACTTCATTCCTTTATCACTACTTTATATTCCGACACTATCCTGGGAACAGCATAATGGTCCTTAAGGATTGAGATACCAGCCCACATTAACTCTAACTCTAACCTTGTTATTCAACCGTGGTGAAAACAATTTTTTATCGAAACTTAAGAAAACATTTTGGGTGAGTATACTTAAATTTGGCATTACATTACATTTTTAACAAACATTGCATATTTTTAAGCTCAAAGCATATTTATAATAAATGTGAATATTTTGTACCAAATCTTGTATAAAAAATATCGGACGTTAAGCGTGAGATATATGTATTGTATTTATAATAAATGTAAAACATTTAAGAAAAGAAAACCCTAATTTGAGCTAAAAAAAACTTAAAAATTTCGCACCTAAAAGTATGCTTTAGAAACAATAAGTTCATAAATAAACCGAATTTAAAACCCTTTAAAATATGACATTTAAATATTAAACAAAACGCTTGTTATAAACAAAAATAAATGCTGTCTTTTAGCCTGAAAGTATGCTACAGAAAATAAAATTAATTCTTCAGAGATAAATGTATTAAAAAGTACTTATTTTTCCTCATATATAAAAACAGGAAAAACAAAAGCTTTTTTAAGACATTTACCTGTAAGGAATTAATTTTAGTTTTTGTAGCATACTTTTAAGCTGTGAGCTATCATTTATCTTAGTTTATGACGATAAGGAATTTATTTATTTATTTAAGAAATATAATTAAGAGTAATTATATTACACTAGCTGCTGAGGCTATCGGTCAGTATAAGAAATTTTCGGGCACCTTTAGAGGGAAACGTACTTTTTATAGCCACGCCAGAGGCATAAACTTTTTCTTTGAAATATTTGTGTATTAAAAATCTAAGATTTTGTAAATTTTTTTTAAATTTACAAAGCAAAGTGCTCCTAAAGAGAGTTCTTATTGTAAGAAGTAAATTAAAGAGCGAGCACATTGGAGTACTCCGGTTTTATCTAAAATAATCCAAATTATGATATGACATATACAACGATATAATCAACGTCCTTTGCATATATATCCAAAGCTTCGACTGTGCAATAAGTGCATAAATATTTCCATTTGAAAGTACAATTCCAACCTAACAACAATTGTTGATATGCCAATTATTTAATTTCATCATAATAACTTCTAAATTTGCATACTAAACTCAATTGAGTATTTACAACATTCTTTATTTGCCACCGACAATAAACTAATTTCCTTTAATTTTCATACCGTAATACGTTCGCATGCAATGCCACTAAGAGTACATTTATACCACACACGATGTTGACAAGACATTCGTGCATTCGTGCTGTCTTTATAGCCCACATACAAAAAAAAAGATAACATAATACAAATCTACACTAAAGGACATTTCTTAAATACTACTCCACGCACACACTAGCACACACACAGAGCGACACTAAAGAGTAAATTGCGGTAGGGTTGAACTCGTACTGTACTGTATAGTACAGTATAGTTCAGTTTAGTATATGTCGTAGTAGATGTCGTTGCAAAATCCAGTCAAATCCGTACTAAAACCCACCACATTAGTTAAACATTTTAATGCACAAAGGCATTAAGTACTCAACAAGACTGCGGGCGAGCGAGCAAGCGCTCTTCTTTGGTCAGACCAGACGCTCGCTCGGACGAGTTCGAGTACGAGTACGAGTAAGTGTCCTTTTCCATTACACTTCATATACTCCGGTTTTTTTCTTCTTCTTTCGTTTTTGTCATAGGAACATTTTTGTTTAGTAGTTTTCTACTACATATCACTGTTGTTTTTGTTGTTGTTGTTTTTTTTGTTGCTCTTGTCCTTTTCCAAAGCGACAAAACATGCAAATAACCAATTTTTCAGGTTCATCTCATTTTTATTTAGAGAACACTTTTGTGCCATACTTTGTAACGTCTGTTGTGTGTCCATGTTTTGCAGTATGTAGTCGAAATAGTATAGCAGTATGTTTGTAGTAACTTTGGAAAGGATAGTCGTAGTCGTGGTGACATGCGGGACCATCAATAGTTGGTGGACGACGATAACGCTTTGAGGAGAAGAGCAACTTTGCTCAATTTGGCTTGTGGCCAAAAATGCTTTTTCTGTGTGCTGAACGTTTTTACTACACTTTGAATACTTCGACTGCAATTGTTACTACTACTACTATTACTAGTACTACAATTTACAGTTTTGTTCTAGTTAAAAGTTCATTATAGAATTTATTATAGAATTTGTTCTAAGTTAAAAGTTTACGTTAAATATTAAAGTTTAAAAGTGCTTAGCAAATTTTTCTTTATTCTAATACTAATCCAATAATTTTAAGCTTTAAATGGACAAACTTAAAAGCTCTTGTTGTGGGTAAACATTTTATGTACAAATTTATTGTTGTTTTTTGCAATTTTTTTTAATTACATTTTTGTTCTCTTTTGCCAAGCAAATCTTTTAGAATTTCAATTCAAACCAAAACTAAAATTTCTCTTGTTAACTTTTGTTCTCAATTTTCAATAAAATTTAAATTTATATAAATAGAAGCGCTATTATTTTGCACTTGAGTGTAAAATTACTACTATTACTAACTACTATTGCAAAAAAAAAATTGCAAAAAATTTGAAGACTGCATACATTACTTTACTACCAAATATCAGAGCTCAGCACATTTCTGCACATAAGCCGCAACCGCCGCCCGCCCACATACACTGTTCTGTATCGCTCCGCCCACTTTTTGCACTCGTTGCGGTTTTGCTAACAAAGTGCTGTGCTTTTACTTTACTTTTGGAATTTTTTTTCGTTTTAGTTTTGTTGTTGTTTTCTTTGGCTCGCTTGTATACTGTGTACGTGTGTGTGTGTGTGTATGCTGTGCTTTTTTATGTTTTTTTTTTAAGTACACGTTGGCAGCCCTGTTTGTAATTCGTAAAATGTTAAATCAAACAATGCATATGTGTGTGTGTGTGTGCGTTTGTATACATGTCGGTCGGTCGGTGTTTGTGTGTGTGTGTGTGCTAGTGTAGGTGTGCGTTTCTGTGTGTTAGACACGTAGTAAAAATTCCACTTAAGTGAATTCATGCTGAAATCTTACTTAATTTCTACAGCAAATATGGGGATTTTTTTCGTTGTTGTTGTTGTTTTTGTTGTTATTTCTTCTTTTTCCTCTCAAATGTTATTTTATTTTATTTTTTCAAATTTTAGCTGGGATCGAGGCTGGATTGCATACATATGCGAAATTTGAAATGTAGCCATTCTCGGAGTACTGAAGGTGAGTCTTTTCGAGGGGTGGGGTGGGGCTTTCAGGAAATTAACCTGATAATTTTGTTTCGTTTTGTTTTGTTAAATACAACAATAAAGCAAATTTTAAATTGTATTCAAAAGTAAAGGTAATATTTCGGTATATGCAGGTAGCTGAGGACCGAGCTATTAAAATATTACATATGAGCAGTTTTAAACAAATAAGTAAAAATTACAAGAAATGTTTAAACGGAACATATACACGTATAAATTTGTTGACTTTTACTAAACAAATACAAACGCTCGCCATTTTCATATGGCTTGCACTCGTTAAATTATAAATTTGAAAACTCACTGGTTAAATTACGGTATAATAACGAGTAATATCACTAGTAGTTATAAACAATGTATGCGAGTTTAGTAAACGAAGTTTAGTAGTACCTGTCAATATTACGGCAAATTTTACTGATAGTACAATAGCACTACTGGTTAAATTATAGGTTATATTTCCGATATAGGAATAAAAATGTGTAATAAAAAGGAAAAACTAATTTATTGATGGTATATAATAACAAATAATACCCGCAGAATGTATAACTTATATAAGCGCGATAAATATACAATCAGTGGAATGTGTGAATGTTATGGGAAACTTGACTGATTGTTTGATAGCACAATTGGTAAAATTATAGGTAATATATCCGATAGGAGAAACACTTTAATAAAAAATAATAATAGCATATGTGTACATAACAAATAATACCTGCAGTATGTATAACTTATGTATGAGCGATAGCTATATAAGTACATTCAGTAGAACCTGTCAATGTTAACTAATAGTTTAATAACACTACTGGTTAAATTTTAGGTTATATTTCCAGTATAATTGCATGACAAAAAAAATATTAATAGCATATAATGACAAGTAATATCACCAATATATATATATATATATATACGTAAGCGTGATAAATATGCGGTCAGTAAAAGCTGACAATGTGTTGGGAAAAGTAACTGATAGTTCACTTGGTTAAATTGTAGGTAATATATCCTGTATGCTTCTTATAAAATATCGATTGAAATTTAAAAATATGTTTTTGAATAAAATTTTGTTAATACAATTTTTTATATCACGCTCCACTCTAAACTGATTTCATAATGTTGGGCATTTAAAATACTCGGTAAGACCGACCAATATTTCATACGTGTTTATATTTTAATTGAACTTTTATACCCATAACTAATTTTCAATTTGATTTAATATTTCGCAGGGGCTTCTAAATTCTACTAAGGTGATCCCGAATTTCCCAAATATTATATTGACCAAATGTGACCAATTTGGTCACAAATTTGACAATAAATAATAATAATAAATAATTTTAGTTTTAAACAATTTAAAATGCAGTTTTCCCGTCCATTTCCAGCCATTTAAACAATTTTACTTGTGTGTGAATTTTTTTCGTTGCAATTTTTTTCCGCAAGGCTTATATCAATTTTCGCAGCTCAAACAATTTGCAAAGGCGTAATTTGGGCAAACACTGCGAGCTTTCGGTACGAGCGTGCGCTCCAGCTCAGGTCGGTCATGTTGACAATTCAAATTCAATCAATCATCCGAGTAAGCTGCAAGCGGTGCGCCATTGTGGCCATGAATCTCGACTACAATAGACAGACACACACACATATGGTGTGTGTGCTCTGCTCCGCTCTGCTGACAGTGGATAGCAAAGGAATCAGGTTGGCAAAGACAAATATTATGAGTAGTACTGCTCCGTGTGTGTGTGTGTATGTGTGCGTGTGTGCTTGGGCGAAGACAAAACGTTGTTCGGAACATAGATCTAATATGTCAAGTTGACATATATAAAAAATCGATTTGCTACAAGTAAATATGCACACACTCAAGCGATATTGCTTTAAGAGTGTGTACGTTTGTCTGTATACATGTGTGTGTGGGCAAATAGTTGTGCGCACAATGTGGCAACACTGGCATATGAAGCTTAAATTAATATTATGACTTAAGTAGAAAATTTAATAATTTAATAAGATTTGTTTTAACTTTTCTTAAGTTTTCTAGCAAAAAAAAAAGGAAAAGGAAAAAAAGAAGCAACATTGTCGCTTAAAAGTATATACAACTTTTTCACATAACCGACAATTGCGACCACAAGCAGCAAAATGGACGAAGGGAGGTGCCTCTCTCTGCCACATGAACTTTAAAAGGTATGCTTCCTTTTTTATTTTTTGGACCCATTTCTTGTCAAACGAAAAAAAAGTAATCGACCCAAAATATGGACGAAACCGGGAGGAAAAAATACG
Source organism: Suillia variegata (assembly GCA_949127995.1). Lineage (NCBI taxonomy): Eukaryota > Metazoa > Arthropoda > Insecta > Diptera > Heleomyzidae > Suillia > Suillia variegata. The sequence continues at coordinate 43,553,415 of OX421844.1, forward strand.
CACCCTAAAAATATGAAAAACTTTTTCATAACAGTTCAGGAGAGTTCGCTCAAAGTGGAAGTGGCCAACAAAATAAAGAAAACAAAATGAAAAGTAGATAAAAAAAACCCAAAACAAGCAAAGGAAGAAATCATGGTCGGTCCCAAAGCAAACAGCCAGTGTATCCGCTTTTTGCGAAAAAAAAGAATACAATAAAAAAAAAGAAACCCACAACAACAACAACAGCGACCAAAACGAGTCGAAAGGGAGCAAAAATGTAAAACCCCAAAGATATGCGAAATTGTCGCTTTTTGCGCGTAGTTCTCGTGTAATTTTCAAGTTTTCGAAAAGTGTTGTCCCCAGGCGACACTGGTGCCGCGTACAAATACACAACGGTCGCGCGTCCCACCAGCAGCGCCCTGCTGCACACAGACAATGTATACACTTTGCTAAAGAGAGAAAAAAAAATAGAAAAGGAAACTGACAAAAATAAAGGGCAACCAAAAAGCGGAACATAAAAAAAAAATAGGAAAGCACACTAAAACCGAAATATGCTTGAAAATTGCTGTTGTAACACATATTCAGCTCAAAAATCTGTTAATGTGTGTGTGCGTGTGTTCGTGTGTGTGTTCGTGTATGTGTGGGTGTAAAAGGACACAAGGACAAAAAAGCACAGCACTGCAAGTTGCGGGGGGAAAAACCAAAAAAAAATAAAGAAATATGAGTAAGAGCGCAGTGCGCACACACATTCACACAGTCACACAGACATATACACATACACAGGCACACACAAACACACACACACGGCAACACTGACAGCAGATAAGCAAATAACATTTTTCGCACTCTTAGTCACGTTTCTAATCATTTTTATTTGAAACTGCGGCTCGTTAGGAGCAAAGTTTGCACAGTGTAAAATGCTCTCTGCGCGAATTTATTTATTTTTCAAAAATAAAAAAAGCTGGCAACATTTCGGCGCGCGTATCTTTTAATTTTAACAAAATATTTACTCAAATCTGGAAATGCGAATAAATGCTGCAGAGACATACTCAAATGCACAGAAGTATTTATCGGCCGGTATTTGTAGTCAGACTACGAGGTACTTTACGCCAAGCCCGTTTTAATATACAGGGACCCGAAATTTTGGAAGTAAAGTACATACGCAAAAATTGTGATTAACAAATCCATCTTTGTTATATATTTTAATAAAGCTGTATAAATAATTAAATAATAATAGAATAGAAAGTCAAAATCTTAAGAGAGCTAAGGTTCACTAAAAGTTTAAAAAAAAAGTTGTTTTTGTATATGTAAATTAAATTATAAATATATAAGTAAGTATTGTTGTCCTCTTAGAACTCTTAGACTTACTACAAAAGATCTTTAAAAATCGCTCGCAATATGTTTGGTTGCCCCTCAAGTTGCTTTACATCTTCCCAACAGACATCGGTCTGATTTTGCTTGGTCTACTTTTTTATAAGAAAACCAGCTGATCCGGCAAATTTCGTGCCGCCCAAAATTGATTTTTGGATTGAAATCATTTCGAGTATTTACAATTCCGCACGAAATACATTTTTTTTTAATATAAGATTCGCTATTGATGCCGTCAACCGAATTTTAATTAATGATTGAATGAAACATTTTTTTGAATTGAAAAGATAGAGAGTAAGCAAAATTAGGATTGTATGGAAGGTACCCCGCCCCTTTCTTTAATCCCCGCCATTTTTTTGTAGTCATACGGCATTGGTTATATATGACAACGTACCAAATTTCAATATTGCAGTGCAACAATTTTAAGAGATATTGTGCTTTAAAGGGAAAAATTTACCACGCCCACTTTTTGAATTTACCAATGTTTAATATCCCCTTTGTTCATCCCTGGGCGCAAACTAACAAAACAAAACTAACATGCAACTTTGTTTTATATATGTATAAAAATATGTTCTTGATTGATTGATAGAACCCCAAGGCTGGCTCAAATATATAAGGTCTATAACCTTAAAATATTCGATATTAACAAAACATAGAATAAAAATTTTTTTTTGAAAAATTTATGGAGGTCCAAAGACAGCCATTAACAGACACCCGAAAGAAATTGTAATTCAAGGCCGGCCTTGAAAATTAGACTACGTAGAATGTGACTGGACTGTAGAACTTGATTTATATATGATAACCGGATTATAGTATCGGCCAAAGTGCAACAGGCCGAGGGCATCAGCTCTTGAGGAGTGAGACATTGTTGCCAAAACCGGACTATAGTATCGGTCCAAGGGGCACTGGTCCAGGGCGGCAACAGGGCTAAATGCGGTGATGTCTGTCAGTGCAAAATTTTGGCCAAGAAAAATAATTCTGCTGATGGAAATTAATGGAGAGCGGTAGTAGAGAAGCTTTAGTCTGTCCAAGAACATTGAGCTAATGATCGTGATGATGCTGAGAAAGAGTCAGAGCCGGATATATAAAAAAATTTACTTTTATAAATCTAAGATTTTTATGACAATAACTTTTTAAAGACAATTTGATTTGATTAGGTTTATGTTATAGTGGACGTTATACTCGTATAATGTGATGCTATAGCGCTAAAGCTTCCTGCGCCTTAGCTAACATATGCTATCACACGAGATTCAGATACGTTTCTGTCAGAAAGCAGAGAACCGCATTTAGTAAACGAGAAAAACGTCACTACTAGCGCCGTTCCGCTTTAAGTCTTCACCCTCCGACTTTTTAGCCTTAGATTTGGATGAAATGAAATTTCGTTAAATTCTACTGTCAACTATTGTATTACTGTTCATATAAGCTGAAGTACGTGCTTCAACTAAAGCACGTTATTTTTGACATTTCCTCAAGAGCGAGCGAGCGAGCGGCGTGTGCTGCAACAAAAACAATAACTCTGACGACAACGACAACGGCAACGGCAACAACAACAACGACAATGACGGCAAAAAATGCGCGCTCAAAATGTCAACAAGCATTTCCTTCACCCATTTCGGTACGAAAGCCCTTATCCTTCAGCCAACTAAGCAAACCAAAACGAACCGAAGCAAACCAACCAACCAACTAACTAACCAAACAACTCATCCGCCTTCGCCAGCTACTACTGCTCGTCCTATGTCCTACCTACTAACCCCCGCCCCCCCAAACCATGCCCACAACATGCTACTACACTCAACAGCGGCTTACAAGAAAATTGCAGACATTAAAATTGCCTCAAGCCACTTTGGCTTGTTTGCAACATTTCACTCCAGCAGCAGAAGCAGCAGCAGAAATACGCTCGCTCATGAAATTCGCCAACGCTGCCTCACTATGCAGCGACGTTGGCGAATTTCGAAATTCTTCTTTTTCTTCTTCTTATTCTTCTTCTTGATTTTCTTGTACTGCTGCTGCTGCTTTGCAGCAATGCGTACAATTTTTCAAGTATTTAACAAGCTCTAAACCGCGCGTTGCTTCATCACTTTTTTAGCGGCATGGGCGGGCGGGCGGTCGGTCGGAGGCTTACTCACACACACACTCACACCCACACTCACACATACTTACGCGCAAAATATGGCGTCATTTCAATTGCGCTCAAGCGTTGACAATTTTCATCATCAACATCAAGTGAAGTGTAGCAACACTGGGCTGGTTGGTTGGTTGGTTGGTTGAAGCCGCTCGTTGCTGCCGCTTTTCACTTAGACTTGCTATTTTTTGTTGTTTTTTTTTATTGCTGTTGTCGTTGTTGTTTTACTCTGAGTTCACTATCATAACGTGACATGTGTGAGTGGAGCACAAAGTGTTCTCTAGGTAAGCGCTTAGCTAGGTAAGGGCATAGAGATGGATAGGAACAAAGTAAGGACTTAACATAGTTGAGCCAATTTTGTATAATTTCTCGCAAGGAATTTAATCACATTTTTGATGTAAAAATATTTTTATAGCATAGTTTTCCGTTTAAGGTAATAAAATTGTGGATAATCACATAATACGACGGTGTAAAAATTTACAACTTTTACAATTGAAAATTAATTGCTGGCTTTATTTTGAGGCTTTTCTGAGGAAACTAAAATATAAGAGCTTTGCGATATTTTCATTCAATTACAATATTATTATTTTATTGAATACTAAAATTTTGACTTATAATGTTACAAAAGCTTTTTTGATATACGGTCGGATGGACTCTAGATCGATTTTTTAATTAAAATATTAAAAACAAAACCAATTGTTTAAAAAATCCTCTTGAGTATATTGTTTATGTTTTATATAAGTAGAGATTTTTCAAAATCTTTTAAAAGTCATACAAAGCTTTTAAAAGTAGTCGGAAGTTTTTGAAAAGCTTTTGAAATCGTTTATAATATAAACAACAAGAAAAATACGTTTAAAAGCTTTCCAAAACTATGGAAGCCTTTTAATATAATGATGAAGAATCAGTTAATGGCTTTGCTCACTTGCTTCAACCTTTTCACACTATTTTTTTGTTATTCTGTTAAAGTGAAAAAATATTATAACTGAAGTGAAGAACAGAAAACCAATGAGTGTAAGTGATCAAAAAAAGAGCTTTTTATTAAATTAATTTTTGGGTTGCATGTAAACCAGACCTATTTGTACGCCAACCTCATTCACCCAAAACTAAGTTGAATAAAAGCCTGTGAAGAGCTTTTCTTAAAAAAAGTTGTTTAAAAGCTTTTTTAAAACAAAGTTTTTAGATCGTTGGGTCTTTTATTTTTTTTGTGTTTTGTTATTGTTTCTTCACTTATAATACAATTTAAGAATTTGGTTGAAGTTGGTTAAAAAAAGATTTAAAAGAGCTTTTTTCGCAAAGCACTTTTTTTGTTATGGAATTTAAAAATAGAAAACTTTTAACTAATTTAGACAAAGTTTACAATATTTTAATGTTGAAATTAACAGCAAGTTTTGAAATTTTAGAATAATAAGGGGGTCAGCTTTAGTATTTGGTTGCCATCTGGAATACCAAAAGCTCAAATCCTAACCTTAAAGCACGAAATTCTAATTTGTAAATGCTTTTGAATAGCATTTCTAAATAAATTTCGCATTACTCAGTAATTGGAATTTAAAGTTGTTTAACTTTTAATCTACCATCGATATCAAAACCTAATTGAGATTTATGTGGCAATATTGGCCCGAACTTATTCACCGCTATAAAACATATTCTTCCAACTATTACTATCGACTATCGACACAAACCAGTTGATACGGCGAAGGAATTCCCCTAACGAGAAGTCACGGCGATAGCGTGACAAAAACGTATTTTTCGAACCAACATTGTCAATATATATGAACAACAACAACAACAACAGAAAAAATTGTATAAATTTTTAACAGCGAAATTATTCCCCAAACAGCGCAGCACCAAAAAAAAAAAAAAACGAGGAAAAACAATAATTTTATATTACAGCAGAGGACCAGGATATGATAAGGTACGGAGCGAGCTGTAAACATTGCAACCAGGGACGTGCACATTCGGCATGTTGCTTGTTGCTACCTATACAAAAGCTGCCAACAACAACATCAGCAGCAGAAAAAACAACAACAACAACATTGACAATGCCAACTATCAAAGGACCAACTTTGACATGCACAGTTTTTTTTGTTAACTTTGTTTTGTTTTTGTTTTCTGCTGACAATAATTTTTAATATAGTAAACAAAAAAAAGTAAGAAGAATAAATTAAATGAATAGCGCGATTCTGGGCGTTGCCACCTTTTTAAAATAAACGAAATTAAACGAAATAATATTGAGTTTTCGTTTTTTGACATTTACGTGTTGCGAGGTAGTTGCGACATAAATGGCTTTAAAACTTGGCTAAAATGTAAACAAACAAAACGAACAAACAACATATACACACACTCACACACACACATACACGTTTGTGAGCTGTGCGCCCGCCAAAAACAACAACAATAACAATAACAACAACATCAAAATGTCAACAGACACAAACAAATGCAAACAAAACTGTCAAAATGTACAGTTTTCTCGCTTATCAGCAAGAAAACAGGCAACATTGTGCGGCGGCGACACACACGACACACACGCGCAACGTTGCCAAATTTCATTTAGGCAGTCAGTCAGTCAGTCAGTTGGCAGCAGCTGAGCAGCTGAGCAGCTGGAGTAGGCCCAGTGTCAGCTGAATTGAGTGAAAGAGATCAACATATGCAAAAGCACCTGCTTAAAGAGACTCAATGGCATATACATCTACTCGTAAGTATGTATGTATGTATGTATGTATGTATGTATGTATGTATGTATGTATGTATGTATGTATGTATGTATGTATGTATGTATGTATGTATGTATGTATGTATGTATGTATGTATGTATGTATGTATGTATGTATGTATGTATGTATGTATGTATGTATGTGTGTACCTTCAACTCGAGCGAGCAAGTAATAAACTCACTGTCACTATGTCGGTGTATGTGTGTGTGTGTGTGTGTCCCGAGTGCCGAGTAGGTAAAGTCATTTTGGCAAGCTGTCAGTGTCAAAGTGACTGTCAACATGTCACTCAAAATGAAAATTAATAATAACAAAATGCAGCGTATGTTTATGTGTGAGTGTGTGTAGGTGTGTGGGAGTTGAAATATGTATGTATGTATGTATGCTAAGAGTTTTGTGCGAGTGTGAATGTAATCAGAGATTTTCATCGTTTCGAGTGAGTACAAGTGTGGCTTAGTAATTTTAGCCGCTTTAAGCTAACAACAAAAGCACTGAACATACTCTTCCACAGACTACAACGACAACTCGCATTCGTTGTTGTTGGCACTCTGGACTCTGAACGCCTGACAGTGCCGAGGTTGACATTTACTAATGTCAATGCATATTTTTAGGCGGTCGTATTACTCATGCTACACGTGCATAAATCGGGAGAAAGGAAATCTAGTTCAAAAATGAGTTTTATTCCTAAACTTTTTTAAATGGGATAACTTCTAAATTTTTCAGATCTTGCCTGTCAATTTTTTTTTTATAATTTATTTTTTTAGATTTTCCCACGATTAAAATCCTTGTGAAATTTTGTCATTATTTATTTTCGAGATTTTCGAGATTTTTCAAGGATTAAAATCCTGGAAAATGTTTTCCTTTATTTAGTCTTTAGTTCTGCTTTTGATATGAGTCCTTGCCCACCTCTTCAATTGTCCCTTAAAGCCTTGTTCGGACTATTTCGAAACAAAATAGTTTCATTGAATTTAGAAAGTTCACAGAAAATATTTGTTTGTGCTGTGGTCAGTAAGAAGATGACCAAAACCAAAAATTTTGTGATCCAAAAATTGTTCTGACCAACAAATATTTTTTTTACAATTTTGTTTTCCAAAAATTTTGTATGCAAAACATTTCCATTGTCATTAGGAAATGACCAAAAAATTGTATTAAAAAAATTTGTCTGGTGATTGTGGTCAGCTGACGATTGACCGCGATTAAAGCTAAATTTGATGGTATTAAACGCTCTCATTGATTTCAGGTATTTAATAAACAACAATCTAACAATTCAACAACGCAACGTTATGAAATGACCAGAAAATTATATCGAAACATTTTTTAGTGTATATGGTCAGCTGACGATTGACCGCGTCTTAAGTGATTTTGTGTTCTCTGTTATAATTGTTTGATATCAAACCTTCGGTACGCAAATGAACAACATCTTGCAAGGACACCAATACTTGATTAATATTCCCTCATGTAAAAACTACATTTTAAACACTTTAATTTTACATGATTTCTCGCAGTGCACACTGTTAATTTGACAACTGCACTGAATACACTCCAGCTTCCACATTTGGCGTCCGTGCTACTAGAGCATGCGGCGGTGAGCCAAGGCTTATCAAACAGCGACGACGCATTTGTCATTTTGAGCTCCTCTCTTGCCAAAAAGTATGAAATGTCATCGTTGTGTGGAATTTCCTGTCAGCCGGCTAATTTCCTTCGGGGGGCTCGGCACACACAAACACAAACACACACAACTACTCAACTACAAACACAAATGCACGTATAGTAAATGCCTGCACTGTGTGTGTGTGTGTCTGGGGTATGTTCGGTTCGGCATACTCGTACCTGCCCGGATGGCTGCATAAATATATCAAAAGTCGGTAGGTAGTTCCACTGGCGCAGCATATAAAATATGCAAAATATTCAATCATCGCATATTTTGCAGTTTATTGACTGCAGGAACTTTGTCCTTTGGTAGTTGTGGTCGCACGCTGATGTGATGTACTGTCAACGATGTTGTTGCTGTTTTTGTTGTTATTGCTGTCAATTTTTGCCTCAGAGTTCCGGGCGGGCTCCATGTCGGCGCAGGCACTGGCACTGGTAAACATGTCCGTCGTGCCGTGTTCATTCATGCTCAATTTTAATATAAAAGTATGTAGTTGATTGTATTTTCGGTTGTATGTTTTTTTGTTGTTGTTATTGTTGTTGTTCTCGTTTGGTCTGCAGTTTGGGAATAGTTCTTTGTTATTTAAACATACAAAATAATTTAATATGGCCGCAGTCAACAATGCTGGCAACCACAATTCGCCGTAACGAGACAGTAATTGATTATACTGGGTCTGGTGTGTTATGTTTGGAAATTAATGTTCGAAAAGTCAACTTATAACTTTTTAGTATCGAAATGATAGAGGAGAGATTTGGTACAGTAGTGAGGTAGTTCTGGAGAACCTCTGTCTGTATATTAAAAATGCTTCTATGAAATTCTGGTGGCTGTAAAATACCCAAGAAAATTTGGGCATGATGTAATAAGTCAAGAACCAACGAATTACTAACAAAGTCAAGAGCAGATATATTCAGAATGCGGAGAAAATAGAGTGGTCTCACAACGATAGAAGCAGAAGCTGCAACCGGGAAGGTTTTTCATTACCTTTGTGAGTGAAGAATTAATCAGAAAGCCAAGAACAGATATATTCAGGATCACTTTAACTATAATCGGTCATTGGCCGACAGGAGACCATGCCGAGAAAATGGAATAGTCTCACTACGATAGAAGCCTAAGCTGCAACCAAGAAGGATCCAAAGGAACGGTTTCTCATTATCAATGGGAGTGCACCTGAGTACTTTACACCATAGTACATTAGGTAAATTCACATTATTAGATTTAAACATAAATCAAGATGGTTCGAATAGTTCGGACTTCAGTGGTTTCACAAGTGGTGCACCAAGCCTGAGTCATATCACTCTCAGACAACAGACCAACCAACCAAAGTGTCCATGGAAATGTTTATAATTGGGAAAAGAGAAGATAGTGCAAATATTCTCTTTCCCATTTAATGCATTTGATTGTGGAAAATATTATGCGTTCAAAAATTGAATTTTAACTAAACTATTCGTTTATGAATAATGGGTAAAATTTTAAGTTTTCAACCAGACCCTATTAAGACTTTCCACTTCAACTCGGAAATTAATTTTTTTAAGAGTATTTTGTGGTTTTTAAATGACTAATAATTTAATTAATAACTAATAATTTAATTACTTTTGGCTTCATTTTAAAAAGCTGACTGCGAGTAGAAAATGTCAAGTTTTTTCTTTGTTGCAGATGGGTTTCGAACCTGTGCGCGAGCACCGCCAAGCATGAAAACTCAGACTACATGCATTAACCCACAGAGCTATACTGCCAACAACAATACAAAAATTATATACATATAAATTTTCTTTTTATAAACTTTCAGAGCACTCATTAACACTTAAAATATGTCATAAGCAGTTTGAAAAGAAAGTATATAAATTTGTACATATATACTCGCATATAGATTTTAGTATGTTATCACATTTAAACGTTATCTTAAAATGCTAAAATAGTTATAACCATAATCAAACTAAATCCTATAATTCTCATTGTACAATCTAATAAAAATAAACCGCTGTCAATAAAGCAACCCTAAAACAATGCAAACGAAAAAGAAAGAACCAACGAATGAACCATTTTCTTTGAGTGTTTTAAAGACTTTCCTTCATAAAGTTTTTGAACAATTTCTGCGCATAAAAAATAGAAGAAGAAAAAAGAAATAGGAAAAAATAAAAGCAAAGCACTTAACCGATTCCGTCGATTCTGTCGCAATAAGTCGCAAATAAATACTTCAAAACAAATCATGCACACTGCATGTCGGCACTCCTATAAATATGCAATAAAAATTGCAAACTTCAATAAAACTGAATACAAAAAAAAAATATATGTGAAAAAAAACTCGTCAAATAGAAAGATAGCAAAATAGCGCACAGAAATACGTGAAAAAAAACAAAAACCCGGAATATATGAATGCATGAACTATTTGGAGCAATGCCGAAGCTGATATACTCCACAGGCGATAAGGGGAAGCGAGTTCAATTGCGTTAATTATTGTTGTAAGCTTAACCAAATGTTCAAACGATAGTTTAAACTGTTTAAACTTTAACTCTAAGTATTGAACACCACATACTATATAATTGAATGGGAGGGCGTGGGCGTGGATTTTATCTGATTTTGCTAATTTTCGTACTTTCTCCCTGATCTATATAAAAGCTGAAATATAAAATTTGAACATAACTGATCAGTTAATTTAATATTTAGTCATATTTGCCACACCTACTTGTGGGCGTCACAAACAAAAGAAGCAACATATATTATTGTATGGTTGGTGGGCGTGGATTATATCTGATTATTTTCATTATTGTACTTGCATTTATTTAGATAAAGGTTGAAATAGAAGATTTAAACAAAACTGATCAGTTTAACTAATATTTAGTCATATTTGCCACACCTACTTGTGGGCGGCACAAACAAAAGAAGCAACATATATCATTGTGTGGGAATGGGCGTGGATTATATCTGACTTTGTTCATTATCGTATTTGCTCTTATCTAGATAAAGTACTGAAATAGAAGTATCAAACAAAACTGATCTGTTAAATTAATAAATATTTTGTCATATTTGCCACACCTACTTGTGGGCGTCACATACATGAAAACAAAAACAAACCTTATATACCTCCTCGATTCGCACGTGTGCGCGCCATATTGTTGGGTATAGAAATCAAACCGACACCGCTGAACCAGAAACGTCAATGCACCAGCGAAAAGTGTGAGTGAGTGTGGCGTTACGTGGGCGTGGGCGTGGCATGGTAGCAACGTGATTTTCGTATTTGCCGTTGACGTTGGCATCATCAGCCGGAATCAAAGTGTTGCCAACGCGCGACGTAAATAAATTTTATATCTTTTGCATTTGATGCGATGCGATGCGATTTTCGAGTTGCGATTTGAAAAGTTTTTTCTATTTTCGAGCGCGTTGCTCGCTTTTCTTTCGACGTTACGCGTGCTTCGTCGTCGTCGTTGTTGTTGTTGTTTATTTTGCTTTGCTTTGCTTTGCTTTGACAAATATTATTTCATTTGATATTCTCTTTTTTTGTTGTTGTTTTTTTTTGTGCGAACGCCCGCCATCTTTCGTTATTTGTTTGTTTATTCGTTACCAATACCAAATGCATTTTGTTGCTTTTTTTTCTGCTGCTGCTGCTTTTTCAAATATCGACAAATACGTAAACAAACATGGCGGCGGATGGCGTTAGCTCAAATGAAAAAAAAAAGCGGAAAGAAGAAAAAAGAAAAGATGGTGGAACTTTCAGCGCGAACTTAAATTGTCAATTGACGTTGGCGCTGGCGTTGCCACGTTGCGCGCTACTTTGGCGCAATTTTCCTGTTTTTCTTCCGTTTTCTATTTTTTCTTTTCATTGCGTTTATTTTTCGCATGTCTTTTTTTTTTTCTTCCTTATTTGTTTTTGTAAATATTATTTTTTATTAAATAAAAAATGGCGTCGGTGTTTTGCTTCAACTCTTCGCATGTTCTATTGTTGTTGTTGTTTTGCGAACTGTTTACGTAGCGTCAATAAGTGCACAACGTAACGTGCGCCAGCCAACGTGACGACGTCGTTACTTTACGTTACGCATTTACAATGGCGCCCTTTATTTTTTTTGAGAGTGAAATTGTCAGGGTTACCAGCTGTTTGTAGTGGCATAAGAAAGGTTTAGGGATTTTTAGAGTTAGAAGCAATGTTTTTTAATAAAAAAAAATCGTGTAAAATTTTTGGAAATTATTTGTTTAAATGAATATGAAATTTTTCGAACTTGGCCACCCTGCAGCGCTGTACAGAGCATCAAACAAACAAATGAAAATAAAATTGAATATGGCGGTTCCAAACGACCACGACCACGACGACGATGACTTTTTGACTTTCGACATCGACATCGACTTCGACTGTTTGCTTCTTCTTCTTCTGCTTCGTCTGTATTCCATTTGCGAAAATAAAAATTGTAAAGTTCCAATGAAACACAACCCGACGAAACCGAGTACAGGAAACCCGCGCACGCAATAATGGCGGCGCGTTACACAGACATACACTTCCGCTTCCGGCGCAAAAGAGCAACTTTTGAACGACGCGCGGTATGCGAAACCGCAAGTTTCTGCTGAGGCAAAACCAATTACAGCGAACGAGCGAATGAGCGAACGAACGAACGTTAAACGCAACATTACTTTGTACTTTTCGAAAGTTTCGCGTAGTTGCCAAATGTGAATATTGTTTTTACGCAATATTCGCCATTTTTTGTTTGTGGTGCATACTTTTAGGCATTGAAACTTTTTTCGCTTTGTTTTGAAGTTTGCGAAAAGCATCGATTTAATAATGACTTGGCATGGAGAAAAAAATGGCTGTCATTGAGAGTTGATTCCTTTTTTTTTGGGATATTATTTGCTATGACGACAATAATAACTGCCGCCATTTTTATTTTATGCGAGTTTGACACACGCCACGCACGGAAATTAATGCAAAAATGTGACATGTCAAATTTCAACATTGTTAAATGTAAAGAATAGTTTTTTTAGGGAAGTGTGTAAAATAATTCGAGTTTTTTATAGTCGAGAATTTTCACAAAAAATTTGTTCATAACTTTGCATAGCAAATTTCTAATAAAATTGTAAATGAACATTGTTAAATTAACATTGTTTCGGCATGTTAAAATAACATGACAGTGTGTATGCTAATTTAACATAAATGTTGTTAAAATAACATGACAGCGCAAATGTTAGTTTAATATGCTGACATGTTAATTTCACAAGCTTTAAAAAATATCATAAAGAAAGTGTTAATATAACAAGATATAATATCAAATTAACATTAAATAAAGTGACATATTTTCAGTGATTTCAATGATTTTGAAAAACTTAATGCAACAGGAACTGTTAAATTGACATGCGATCCTGTTGGTTCAACATTTTATAGTGTTAAATGAGCATCATTTGAGATTGTTGCTTAAAGGATTTTGGTTATTTGGATTGTAGCTTATGTAGCAAAATAGTTTTTATATTTTTTTTTTTATAAATTTGGCATCCTTTTATTTTTCATATATTTAAACATAAAACAAAATTAGTTGTACTTCCATTTAGAAATATGTCGAAAAATCTCTGGGATCTTAAAGTGGATCTTAAAAGAAAATTAAAAAGGAAGTATTGCGGTCATTTATATTTGATCCTTCGACAAGTGAACTTATCCAAGGTTATATGGAGTTTGTTCTTCCATTTGTAACGCCCAGCACGGGCTGTGGTAGGTATGACAAAGTATATATATATATATATATATATATATATATATATATATATATATATATATATATATATATATATATATATATATATATATATATATATATATATATATATATATATATATATATATATATATATATATATATAAATGATTAGCGTTGGATTCAGACGATGTTCGTCCGTCCGTCTGTCTGTCAGTCCGTTTGTCCCACTTATTATTGCCGTAGTTTAAGAGCTATTGAGCTTAAATTTGTTATGTGAGCTCCTATTTGAAGATAATTCGTTAACTAGTTATATATTAAGAAAGGCTAAAGGAGCACCACGACCGGAAGGATCTATTGTGTTGCCTCTTTACCCTACTTAAAAAGTTTAGATTATTTATAAATCTCAAAACTGTTGTGAGCATAATTTTAACCAGTTGATTTGGCGCTATAATCCCACTTGCTTAGCTAGTCAAGTCTGCGTCTTTTGCTACCGCTTGATAAATGCAAAGAACGTGATCAACGGTTTTCTACCACACTCTTCTTCTTTAGATGGTAATTGAGTCCACAGTGTACTGTTAATAGTTCATTCTTGAGTTTAATATCCTTTCGGCAGTTTAGATTAGTTTCTACAGAGATGTGAGCATTTTTCAAATGATTGAGAAAATTGTGAACAAAGTAATATAAAAAATGAAGTTTACAATTTTTCAATTTCTGACACTCTATAAAGATATGGCATATATATGTAAGTATATACATATATATTGTATATATATATATATTGTACATAAAGCTCAACATCAAACGCATCATCAAATGTTTTAATTTCCCCAAAGTATTTCGAAAATGAAGAAGCCAAAACGAAACCGAAGCTGGCGAAACTACTGAAAAACTAAAATAATTTCCCCAAAGGACACAATTTCGCAAAAACCGTAAATTACAAAATGGGCAAAAAACCGAAAAAGCAAGAAGAAGAAGCAGAAGTAGTAGTAGTTGTAGTAATAGAAGAAGAAGAAGAAGGCGGCGAAAAAGTAGAAACATTCAAGCGCAACGTAACAGAAACAGAAACAGAAGAAACAGAAATTCGAAAATGCAAAAGACTCGACGCGCGGTTCAAAAGAAAACGCGCGCCGCTTCGGGCGAGAGACAATTTAAGAGTCTATAAACAAGGCAACTTAATATTCAAGACCTCGGAACCCGGCGCACACACACACTTCGCACTGTCGCAGCTCCTGCGGCACTCCTGCTGCGCAGCCAAGTCGGGCGGGCAGGCAGGCAGAAGCGAAAATAAATTTCAAGTTTTTTTTTTTGCTTTTTTGCAACAAGAGAAAATTGCGTGACAAAACGAACCGTAAATGCGACGACAGCGGCACAGACAGACAGCCGACCGGCCGGACGGACGGTTAGACTTGCCTTTTGCCAAAGTACAAAGTGGCAGCAGTAGCAGCCATCGAAGCAACAAATCGTTTTTCGCAATGTGGCAGCGGCAAAAATTGTTCATGAACTTCTGTGAAAAAAAATCATGCACACACACATACACAAAGATAAAGAAAAGCAAAAGGAAAAATGCGAAAAAGCAGCTGGTGCTCGCAAAAACAGCGAAAAACATTGTTACAACTCCTAAAAGTATGCAAAGACATTTGCGCACCGCACACACACACAAATGAAATTCGATGGCGGCGGCGAGGCAAAAACTTTCGCAGACGCGGTCAAATTAAAACTGCATAAAAGCAAAGCGACCGCTCACATACACACACACAAATACACAAATTATTTCAAAGACATATCGACGCACATATACGCATGGCTACAGTGACTGTCGATAATATGCAGTCGGGGTAAAATAATTATATCAAGTTAAAAAAAAACATTTTTCATTTTAAAAAACCTTTCTCATAATTTGGAGAAAAGCGGAAACTCTCTTCTAGGAAATGTCCATAGAAGATGAGGTATTATTTGGAAAATATAATCGATGAGTTTCGCTTTCTAATTTTACTAATTTAATATGCCTTAATTAAGTGTTTTTTATAGTTCCCGGAAGTAAATATCGCCCAAGCGAATATCACAAAAATAAAGCGAGGAAGAACCTTTAAAGATATCGAGCTGAAATTGAATTTGTACACTGTTCTTATGCCCTAGACATATTAAATTTTGGAGTCAATCCACATATGATCACGCCCACTATTAAGAAACAATTTCTATTACTGATTTCTTGTCATTAAGATAACTTAAAAACTTTTTGAGATATTGCGTTGAAACTTTGTCCGAAATTTTCTATTATGCTTGAGAACAATTGATTAAATTTTTTGAGGCGATTAGGTTGGTTCATGTGTGATATTTTTTATTATACTCGCATGCTAAAATGAAACCTTCATAACTTTAATTGGATATTTTGGTTCACAAACGATCTTACATAAGTAAAGTTATCTAATTAAAAAATAATTTACCTTATTAAAATAACCCTTGGACAGGAACTTAACTCAGTGCCCCAATTATTTTGAGATTAAATAAATTATCTTTGGGACTTATTTCATAATTTCACAAAACTTTAATAATCAAATGAAAGCAAACTTCAATCCGTTGCACTACTAACGACACGCACTGTCCATGCGAAGGTTTCTTCTTCGTTTGCTTTTTGTTGCATACTTTTGAGCGCATACGATTTGCGATTGCTTTGTGTAGTTGAGTTCGGTTAAGTTTATCGAAGACAGCTCGACAAATAAACCCGGAATGATGCATGTATGCGTATGTGTTTGTGTGTGTGTGTGTGCTTACACGTATGCGTATCTGCATATGTCTATATGTGTGTTTGTGTGTAATTGTGTAGTTGTTTTTGCTGCCACTTAACAAATGCCTGGCACAAAGCAATGGCGAAAGCAACAAAAACCTACACAAAGGCTTGTGAGCTCGGCTGTATTTGTAGACTAGGGTGGTTCGAGTTTAAACGAAATTAGTCGTTGAAGTTTTTGTTGCTATTTCAGGCAAACTTCAAGTCCATTTAGTTCACTAAAATATAAATAAAAAATTTCGAAACACCCTTAAGCACATGTGTACGTGTGCGTGCATATGTGTTGTTCGTCTTGCCCCTGCCCAGCTTTATAATTTTTTCTTCGATTTTTTTTTGCAACTTTTTTTTGTGTATGTGTGTGTGCTTTGTGCCTTCTCCTCTGTTTGTTTCCTGTTGCCATTTGCATGGCAGATTTTCAAGATTGAGTGCGTGTTTAAATTTATTTCGCCTGAATTCCTTTTTGGGTTCTTCTTGTGTGTTTCTTTCTTTTTTTTCCTTTCGTTTCGTGTTTCTTTGCTATACTTTGTTGTTTTAGTTGTTGTTGTTGTTAAGTTCTTTGTTGCCATTAAAATATTTTCTTACGTGTTTCGATTTTTTGTTTGCCCTGCCTGCCTGCCTGCTTTCTTTATTTTTTTCTTTCTTTCGTTCTTTCGTTCTTTCTTGTATTAACAACTGTGGCAACAGTTTGTTTCTTCTGCTTCTGGAACTTTTGCTGATCCCAGGGCATTGATAAGGTTATGTGCGCCTAAAAGGCGACTATGGATACAAAATAAAAAAAAGCTTT
The DNA here is from genome assembly GCA_949127995.1 of Suillia variegata. NCBI lineage: Eukaryota > Metazoa > Arthropoda > Insecta > Diptera > Heleomyzidae > Suillia > Suillia variegata. Next base: position 43,570,484 of record OX421844.1, read on the forward strand.
ACAGTTCAGTGAATTCTCAAGCTGCCTGCATGGCGGCGGCAAATGAAGTTAGGCAAATAAAGAATTTAATTCGAGTTTAAAATGTTTCATAAATCAATTTTTTTTTGGACTTGCCTAAAGAGGAGGAAATCAATGAAATATAAAAAAGGATGACGAGTTTATATTTTTGAAAGTTTAACCCTTTGGTTTGGCCGATTTCTGATAACATGGAAACCGGATAATTTTTTTTACAATCATTAATTTTGTTGTTGTTTGTGTCTACATTGCGTCTAAATAGCTTAACCGATTCATTTAAATTTTAATAATAAAGATTATATATTAAAAGCTTGGTAAAAATTTACTGGTGTATAACCCATTGATTAACTCTGAACGTACATCAAGAGACAATTTCATTGACAGCAAAGTAAGGAAGATTCGGAAGCTTTTAGAATTAATGAGCGGCATCGCGCTGATATAAACGGTGAGTTTACATTCTGCGATGGTGTTGAAAAATCTCTTATAAGAAATCGACGCTGATTATTTATACATAGCTATCATGCCTCCTTATGGGCGTTATAAATAAGAGAACAAACGAAATAATAAATCTGGTCTACGGTTTTAAGAGTTGCATTGATCACATCAAGGAAAATTTTTAGGTTAAAAAAAATTTACCACACCCACCTATAACGCCCACAATTTGAGAAACTAAGTTAAAATATTCAATTAAGTCCCTAATATTGCTTTTAAAAACAAAAAATTTGGTATCTGAGTTTGTATGAATACTGTCGATAACTTCACTAAAAATGGGCGTGGTTGATTCAATTTAACGCCCACCTAAAAAAAAGGAAAATAAACGATTAAATTGCTAATATTGTTTCTAAAAATCTAAAATTTGGTATCCAAGTTTGTTTAGGTACTGTCTTCAACTCCACCGAAAATGGGAGAAGTTGGATCAATTTAACGCCCACTTTCAAAGAAAGGTTGGATTAATTTTACGCCTGCCACCATTGCTCAGGAACTTGATGCGCTTTATAGAAAACATGTGACGGTATGCACCGGGAAGAATAAAAGGGTATACAAAATCTGCCACGCCCACAAAATTTAAAATAAATCCAAAATTATCTTCTAATTTCATTAAATCCATAATGACTAAAAATTAACTATTGTATAAAAAAAAGATATAAACAGAAAATCCGCTAAAAGCGCTCCCACAAATTTCGAAGCGTGTAAAACTGCAAATTTGAAAAGTTTTTAACTGCGACGATTGCGAAATATTGCCGTACGCTCCCGCACGCTCCCGCACGCCACAAAATGTCATTTAACATTTGGGCGCTTAAAATAGAACTCCGACGCGCTTCATATAGCGCCGCGGGCGAGCAGAGCGCACCCAGACAGTTGGACAAACTTACACGCACACTTCTACAGTTACAAAAACAAATACAAATACAAACACGAATACGAATAGGAATAAAGTGAGAGGCACTTACCTTGTTGCCAAATCCCGATGCACGAAATTCATCTGCTCCAAGTGCTTCATGCCCGATGCAATTTGTGTGGCGATGTAGACTAAGCATCCGTAGCTGCTCCGGCGTTCGTCGTCGTTGTCGTGCCGGGAATTCGAAAAGTTTTTTTGTTGATGGGGGGCGAAGGGTGCACAACCCCAAACGTACGACCGAACGAGCACACAAGCACAGTGACATCAAAAGTTAACGAAGTTTTTACATCCGGTTGGGAATGATGATCGAACGAACACGAGACCGGAAGTGTAGCGGCGACGGCGACAACACCGGAAACGAGATAAAGAGGCAACGCCACCAAAAATGGCAGAAGCAGGCGAAAAAGACGAAAAAGACGAAAATGAAATGAAAAGTTTCTCGTTTTGTTTGGGGGATAGGAAATAGATAAAAAAGAAAGAAAAAATGAAGGAACAGCCCCGCAGCACATTTCGAGCGACGGAATATGTCCTCGTAAATGTCCTTCCGGGTAATTTGTAATCATAGTGGGAGCGGGATTTTTGGAGCCAGTGGAAGTTTCTTTGGCGATGTCTCGTCCACTGCTTACCTTAAACTCTTGTTCGGCATCATCGGCATCTGCAGGCCGCTGCAGGCCGTTTCCGCGACATGCTCCTGCAGAAATTGATTCAAATCGCCCAGGCAATCGGAGTAGTCCAACACCATGCAGATGGGCTCGTCGCGCAGACAGGCGCCCAGTAGACGCGCCACATTCGCGTCGTTGAGACGCTGCAGCTGTTTCGCTTTATTGCGAAACTCTTTGCGCATGTGATCGGGTGCGCCGGGACGCAGCGTTGCGACAGCGACGAGATTGGCGCTGGAATACAAAAAGAATTGAGATTAAATTGGTTTGTTAATTAAAAGAACTTTAAACAAATCAATTAATTGCTAAACTTGGCTGGAGTAGTAAAGAGCGTAAATAACCTGGAGTACTCAGGGGCTTTTCGGAGTATAGTTTTATATACGGAGTGCTCTGTAATGGTGCCTTGCTTTAAATAAATTTAATTAAAAATGAGTTTCCAATATGACACAACAAAGTCTTAAGTTGAATGTCTGAAAAAGAAGTCTTCGAAGCTTAAGAAAGCTTTAAAAAAGCTTTGGAAACATTCAATACAGTTCTAAACTGATCGCACATGTGATCTTTACAGCTTTAATTTCTACAAAAGCTTAAACAAATTTCAAAAAATACTTCGGAAGTTTTTGTTTAAACTTTTAAAGCTTTCATATATAAACATCATTGCTCTTTAATAATATAATTTTGAATTGAGCTTTTAACTTAAACAAAATTTAGTATTATTATAAATTGTTTGATATCTATAAAGCTGATCTTTAAGTTTCTAAATTTTTAAAGCTACAACTTCAATTAGAAGAATTTAAAAAAAAGGTTTGAAAGTTCAAAAACTTAAGTTTAGCAAAGCTCGGTTCAACTTAATGTATAACCTAATTTTTTTGTATAAAATATGTGCAAGATTTAAAAAGCTTAACAAACCACAAAAGCGACTAAGCACAACAACAAAAGCTCAACATGAACGTGTACTTTTGAAACACTGTGTGAAGTATCACATAAAATAATAATAAACCCTTTAGGATGCAATACGAGGACAAAAAAAAAAGAAGAGCTCTCCAAACCGCAATCAAAGAGTTGAAATACTAAATCTAAAATGCCGACAATGTCGTCCGTCCACAAGCGAATCAAACACGACATTTTGCATATGCGCTCAAAAACAAAACCGCAGCAGCAGCAGGCAAAAATCCGTCTAAAATTTCAGGCAACAATGGTTGACAACTCCAAAACCACAATGCTTTAATACACTCAAAAGTAAACACACACATATACACATTCTGTCAGCTAAAATGTAATGGGGGGGATGGTGTTTAAAGTGGGTTGGGCGCAGGGCTACAAATGGCAACTCCACAAGCTTATCAGAAATTCCATTAAAAAAGTTGTTCCTGTTTCGTACCTTTGATTTCGTTTGCGTTTAATTGAAGCTTTTATTACATGCGGCTGTCATCAGGAACTGTTCGCTTTCCTCCCCCTCCTCCTCCGCGTCCTCCTCTTCGTCCTACCATTTTTAACCTGCCCCCTTTTAACCCACAGTTCCACTCTTACGCTGTAATGTCGTTATTGTGCTTCTTGTCTCTTTTGTGCGTTGTTTTAGCATTTTCAATTGCGATCCTTCTCTTTCGCACTTCTGCGCTCGAAATTGTTTTCCAGGTTATTTTGCTGTCGCACCATCCATCCGTCCATCCGTCCATCCATCCGTCCGTCTGTCTGTTCGTCTGTCCGTTTGCCCGCCTGTCTGTATTATAATTTTCATTTGTGGTCAACAATAAAGTCCTTCTGGTGTCTGATAACTGTCTATCCAAATGTCTATCAATATTTTATCAGGCTGTCGCAGTTTATATCCGTCTCTTTTTGTTTTTTGTTGTTGTTGTCTCTCTCTCTACTAGGAAATCCTCTGCTATACACTTAGACAGCTACAGACGTGCATACAAACACATAAAACACACACGCACCTGAAGTTTGTTTTCAGTTTTGTTCATTAGTTTCTTGGTGTATATATGTATGGGTTTTAAGACTGGTTTTGTGTTACTAGGCAATTTCAATTCATATACAAAAATATCGCAAGAGTGGTTGAAATTGTTTGCAAACTTTAAAATTGTTTCATTTCACATTGAATTTTTTTTTTAAATTTTTTAAAATATTCTTGAATAATTTTCTAAATATTTTTTTTTTTTAAAAACCAGCTTAATGTATTTATTTTTATGTCTGTGTGTGTGTGTGTTGGAGTGTGTGACTTTGACTTCTATCAAATATCACATTTTCAATAACAGCAGGAAGGACCCAACCATCCCGCTCGCAGGCAGTGTTCGAGTGTGTGAGTGCGTGTCATTGCATTTGAGTGCTTTTAGCATATAAGCAAGTTAATTATTTCATTTGTCCTGCCAGTCGAACTGTCCGTTTGTCTGTCTGTGTATTTTACTCTTACGTTATGCAGTTGCGGTTTTATGAATTTTATAATATTGAAAGTTAAGTTATTTCATGTGTTTTGTGATTGACATGTGCATAAATTCATTTTGTCGGTATTGTCAACTTTTCGAAGCGATAATTTTCGGTTCGATGGGGAAAAAATGGTTTTTACTAGTCTGAAGAAACTTTGGAAAAGGGGTTAAGTATCTGGATCTAACCTTAAAAAAGTTTTATATTATATATTCTCTTATGTTGTAATTTAACCTTCCATTTGATATACGACGTCGGAAGTATCTCATCGCGACATTAGCGTAGAATTGAGTTGGCAAGTTGAGGGGCTTAAAAAAATCTCTCCATTTAATGTTATTGAGTTGATATCTTGGATACAAATAAAATATCTTAAAAGTTCTTATTGGTACTTTTGTAATGTTCCTAAGTTCATCTCCTTTTCTAATTAAATAAGTAATATTTAGAGTTTCCGTTGCTAAGATCTAAACTTAAATGTTGCAGTGGTTTCGCTCTTGAATTTATTAAATACTGAACACAAGAAACCAATCGACTAAGAGCACTCTCACACACACACACGCATATACACCCACACACACTTACCTTAATCCCTTCGTCTCGCACAAGTGCAGCTCACCGAATACACCGCAGCCCAGTTTCTCGACAATGACCAGAGATTGACGTGGAAATTCCAGAACTTGGCAATTGGCCTGCTCCTCACTGACATCGCCGCTGGCTGCTGTAAAATCGCCGCCCATTTCCAAAGTGTAATGATGCAGCAGCGACGACATCGGTTTGCCGCCCAATGTGCTTGAACCGTTATTACCATTGCCGGTCGGTGTGGTGGCTGTCGAGGCGAGACTTGCTGTCGCACTGCTACTGCCAGCACTGCCGCCTCCTCCACCGCTGCCGCCGCCGCAGCCTAAACCATTTGGCAGTGTCATTGCCGTCGTTGCTGATGTCGACGTCGTCATTGCGGCTATCGAATTAGAGTTTGGTTTGGAAATTGCCGATGCGGCATAATATTTCTCGGTGGGCGGCAGCGACGCTGCTCCAGCTGCTGCTATTGCTGGTGGCATTGGTGGCACCGGTGGCGGCGGCGGCAATTTCGGTTGGAACATGTTGTTCAGCGTGTTGCGTGCTGCGGTAGCTGTGCTGTAATTGCTGCTGCTACCACCACCACTGCCGCCGATGATGATGCCGCCGCCGCCGCCGCTATAGAGCGAATTTGATTTCTGACTGGGCAGGAGATCTTGCATATGTGGCACAGCATATTCTTGGCAAACGATATCGGGAACATCTGGAAATGGAGTTTTAATGATGGTATTTGTAATAACGATTTTATGGATTTTTATGTGGAACCAAAATTTAAATTTCTATAATCTAACGTTGCAATTAGTCTGATCTGACTTGGTTTTCATGTTCTAAAAGTTCAAAAATCTGTTTACAACCCAAATAATTCTATCAAATAACCTACAACCTCCAATGCTCTAACTACAGACGGAATCCACATAGACACTCCCACCCCATATACCAGCTTTACATCCAACAACTCATTTCGAGGTCAATTCGAAACCTTACAGAATGCAGCTGGGCATTCTGAAGAGAATGGAAATCTCTTAAAGGCTACCAAAACGCAACGCAACGTTGCCACACATTTTCGGGACAACGGAAAAACTTAAGACAAAACAAATTGAATGCATGCCGAGGAGTCGAAAACTTTTGTCATTATCGTTTATTACAATGCAAGAAACTTTGGCAAATAGTCGTAGTAGTGCCAAACATAAACCCAATCCAACCCAGACCCAACACAAGCTAACCAAAACTAAGCCGAGCCCAACTGAAGACAAGAAACGACATGCAAATCTATGTGCGAGGAGCAAGACGGCGGCAGGCACTGCGCTGAGTAATGACATTGCACTCGAGGAAGAGCAGGGCAAGGGTAGACGACACTGGCGTACGAATTTAAAACTTAAAGATGGCCAAAAGACGTAAAAGTCGAGGAGCTAAAGTGTTGGCGCTGCAATTAATTTCATTTTTCCTGACTAAATGGGAAAAGTTCTAAAACTAACAAATGCCAGAAAGCAGTACGAGTGGTGCGGGGGGGGGGGGGGGGTGGGCACGGAAAGTGGGGATGAATGGGTTAAACATAATTCAATGTCTTGGACGCACGGACGGAGAGACGCGCAGACTCACAATCAGAGTCGTCGTCGTCGGAAAAAGCTCACATATGCAAATTCTCAGACATGCAAATGTATGTTTGTCTTTGTCATACACAAACACACACACACACAGAACAAAAAAACATACGGACGTTGGTTTTAAAGTTTTTGGCGGGCAAAATAGAAAAGTTGTTGTTTTCCTCGAGTTTGAATGGGAAATTGAATTTAAGAATTTTGTCGGATCTTCTGCATACATAAAGTCCAAAGTTATGTTGTAAAGCGGCGGAGGAGGCACGTTGGGAGATTTAGTTTTCGCGTTTGGGTGAGGTTAAATATAAGGTTTACGAGGTTGTAAACATTTCGAAATTTGTTTTAGAGAATTCAGTCGATTTCCAAACAACTAAAATTGGATGGCTTCAAAGGTGCAAGCAGTGGGCTGATTCCAGTTTATAATGTCCAATGGTAACAATTTCCAGGCTTAAATCGATAAAGATGCATTGTAAAAATTCTACTATTTGGCCAAATAATCTTTTCATAGTCCAACAACACGTAGCTTCACTTTAAGTTAACGTTCCAAGTTACTGCTTCAATTTAATGGAATTTCAAACTGTCTTACCGCAACACGCAAAACCGCAGAACAACGCAACGGAACGCAAAAAAAAAGTTATGTTGCAAACAAAACATCACAGCAACAAATAACTGCAGGCAAAAGCAAATATTGCTGGTTTCAAAATGCCCTCGAGTAATATAAAACAACAACAATGGCGTCGTCAACAGCTGGAATTCCAGCTGAGGTAGTAACGTAGTCGAGAACTGTGAGGGTGGACAATGGACAGATGGGCAGTGGAGACATCATAAAGTCATAACAACAAAAACAACAACGACAACATTCATAGTAGCCACAACAACAACAACAACGACAGCAACAATGATGTCAACAATGAATTAAACAGTTTTAAACGCCATCAGAAGCCAACAATAAAGGACACAATATACAACAATAACTCCGACCAACAGTCGCTGCCTGAGAACAACAACAATCCAATATGGCGTCTATACGTATGAGCAACTTAACTGCTCCTTGAGGAGCCGCCGCACATTAGAATTCATTACAAATTGCTTTTGTCTAACGCGAGCGAGAGATGGGCGCTCGCGATGTTGTTCAAAAAGTTGTTGTCCAGCGAATTCGGTGGTTGTTACTGCACCGGTTATGCGATGTTTTTGTTTTTGTTTTTTCTTTTTATTTCTTTTTTTTTTCTTTTTTTGAATTCCATCGTGGACTGGCCACATTCGATATGACATGCAGGACAATTAAAAGCGAACATGCCGTATGTGTTGCACGTCGAATGAAATTAGAAAGAATTTGTTTGACATGCAATATGCCGGGGCAGTAGTGGAAATTGCCTTTGTCCGATGTCGTTGGTTGTTACATCGTTGTCGTTGTCGCTGACAACTGCAATTCAAAATTATTCCCCTCGGGGGCAACGAGCGACGTGTACCATGACAAAAATTGTCACATCATTCGGTGATAGTCGAAAAAAACAAGCGGAGTAAAAAAAAGAAATAAGCTAGAAACGACCGAAATAACTCATAACTTCGAGCCAAACTCACAGTCAACATGTTGCAAGCTAAATTAATCATAGTTTGGTTTTTTTTTTCTCACAGTTTATGTTTGTTGCTTCGTCGACTTGCTTCTTTTGGCATTTGCATGTTACATGCCAGTAGTCTGGCCGTAGCCGTGATGTTGCCCCAGAGTGTGCAGCATTAAACTGAGGGTCGGTCGGTCGTACATATCACACACACCATTATCAGCGGAACCCATCACCAACACCAGCGTCACTTCCCTTAACCTTTATGTTGGTAACAAACCATTATTTGACTACCGCCCTTTGATCGTTTCTACACTCCAAAAAAAAATCAGAATTTTTAATAATTGTGAAATGTCTCAATTAACATTTTAACATGTAAAATTGATATTACCATCACTCAATAAGCTTTAGGCCATATGACCAATGTTAAATTGAAATAAGTTCAGCGCTATTGTAATTTTAACATTAACTTCATGTTAGTTTCTCTGTATGTATCGGAGTAAGTATGTACCTGTATAGTCTGGTGTTACATGCTGTCGCTGCAGGTCATTCATCGAACAACCGCTCGCTGCACTCGTGTACATGTTCACGTTGAAGGGCTCATGGTAGAGGCTGCTCTTGTCAATCGACTCATTGTCATCCATGGTGACCGGCTGCGAGAAGGTGAAACAAATATTAGAGATAGAAAAAAAAATAATAAAGAAAGGTTACATTTAGTGTTGATAGTATGCCATGGAGCAGTGCCATGGTGCAGTGGGTAAGTTGTAGAGTTAGGTGGAAATTGTGTTTTAGGTTTAATCATCTTTTGGTTCTGGTTTTTGTGTTTAGCTTTTTTTATTTCGCTTCGGTTTTTTAATCTAAAGTTGTGCAATTGTTTGTGGGAACATGTTGTCATGTCATGCTGGAATATGATACATATATGGCATATGCAGTTATTGTGGTTCTAAATATTTTCCTGTTTTTTTTTGTTGGGTTATTAGTGTTTGACATGAATTTTGGGTGGTTGTGAAAGTAGGTGGTGTACTCGTATGATTGGATGTGGTTGAGACAAATTTGTGGACATCTTTATAAATTCAAAGAATTCGATTTAATTTACATTTGACTTCGGAATAAAAATATATGGACTCGGTTGAAGGATTTTTTAGTTCCATGTTTAGGTTTCTTGGTTCTACAAACATTTTTGATCAACCACCTAATTATTAAAATGAGATAAAAAATGTGATTTGAGAAATATTTTTTGATTTTAAACCAGAACTTAATTATTATTCATAGTAGTTGTGGGAGTGGAGACTTGGGAGACTAGCCACTAATGCAAGTCGCATAATTAATGTCACGATCTTTTGATTTAAGTGGTTGAGATCAGTGCTGAAATCAGCCTGAACTGTTGAGGAATTTTAGTATGCTATACAGTGGTATGTCAAAGAGTTCTTCTAGGGAAAAATGACAAGCGGAGTAAGGAGTGCAAAGTCTGACACTTGTCAGAGCCGGACATTCACAGAAGCGGCTCTGGTGCACTGGGGTATTTTTTTTATTCATAATTTATTTATTTAAAAAACTTAATTTGAAGAAAATATTTTTGTTATTAATGACAAACTCAACTGACTTTTGACCAAGTCTGTAGGACAAAAGAATAAGACTTTAGAACAAATGACTTTAAAAACAATTCCACTTATGATTATTGGTTAAAAAAACAAGACTTGATTTCAAAATTTATGGTTTTCAATTACGAAAATATTTACCAATTCTAAATCTTTTTGATTTTATGAAAAATTTCGAATTCGGAAAAAAATTTCGGACCTTAAAGAAATATTGATTAAATATCGAAACTTTTGGTTTTGAATCGAGATTTCGTGCCCATATAAACATTTATAAAATTGCTAAACAAATTTCAGATTCTGACTTCAACTTAATTTGTTGGAAAAACCAAATTTAAATAATCTCTGATTACATATCACGGACTTTGTTATTATTTTCAACCTAAACAACACGCTCTGGCGCTCAACAACTTACCTTCAGGCCGTTGCAATTGAGTCGCTTGTCAGCGCCACCTAGTGTCTCCGGATTGAAATTATGCTGGAATGCATCCAAAACATTGCTGCCGCGTCCGCCGCGTTTATTGCGCGCAATTATCAAAAGTATTGCGGCGACCAACAGCAAAATAATCGTGGCAAGGACGGTGATTATCACGCCAACGAAACTCGGTTCCGGTTCCTGGTCGATGGGTTTCGGCGAGATAACTGTGCAACAACGGCATCACAATGGAAAAACGAATACAGAAAGAGAGAAAAAGAAAAGAAAACATTAAAAAACTCGCTGCCGACAAAAATCAAATAAGAAGAAGAATAGCAAAAAAAAAGTAATAAAAAGAAAAAAATCGGTCATACTGAAAGGGTTTGCAACCAGCGCCAATTGTGGCCAAGAATGACGAAGAAACATGCAAATTGAAAATATTTCATATAACCAACAAAAAATTATAAATAAAATAAAATGGTTGATGCGAAAAAAATACGAGGGTATCCCACAGTGGCGCTCTGCCGAGTGTCTTCTACTTGGGCATGAAAAATAATGAAAAATGTTGTGTGTGCGAAAGTTGCGCCGACATTTCTAGTTTCCGTAGTTTTTCGCCCCTCTCCCCCGACCCCCCAAACATTTTCCGGCCAAAACATTTTTCGGTATGGGTTGGCAACATTTTGCGCTAACGTGGCGCGAAAAATGGAAAATACTTGTAATATTTTTCCGGCTTTATTGTTGTGTGCGCCATTTTTTATTTTTGCGCTTATTTTTGTTGCTTCTTTTTTTTGTTTTTCTTCGTTTTTGTATGTATGTATGTATGTATGTATGTATGTATGTATGTATGTATGTATGTATTTGTGGTGATGTTGCCGGCGTGTATATTTTGGTACAATTTTTATTTTTGGTGTGAAAATTGCAAAATAGAATTTCAGTTGGGGGGTGGGGCGAAGGTTGGGTTAAAAAGAACAAAAAAAAAAAAGGAGACATAAAAAAAGAACAAAACCGAAAAGTGGATTTTTAGCGGAAAACATGATTTGTAGATTTTTTAATATCTACTCTACTACGAAAAAGAAAAAGAAAATAGAAAGGAGAACAAAAAAAAAACGAAAAAACAACCGCCCGACAACGAAGAGTCATGTTAGAAACTTTGGTAAAAGTTTGGAAAGAAAAAAGTTTTCAAATCTCGGTATCTCTTTAGGTGGATCAAATTTGGGCATAAAATGTTCACATTTAAAAACTTCCAAAGTTTCATTTTTTCACTGCCCCAAACTTGTTGTCAGTTTCCAATAAATCCCGCATATTCCAACCGGCAGAAAACAAATTTTTAATAAAATTTTTTGAAAAATAAATTTAACAACAATTAATATTTAATAACAACAATTTTTTTTAAATACAACTTACTCAGCGGCGTCTGTGAACTGCGTTCGCCCATTTTTCCACCGGCGCTGACAACTCGTTCGACTTCATCGCGTTGCAGCGGATATTCTGCGGTATCTTGCGGCGATGCGTTGCCGTTGAAGTCCTCATCCGTAAAATTACCCAATACCGGCACTGCAACAACAACAACAACAACAAATTGCAAAATAATAATTCTTTTGTTATTATTTGTGCGAGTATATTAAAATGTTGTACGTGTGTGGGTGGGAGTGTGTGTGGGTGATTAAAAATGTAAAATGTTGCAATGTGGACAAAAGGATATTTTAACGCTTTACTCAATGTACTTGTATTTTTTGTTGTTGTTGAGTAGAAAATTGAAATTATTTAACAGTTTATTTGGTCGGGCATAAATTTTGTGGCAGGATAAATAAAAAGTCAAGTTTTGGAGCTATTTAAAAGCTCTTAATTGAATACAACAACAATAACAAACATTTGAATACAAATTTGATCTAGTTGGAATAATTATAACTAAATATTTTAATCTCTTGGGTAAGAAAGTACTCCGGAGTACTCAAGGTTGCATCGTTGGGTTTGAATTTTTACTTCAGCACAAAAATATGCAACAAAAACCAAATTTAATTGATTGATATAAGGAAAGTATTTTAAAAATTCTAATCACAAGTAACATTAAAGTTTGTAGAGTCAAATAATCATTCTCATTCTTTGAAATTAATAATAAAGGTATTCATGCGAACGCCTAAAATCCTCGTAAAAAGTCTTAAACTGCGTAGTTTTACGCCTTCCTAAGAATTCTCTAAAATCATATGGAAAATATTTTTTACATCCATCAATGTGAATATCGATTTTGACATTGGTTTCTAATTACAGTCGTGTCTAGATAAAGTGAACTATAATAATTATTGCAAGGGCTTTTCACAGTATTGAGGTTGTTCACTATATCAAGGTTAACATTTTTGCTCAAAAACTCGTTTTATTTGCTCAAAATACACTTTTTGTATATGAATTCAAAAGATCATTTAAATAAATTTTAAGTGTTCCCTATTCAGAGTAGTCCATGTACAAATCTGAGTGTTCACTATACCCAGACATTACTGTATGCTCATATCACTAATTAATGATATAATAAATTGTTTTAGTTTCTTGTTAAATATTTTTGTACTTTTGTAAATTTAACATATATAACCAAATTTAGAACACTTTACACATATACCATAACTTATAAATAAATAAATTTATTTATTCATTAAAATTAAGCAGCATAAAATATTTCCAGAATTTTTTATGTTATCCAGTGGATATCTTTCTCATTATTAGCCGACAAGAAAAGTTAGCTTTAGGACTAAGAATCATCATAAAGGTATACAATTTAACAACCCTAACGACTCCCTAACCGTTCATAAACAATATTAGACTAACAAAAAAAGGCCTGAAGCACAAAGTCCATGTGCAATTATTACAGAAAAAGACCCGCAAAACCCCCAGTAAGTCATAGTCATCAAGCCGGATAAAAGAATTCCTATATGAGCAACAGCAGAATAAGCAATTGAAGTCTTCAAATCAGTTTGACGTATCAAACAATCTAATCTAATTAATACCCCTCCAACTAAACTAATACTAAATCAAATAAAATTAAATTGTAAACCTGTTAACTGTAAAAATGAATACACTCGCAATAATCCGTACCCTCCGAACTTTAACATAATCCCAGGTAAAATTATAGAACCTGCAACAGGAGGTTCCACATTTGTCTTAGGAAATCACAAATGAACTAAAAATATAGGCATTTTAGTCCTATAGTTCTATTTAATTAACGAAAGCTTTTGCTGACATAAGGCACTCCTTTTTATATAGGTACATATGTATATATGAATGTAAGAGATACTTCTTCCTTTTACTTCTCTTTGTAAGCAAGATTGGTAGCAATAAAATATTTCATTACACGCTTTTTTTTCTCTATTGCAGATGTAATGCCTTCGGTTGTGTAGTAAATGAAGTAGCAATATAAATTAAGTAAGTCTAATTTACAAGCTTACGACCGATTAAATATTTTATTGCTGAAATATTGGCTTCTCTTGTGATGTGAATGAAGTAGCAATTAAAAATTTATTGTGGAATATATAGCATACTAGTTGACTTGGCAAATTTCGTGCCGCCCAAAATTGATTTTTGGATTAAAATCATTTCGAGTATATACAATTCCACACGATCCGTTCTTGAGTGATACGTGTTCATAGGTATGCAACTTTGTTTTATATACATATATAGATAAATGAAGCGAGTCTGGAAGCAATAATATTCTCCATTGCACACTTATGTCTGGGTAAAATTTAAAGCAAAAATATTATTTTATTCTATTGCTGAAGTATCGCCTTCTCTTGAGAAGTGAATGAAGTAGCAATCAAAAATTAATTACGAAATATGTGGCAAACAGAAGTAAGCGATATAACTGTTCCTTTTGGATACTCGTCCTCCAACTTGCTTTCAATTCCAGCATAGTCCAGCTACATTTAAACATTTTTTACTTTTCTAATTATTATTAATTAGTTTTAAATTATGTACCGAAATAAAATCTTTGTTAAAATTTTGTCTACTTTAGCAAACAATTTCCATAGGTAGATAATTTTTTTTTAAATCCAAATCCATCATAAAACTTCGCTACATAGTTGGTTCCAAATTGCGCTGGGCAATAACTGCTCAGTGCGCGCTTCTGCTGCTGCTGCTCAATTTAGTGTTTGTGCAGCGTTGCCACATTTCCACGACTCACGTCAAGTGGCGACCATCAAAAATCACTCAAACTGCCATCCGGCTCGCTGCTCGCTCGCTTGCACTCAAAATGTCCCGTTATTCGGTGTTGCGCCATTTTCCTTTTTTTTTTTTGCTTCGCTTGCTTCACTCTGGCGCTAAGAGAAGTAGTAGTGGTTTTTTGTTGTTGTTGTTGTTGCTGCTTTTGCCCATTCGTTTGTTGGTGTATTTTAGGTTGATGTGCTGATGACATAAAAACGCTCATTAATCATAATAACCGCACCTAATTACTTTGCTCCTGGGCGGACTGCTCCTTGTGCTCCTGCTGCCTGCTCCTGCTGCTATCACTGCTACTGGAGCTTGCCTGCCTGGGCCGGAGTAAAGTGCCGCCGTAATGACCGCATCGCATCGCATCGCATCACTTTACTCACTCTGTCGCACTTTGGCGCACTTACTTGCTCCTCGTTCGCCAGCTCCCTCACTCACTCACTTAGTCAAAAGAACAAACAGAAAAAAAAAAAAACAAAAAAAAAACTAGTGGCTGCTGTAAAAATGGAAATCTTGTAATGTCGCCCATTACAGCCGGAAGTTTTCTACGGCCAGGCCACTTGGTGCGGTGCGGAGCGGTGGCATCGCATCGCATCGCATCGCAATCTGCAAAAATGTTAAAACAAAAAAAAACAAAAAAAAGTAGAGAAGCAGCAAGCAGTGTGGCAGGCAGGCAGTAGAAAATCCGCTTCCGGCTGCTAAATGACGGATGCGGTTAGGTGCACACAATGGCTTCCAGTGCCTCATTCTGTTCTGCCCGCCAGATGGCGATTGTGGTGAATTTGGTGAAAACGAGGTTGCAGCAGCAGCAGCAGCAGCGCATTTTCCCAACTGCTGCAGTTTGGCTTTTTATGCGAAAAATCGCATTCGTCTCTTTTGTTGTTTTTTTGTTTGTTTTTTTAAGCGGTTTCTCCAAGTTGAAAGGTTATAAATTAAGGTTTGTGGTGGAAAAAAAAAGTTGATTAAGATGAAATTGTTGAATAAGTTAAATAAGTCGCATGAGACATTTAACATTCGGAGTGATTTTATATATATACATATGTACATTTGTCTGTAAGTTTACATACTCGTAGTATAAAAAAAATATGTATTAAATTTGTAGCATACACCGATAACTTTAAGAGTGTGATGTGAAGTTTAACTGATAGTTTGGATGTACTACTTGGTTATTTACTGGTCATATAACCGATTTCTTGCTCCAAGCAAGCGAGGTTTGATTTTGCTCATCTTGTAAACAGAGATTTAAAAAAAGAAAAAATTTTTATGTACAATTTTTTTATGAAAATTTAACGTTGTGTCATGTAGATATAACATGATATTGTTGCATTAATTTAACATGATGCATTGTTATTTGAATATGGTGTAGTGTTAATTTAACATGATTTATAATTTTAAATTTAGAAAATTAATAAAATAATACTAATTTGTTGTTGTTAATTTAACATGACTATTATGAAATCAACAGAAAGTGTTAATTTAACATTATTATTTTTAATTTAACATGATTATTGTTAAAGTAAGAGACAGTGTTAATTTAACGTGATTATTATAGTATATAATCAGCAGAAAGTGTTAATTTAACATGAAAGTGTTACTTTGAAATTATTATTGTTAATTTAACATGATTATTGTGAAATCAACAGAAAGTGTTAATTTAACATTATTATTGTTAATTTAACATGATTATTGTTATTTTAACATGATTATTGTTAAATTAACACTTTCAAAGATTTTGTAGCATATTTATGGGCGTTGGCAAATATTTATCTATAAAACTGATAACTTCATGTTAATTTTACATGATTTTTTGTTTGCTGTGTTTAGAAAGCAGAGAAGTATTTTTCCAGTTTTAATCTGATATCTCATTAAATGCTCGAATGGACAAATGTCCCGGATAGACACTTTTAAGTACCATTTTTTTAACTATTTCAAATTGTAAAGCACAGCGAATGGATTTTCCAATGACTCGCGTCTCGTTAAGAGTTTTTCTTTTTATTTAAAATAACAGGCGAAACTTTCATAACAAATACAAAATTTATCGCACCACTTTAGAGAATCACTCAATGTCGACAGCCATCCAACCATTGTCTGTATTATTTTCACTTCCGTTTCCTGCGTTCGCACAATTACCACCTTCAGCCAGCCATGAGAGATACAAATACAAATAGAAGTAAAAATATAAAAGAAATCCAAACTGTCCACGCTGTGAATAATTCCAGAAGTGTTTGTCAAAAATGTTCGTTGTCGCAAATCGCCGACGGTTGTTGCTGTTGTTGTTGTTGTTATTGTTTGCATAAAGGATTTCTTTCTTTCGTATGCATTTCTATCACCCGCTGCCGACTTCGTGCAGTCCTACCCCACAGCCCAGTCGAAGAGGACCATCCCCGCCCCCTTTCCGCTGTCACTTAGGACTTCTGTTCTGCTGTTTGTTTACAATTTGAATATTTTTTGACATTTTATTCTAAATATTTTCGTTCGTTTTTTTTCTTGATTCGCATATTTTGACAGTGCAAAAAAAAAATGCAAATTTTCGCTGCTTTTGTTGTTGTTGTTTTTGTTTTGTTTGTTATTTTGGCATTGATTTTGAGCTGCTCGAGTGGTTTGCTTTTTCATTTTGAACTTTTTTTTCTGTCGCATTTTTTCATAGCATACTTTTGTTCGTGTTGCTTTTTGGGTTTTTCTGTTTTGTTTTGTTTACTTTTCAATGTTGAATTTTAGATTTGAATGCTAAACAAACAAAAGAAAAGAAAATTTTCTATGCAAAAAAATGCAAAAAAAAAAGTACCGAACTTAACTTAGGGACGGACAGAAAAAAAGGATTTGTTTTGTATACACAAAATATTTAAAAATTGATGCGAAACTTTTTAATGTCGCGCATATTTTGTCTTGCCTTTTTTTTGTGGGGGACACAAACAATTTTTTTTGTAAATTTAAGCACAACAATGGAAAAGTTGTTGCCTCAATTTTGTGGCACAAAAATTTAAGACTGGGCGTGGAACGAAAAAAAAGATCATTGGGCTTTGTTGGGGTTGCTGCCTGCTATTCCTCTGGGGTGCAATTTTAATGGTGTCCTTGAAATGTTCAAGCAGACAAATGAGTTAAAAAGTTTGTCAAATTAAAACAAAAAGGAAAATTGGGTATTTCGTCTAAGCTTAAAGCCAGCAAAGGGATTTAAAATAGAAATTTTATCAATTAAATTTAAAAAAATTTGAAAACTTTGTAAATATTTACAAATAGCTTAAGACTAGAATTTATTCTGAAGTTAGTGATAACTTAATATAAACTTATATCGTAAATTTGAAGAATTAGATTAGATGCAGCTTTAGCCCCTGAAAAGCTTTTTATTTAAGTTTAACAAATATGGGTAAAGATCAGAGCTTTATGTTAATAAATCTTTTACAATAAAAATTGTTATTAATAAAAAGCTTTCTTATTTTATAATTTTCAATGAGCTTTTTTTAAATACTCGTTTTTTGGAAATACGATCCCGCACCTAGTAAGGTAGTTAAATCTGCGTCTAGCCACCGCTGGACAAGTGCAAAGAATATATTTAGCCTTTTCCTGTTCCTCTTGGCACATCTATTTTGTTTAGATGAAAATTGAGTTTACAGTGTACCTATAATAGTTCACTATAGAGTTTAATGTCATTTCTGCTGAGGTTAAGAATAGCTTCTACCTTGATACTCGTATGTACTGGGTCAATGAGTCTTCTTGACTACCGCATGCCTGTTTGGTTTCTTCAAGCTGCTCAAGTAGACTTTGTTTTTTCCATACACGTTTCAAGTTATTTATGAAGCTACTGTGTACTCCATAGAAGGGTTTCGGACCTATGAACGGAGTCTCTGCACCCTTCTTTGCGAGAGAGTCCGCTATTTCATTGTTAATGCCCCTCATGTCCCGGCACCCATATCAGAGTTCCTCACTGCTAGAGAATGTTGAAAAGTTTAAGACAATCCCAGACCAGCTTTGATTGGAATGAGAAGTTTATAAGTGATTTGTTAAGTTAATCTTTATATGCTTTTAAATTAAAAGCTTAAAGCTCTATAATTTTTATGATATTTACTATAAAGTTTTTAGACTAGACCTTTGAAAGCTTTTTGTCTTCGTTGCTATGTAAGATTTTAAGCTTTTTTAGTAATTTATATTTCACTTAGTGCTTTCAAAAGTTTAAAATATAATAACTTTTTTAAAGATTATACTCGATTATACTCAAATCATTTAAAAATTAAACTTTTTCTTTTATTTATACAAAGTAACGTTAATTCAACTTAAACAAAAAGTGAAAATTCTTCTCTTCCATTGTCTGCACTTAATCGCGTTAAAATGTTTTATTTCTTTTCAATTAAAACAAAACAAAAATTGTGAAAATTTTACTCTTATGCGCCACTCAAGGACACTTGCAATTGACAGCCAGCCATAAGCGATTACTCCTTCACACACACACAAACGATTACTTTTCGCTTGATCTGTTTTCAATTGCACTATTTGCGTCTTTTTGATGCAAAAATTTCAATTAGAAAGGATTATGCATTTTTTTTTCTCGTTTTCGTTTTTTCCTTTTGCAGTTGGCAAATTGAAAAGGATATGAAAATGAAAATGGAAATTGGAAGCGAAGACAAAAATCTACCAGAGAGTTATCGATTTGTTGCAATTTTTCAGCGCTGTTCGCCGGGAAATTGGGTTAAAGCGTACACCGCGAAATTTCTTAATTAACTCGTTTTGAAACCGAATATTTTAAGTATATTTTTATATTTTTTTATTTATTGTGAAAAGTAATCAATTATAAGAAACGTATAAGTTTGAATTTATTTATATTTAAAAAAACGAGATTTAAAGATTTTGTGAACTAGGAAATACTGTGAAACATTTTTTTTGAGAATTTTCTGAAACGATTACACAACTCGTCAAATATTAGTTTCTCAAGCTAATCGATATGTTAAAACATTTATGTACGTAGAGTTTTGAAAAAAGTAACCATATAAGTAACGTTTAAAAAATTGATATCCTTTTCATCACTAGACAAGCACCTAATCTCATATGCATAAAACAATAAAAATATGAAAAGTAGAATTTTGACAAAGTAACCATGTAAGTAGCGGTTAGAAAATTAAATTCTTTACACCACAAGAAAGTACCTAAATTGAAATGTAACAACAAAAAGGTAGAAATAAAAATTTTGAAAAAGTAACCATATAAAATTATATCCTCTTCAACACTAGTAAATAACTTTCAAGAATTTATAGCATTTTCACCACTAGACAAGCCCCTAATCTGATATGTATAAAACAATAAAAAGGTGAAAAATAGAATTTTGATAAAGTAACCCTATAAGTAACGGTTAGAAAATGATATTCTTTTCACCACTAGTAAGTAATTTTAAAAATTTTTCATCCTTTTCATCACTAGACAAGGACCTTATCTAAAATTTATAAAATATTAATACGGTGAAAAGTAGAATTTTGGCAAAGTAACCATGTAAGTAACGTTCAAAAATTGATATTTTGTTCACCACTAGACAGGGATCTTTTTTAAAATGAATAAAATAATGAAAAGGTGAAGAGAGCTTTAATAATAAATTTTTTATTGCATGTATAAATGCCTAATATAATTTCTTTGTTGTATTAATTTTTTGCAAAATCGCTTTTAATTTCAGTGTAGGATTTTCTGTGAAAATCCTTTATTATCCTTTAGAAGGAATACTTTGCCTTTTCACTTGCCCGTTCGTTCGCTCGTTCATTCGCTGCTGTGCTCATTCGATTGCAAATTTCAAATGCACAAAAGTAATGCAGCTCATTTAATTTGCACAATATCCTTGCACACACACACACACGAACATATGCTGCAAGCGAAAGCTTCTTTTTATCTGTAGTAACTTCTGCTACTACGGATGTAGTCGGGTAGTCGGGTACCTTGATGCTTTTTTTTTTCATTCTGGAATTATCCTTTTGTGCCAGGATGAGCACAATTGCACACAAGCGCGCAAGCGAACGAAACAAAGCGCAAATGTAATGCAATGTTAAAAGGATCGTAACAAACAACAACAACTACAACAACGACTACAACAACGACTACGACAACAACAACAACTACAAAATGAGTAGCAAATATATGTAGTAAATTTCCAGTTTGAACATGGCAGTGAAAAACCTGAACGAACGTTTCTATCGAGCGAGACAAGTACGAGCGAGTATACATTGCAATTACTTCAAAGGTTTATGCAGATTTGGTGGAACGAATGTGAGATAGTTAAGTTTTGTAGTGACAACTTAAAACTTGGTTGAGAAAAGTAACCATTGTAACCGAATGATTTATAGCATTAGCATGAAAAGTAAAAAAAAATTTACGATTCAGGATTCTTTCTCAATGGTATCGAAACTTTTTTAAGTATATAAAAATGACAACAACGAAAGAGAATCTTTGCGATGTCAAATTTCAGTTATGTCAAGCTTTAACTGACCATACTAAAATAATATATACTTGTATAGAAATATAAAATCGTTTATTTTTTTGTTAAGCAATCTTTGTACTCGTATAATGTCAATGTAAATTTTTTGCTTAATAAATTTTGTATATACATTTTTTTTTGTTTTGGTCAAGTTTGAACTGACCACGTCATTGAAATCTTAAAAATTCGTTTGAATAAAATATGAGTAATCTGATAAAATATTTTAAAATAAAAATTTTGTTAGTCCTGCCTTGAGGGCGATGACTCTACAGAGCATTACTTCTGTAAGTGTCCGGCTTTTGCAAGAGCGAAACTGCGGATACTGGGTGCTTATGTGTTGAGTATGAATAACATTCATACTCTTCCAATCCCTTATCTTTTAAAATTCATCCGTGAAACTAAGAAGCTTGCGGAATAGCGTATGAACCTATCTTCTAATTTCCCTTCCAAATATTTCATTTCCTATATCTCTACCTTCTAATTTAATTTCGACACTATTCTGGATACAGCTGAGGTCCATATTCCACATTAACTCTAAACTCTAAAAAAACAATGGTCAAGTTTGAACTGACCTAGTCATCAAAGTCTTTAAATATATAAAATATTACATGAAATATATATAACATTATATTAGTATATTATATAAGCTGACAAAAGTGTTTCGTTAGAAAATAGTTTTTGCCAAATATATGTTTCAAAGATAATGTTTGGGTAATGATCAAATTTCAACTGACCATGTCATTAAATTTTTAAAAAGTTTTTGAATGAAATATACATAATCTAAAAATGAAATAATCTTATAAAAGCATTTTTGCTAAATATGTGCTTTAAAAACGAATTTTTCAATGGTCAAGCTTGAATTGACCACATCATATTAAAGTCTTAAAAAATACTTTAAATAAATTGTAAATAATAAAATGTAAGAAGTAAAAAGCGTTTGGCAAGAAAATAGCTTTCGATAAATATTTGTTTGAAATACATATTCTGGTATTGGTCAATTTTGAATTGACCACATCATCAGAGTAGTAAAACAGTTTGAAAATGTAATGTAAATATGCGGCTAAAAGCGTTGGAAAAAATTTAGTTTTTTCGAACCAATCTAAGGAACTAAGAAAAATAAATAAGATTTTCAAAGGGAAAAAAAACCGATTTATAGTATCATCGTATGTCACTAAAACAAACCATCTAAGTAACGAATAATAAAACTATCTATAAAACAATTAAGTTTAAATGTTGTGGCTTCAACATTTCCACACCTAAATACTACGAAAAAAAAACAACAAAAGCAAAAATTACAAATACTAATAACCCCATTTTCAGCGCGTATTCACACCATTTGGCTCACGGCCATAGATTTACCCTCGCGAGACTTTGTTGTTGTTGTTGTTTGTGTGTGTGTGAAGTAGTTTCGTAATTTCGCTATTTTATTTTCCACTTTGACATCAAAGCGCCAAAGTTGAAAGTTTATTTTTATTTTTATGTTTATTATTGTTTTTTAGCAAACGAAAGGGATGCCTGTCTGCCTGCCTGCCTGCATGCCACACCCCCCTTTAACAACTTTCACTTGCAGACACACACATACTCGCACTAGAACATACTAACGAGTGAGTACTGGCAATCGCAATCTTGCCATTTGCAGCAGGTGTGAAATTTGTTCGCAAAATTAAAACGCCAAGAACCAAGGCAAGGCGAGGTAAGGCAAGTTTTTGAACGTCGTCGACACCCTCGACTCCTTGAAATGGCATGCCAAGCCATGCCATGGTAACGGCGAAAGTAGTCGGTTTTTTTGCAAGCGGCGGCGTCGGCGGCGCGGACAACTTTTGGCGTAAATTGACTTTTAAATTTGTCACAATTTGCTTTTATTTGCTTTATTGATTTCTTTTCGACATTTTCGTTTGACTTTTGTTATTTCTTACGAGGATTTTGTTGTTGTTCTAAACGAGAAACTTAATCAAAAGGATTTGAAAGTTTTTCCGAAGGCGACAAATGTGGAACAAATATCGAAACGAAGGTTATCGACGAGCGTTTAAAATAATTTAAGAATTGCCTGACAACTTAATTACATTTTTTCTATAACTACGAAATATTATAAAAATCATTCGAAAATACTTTGAGTACTCAATAGTTTTAAATTTCCTAAAGTAACCACACCCACTCGTTACTGATAAAAAAAAAAAAAAAACTGAAACAGCTTGTGAAACTTACCCGATATGAAGGTGATCTCGCTCAACATCATCCAACGCGAGGCAAAGTACAAATGCACTTGTAGATACCGACCGAGACGATGGTGCAGCTTGATGGTCACGTCGCGAGCATGATCCAACACGGTGTCGGGCATATAGGAGAACTGTACTGGTTCGCTGGCAAACTGACGTCCGCCCATGCTGAAGAAGACTTTGGCGTGCACGAACACCTGCGAAACGAAAGACAAAGCGTTAAACGTATGGTCAGTCAGACATGTGGCAACAAAACGAGTTCGAGTTTGGCATAACAATTACGGATATCAGGTAACAGGTAAGGGGTACAGGTCTAAGTAATCACAGTCACTCACGCGTTTGCATTCAAATACGGAAGTTCTTTCGTATTGTTATTGTTGGCTTAATGCTGCCAAATTGGGCGTTAGATTTTTGTTCTATTGTCTTTCGGTTAGCGAATTGATATGCTCGTCGCGTAGCGGATATGAGGTGTAATAAAGGTATTACTAAGGAGGAAATTAGTGTCATCGTGTGAAATGCAGTCGGACAATTTTTTATTTTTAATACTTATACAAATCACGCAATTGTTTGTTATTATCAAAGCCGGTTGATACATATATACATATGAACAACGCTTTATATTTAGCTTCCATTAAAGTTTTTAATAAAAAATGTTGTATTTTAATTTAATATGTTTCATTTGATATAGGAATAACGATTTTACATTACATATAGATTGAGAAATAATTGATCAGCATTAAAAGTTAAGTTCAGGTGCACTCCAGAGAACAAAAGAAAAGAAAAAGGTGCACTCCATAGAGTTTAATATATGATTCTCATTTCATAATAATGCTTTAAGAAGCTTTTAGTTTATATATGTACTTTTACATTAGGAAATAATTGTTCAGCGTTGAAAAAAGGTAAGCTGCACCCCAGATTATTATTATAATTCTTAATGGAAGCCAGGATGCACTGCGACCTACAAGATCTATTGTGCATGGCCTATATTTTACCCCCATAGGCTTTTAATAAATTTTATCACTAATTGTTGTTCCAAAGTTTATATGGACTTACAACAGTGTCACAATCTTCGTCTGCCGAGTGCAGGACACTTGCAGAGCACATGCTCTGAACTTTTAGTGTCCATTTCACAGAATCGACAGAAGCTTATCAGAAAAGCATTACTTTTTTAGATGATATCTTAGGTTACAATGACCTGTGAAGTAGCCAGCTAAAATGCGTAAGTCCTCTCTACTAAGCGAAAGTAACTTTCTAGATTTGCTAAGTAGTCAGCTTTTTCGTTTCCCTCACGATATTCATGTACCCCAGATAATAAGATAAAGGTGAACCCCAGCAAGTAAATATAATAATTTAAGAAGTTTTTAGTGTATCTAAGTACTTTAGCATGGGGGTAATTGTTCAGCTTTTAAAAGAGTTAAGGCACACCCCAGAGAAAAAAGAGAAAACTATGCACCCTAGAGAGTCAAAAATTAATATTCTAATTTTAAAATAATACTTTAAGAAGTTATAAGTTTAAACTTTAACATGGGGGGTAATTGTTTAGCTTTTAAATGAGTTAAGGTACACCCCAGAGAAAAAAGAGAAACCTATGCACCCTAGAGAGTCAAAAATTAATATTCGAATTTTAAAATAATACTTTAAGAAGTTATTAGTTTAAACTTTAACATGGGGGGTAATTGGTTAGCTTTTAAATGAGTTAAGGTACACCCCAGAGAAAAAAGAGAAAACTATGCACCCTAGAGAGTCAAAAATTAATATTCGAATTTTAAAATAATACTTTAGTTTAAAATTTATCATGGAAGGTAATTGTTTAGCTTTTAAATGAGTTGAGATGCACCCCAGAGAAAAAAGAAGAGAAAACTGTGCACCCCAGAGAGTCAGAGTAAAGAACTATGATTCTCATTTATTGTCCTTTTGTGTTAATTTATTAACATTTTTCAATATGCACTGGAGAACTAAAACAAAATGAAAAATAAAATCTGTTTAAAAACATTAAATGTACCGAATATATAACCAGTAATTTAACTAGTAGCGATGCTAAACTATAGGTAAGGCCTTACATTGCATTCATAAAGTCGTCGACGTATTTCTCCATTTAATAAAAATCAATATCCCGATTAATCCACAAGTACTTCACACAATCGAAGCGAAAGAAAAAATGCAGCACACGTTCGGATAAGTTCTTCGGCGGGTAAAAAGCAGCACACGCTTAAAACTGAAACCAGCAAACACGCAAGTACTTTGAATTAATGCGGTAAAATGGCATTTTGCGTGCATATTTTTGTTGTTGTTTTTTTCGTATTACTGCCACAATTTATTTCAATTTCTTGATGCTTGGATTTTAATTGCGGTTCGCGCATTTGATTTGTGACCGTGTTGCGATGCGTTGTGCTGAGCGCATGCGTTGCACCTTTATAGTAAAGCGGCGACGCGCTTTCCTCTTGCCGCTTTGGCAGCTGTCGGCTGTCGGTGGCTTTATTAGAGACGTTATTTATAGCCGTGACGACGACGACGACAACGACGATGACGATGGCAATAATTTTGGTTTTATGATTTCTTTTGCGGTAATTGATAAAATTACACGCGCGCGCGGTTTGTACAAGTACGCCCAGAACTTCCCTATTTGGGTGATTACTACACTTGGAAAGTCACTAACCTTAAGATATCGAATGTTAGTTGGAAAATCTCATATTTAAAATAAAATTTAATCTTGTTTTAGTAATTTTAAAAATGTAAATTTAACATTATGAAATATTTTAATATCAATTTTACATGCAAATGATGTGAATTTATGTGATTAATTTATTACAAAAAACGATTATTAATTCAAAATTGATGTCATAATAAATGAAATGAAAATAAACTTTTTAATATCAATTTAATATTAAATCATGTCAATTGTACATTAAATATTGTACTTAGATTTATTTGACAATTCGATGTTTGTCTACTTGTCAGTTAAAAGATAGAGAATAATTTTTGTTTGCGGTGTATCAAGGTTGCGGTCGCCTCGACCACTTTGACTGCAATATCAATAAAGATGTTTACGCCGGCGATAAGCCTAAATTTATGCTAATTGTGTTGTAATTGCTGTGCGGAGCGTATACATTTTTAATGCGCACCTGTTGGCGGTGGCCAAAGTGTGTATATGTGTGTGTGTCTGTGTGTGCGGTAGAGCCGCTCTCGCGCTGTTTATCAAACGTAACAAATGTCATGAAATGTCAAATTTTCAAGGTGGTTCTGTGGTATCGTAAATTATGCCAAACGCATCGGAATCGAGCACAAGTCCAGGACATTAATTTGAGGGGCATTTTAATGGCCAAAAGAGGTTAGTCGTCGGCAATCATGACAATTATTTGATTGCATTTTGATTTGTTGCGGGGCAATTTATTTGTATTTAGTGTCATTTTTGGTTCTCTAATTTATTAACGTCGAAAAGAACTCGAATTAAGTGTGGAATTTAATGGGATTTAGTTGATTGCTATTATATTCGTATGTGGATACTGTACATATGTACAATATATAAAAAAGGTTCAGCCCATTTAAATGCTTATTTAAATGGCATTTTAAAAAAGTTTTTAAACAAGTATTATTCAAAAATAAGTTTTATCAAAAGTCAATTTGACCAGGAACCGGAAATAATGGTAATTATGAAATATTTAGATCCAAAAAGCAGATGGAAGGAATTGACGTAGGACAAATTGAATATTGAATTGAATATTGATCCTTATATCCTTGTCTTTATCGCAAGGACATACAATTTTAATTCTTGGTTAAATCAACCAATCGAAACGACAGTATATAATCAATATTTTTTGCCATTTATATTATTATTGATTAAGACTATAGAAGCACTGCGACCTGAAAGATCTATTGTGCAGCCTCCTGCACTTCAAACACAATTCTAGACTCTAAATCTTGTAATTGTTGTTGTGCGCTTATTTTTTTAATAAATCATTTAGAGCTAGACTCCAATTATCTAACATTAGTAGTTAAATCTACGTCTTGCCACCTCTGGACAAGTGCAAAGAACATGTTCAGAACCGTTTCCTATTCCTCTTGCCTGAGTCGGCATGAATCAATTTCTAACACGTTTATAGTTTTCAGCTGGAATAAACTACATTTATGGAATTTAAAATCACTCTATTATTAAGTTTTATTGTAATTTTGTGTTGCATAAGTGACAACATGTAATCAAAGCATCAAATGACATGAAATCATTTCTATTATAATGATTAGTTTAGAAAACGGTGGTGCTTTAAATCAAGGTCAAGGTCGTTTATTTTGGCCGAAACTACCGATTATCAAGTGACATTTTTGGATAACCGTCGTATCGGTTACGGTCCCTGGATTTGACTTTTGATAAAGAAATGTCAATTGAAATAAAGTAAGTAAGTAAGTAAGTAAGTAGGTAATTAAGGAAGTAAGTAAGTAAGTAGGTAATTAAGTAAGTAAGTTAGTAAGTAAGTTAGTAAGTAAGTAAGTAAGTAAGTAAGTAAGTAAGTAAGTAAGTAGGTAATTAAGTAAATAAGTAAGTAAGTTAGTAATTAAGTAAGTAAATAAGTAAGTAAAAAAGTAAGTAAGTAAGTAAGTAAGTAAGTAAGTAAGTAAGTAAGTAAGTAAGTAAGTAAGTAAAAAAGTAAGTAAGTAAGTCAGTAAGTAAGTTAGTAAGTAAGTAAGTAAGTAAGTAAGTAAGTAAGTAAGTAAGTAAGTAAGTAAGTAAGTAAGTAAGTAAGTAAGTAAATAAGTAAATAAGTAAGAAAGTAAGTAAGTAAATAAATTAATAAATACATTAAATTCAAATCGATTAATGAAAAACGATTAGGTTAATGACTACCGATATTAACTGACGTCAGAGCTCATTACTAAACAGGACAATTAACTGCTTTTAGTTGGCACGAAAGCTTTAAGCCACAAACAAAATATCCAATTCAAAAGATACAATTACCAAAAACATAAAAACACAAAGGCTGACGGATAGGAGCAACCCAACTAAAACTAACATTAAAAACTTAACCAACAGACAATATATCGATAAAAAAAAGGTTTATCAGTGAATTGTACAACATGCGCACCTTTTCGATTTGATTAATTCGAAATAAATTTGACAAGCGTCGAACGAACGTACAACAAAAACAACAACAACAACAACAAAAAAATCAACTATTTACACATCGAGAGTTCATATAATGTCATAAATTTACGAAATACTTTGGCGCTTATCTGAAAAGTCTGTCCCGTCCCGTCGCGACATGTTGGAAAATTATTAAACTGTCATAAAAGCACTTAGAAATGTCACTGCGTTTCTTTTTTTTTTCAATCCGTTGCATTGAAGTACCTATCCACGGGATTGCTATAGTTTATTGTTGTTGCTATTGAATATTTATGGTTGAAAAATAGAGACAAAAGGGGCGAATATAGAAAAGAAAGAGGTTTAAAAGGGGAAAAAGGGAAACAAGGAACGCTTTCTTGTATCTTGAGGTGATACGAAGAGCCTCTGGGTGTAGTGTGAACCTTATCAATTCTGTTTGTGCGTATCTGTGAAGTACATTTGTAAAAATACTCGTAAGTACATTGAGGTGCATTTTAAATCTCAACTGGCCTTATAGCCAGTTTTATTCTTATAGTTTTGTAGTGGGCCGTATAGGTCGGTACTAGACCGTACTAGACCGTATGGGTCTACATAGATTTATATTGGTTCGAGAAGGTCTGGTTGGTTGGTTGAAGTGGTGATTCAGAGAAGGTCTAATAGGCACCTTCGCATTTTTGTAAGTTGTATTACTAAATTGTATTTTAGAGTTTATATGATAATATTTAATGTAACTTTGGTTTTAAAATGCTTGTATTATTGACATTTTAATTTCAATTTTACATTATTTAATGTAATTTTGAAAATGAAATTAAACAAATTGACAATTTAAAAATTTAAAGATTTAAAGATTACAACGTTTTATTTTTTTAATTTCTTAAATTATTAATATTATACTTGAGAAATGAAAAACCAGTTGGAACAATTGATAGTTTCATATTTTCTATTTTATATCTTCAATCAGTTTTTTTTTTGTTTTTCTTTTCGAGTGCAGCTATAATAAAAAAAGCAATTCAAAAGATAAACATCATATTTATAGAATTTAGGTCGTTGTTTACATTTACCTATAAAAAATTACAACAACAAAAATGCAACAACAAAAAAAGAAAAAGAAAAAAAAACTCTTGATGATGGTTTCTTGCTATCAACAACAGAAGAGAACTGCGCCGCATGTTCGAAATGTTGTATGTACCTTCCTGAAGAAGTGCTTCGGTGCTTGGGTGTACCTCATTTATATTTAATATCCCTATTCCCCCAACCAAATCGAGTAAACAATTCGATAATTTTTTACTTCCAATATACAAACAAACATACATATGAACATACATATACATATAGTACATACATAAACTTTTTTCTCGTCAATTTTGTTTATCGCTTTTTGTTGGTTTGAAGTCTATAATATTTCAATAAAAAACCACTCGAATGCAGTGAAGTGTCTGGTCGGTGCTGGCACGGCACGGCACGGCTCGGTTCGGCATGGCATGGCATGGCAAGCCACTTCATGCCTTCCATATCTTATGGTTTGTTTAGGGTCCGTCGTCCGTTCGTTCGTTCGTTCGGTTTTGTTGTTGTTTATAAAACTCTTTTCTTTTCTGTTTTTTTGGTTTTCTTTATTGTTTCTGTTTTATTGTGTTTATTTGTGGTATTTGCTCAGTTTGCCGCCGCCAGTTTGTCTGGCATAATCTTGCTGCGTATTGCGTCGTGTTGCGATTTACGATATATAGTTTTTTTTTATTATTATTATTGTATATATATTTGTCCAAATATAAATTTTATATTCATTTAATTTTTCCTATAGATGGGCAGGCGTAAATGGTTCGTTCCTTTGTCGACGTTTATAGGGGAAGTTGGTGTTTATAAAATGCATTGTTTTTTTTGTTGTTTTGATGTGCTTATTGTGGTAGCGTAATGTATTATGGAAGTGTCGTATCCTACTTGAGATATGAAGGAAACCACTTGAAATGATGACACTTCAAATTTAGTGCATATTTTTTTCTTCGAATTTTTCCAGGTAGTTCGAGTTCCCTATTAAATTTTGTTTTCTTTGGATTAAAAATTCCGAGTTGGGTTATTTTATGTATGTGATGTATGTGCTATAAAATCTTCACTTTTCTCACAATCGGAACAAAGGCGTTATTTTTAAATTAATAATTTTGAGGTTCATTATTTGTGCTGTCAGATTGGAATCCGAATAATGCACAGAAATCATGTCATGGATACAAGATTATCTGATTTTTTTGGTTAAGAAAATAGTTTACTTTAATATATAACGACCTAGAACAATTTTTAGAAAATTGTTTGCTTGCGATATTGTCTTAAAAAAGTTATAATTTAGGTGCCATAATTCTAAAGTGACCATTTACATTTTTCTCGGTCATAAATTGAATATTCAAAGACTTGTAACTCGGTCATGAAAATATCAATTTGATTGCTGCAAACGCATTTTTGTACCTTTAGACCGTCTGGCAATAATTGCGTTTAAAGATTTTCAAAAGTGACCATTTACGTTTTTGTCGGTCATAAATTGAACTTTCAAACGCTTCTAACTCGGTCAGTTAAATATCAATTTGAATGCTGTAAACGCATTATTGTATATTTAGACCGTCTGGCAAAGATGGCTTTTAAAGATTTTCAAAATTAAAAAATTTGTATTATTTGCATAATTTTGTATGCGTCACAATTTTGTCATTATTTTATACTTTCAATTTTATGATTTCATTCACAATTTTATCAACGAAAAACTAATTTAAAATCATATTTTGCATTTTTAAATCTGACATATAATATGACTTGAGTCAAATTTCATATATATATTTTATATATATATTTACCACATTTTTGTTGTTGTTATTATAAGTTATTTAAATTGAAATCTCACCTGCACATCCTTCGAGAACATATTGTTCGTATGTAAAATGACGGCGCTAAAATTTCGTACACTATCAAATTCAAAGACGATTTCCACCGGCCGGCCTAGTAAATTGGGCGTATCATTGCGCCAACCAATCCACTCGTAGCCTAAAAGATAAGAAATAAACAAGCTTAACAAGACAACAACAAAATTTGCTGACAAGTCATAATAATTTAAAAATTCATATATGTACAATTTAATTATAATTTTAAGTGCACAGCAATTAACCCAAAAAAACTTCAAAATATTCAAATGGTCGATAGGACTTTCATGACCGTCACAAATTTGTCTACGTTTTCTATTTTTTTTTGTTTGGTTTTCAAGCAATGCAACAAATTTACGACAATTGCTTTGCTTGGCGCATTCTGTCCGCGGAATTTTACGATTTTCCTCTCAACAGAAATTGACAAAATTATGACGCTTTCAAAGAGTCACATTTGGTCAGGGAAAAACTCGAAAAAAATGATTGACGAAAACAACTCGAAACATTCGCGTGCTAATAATTGTGTTTTTCCATTAAGCTATCAACGCTGTCCGCTGACGAGACGAGACGCGTTTTAGTATGTCAGTATTTTTTTAGTTTTCTTTAAAAAGGTTGTAGAAATCGTGTAGTGGACATGTGTGCCCCACACAAGCCGGCGCGCCACTCAGCTTGTGGGGGGCCGCAATGACTGCGCTGGCAGCTTAGGTGGCCTCATTGCTTCATGACGTTTTTATGTTTTTGACAGTTTCGATATTTGCGCTTAAATTATTAATTTAAGCGGTTAAATTGTTGGACAAATTTTTGTTGGAGTTTTGTAATAATTTTGAATTTTTTATGCTAAATGAATTTTTGTTTAGGAAATAAATATCTTATAGATACTTTAAGTAGCTACACCGAATTTTGAAATTTCAGTCTTCGATGCTTATAACTGCTTCAGTATAGTAAATCTTTCCAATTACCTTTTCCGAAACCGTGAATATCCGTGCGAAAATTATCTTTACCCTTCTGGCCATCGACCAGCTGGCCCAAGCCCTCGATATAGCGTTCGCCATCCTCGTGCCCGTCGTAGGTCTTATCGGATAAATCGATTTCCATGCCACGTTGTACGCCTTTGGGTATGCTATACGATATGATGCCATCTGTAAAAGTAAAGTTTTTTCGAAATTATTATTTTAATAAATTATTTCGTGACGAAAAATCCGGCTGTCATCAGTCAAACGGAAAAAAGTTAACAAAATTTCGTTTTACCGACGAGTACGTCATAAATTAAACACACACATTCATACACGGACAGAGTAAATAAAACAAACAACGACTGCCGTCAATGAGCAGCCAAAAGGGCGACAATCAGATCAAGGAATATTCGCACCCACACACTTTCATTAAACAAACAAACACAGTCGTATGTAGAGGAATAAGGGAATTCATATGACATGTGCGATAAAAATTGCAACAGTCGAAAAATTGCACACAAACACACACACTTTCGATGCAAATCGGTCGACATTTCTCCATGGCATCTGTGCGTTTCGGTATTTTTTTTCTCCTCCGACCACCAACCCCCCCCCCCAAATTTTCGTTGAAAGTTGGAAATTTGACACATATGTACCCTGCGAGATCCGAGGACATGCCAAGAGGTTTTTTTTTTGTGTGCATTCAGAAATCATGACATTCGCACACATCTACACACCGGCACACATATGCAAATGCAATGTAAATACCAACGAGAAGTAATTGAATGTGTGACATATTGATAAAAGCACCCCGGAATTGTGGCATGGATAAGGTAACGAATGCTTTGAGAAGTAAGTTAAATGAAGAAAGTTGATTATTATACGAAAAAATCGGAAATTTATACGGAATGGAAAGTATTTTCAATAAGAATGAAAAAATCTTTAAAGCGCCTGTTTTTCGAAATTAAATTTGTAAATTTTGGAGTTTAGTTTTTTACTTTCTTGCTTAGTCTTTGAATAATATTAGTTTAATATTTAATAAAAATGAAATTACTCGCTTAACATAAACAAACACAAGCTAAGTTTCTAACTTGAGTATTTCATGAAAGAGACCAAAAAATTTGAATTTTTTTGAAGAAATATGCAAATTTAAAGCCAACTTTATAAAATTCTGCTTGAGCATATTTTAATTTGACAGACATATAATTGGTGTCATTTGAAAGGGAACTTTATGAACTCTTAAGTTAAAAATACAAAATAAATCCACTGATGTGAAAATGATATTAAAATCTGAAATCTGAATTTCTCCAAAAATATATTACAAATGCTGAATGTTATGGAGATCCAAGAAAAGGTTTCTGAAAGGTATTTTGAAAAAGCAAATAAACTTTTAGTTTCTATATACCCATAGCTAAATATGACGCCATTCAAATGATACCAAACTTAATTAACATTGATTTCAAAAACATTAAGTTTTAAGTATTCAAAAACTCGCTAAAAGTCAAGTTATTTGCAGTTCGATTTGACATTTTTCGGCAATCTTACTAAATATAATTAGAGATTTAAAAAACCAAGAAAGTTAATCAAAAATCGTTAACAAAGGCATTATAAATCAGTATATAATATATTTAAATTTTTTACTTAAAAAAAAAAATGCTTAAGTTTTATGCTTTCCAAGTATTTCCAACCACATGCAATTTAAGTTGCTTAAGTGTTCAATAAAACTCGCGTATCAATCTTCTTATGTCTCGCTGTTGCCATAGCATTAAGTAAGCTTAAAATGACTGTCATTAACTGCTGCTCAGGAAGTAAAGTTTAAGACTGACGTCATTATGTGTTTGCGTGAGTGCGTGTGTGTGTGTTCCTGTGCTTGTGCTCGTGTGTTCGTGTGTACAATTAAGCACAACTATAATTCCATTAAAAGGTCTTAAATTGCAAATGCGCTCTATTTTTTTGTTGTTGTTGCTTTAAGCGGTGGCTTTAAGTGCAGTTTATGGGCAGTTGACGAGGGTTACACTTGGGAAAATTGGAAAATCATGTGGAAAATATTTTTGAAACATGAGAAATGTGATCTTTTTATTTTATAGTTATTTGTCTTAAAATTGATTTTCAATTAAAATTTTTTTTATAAAAGTGTCAAGTCTTAAATAAAAGTGTCAAGTCTTAAAAAAACTGAAATATAATTAATACACATTCATTTCTTTCAGTGTTTCGTATTGAGTATAGTCTCGTATTTAAGCTGTGATTTGCAATGACGTTTTTTTTTCTTTGTATCGTTCAAAGCATGTGTGCATTGTGCAGGGTACATTGTGTGCAGGGTACAGTGTTGCATTTGAAGTTATCGTTTGTGCTGCTCTGGCTTAACTGCAGTTTATGTTTATGTGAAGTTGGGGCAAGCACGCGATTTTCTTCCGTATTGACTTGAAATGAGGCGATTTGCAAATCGTTTGCCATAACTTTAAAATACAAAAATTATTTATTTCAAACTTGCAGGTCAAGTGGTTTTTTTTTTAGCATTTCATGGAATGTGCTAAAAAATTGTAAATGACATTTTTGTAGTAAAACATAAATCACTGGCATTAGTGCTAATGAATTGAAATATTTCAATGACATGAGGTATTTGCATTTTCAAATATTTCCATCTCATTTCAAAGCTGAGCGTAATAAAAATTCAGTTTTAGGTGTAGCTAGTCGCATAAAAAGCAGCGGGCGTTTAATTTACATAAATCTGCCATATGTGGCACTCAGACACCTGCAACACAAGAAGGCAGTTAAACGTCCAAACACAGTAGTTGGAATATGTTTTATTTATATTAAAAAAAAGAGTGTATTGTAAAGTTGTTGTCCTAATTTTGTAGAACTATTTCAGCAATAAATCGTTAGTAAGGGATATATGGGCAGTCAGTCTACTATAAAATCCAATGACAAGGTCGATTTTATAATAAAAAGCTTAGGTCGTTGGTTAAGGCCTTTCGATGGAAAGTTCAGTTTCATTAATTTGCTAAAAAAAACTATTGATTTTCTAATATATATGTAAGTATATTTTATGATTTTTTATAATTTAAAGTCGAATACGAAATACTATAAACAAAAATTGTCTTGTAATTCAAATAAAGTTTTTCGGCTTTTCCAAACCGCGAAAAATTTGCATTCGGATTGCTTAAATTAAACCAGATTGCATTCCATTACGTTATTGAGTTAACATAAAGTTTAAGTTACCACATATGTAAATGAGTGTATTGCGAACAACAGAACACTCAAAGAAAAATGTTTATAAAAATATTTCATGATATGGAAAACATTAATTTACATTTAAATGACATTTTCTAATTTTAAGATCCAATTTTTCCAAATGCGTTGATTTTTCTCTTAATTTTGTTAACACATGTTGCAAACTTAAACGCTTGCTTTAAGCTTAAGAAAAATTTCTTAACGATTTTTGTAGCAACTTTAGTGAGTGCTTAGCTTTGTGTTGCCCACTCCTACTGCAGGTTGCCCACATAACTTCCAAAAATGACTTTCCTAAGTAGCTAAGAAAATGTGGAAACTTGATTTTAGTTAACTGCGGCAATGCCAATTTAAATTTATGCATTTAACAAACATTTTTCAGGCAATGAATAATTTTGTTAAACAAGTTGTTGGTATGTTGAAAAAAAATTAATTTGACTGGAGTTTAATTTCAGCGCGTACTCTAAAAAATTCTAAAACTTTAAGTTATAAAATTTGTTTGTCAATAAAAATTCTACTCGGTCCAAGAGTTAAACCGAACGCTTCGACGCACTTTTAAACGACCGAATCGACCGAAGCCGCGGAAAGAGCCATCAATTAGCGTGAAATGAAATCGAAACGGCAAAAGACCGAAGAAGGAGCCGGCTGTGCTGCGGTGCAGAAACGTGCGGCCAGGCGGCAGGCACTTAACGCCGTCGCCGGTGCCGACAATTCACACGAGAGAGCAAATGGCTAGAAACAAAAACCATGCAAAAACAACAACAACAACAACAAAAATGCGCCAATAAATCTGTGAACAGTGCGAGAAATTAAAAAAGCGTTGCATGCGGCACGCAGTCCGGACACAAAACTCCAAACATCCACACATCCAACAGATACATTTGTAACGCTTTGCTTTGGCACAGATGCAGCGGCGCAGATAAATGAATTGTTTGCGGAGAATTTAATTTTTTTCACACTGCAGATTGGATGAAAAGCGAAAGGAAAAGGAAATTGTAAAGCAAATAAAAATGAAATAAAAAAAATTGGTTTATCTCATGGATACTGTCAAAGGATGCCAACAGTTTCTCGTTTGGTTTCACACTTTTAAATTTAATATTCAAAGATTTAAGCAATATTTTAAGCGCGGAAATATTGGCTTAAACTATTTTTTTCATTCTTAAGCATTTTATTAAATATAGAATTAAGATACCCGAAAATTATAAACATCAAAAAAATAATTTGGTAACCCTATGAATGTAATACGCACCTTCCCATGGACAGCCGACGACCTCGGCGCGCAGACAGACCGTCCGATCGTACTGACTGTATGGATAGATGCGCACTTTCGATGCGAACACGATCGGCTGCAGTACGTTCTCCACCTCGCTGTACGTATTGATATTGCCCGAGAGTATCTGCAAGATACAATCCAAAAAATGTTAAGTTAAAAAATGAGTGTTTGCTAAGAGTGTGTGTGTGGGAGGAGGCTGCAGATGTAAAGGAAAGACAAAACGAGAGGAAGCAAAGCAGGAAAAATGAAGCAACAAAAAAGAAAAACAAAGAAGAAAAAAACTAATAAAATTAATGTTTTGAAATTGAATTTCACGGATCGCATCGCATGGTGCGGCATAGCGGCATGGCGGCGTGGCGTGGCATGGCGTGCGCAACGAAATTGCCAACATAAATCTACGAAAAAAAAATACTTAAACAAAACTAAATAAATAAAAACAAGAAACTCGAAACGTACACATGAAAAAACTATAGCAGCACAAAATAAACTAAAACAAAAGGCATTTATCCGTGCGATACATGGCGATGCGAGATGCGAGATGCGACACCTACGCAATTTATAATTCGCACGTAAATTGCACGTAGCGTATTCGCAGCGTACAAATAAATAAATAAAAACAAAAAACGTAAAACATAAAACAAGAACTATCGATATTAGCTCTACACAGTCTTAAGATAGTTTCTGCCAGATACTGTAGCTAACGAATACTTTTTACGTGGTTGCCAGATTGTTATCGCACTGTGATTAATGTGTGAATATTTGTGTGCATAACTGACTGAGAGAAGAGAGGTTAGTTCGTGTGTGTGTGTGGTGCGCTTGAAGTACCTACAAAGCAAGCGCAATTTATCGATTTACAAGCTGTATGGCACTAAGGAAGGGGGCGTGTAATTTTTACAAACACGACACGCCCACCGAATGAGCACATGTAAATCTAATGATTTAATAAGATTTCTTGTCGTCGTTGGGGTCAAGCATTGCAAATCATAAAAATTGTTATTTGAGTATGGCGTCGAAGTTGATTAATCGTTGTTGAAGTTGTAAGATAGAGGGGCATGTTATAACTGAAAGGGCGTTATGGCATATAAGCTTAAGTTTGTATAGAAAATTCAGTCTCAAGACGCTTTGAAATAAATTAATAAATTATTAAAATTGCTTGACTGGCATTACCTAAAGTTTATTGTTGACTTAGACTTACCTCCTTGCCCTGTATATTCTTCCAGCGCAGCCACTTCTCAAAGCCGGGACGCCAATACTCGAGCACGTACGACTCGGTATACTCCTGACCCTGTCCCTTGCCAAAGCGCCCTTGCGTCCGAATCGCTGTGACGACATGCACCTGCAGCAGATCGATTTGCAAATACTCCTTGAGACCGCGCGAGACCATGTGCTTGGGACACCAGGCGCCGCCATTGTTGTCGATCTTTAGTCTGGAAAGATTAAAATTTTTGTCTATTAAGATATTTTTTTAGATAATGCTATTTCAAAAAGAAAAAATCGCTCTAGTAAAATTTAAACATTTTTCAAGCTAAATTTTATTTAAAGCTTTTGCATGTTGGTTTAAAAGCTTTTAAGATAACAGAAGTACTACATAAATTGTCTCCGATGACCTATTTTTCGTACCGCTAATAAAAATAATAACAAAAAAAGATATACAGATAAAAAGTAAAAGTCACATACAACTGTCAGAGCGCGCACACGTCTCATTGGATTTATGACATCAAAATTGATATTAATGTAGAAAATGTGCTTTTTTTTTACTTATTTCACTCATATGTGTGAGTGCTACTCACACACACACACACACACATACCAACAGATGAGCACATGTACGCGACGACACCGCATGGCGGCGGCGGCAACACTGGCGTCGCAAACGCCGGCGTTATTTGCATATTTGCCCCATTCCGACTGTTTGCCAGTGTTGTAAACCACATTTAAAGCAAACAACAACAACAACAACAACAACAACAGCGAAGCGAAAAAAAAATGGTGTGTGGGAAAATACATTTCGAAAAAAAATTTACACATATGAGCGCACAAGGATAATGTAGGTCAGGGCAGGAGTAACTACGCGGATGATGATGCAGTAGTTGGAGTGGGGAGGGGGGTAGGATGAAGCGGGTTGCCTGCGATAGCGCAAAGAAAGAAAAAAGGACAACCGAGAGTCACGGCGTTAAATAAAAGTAAACAGCACTAAAGATGCGAATAAACAGCTGAAAGTAAAAAATGGCGTTCCGAGTCAATATTGTCAAGGATAGCTTAAATGGGTTAAGCACATTTGGACCGGCGAAAGAGTGAAATATTGATGGGCATTAAGAGAGAGAGGTGAATCCATTCAATTGAGTATATATAAAGTAAGGGTTTTAATTTAATTTGGCAGCCATCGCGAATTAATGAAAAAATTTGATTTTTTATTCTATTATAAATTTAATTAGCATTAGAAAAAGTAATGAAAATGAAATGGAAATTTCATTAAAATTGAAATTGTAATGAATTGCAATTGTCATTCGAATTGGAAATTGTAATAAAAAATGAAAATTGTTTATTTGTTACTGAAATATTCAAAAGTAATGAAATTATTCGTAACTATAATTCAAAAATGGAAAGTAATGAACATTTTTATTTTAGCATTGATTTATCCAATGAAATCTTATTTTCATAAGCATTAGAATTGTTTTTATTTGTTTTTTAAAGGTGATTTCTGCTGTTGTTATAATCAAAAGAACTTGATATGAAAAATATTTTTTACTTTGCAAGCTCCTCTTCAGGGACGTCCCAAATGTTTTTAAAAGGGTTACGAAAAAAAAATAATTGTAATGCTAATGAAGTAAGGTGTTCATTGAAAATATCAATGCTAAAAAAAATGGATACAAAACTGATTGGAAAGCACATTAGAGCAATCCAGTATTGAAATTTTAGATTAAAATATCAATATTATTATAACCTATCAAGTTTGGAATTTGAATAAAACTTGATATACCAGGAGCTTTAAATTTTGAAATTTTTTTTAAATTTCAGAGTTCATATACATATAGACAGATTTTCAAATAAACTTTATATTGAAAGTTTGCTATGAAAGTTCGAATTATAAAATTCAAGTGTGTTTCTAATCTCTTTTTACTTTGATATCGATTTGGTCCAGCCTAGAGTTTTTTATTTGTCGGTTTGTTATGAATGCTAAGAGCTTTATGGATTCTTGTTGGTTGAAAAAAAAGGAAATGCTCCGGAAAACTTTGCGAATTTAAATAAACTTCAAGAAAATTTAAAGCTGCAGCTATTAAAGAACTTTGTTAAGCACACATTATCTTAGCACTGCTATTATTTACAACAGCTCATAACTCTAAACTCGCATAATAATCCACTTACTACACACATACTTAGATACACTTACACTCACACACTCTCACATACTTATAATTTATGCCATCATAATGCCAAATGCAAAAACAAAGAAGCCAACGGAAAAAAAGTGACATAAAATATTGTAGCAGAAAAACTACAATTTTGCAATTTTATTTAGAATTGTTTAATAAAAATATATGAACCACAAAATACACTCACAAAGAAACACACATACACACACATATAGACAAAAAAAATAGAGAAGAAAATGAAAAAGAGGTGCGCGCTAGCTTATTCCAATTCAAATTTTGCACAAACAGAAAGACGAACGGACACACGGACATACATACATTACCGCCGCTCCAATTACAAACGAGCAACGGCGGATGGTAACCCACATACGCAAAAGTGTACTAAATACATACACAGAAGGAAAAAAAAAAATGGTTTAGCGCAAAAAAAGAGAAAGACTTGAAACTACCAAGAGGAGCTTTAATATGGCTTATAATGACATTTTTTGTTCTTCTTTAAAATTGAACGAACGTCGACCATGGCGCAAACGCCTAAAAGTATGCAATGTTTTTATGCGCAGCAGGCTGGCAGGCAAGCTGGAGAAGAGCAAGCAAGCAAGCAAGCGCGGACATGTAGTGCCGTTATAATGCGGCACAGCATAAAGCTTATAACGCGCAGCAGTAAAAGTGGCAGCCGTAAATGTGTGCGTCTGTTTCGTTTGTGGCGAAGTACGCTTGTTTTCAAAGCAATTGGTTGGAAAAAAATATTGTAAGCTGATTCGTGTATAGAACATATTTGGGGTGGTGGGAGAGGTAGTTCATTCATTTTAATCAATTAAAACTTGATATATAATTTAAAACAAAATTTCAGTATAAGCTTTATAATCAAATCCATCAATGGATACTTTTTATGAATCAATCAATCATCAGTCAATCAAGCAACAATCAATTAACAGTCAATCAACGATCAATCAATCAATCAATCAATTAATTAACAATCAATCAACTATCATTCAACAATCAATCAACAATTATTCAACAATCAATCAATAATCAATTAACAATCAATCAACAATCAATCAGCAATCAATCAACTATCATTCAACAATCAATCAACAATTATTCAACAATCAATCAATAATCAATTAACAATCAACGATCATTCAACAATCAATCAACCATCAATCAATTAGTCAAGCAATTAATCAATCAATCAAAAATCAATCAACAATCAATCACCAATTAATCAACAATCAATCAGCAATCAATCAACAATCAATCAACAATCAATCAGAAATCAATCAACAAACAATAAAATAAAAATCAATCAATCAGTCAATCATTTTGTCATTCATTTTTATCGCTATGGGGCTAGACTGACCAATGTGAGGAATCAGCAGCAGCAATATCCTAAAAGAACCTTCATTATTCATTAATTCAATATTTTATTTATTTATTTATGCAATTAATCATTTATTTATTCATTTATTTATTCACTCATATATTTACTTTTGTATTAATAAATAAATCAACTGATTTCTCAATTAATTAATAAATAAATTAAGTAGTAAGGATTAAAAACTTGTCTTTTAATTTTCTGTTTTAACGATTAGTTTATAAATAAATCAATCGTTTCAATTAAAACTCAATCAACATTTAAACTAATTAATCAATTAACAATTTAGCAATTTCATCGATTAAATAATCGATTATTTAATCATTGTAACAACAAGAAATTTAGCTTGTAAGAGAATTAATTTTTTTTATAAATTAAAGTGGAGAATTTTTGTGCACATGAGTGTAGATAGCAGTAAAGCGAGTTTATATTATTTTCACTTGCTGCGAAAACTGCTGCTGCAGCTGCTGTTTCTGTTGCTGCTGTACAACAATATTTTGGTTTCAAAGTGCAGTAGCAGCAAATGCATTTGCAGTAAAATGATACGAGTGAGCATACTTTCAGGCGCACTTGCACTCACACTCGCACATAAGCAAAATACACACACACATATGCACGGATAGTTGGTGGTTTTATGTGGTAGTTTCCATTATACATATGTGTATGTGTGTGTGTGTGTACATACATATGCATGTGTGGTTTGCTGCTGCAATTTACTTTCATTTCATGTTTGCTACGTTTCTTGGTTTTATTTTTTTATGCGCCTAGTGCGCGCGCTACTCCACTTTTTCCATTTTATGTTGTTTGGTTTTTTGCTTGTTAGTGTGTGTCGTAGGTATGCAAGGGGTTTTAGGTTTCTTAGACGCACACACACACACTCACACACACCGTCATATGCAGCATATACTCATCGTTAGCAGCAGCAAAGCACACAGCTATATACATCCTAAAAGTATGCAATTGTATATGCATCAATGCAAAACGAAGCTAATTTCAAGGCGCAAAACCATCGTTTTGGTCTTCAGTCGTTTGTGGCGGTTCTTCTAGCGAACGGAAGTGAAAAGGATACGATTTGTTTGGAGATTTTGTTAGTGTTACGTTTCTTTTTTTTTGAGTGTTCGAGTGTGTGTTTGTGTTAGTGCATGTGTGTGTGTGTGCCATTTTGCACTTATACTAGAAAAGCGAATTCTAGTTCTTTTGCTGTTTTCTATTTTTTTATATCTTTTTTTGACTGTAATTTTATGCAATAAGAGTACGCTCAATTTTCTTCTACTACTGCACTAAAGACTAACACATTAGACTGGTTTAATATAAAAAAAAACACTTAAAATGTTTGCTTGTAACTACATAGAAATGAGAATAATTCTAATAAAATTTATAGGTTTTGTTGTTATTCAGATTACTAAATTAAAATGTAATTAAACAAAAAATTTAAGCACTTTATTAAATCTTGTATATAAAATTTATATTGACAAAATATTGAGACAGATTGTAGACGAATTATAAAGAAGTATTTGAAGGGGGTTAGGGGGCTTGATATGGTGTCCCTACTAATACTTCTTTTAATAGCAAAAACGTGGATTATTTTATTATTGCAATATTTATTAAATGTTGTTGTTTTCAAGGGTTATCAATGTTTGTATATTATTTAAAAACGTATTTAAAACCATTCTTATTGTATACATGTATACAAGATGTGTATGTCGAAGTATAGTTTAACACAAGCGCAGCTTGATGCCTTGTAATTTACAAAATGAGTTTCGGTAAGAGCAACAATCCAAAAAAATGTTCAGGGTTTTTTTCGCCGCTTATATTTGATATTTGAAAATATCAAATGGAGGTGTTGGTAATGTTAAATGTGCAGTAAAAAGTTTGATAATTTTACAATGTTTTAAAAAGTGAAATTAAGCAATATCTCAAGTTTCAATACGACTTTTGTATTGATTTTTTAAAAGTATATAAATACAATATTTGAAGTTTAAAAAATCTTTTCGAAAAGAAGTGAATAGGTTTATATATACCGAATGTTGTGGTGCAGTACTGGGACTACTTATGGTGTCTCGGTTTTGAATGCTATGAAGTTGTAACCTATTTAAAGCAGCGTCTAATCTCGCATACATAATTTGAGCAATTCTGTTTTCTAAATTGTCGATAATTGTTGCTTGCCTCGCATTAACAACTGCACTTACAATATTTTGAATTCTATTCTCATCTGGATTTATATCGGTCACAGATTCGTTTCTTTAATTCGCTAAATGGA
The DNA here is from genome assembly GCA_949127995.1 of Suillia variegata. NCBI lineage: Eukaryota > Metazoa > Arthropoda > Insecta > Diptera > Heleomyzidae > Suillia > Suillia variegata. Next base: position 43,614,013 of record OX421844.1, read on the forward strand.
CCGAAATATCATTATCAGGTTGTTGCATTTGCGCCTGAACTTGATTTTGATCTTGAACTGATTTAGTTGCCACTTGTGGGACTATAGTTTCTTCTAGCCTGTCAGCAGATTGTAGAACCATAACAAGAATAAAAGTTTTTGGAAAAGATTAATTAATACAATTAACTTTCTTGTCGAAACAATTTATATTTGACCAAAACTCCATTCAAAATAATTTTAATCAATACAATTAAAAGCGTTAAATGATAAGACAAATTGTCTTGGACTCAAACACTTGTTGATTTATACTGAAATACATAGGTGGGCATAGTTAATTAGGAGTTTAACTTCGTTAAACCGAGAAAAGTTAAAAATTAACTGCGTTAATTTAATTTCATTGATTTCGTTGAAAAGTTAACGTCGTTAAAAATTTAACATGCAAGTTAAAATTTCTATAGTAAAATCAATAATTTTTTTTTTTCAAAAACTTGATATATAAAAGTTTGTACTCACTTTAATTTTTTTATTTATTGATAGAAATTATGCAGATGTATATAAGCAAGGTAAATATAAATTATAAATGTCATATTAATAAGCTTTTTTGTTGTTTTCAAAACGAATGGAAAAGTTAAAAACTAGCAAAAAATTTAACTTCGTTAACTAACTATTAACTATTTAACTAGCTCTTGCTCAGTTATGCTCAAATAAATTGTATATATTTTTTTTCCAATTTGGTATAACTTTGCTGCTTGTCAGGAATCGAACTTGGCCTTACTCTGTCTGAGGCGAGAGTCTTAAGTTAGAGGGCTAATATTATGACTCCCGCCTGCATAATATCAATAGTTCAGTTTGTTTGTACCTATGTATATGTGTTCAAAGCTGAGAAGCAACGACACAACTGAGCAGATCATTTTTTAGTTGAAATTCTCCATTTTTTATCCAATCAATAAATTTTTCAATACAATTAAAACTTTGCTTTAATGTATGTCTTGTATGAACAATCTCTTAAAAGTAAAGATTCATTTGTTCAATTAAGAACTTAATGAAATTTTTTAACACTTTTGTTTGAAATTTGTAATTCTTAAGTTAAATGTTTGTTTGATACAATTAAAAACTTTGCTGACTCAACAAACTGTGCTTTAATTAATACAAAAATGCAATGAAAAAATTTATTTTTAATGTTATTAAATTTTTAACAATTTAAAAGATGTTTTAAATTTTGACCAAGAAATACGAAATCACATAAAAAAACTTTCTTTATTTGACTACATTTTTTAAAGCTTTTAAACATAAAAAATTTAACACCTTTTAAAGAGGTTATAAAAAAATGTTGCCATACATTAAAGTTCGATAGGTTTTGACTGTATAAACATTAACATCAGCTTAGCCAATCAGGCTATAAAAACCAACGTTTAAATGCGAAATCAAGAGCACAATTAAAGTTTATCAATATCCAGCGCAAAGAAAATACGCCTTCATTTTCTCAACGCATAAGAAAAGCCCAGAAGTTTACTTTTGCTATCCTTTACGTCGAATAAAAGGAAGTACTTGGCGCCAACTGCCGCCATTTTGGTGCTTAACTTTTGAATTAATTTCTGCCAAATACCGAAAAACCAAAAGACATTTCACTTGATTACGCACACATACAAATACACACACAAATGCACACACTCACACGCACGCAAAGTAAATTTTAATTAAAAATCCAATTTGTTGTTGTATGCGCAAGAGATTTTAGCAGGCAAAACAAAACAAAAAAAAAAACAACAAATACAAGTACAATATCAACTAATACACTCGTGTGCAACAACAACAACAACAAAAAGTTTATAATCTTTTAGCCGTCTTTATGACGATCGTTAAAAATAATAATTAGAAATTAAAAAAAAAGAAGCAATTTTTAATTGCGTCGCGTGTCATTAAGGAAATATAAAAGAAAAACATTACAAAAAATAAAAATAAAAATCATAACATAAAATCAGGCGCAAAAGTTGCTTAACTGTGCTCGAATGCAAAAAGTTAAAGCATACTTGCAGGCGCCTTTTTGACTTTACGAAAGTTACGCGAACGAAACGGCATATCAAAGCAGATTTTAAACACAAATACAAACGTACACTTTAAAGTGTTGTGTATACGTACTACGAGTATGTGTGTGTGTGTGTGTGTTTATTTGTATGCGTGCGTACCTTTGTCGGTGTTGCTCTCATTTTTAGCTCATGGCTTTACCCTACCCCAACATATTTGCATTGTTCTTTAAATTTAAGCCGCTTACGTTAGTTTATGGCAACAATAGCGTAAAAGGTAAAATTTGTTTGGTTGTCTGTCTGTCTGTCTCTTTGTATGTCTGTTTGTTTGTCTGTTTGCTTGTTTGTGAGGAAGTGTGTTTGTATGTTCGTTTGTTTGTATGCGCGCGCATATATCTTTATATCTGTTGCTCCACATTTTATACTTAATAACAAAAACAAATTCCACTTTGCCATGAAGCGAATATTCCCTCATTATGTCTGCAAAAAGTCGCATACGGATTTATATTTGCACTACGAATTGCGCCATACAAATATGACCAGAGATGGCACAAAGCTCTCTACCTTTGTGCGGAAATTTGAAAAGCATTTCAATAGCTTTAAATTTATTTTTCAGCAGATATTTTCGTTCTTTTATATTTTTATTAAATATAATATTTAAGTTTGGAAAAATCTTTTGAAAAGTTTAAGTCATGAACATAAAGTCAATGTAATGAAAAAGCTCTTAAAAATATGCAGAATCATCAAAACAAATTTTTTATTATCATTTTTTTTTACAAACACTTTTTTGACTAACTATTTTTATATATGTATATAGTATATCATCATCTGATCATCCCAGACACTGTCACAAATACAACAACACCATTTTAACCAATCCACATACAATTTGTATTTTTAAGCTGACATTCAATCGTTTGTGCATATTTTTGCATATTTAGCATATTTTTGCATATTCTCGGAAAACTCTGCATATTTTTGCTTCGATTTTTCTTTTGTGAAAGCATTTCTTTTAGTAGTGTATAATTCGTTTACACTCTAAATGAAATTTTCACTTAAGAACGATTGAAAACTTGCATCTTTGGTCGCTAATGTGGAAGGGTAACGCCTTCTAAAACAGCTGTCCCACCTGATATTTATGTATTGTTGTCGCTTAGAAATAAGCAAAAACATTTTTTGTTATAAGGACGTTGAGCTCGAATAATAATTGCTTTTATTTTTGCATATTTGAATATGTTTAGCATTTTTTTGGAATATTTTGGACTTTTAATTCAATCGTTAGTGAATATTTTCTGCATATTTTTGCATATTTTTGCTTACTCTTACAAAACTGTGCATATTTTTGCATATTTTACAATTTTGTTTATGTTTTTGGAATATTTTTGACTTATACTTTTTAATAACTTATCATATATCGTAAAGGTGTAAAATAGTTAAATTTCTGGCCTTTCTTTACTGTGACAGCTTTTGCCGAAAAGCTCTTTAAAAATATGTTCTAATATATGCATCTGAACTGATTGGTTCGACTTAACTGTGCAGTTTTTACTAGAGTTCGACCGCTTATCGGCATCGTCCAGTATAGAAAAGTCTTTTCTAAGACCCAATCGGTAAAGTTTCTTATGTGGAAACTTATTTTACGATGTACCTCCGAGGGATTAAAGACGTAGTCTAACCGATAACGACTTGTAATTTGGTATGTAAGATTCTTTTCTTCAAGTGGAGGTTAATATATATTTAAAGCTTAGCGAAATCTGAAGAAAACTTCTTATATATTCAAATTTACTTGATTTAAATTAAACTAGTATTAGTGGAGATATCTGGCTGAAATTTTGTATTTTATATTATAATTAAATAAGAGCAGAACGCAACTGATTAAGAATTTGGATTCTAATAAGAACATCGCCAACTTCTTATGAAAAATATACGAAAAAGTCTGAAAAAAACAAAATTTTGTAGGCTGACATGAAAGCAAAATGTGTTTTCTTTAAAATAGTGCAGAGTATTTGAGCTGCGGCAGAGCCGAACATAATTCTCTAATTAGTTTATATTGTTAACAATAAATTGTGGCTTAAAACAATCAATTTAATTTTTGTTCATAATAAAGACTTAAATATTTCCAGACAATTGCAAAAATATTAAAATGGCGAACATCGCGTTATGCCGAAGAAGAAACGAAACAAAAAAGAAAACAAAAATAAATCAAAATTCTATCAAATCGACTTATTCAGTTCAGCTCGTTCGTCTAATAGACTGAAATTACATTTATGGCACAAATCTCTCCAGACAGCAGACAGATTTAAAATGTCTCAGCACACAGATACGCAGATGCTACCCCCTTACACATATACACACACACACACAAACACACACACACACAAAGACCGTCTCATTAAAAACAAAACGCTTCGCTGCTTCTGAATAAATTAAGCCACTCAATGAGTGAAAAAGTTTAAAAAGCAGAAAAGTAAAAAGTAAAAAATAACAAAATAAAAAACAATATATGAAAAAATAAAACAACAAACAATTTAATAATAACAGTAGATGCAGGAGTACAGAAAAATAAAATACAAAAGCAAAACAAAAATAACAAATAATCGCAAAAGAACAATAAAGCAGAAAACAAAAAAGAAATTATCAAGTAAGAAAAGTCAAAGTGTATAAAAATGCACACACACACACACAAACACTCTAACACGCACACACACACAAACAAACCCACATACACATTCGATAAATCTTCATACCCACATAAGAGTATGAGTATGTATGTATGTGTGTATATACAAAGGCATTGGTGAATGCGGCCTAAGGCGCAGGTAAAACCCAAGCAAATGGAGTATTATCACAGATACGCACATACACATACACACACAAGGGCACACACACAAGGGCACACACATACATTCGCATATTGAAGCCATTGTATTAGGGTGTGAGTACACGTGTAAATATTTAAACACATGTACACGTTAGCCTTTGTGTATTGAAGTTGTATGTACTCTTATGAGATTGTATTCGGTCGTATGTATGCTTGTTGGTGTTCGTTTGTTTTTTTTTTTATTGTGTGAGTGCGTAATGCTGCTACACAAATGCAAATTTAAATTTATGTCTTTTGTCATAAAAATCGAAACAAAATAAAAATCACAAATATGCACAAATACAAAAAACAAAAACAAACAAGGGAAATATAATCAAAGTGTTACAAACAAGGTGAAAATAAAATAAGAACAAATGTAACGAAATTGAAAAATTTGTTCAAATTTCTTCGAGGTTTAGTTCCTGTCCAGGAGACATACTCAGAATTTTGAATTGACCCTCAAACTCTGGACTTAGGGTTAAATTTTTGATAAGTTGAAGCTTATACTTGCCCAAACCTTTATTTTAGTTACTCTGATATTTTTCACTCCGGCACTTTTTAAGATATATATATATATATATATATATATATATATATATATATATATATATATATATATATATATATATATATATATATATATATATATATATATATATATATATATGTATGTATTTTATATACTTGTATATGTATCTTTGGAAGCAGCAAAATGTCTTCTCTTGGGCAACATATAAAACTCATTTATCGGATATATAGAAATTAAGTTACTAGCAAGTACTTGTATATGCTTTAACCTATCTAAAATGGATTTTTGGACCTTAAGTCCAGATTTTGAGAACCAATTTAAAATTCTGAGTATGCAGGTTTCTTCTACTTGACTAGATCTACAACTTGAGCTAAATCTTATCGAAAGTATATTAATACTGTCACAGAGTGTAATTATTAACAAACCAAAAAAATTTTTGATTCTAAATAAAATTTAAAATTTGTGATTAAAAAAAAATCGAATTAAAATATTTTCATAATTTCTTTTAGGAACAAATTTTCTTTTTCTGAATCAAATTTATAGACCTAAGTAATTCTTAACCATTTTCAAATTGCCAAACTAACCCAAAAGTCCACTTACAGCACGCACCCTGTGTACAAATTTTTGAATTGCACAACAATTTTAGAGCAAAATTCCTCACCAACAAAAGGATAAAGCATCCTTTGACAGCTGGCATCCGTTGTCGACTATGCGGGCCAGCCTTTGCCTTTGCCTTTATCCCTGCACTTTCATGCCACCAACAACCGTCGCTCCACCACCTCCCCCCCTACTTCGTTGCGCCCAAGCCTGTCGCTGCTTTAATGGCGTTTGCGTGTAAGACCCGTCCATTGTGTTTTGCCTCCTAAGCCTTTCCTTTTATATTCTTTTCTCCTTACTTTTTTTTTTTTTCTTTTCTGTAACGAAAAATCGCTTTCCTTGTGCGCCTACATTAACCGCCCGTGCAAGCCGCCACCTTTCCGGCGCTACATTTTCTCTATTTTCTTTTGCACTTGCTGTTGTTGTTGTTTTTGTTGCTGTTGTTGTTGTTTTTGTTGCTGTTGTTGTTTTGTCTGAGTATATGCCTCGGAGTTTATAATTTCATTGAACTTTAAGCCGTTGCAAAAAAAAAACGTTCGTTCACTTTTCTTGTTTTTTCTTTATATCCTTTGAAACAACAAAAACAACAACAGCAGCCGAGCCGCCATTTTTATTGTTATCTGGTTCAGAATTCTTTATTCTTTAATTTTTTTTTGTATTTTTTTGTTTTCTTGCTTCAACGCGAATGACAGCCAACTTGACACAATGGCACACAAAATGCAGCGCCCCCTGCATGCCATTTTTTCGATTGTTTTGTTGTTTTTGTTGTTGTTGTGTGCTTCTACCGAAGTGATTTCAGTTTTATCATATTTTTCAAATTATTGTTGTTGCTTCTTTCCAGCTGCCTGCCGTTCTCATCAACTTTGCGGGAGCTTTATTGTGTCTATAATTTAGTTATGTCTTCTTATGTATATATATATATTTTTTTTATGATTTCTTTGCCTTTTCCTAAGGTTACTCGAGGTCATTTAGGAGCTTATCATAAATTCTTTAATGGAAGAGTAACCAGGGTGAGTAATTTAATGATAAACTTAAAAAGTAGGTAAGAAGTTAAGTGCTTTGCAATTTTTTTTTGTGGTTGAGTTTCAGTTGACGATTTTATTTTTTACAACAACAATATAAGTGAATTCTTAAAGTAAAAACTTGATTTAGTGAACTTTTTTTGAGCTTTAGTTTTTAACAACAACAGCATTAGATATTTCTTAAAGTAAAAACTCCCGAGAGCTTTTGAATATGTTGATAATAACTAAAGCTCTACGAAAATTGAAGTTCCAACAGTTTAAAGTTATATTAAGCTCAGTAAGCTTGAAAGCTCTTAAAGATTAAAAATAAAAAACAAATACTAACCAAAACACTTCAAAAAACGGTGACGTTTGAAAGTTTCAAATGCTTAGTTTTAAAACTTCTTGAAATGAAAAACTTAAACTGATCAAAACAGTTCAAGGCATTTTCAAGCCTTTATAAAGTAAAAAACTGAATAAATTAAGCCAATAATATTAAAGTTTCTAGCCTCAAAACATTATAATACTTTTAAAGCTTAAAGTTAAGCTCTAGCTTTCGGCTAATAGAATGCCGCAAGTTCTTGAAAGCGAAAAGTTTAAAAAGTTAAGGAGCCTGTAAAGTTCCGTCAAGTGAAAATTATGAACAGAACAAACTAATTAAACCTTACTCTTAACTTTGAAAGCTTCTAAAACAAAACAAATGCCTGTGTAAAACTTTGAACATAAAATATGGTTTTAAATTTGCATTCCATAGAACCAGTCTGCTAAAGCTTTAAGTCATTTTTCCAAAAATTCAATCTGTTCGAATTTTTACAATGATTTTAAGCTTTTGAAATCTGCAAATTGTTAACACTATCAAAATCCTTTGTCGGCTGCCAAACAAATCCATAATTCAATAATATTTGTACTGGTGAAAATTTTGAAATTTTCCCAATTACCATAATCTGCTTTTAAACACTGTTTGCCAAATTTAACAATCGAAGCATTTATGAAGAATCCAAAATAACAAAAACCAAACGAATTTTAAAGAAGCAACAACTACAGACCAAAAACAACAAATACAATATAAGAGGTAGGCAAAAAATAAGAAAAAGCACAACTCGTACAAAAGTTTTTAATTCTCATTCAAAATATTTTCACAAGGAAAATTTCACAAATATGTTGCCTGTTTGGTTTGAGGACGTAAGCGTCGTCTGCGTCTCTGGAGCGGCTTTATACTCTGGCAGCAACTTTTGCTCGTATATCACTTTTGCTGCTGCTGCTTCTACTTCTGCTACTTCTGCTACTTCATTCTATTTTTATTTTTCCTTTTCTTCTTCTTATTCTCTACTTCACCTTCAGGTTCTTTTATTAAGCTTTTTCTTGTTGTTTCAAATTGTTTCTTGGCTTGGCAGCCATTTTTCAATATGGCAGCATGGCATGGCGTAGCGAATTTTTCCGCAGCAAGCAACATTTTCTTTCTTTTGCAGGATTTTCTTCAAAAGCACGCACATACTATGTTATGTGTGTATGTGTTTAAGATTGTCTGTGTGTGTGTGTTTAAGTTCACTGTGTGTGCGGAAAAAGAAAAGGGATTCTTGCTACCTTTTTGCAGCCGCAGGAGCCGATGAAGGATCTTCCTGCGTATGTGTGCACTTGATGGCTTTAATTTGCCATTGTACGTACTAACATACATACGTGTTTGTATGTGTTCGAGTATGCACACTACTACTCTGCACACATACACTCGCATACACCTACACACATACGCAGCAAATGTAATGAAAATATCCTTCGGTGTGCTTTTTAATAAATGAAATTAATAAAGCATGTTTTGAGTTCGTTTTTCTTCAGTTTTTCTTGGTTTTCTTTTTTTTTTGTTCTTTGAAATACATGAGAAGTTCTTTTTTTTTCTCTTTATATAATGAACAAAGGTCTAGAGCGTAGGAGGGCGGGTGAAGCTGTGCGGATGCTGGCATTTTGTGCTAAAGTGAATTAATAAATAAAGTTTAAAGAAAATTTTCTTAGAGTTTTATTGAATTAAGTGCAGCCGTATGAAGGCGAGTGCGGAGTATTCTCAACAGGTTACGGAGATGATTGCTGGCTGTATGGCTCCTGTGGATATGTTAAATTCGCAGAGGGCAAAGAATTTTCGTAGATTGCTTAAAAAGTTAATATAAGAAAATTTTATGTCAGAAAACGTATTTAAAGATTTTTCATAGTTTTATGTTTTACTTTTTAGGTAAATTTAGATAAGTTATGGAATCGACTGATTCTTGGGTTATAGTTATTTCCAATTGGAAAATGAAATTTTCCACCTTTATATGCCATATATACCGCAATAAATTTGCTATTGCTGCTGTATTGATTCTCAAGAGAAGGCGACACCTAAGCAATAAAGTCAAATATTACGTTGCCTTAAATTTTACCCGGGCGTAAGCGTATACTAAGTCAGTCTATCATCAAATTTACTGCAACTTTTTCCACTTCCCAAGTAAGCAGAAACGTATTTTTTAATTGCTACCAGTCTCGCTTATTAAAAGAAAAGAAAGAAGTATCACGTACATTCCAGACGACATGACCCATTAAACAAAAACAATTTCATATGCCAGCATTGTCTATTGCTACTCCCATAAAACTATTGCTGACATTTTGCTGTCCTATTGCTGAATTTCTCTGTTGAGTTTTTTTATATGCATATTTTTTTTTTAGTTATTTTTCATTTCTGTTTTTGTAGAAATATATTCAACTATTTAAATGAATAAATAAAATTGTATTGCCTAACAAATACTCGATTACAATGTTTGTATTTTAGTACTATGTTTCAAATACATTAATTGTAGGCGTAAAATTAGGGTGTGGCAGATTTTATTTAGCTTATACTAAGGACCGAACTCTTCAACTTCTGTGTATGGCATGTTACTGAAATCGCATGAGTGGTTCCTGAGTCCTTTCGGAATGATGGAAGGATGTTGGTTTTTAGATTTGTTAATCAATTATTTACTTATTGCAAATTCGCACTAGAGTGGTTTTCTAAAACAAAATATTTAAATTGACATAAGTATGGAATTGAATATTCGACATATGGCCCCCGTGCCTCTGTCGGCAGATCCTGACCCTTTTCATGATTTTTTTTATAAAATGTTAGCAAATTTGCGGCTCTATCTCACCGATGACGCGTTTGATCTCGGTCTTTAGCTCTGAATTTGTTTGAGGATTATTGGCATAGACTTGAGATTTAACAAAACCCCTGAGGAAAAAGACCTGTTCATTTTCCTCCATCACCCATTCAACGGCCAGAGCCGCGGGGTCCAAACGCCGGATATTCTATTCCATAGCTAATTGCAACATGTCTATTTAATAATTCAATAAAAATATCAGAAAAGTAGTTTCGTCTGGAAATAAAATGTTGGAACTCTTTGATATATGTATATCTTTTATAGCGTTGACAATCAGCCGAGCTGGAAACTGTTTTTTACGCCTACAATTAATGAGCTGGAAACTGTTTTTTTTTACATTTTCTCATACATTTGACTATAAATTGTGTAGCATCGAAATCGATTTCACTAGCCAAAGTCACTTTTCGAAATTGTTTACGCAAACAAAATATAAACCGGAGGAGAAGCAGCAGCAGCAGCTCAGCGGCAGCTCAGCGGCACGTTAATGAGTAAATATGTAAAACCAAACAAGTGCGCATATTTACGCTATAAATTCCAGCAACGACTTTGACATATGTCAACAACAACAACAAAGCAGCAGCAGCAACAATAACAACAACAACAACAATCGAGCGGCTTTGATGCAGCAAATTGCGCACTGCGCATGCGTGGCGCGCACATCTTAAAATATTCAAAATGTTTATTTCGAACTTTGTTGCTGCTGCTGCTGCTTCTGTTTGCGCTCGTAATTGAAAGGTAAACAAAACTAGTCGCAACTAACTACAATAACAGCAACAACAACAACAACAGCAACGATAGCAATAGCAAACAGTCAAAATACCCTGAGCTATATTTGCGCAGCGTTGACACGCCTTCCACCGGCTCCCGCAATGTACTTGCTGCTGCTGCTGCTGGAAGAAAATGTTACAACTCAATTTGACTAGTTTTGTTGTTTAGTTTATTTTTTATTTTTGTTACGTTTTTGTTTACTTTGTAATCGCAACGCGATGATCGACGTGGTTGCTTCTTGAAGCTGTCGTGTCTTGTCTACAACTTTTTTTTTCGTTGCTGCGACTGCGCAAAGTTGGTCTTCCGCCTTTGTCTGGCCCTGGCCTCGCGGAGCATCACGTTTTTTTTTATTTGAAGACGCAACTCTCGAGTGCTACTTTACTTTAGTTTCCATTTTAAAGGTTTTTCTTTCTTTATATTTGAGGTAAACGCTCGTTTCGAGATAAACATCAAATACAGTTGCAGCTTTCTCACTTTTTTTCTGTTTAGATGTTTGTATTTGTAAAATATAAATAGAGACTTGGTGGAAGTGCGCCTGCGCGTGGTTCTAAAGGAAAAATTTAGAATTGCCGCAAAAATTTTAAAATTTAAAACATTTAAATAGAGTTTATCAGGAATATGTTAATACTATCAATTTTATTGCGTTTCTTCTACTTCATGTCTACTTTATAATCCAATAACAAATATCCATAAAACTATACATTAACATTTTATTTTGACTCATGGTTGAATAATAAGGTTAGAAAAGAAGATGTGAGAATGCAAATTGAGCGAACTCACCACGATTTCTGGCTTATTTTTCTGTCTTACTTTGAAATTTGCTATTTTGACTTTTGACAACAAGATACGTTGTTGTTTTTATTTACTTAATGTTTTTGTTGCAACCATGACAATTAAACAAAAATTAAAGATTCAAAGAGAGAAATAATTTCGAGGTGGAGAGGCACAATTTTCTACTCTCCTGACCTTAAATTTATTACACCATGATTTGAACTACCGAACATATTCCCAAGTATGGTGATTTTCATCTTTATTTAATTTTATTTATACATTTTTTTATGAAGTAGTGTTAAATTATCAAGATTTTATACTAAATTTCATAATCAAACTAATTTGATTTATTGGTCTTAAGCCATTTTCAAACAGAAATGAAATTTCCTTTCTAATCGAAAAAGTATGCAACGAAAAATCTTTAATTAAAACCGAACGATGACAATTCAATATTTATTAAATCAATATTAAAATGACCCACTTTCATTTAATAAAATTCTTAAATTTGCTCACATCATAGCCTACTCCTTAAGTGCATAACTTGCAGCGCGGCAGTAAAGGAGTGGCCGATATCTGCAGCTGATTGAATCTAATCAGAAAATAAATGCGAATAGAAAAAATAATATAAGAAGAATAAAGGAAAAAAATTGATAATCAAAACAATTTCCAGCAATCGGAAGAACACACAGACTCCTTGGCCATATAAGCAATTGACCCACTTACTTCATGTGGCGGAAACAAAAGCAGAACAAAACGAAGCGATGGCAAGAAAAAAAAACAAAAAGAAGAAGAATATAACATACGTACATACATACATATAAAAAAAAATGCGAGAAACTATTGTTTTCACATTATTTCATGGCGAAGCAAAGAAATAAAGAGAAAAAAAATTGAGTAGAACACTAAAAGTAGTAAAGGCGGCAGAAGCAGCGAATCGTGCTTAAATCCCTAAAAGCAGGCAACGTAAATTGAAAATGGCAGAAGCAGCCAGCGAGCCAAATGCGGCAAAAGCTGATTGCAAAACGATGTTCGATTAAGCAAGTCTGCTAGGCGAAAGGCGGCGAGCGCGTAAGTTGGGGGAGGAGGGGGCGGTTCAAAAGTGGAAGAGCGGAGAGGTAGGGACGCAGTCTATAGACTGGGCACAAAGTCAATGTGAAACGGGCCAAATGTCAATGTCAGCCAGTAATGTGTGCCATAATGGGAGCAGCATGAAGTGGAGTAAATGCCTTCAGACGGACGACGAATCAGACACAAAGTCGCGGCGATGTAAAAGCGATTATATTTGCTTCTTGCTAATTTAAAGATTCATTTTTAACTAAAGAATTTTTTGAATTTATTTAACAAATTCAAAAAAATTTCAAAACCAGAAAAAGAAGACTTCCTAAATTTTCACTGATATAAAACCATGACAACTACTTGCCAAATAATTTCGCCCGCACTGTCGAGCAAATCAGACAAACAGACATGGCCAAAAGTTTCTTTGGCTGGCGTCGCGTCCAAAACGATTTTCGTGCCGTTTGGTGCTGTTTTGATACAATTATGGACCCTAATTCGGTTTGTTGCTGAAGTTTGGTTCTGTTGCCTTCTTGTTTGGTTGGCTGGCTGGCTGGTTGGTGGGCGACGGGAGTGGTTTCAGTCCGTTTGTTGGTTGTTCGTTGTTGTCTGTGTGCATTGATATCGTTTGCAATCGTTCGTTCGTTCGTTTGGTCGTTTGGTCGTTTGTACGTTTTATTTTGTTTTGTATAGTCTATCTTTAGGCGCTCATCGACACAATCAGTTTGGCAATTGTGTTAACGCGTTTTCCATTTTATTGCATTAATGTTTGATTTTGATTTTGTGCGATTTCTTTCACTTGAGTAATTTTTATACCTAAACTTTTGCGCTCCCCACACACACCCCCCCCCCCCCACAATCATTGACGTCAACATATCCCCCCAACATATATCCTCGTTATTTGTGGTTGTATGGATGCGGTGTGTGTTGGGGGTGTGGGGCTGAAGGCCCCTGAACCGTGCTTAATGTGTTAATGTGCTTTTTATGTTACAAATGAGTCAATTTTTATGATTTAATGTTTTTCTGTTATTCGTTACGATTTTTGCGTTTTTATTTCTTTTTCCGTTCTTGGCATGTTTCGTTTATTGAATTCTTTTCTTTTTTCTTTCTTTTTGCCATAGCATACTTTTGGGAGTTTTCGCTTTTGTGGTTTTTTGCTCGACAGTCGTATTTCATTTCTCGCATAAATTGTTTCTTATTGAATTATTTATTATTTTATATATATATGTATATATATATAAATTTTGTGTTGTTCGATGTATGATTGGCAATGGCTGATTTAGGGTTTGTTGTGCGTTTTCTGGATTTACATCAGAAAAAGTTTGGTAAGAGTTTTTCGATGTTTGCTGGCAGATAAATGGGCTGCAATATGTGTTTGACATTATTCATATTTATAAGTACATTTTTTATAAACGATAGAAACAAGTTAAAAGCTCGTTTTTGTCACAATTGATATTAAAGTTTAAATAACACCTATTTACAAAGAGTTTTTTCTTGCATACATTTAGGCTTCGAATTTGAATGAAGTGTTTGTATAAGCCACGTGAGAAATATTTAAATAGACAAGCCTTGGGGCATGCTTAATAAAATTTGAAATCTTGTTATTTAAAGAAAAAAAAGCTTGGAATGATATGTTTAAATTTTAATGAGAGTTGAGTTTAGTAACGTTTTATTAAATGAAAATTTTAATTATACTACTTAAATGTTGATATAATATTTAAGGTAAAATGAGGTTAAGCTCAAACTGAAAAGTTTTCACTGTTTAAAGTATTTTTATAAATAAAGTTTTAATATTTAAAAATAGTCTAAAATAAGTATTTATTGAAAAATTGATAAATGGTTATGAAGACAATAGAAGATACGAAATTTTTTTAGCTTTGACCTTTTTAAAAACGTTTTAAGCATTTTTTAGCAAATCAAAATGTCCTTTCTAAATATTGCTGCATACATTTTGAATCACAAATTAAAAATGGTTTCTGTATAAGGCAACAATCCTTCAAGTTTAACCGCTCTCCGAAAAGTATGCAAGAAAATTCGGTAATATTTTAAATTTAGAAAATATTGAGTTGAAGTTTCAACAAAAAAATGAATTTGTTTATAAAATTGTATTATTGAATTAATTTACAATATACAAAATAATAATTTATTAATATTACTTTTTTTATATGACTTTCTTCAAATTAATTACCACGACCACTAACGAGTTGAAATTATGTTTAAGCCAAATCCCAAATTCATGACAATCAAATCAAAAGAATTACGTAATGAAAACATTAAACATAAGGACACATAAAAAGGATCAAAGCAGAGCTGTAAAATATGCGTTTGGAGTAATTTCGAGAAAGCAAAAAGAGCGAAAAAGAAAATGGAAATGATTGCCCTCAAAATGGACAAAAGGTCAGGTCAGCATACTAAAAAGAAGAAGAAGCCCGTCTGGCAGTCGGTCATAAAAGCAGACGTCCGAAAAAAAATGACGATATATGAAGGACACAGGAAGACAAATATAGAACACGATAAATAGAAAACAAACAAATGTCGACGAAATGACAACAACAAAAACCAAGTAAAATATTGATTTCGATGTCACAGGCGAATGGCGATGACGATGACTGCGATTAGGATGACGATAATGATGATGGTTATGACGATGATGATGTCTAAGTCGAACGGAACATGCGTATGAAAATAAAGAAATGTTGGTAATAAAATTATACAAAGTCACACAAAGCGCGACACAAACAAAAGGTACTAAAAATATGTCACACATGTCGAAACGACACCGAGACGACACAAGACGACACGGAGCGGCGTTGGGCCTGACGCAGTCTTGCCAACGTATTTTAATGATTGTACACTGGGGTATGCCCTGGCATACAGAAATGAGCATAAATTTTATACGAGTATGTATGTATGTATGTAGAAATTCGTCTTTCTTTTTTGTTTAAGAAATTTTATTATAAATGAAAGGCTTTGGCGGAAGACACATAAAAATTTAACATAATGTTGTAAAATAACTTTTCGCCATTTTTATGATAAATGAAAGGCACAACATGAAAAGACATAAACCAAATCTGCATATCAATGCCAAGGTTTGTCGAGGAGGAAAAAGAAAAGGATTTCCGTAGGTGGACAAAAAAGAAAGTTAAAATTTGCGAAATTTGGCTAAATCGAGTTTAGGGAAATTTAATCAAATCCGTATTAAAAAATTATTGCGAAAACCTCATTTAAATTCTTTTATTTTTCATAAATCAATAGCATATTTTTAGGTGGTGAACATATTTCTGAAACAGCTTAATAACTTCAATTTATAAGATATTAAAAAAATACCGCTTTTATCTAAAAACACTTTTTGCAAATTAAAAAACCATTTGCAAAGAAATATTTAAGAAACACAGAAGCATACTTTTGGGTGCAAAAACTATGTGTCATGAAAGCAGTTAAATATGCTTTGATTTAAGAGTCATTTAGGTTAATTTAATGAATATTTTATTACAGCAAACATTAATTTTGTCGCACAACTTCATTTCATGTTCGCTTCATGAATTAAAAGCATACTTTTAGGTGGAAAAAAATACAAATTAAGAGCAGACATTATTGCTAACGCCTCGATGTGAATTTTTAGGAATTAATAAAAATTATAAACTGCTCAACGAGGCATATTTTGGCATTAGCGGCTTTTAAGGCGTAATATTCAAAGCACTTTTTCACAATTCAAAAGCATACTTTTAGGTTGTCGAAATACTTTGTGCAGCAATTAAATTCAAAAGGACTGGCAACTGTTCATAAAATGTTGGCATTAGCGGTTTTGGCAAACATCACATATATAATTGAAAGTACTTTTTCACAATTCCGCGCATACTTTTAGGTGAATGAAACATATTTAATGTACAAATAAGCGCAGAAGTAAACAAGCAAGTGACGCAAAATTTTTGCTAATTCGAAAATATTAAATAAAATTTAAAAACAAATTTATCTTGCACGCTTTTTGCATTTGCTAGCTGGCTGACTGACTGGCAATAACTCCAAGCATACTTATAGGCATGCTAAAGCATGACAAATTTTTATTTTCATTACGTGCGCACTTCGCCTGCCTTGCCTTGACTTTTTTTTCTTTTTTGCTTTGGCCTGCTTCTTACTTCTTCGTATGCTGCTACTGCTGTTGCTTTACATCGTAGTTTTATGTCTGCTTCAGGTGGAGCTAATAAAGCTACATTTTTATGGTGCCATGGAAAAGCAGCGGAAACGGAAGTGACAACCCAACAAAAAAAAAATATGTACGTACGTACGAATTTTTATATGTTGTCGTTATTTTGAAGGACGCAAAAACATTTGCAGTACATCTGTACGTGTATAGCGCGACGTTGGGTGCGAACGAGGGGGCGGGAGGGGTTTTTCTGGGGGACCCAAAGAAGTGGAAAAAAATGACAATGTTGAAAAACATGAAAAGTCCATATTCATGCGTGAATTTTGATGGATGCGCCGTAATGGCATGTACCGACTGTATGGCATTTGAGTTTGTATGTGTTTGGCATAAATTTTTGACAGTTGAGTTATTTTCTCCAGGGGGTAGATGCCTAAATTTAGGCAACTTTTTCTCCCCCCCATTCGTCCCGACAGTTTACTTAATTTTTCGACATTTTTTATATATTTTTATATTTTACGATATTGTATGTTTGTCGTAGAGTACAGACATACATGCATACATGAAATCATAACGATAAGAGCGCTTTTTATCATTAGACCTGGATGCCTAAAAATATGCAACCTTTTGAAGTTTATGTTAATTATGTGAAATAAAGTATCGCAGCGAAGTGGGGTGTTATAAGTAACAAGCGGGCATTTTTTCGAAAATAAAAGTGAGCGCCTAAAAATATGCTACATTAAAAATGTAATACGAATGAAGTTCACTGAATATCGTTTTTGGGGAGTGGCATATTTAACATATACACGTGTATTTTTAAATTCTCGCAAAGTCTTTTCAAAAAGCCTAAAAGTAGGCTCTGTTTGTTATAATAATTTAAAACAATTAAAATTGAATTTCACAATTTCAAAAATGTTTTGTAGGACTTCAATAAGTATGCTATAGGTACTAATTAAGTGTGTTTGATTTTTCTTTTTCAACTACTAAAATATTAAATACGCACATTAAATTCATCGGCTTAAATAAACGCGATTTATTGTTTTAATTTCAAACAAAATGCACTTCTATTTGCATTCGAACCTAAAAGTATGCTACTGTGTATAGAGCTAAATGAACCTGAAATTATGCTAAATAGTAGAAATATTCGCAAAACAAATGCAATGGTGCAAGTAACTTTTAAATTTTGTTGTGTTGTTGTGCCTAAATGTAGGCTAATAGTTTTGTTTAATTAAAATTGGCATTGTTTGCGGCTGACAATGCCCAACAATGTCAATTAAACATAATTGTGGACAAATTTAATTAAATTTTAAAATATTCAAAACAGCGCCCATAAATATGCTAAGTAAATAAGTTTTGTTAAGTTTTGCATAATTTTTTTTTTGGCATAATTATGCAGCGCCGAAATAAAGCAATTGAATTCGAAACAGCGAACAAATTATTTAATGGGCGATTTAATATGGTGTACTTTCACTTGAACTTAAATGGTGAACTCAGTTAATAAAATGGCCTAAAAGTATGCTGCGAAAATTTTAATCGCCTTTTTTTTGTTACAAGCACTGCTAAAAGTATGCTTTAATATATGAAAAAAGGAAAAATTTCAATTGAGCGCAATAACTGATTTTCACGCTTGAGTCGAACTTAATTTTTTAAATAACACCTGCATATATGCCATACCATACATACTAACACAGTTTTCATTATTTTCCAATACAATTGCAAATAATAGGCGCCTAAATGTATGCTATAAAATACGTTGCACATCGTTTTGTATATCAATTTGAATTTCTAACAATTTCAGGCAAAGTTTTGCTATTGTTAAACTTAAATTTTTCTCTTCTTATACCTTCTCTACCTTCTCGAAACTTATTGCCGTACGAGTATTCGGAAAACCTTCAAGCGCCTTCAACTTTCTTTTTCTTCCACTACACAGTTGCACACAAATCGTTTAAGAGCGATGATTTTCATATTTTCCTTGAGTCCCGAAAGTATGCAACTCACGTTGGTATTTTTAACTGCCACTGACAGAAACAAATGTCACTGCTTTCTAAATAATTACAATTTTATTTCTTTTTTTCGCTCTTCATGTTTATTTTTAATATACATATATATATTTGTATGAATGTATGTATGTGTGCCCGAGCTTGTGGAATTTTGCGCGCGCATGATAAATCATATTTAATGCTAAACGTGGAGTTGTGAAGGCGGGCGGTATAAAAAAATAAACAACAAAAAATATTATGACATAAAAACAACAAAAATAAAAGCAAGAATCCTCAACTCAACTGGTGACATTCCCTATAAATGTCACAATAATGCGCCATAAGTTGCGCCATTATTTTAAATGTATATATATATATAAAAACGGAGATATGTATATGTACATATATATTTTTAATTTATGTCATTTAACTTGACTTTGCATATTTCGGCTCTATCGCTGGTTAAACTTATATAGGGTACCTACACGCATACATACATCCATACATACTCGTATATAAAAATGTTTTTCAAATGACATAAAAGCATTTAAACACGCCATAAAATAATTCATAATAATTCTAACTGTCTCATTCGGTTAATGTATGCCAGCCATGTGTGTGTGAGAGTATGTGTAAGTGTGTGTATGTGTGTGTGTGTGTATTTTATAACAAACTCACTCACCTGGCATGTTGCGGGCCGACATTGCCCATGTCATGCGCCGAGCTGGCGGTGATTTGAAAATCAGCAATCGCTCCGGATTCCATGCCGAGCGGATGTCTGCAGGCGCCTGTGTAACGGAAGCGAGATTAATTTTATGTCATTTAAAAGTTGTTGATTTTTTTTTTTTGGTTTGTTAATAATTTTAAAAATTGCATTTTGGAATTTTTCAGTTGTTAAATGCCTAAAAGTATGCTTTGAAATAATAAAAAGCATGTTTCGTGTTTAATTCGACTGAGTTGTAATATTTAATCGTTTTTTCAGAGATTTTTTTTACATTTTATGTTCGCCATGCCTTGAAGTATGCAACAAAAGTTGTACTAACCAATTTTTGCATAGTTTTAGACATTTCAATTCTAGTTTTTTTTTTTAGAAAAATCGAAAGTTAAAATAATATTGAGTCAAAAATATAAAGATGTCAACCTTTTTCTGGACATTAATGGTATTAAATCATCATTATATGCAAGTGACATTATATTTAGCAGCCTAAAATTATGCTACATAAATAGTTTATAGTATCAGGAGTTTAAGTAATAATTAGTACAATATATTAAAAAGATGTTAACCTTTTCCTCGTCATTAATGGTATTAAATAATGTCATACATTATATTTAGCAGCCTAAACTTATGCTATATAAAATAACTTTTACTTTGTTTCTAGTCATCAACAAATTCTGAACGTATACTTTTCATTCCTTATGGCTTTTATAGCGCCATTGAAACGCTTTTATGTATATAAAAACTAGCTTATAAAATAATTTGTTAATAGAATGTGAAATTTTATTGTTATTAAAATTTAACAAAAATCGTTGTGACCAAAATTTGTTGAATTTCATTACTTAAAGTTAATCAATCAAAACTTGATACCTAACTCCAGACAGATCACATTTATTCCATATTTTACAAAACACGATTTTTAATTACAAGTTAGTTGTTTTCCTGTTGTTGTTGCAGTTGTAATCGATTGTAGGCTTGAAATAAAATTGAATTATTCAGAGCACAGAAATCAATTAAAAATTCCAATTTGCCATTTAAATACACGGAATTACCTATTCAGCATTTAATGCCATAATCTATTACTTAAATGACAGTCCAGAGTAATATTATTCAGCATTTGTAGTTGTTGATGTTGTTATTGTTGTTGTTGTTGTTGCCAATAGTTTAACGTACACAACATTTTCAATTTAATTGAGCTCGAGTGTAATTATGAGATCAACAGTATGCACACACACACACATCTACACACACATATATACACATAGAAGTACATACATATATGTATGTAGAATAAATAAATCCTAACAGCTTTTGTTGAATTTTACACAGCAAAATAACGCAATTAATTGTAGAAATCAATTATCAAGCGCAGAGCTGCATCAAAATGTTACTGAGAAATAAAAAAGTGAGCACAACAACTACCATGGTAATCCCTAACAAAAAAAAAGGTGTTGTCATTGTTGTATAGTAGACGAAATGGAAATAATGAAAAGCAGCTAACGATATCCAATTAAGTGAATTTCGTCAAATTTTGCAGCAAATTTTCGTTTTTATTGGCATTTAATATCGACCCTTTGGATGCCCAAAAAAAAAAGCGAAAAAAAAGAGAGAGAAAAATTACGACACTGCAACTGGAGCGACAAAGTTTTCAGCATTTTAAAATGCCATCAATCAAGCGCGACAACGGAAATGTGCACAACAACAACAACCAACAAAAAAAAAAAAAAATAGCACCTCGGTATGTGGAAAAATGCCAGCCAACGGCGTCGATGACAATGCGCAGTCAACGTTAAAAAAACGTATTTTTGTATTTTATTATAAAATACATTTGCTGTTGTAGTTGTAGTTGTTGTTGTTGTTGCTGCATTTTGTTAACTGCAAAAATAAAAGCGGAAATACGTAAAACAATAAATTTTTATTGTATATAGATACATATATGAATGCATAAATACGAGCACATACCTGCGCTGGCGTTTTCTGTATGTAAGTGAGCGCAGAAATATTTTCGAAAACAATTTTTCATGGGAAATGCACAGTTGCATTAAAATCGGCTTTTGTTTTGCAGTGGTCCAAAAGGTACGAAATTTTGTTGCCCCGTTTTTTTTTTTTTGTTATGAATTTTATTTGTAATTTTTACCTTTCGCCTGTAAGAATTTTTCTTTATTTATGACCATAGCATATCTACACATACTTGTGTATGAGTGTATGACGGGCTGGGTGGTGTGATACACGGGAAAAAGTTTTGAAAGTAATGTGGCGGGATTGCTGCTTAAGCCTACAGTAATTTTGTAGTAAGTTCTGTAGTTATTAAAATTTAACTTAGTTTGTCAGTTGTTTTTTTAACGAACGATATTAAACTACTGCAAATGTCGGTTGTTTTTAATGTACAACGGGCAATTAACGTTATTGAATATTATTGCAATGCATCTTTTAAAAATATTTTGACTGCACTTTTCAGTTCATTTTATTGTATAATCAAAATTACTGCAAATTCAGTAACTTACTGTGTGTGTAACTGAAATTTATGTTACATTTAAAATGTTTGAAATTCTATGAATGCAACTTTTTATAAATTCTGCATATAAGGATTCACTGACACATTACGTTGAAATTATTGAGTTTTTTTTTAATATTTTTACTGCATTTTTCAGTTCATTTTATTGTATAATCAAAATTACTGCAAATTCAGTAACTTTTTGTGATTAACTAAAATGTATGTTAAATTTTAAATATTATGAATATTTTAATTAATTTATACATGTACCAAACAATTGATTTGAGTTTCAATTCACCAGTTTTACAGTAGTTATATATTTTAAATAACTGCAAAATGTTGTCAACTTAACAAAAATGTCAGTTGAATTATGTTGTTGACCATTAATGTAGTGAAAGTAACTGCTTTTTGCTGTTATCCTAAATATTTTATATGCATATTTCTACCGTATAAGTTCAGTTCATTTAGAAAGTAACAAACATAATTTCTTTCAGTGCACCCTGCTTCAAATTTAAATAAATTTACTTTGTAACGAACAAAAACAAGTTCGTTAACGAACTAATTCGTTATATTTCATATTTTTTTCTTGTATATTTTGACTGCTGCATCTTGTGCGCCTGTCTTTGCCTGTTGACAGTCAAGTGCAGTTTTGGCCTAAACAGAGCGCAAGCGTTTATACACCGCTATGGCCACACAAGCGCTAACTGGGCTAACAGAGTCGGTGCGCTGTGGTGCGCTCGTCGGCGCTTAAGCAGGATTGCGCGTACAAACCCATCATTTGCTCATGTTTATTAATGACGCCAGGATGTAGTAGGCCGGTAGACGGTTAGTCATAAGAAAAAAAAAAAAAACACATTCGAAACGACTGTTTGAGCGTTTTGTAGCTGAGCTTGTAATTGGTTGCGGATGAGTTGTTTCTTCATAATTTTTCCTACATGCCACGCATGGAATTTGTGTGTGTCTGTCTTTGGGTTTTGGGATTGGGATTTGGAAACAAGGTGTGGACTAGTTTTTGTATTTTTTTTTTGTTTTTGGTTTTCTTGGGCTCACACAGGAAGACGACTTGATGAGGTTCAATTTGGTTGCGGGTGAGTGATTCGCTGGGTGATTTCGGTTGGGTTTTTTTTTTTTGTAATGTGATTAAGTGAGGTACTCCTTCTTATGTATGTGTATTAATATGGTGATAACTTATCGTGTTCCATTTTTAGTAGATTCATTTTAGTTAAGCAGTTTTAGACTGTTCAGAAATTAGCGAAGTGGAGGCAACTCGGCAGGGAAATTTAAGTTTCGCTTACTTTCAATATTTCCGTAGAAAAGTTGATTTTAAATTTTATTTGTTAATGAGATATCGACAGAAAAAAGATTTTGTATGCTTTGAAGATAAGATAGAAATTAAATTTTGAATTTTCATAATTTTGTACACAATTTTAATATGAATTCAAATTCAAACTGAGCTCGATGTCAATGACAAAATTTTAAGGGAAAACTTTTTCGACCTTGTAACTTCTTAAAAACCAATTGGCCAACTTTAAACCAAATATTTTTTGACTATCCAGTCAAACAAAAAAATTATTTGTGAAATTCAAAATACAAAAAAATAACAAAAAACACCCACCAAAAAGCAACTCGAAAACATTTCGAACTCAAAACAATTTGGACTGTGAAAAGCGCCACACGCTAATTTAATTAGCGGCGCTTCGCTGCTTGAGAAAACGAAAACTTCGCACACAGAGAAAACGCAAAACTTTTCTGTAAACTGAAAAATTGCACAATTTTACGGTTCAATATCGAGCGCGCGTAGTTCGCATGTATGCGTGTGTGTGTGTGTGAAATTTCAAAAAAATTTTAAATTATGAAATCACACAAATACACACACACACACACAAAGTGAAATCCACTCGCGCTGAACTAAACTAAACAAACGCCGCCGACGCTTTTGGCAAAAGGGCAAAGTTTTAATGGCGAGGCATAAGAATCAATGATGCGTGATAACTCATAAACAACAACAGCAACAAAGCCAATAACAATAATAACAACAACAACAACAACTTTTGTACTTTATTACCAACGCATATTACTATGGCTCGTTTACTTTATGAGCGCGAGCATTTTGCATGAGCCTGGGGGGTGGGGGGTTGGGGGCCGCTCAATGAGCGTGCGTGCGCCCGTTCAAAGCCAGCGCCAAAATAAACAAATTTCAAATTTAATTGAGTTCCAATGTTAGGCGATGGGAGCGGATTCAGAGTGCACAGCACTTTTTTTTTGTTTCCAAAAAATAGTTTTTAATAAAAAAATTTATTTAAAAAATTTTGTCATTCAAAAAAATTTTATATAAATTTGGCGCTTTAATAAAGAAAAGTTTGTACTAAAGAAACTATTTATAAACTATTAACTGACTTTCTATTTTTGTCGAATGTATACACAACATTTAAGTACTGTGTCGCAGCGGCTGCAGTGCAACCAAAGTGTGAATGGAGTTGTGGCAGATGCATGTCGAGTGCGGCAGTTGCCACACACAGATTTCGAGCGATTGCTTTGCAATTGCAGCGCTGCGCTGCGCTGTCCTGCGTACGCATAAACGCGCTCATTAGCAGCATTTGAACGAATTGTGCTTTATCGCTCTTCGCTCTTCGCTATTCGCTTTTCGTATCGTTAATGATTAATTGAAAGTTTCTAATTAGTTGTTGACTGGCGGTTTTGAGCTTGTTTAAGCAATCTGGATATGTGTTAATTTCGGTAATCAAGTAATTTCCGGCGAGAATCTTACAACGCTTGTGGGTGACAGCAAAATAAAGGCGATAAAAATGCGTTTTGCTTGAGCGTTCTTTTTCGGAAAGCAGTGGAAAGAGTTGGATTTAATTTTATGTTTCGTTCTTATTTGTTATACGAAGAGTAAAGCAATAAACCTATTAACAGACAAAAAATCATGTTAAATTAACATGAAAATGAAACTTCTTCAGGTTAATATTTTACAACACTTGTATTTAGTTGTCAAAAAATGTCTTTTACTTATGCTGTTATTTTTTGACAGTAAAAAGTATTAAGCCACTAAGAAACAATGTTAATTTTACATTTTATGTGGAGTTGGTTTTTGTAAAATCTTTGACACGTTACATTAAATTGTAAATTTTAAAGTTTTTCATGTTTGATTTCTAAATTGCTGATCTCAACATTACAATTCATGTTAAATTAACACTGCATCATGTTAAATTAATACTGCATCATATTAAATTACATGCATTATGTTAAATTTTAAAGTTTTTCATGTTTATTTTGTAAATTGCTGATTTTAACATTACAATTAATGTTAAATTAACACTGCATTTTTTCATGTATATTTAGTAAAGGTGATTTTAACATTACAATTAATATTAAATTACCACTGATTCTTGTTAAATTAATACTTATTCATATATAAATAACACTGAATCATGTTAAATTTTAAAAATAAACATGAAATTTTGTAAATTGCTGACTTTAATATTACAATTCACGTTAAATTAACACTGCATCATGTTAAACTATCACTGATTCATGTTAAATTAACACTGAATTATGTTAAATTTTAAAGTTTATCATTATTATTTTATAAATTACTGATTTTAACATTACAATTAATGTTAAATTAACACTGCATCATGTTAAATAAACACTGTATCATGTTAAATTTACTATACATCATGTTACATTAACACTGCATTATGATATTTTACACTTCACAGAAAATTGTATTTATATTTGTATGTGAAACATTTTTTGTAAAAGTTTTTTGTATAAGATAAAAAAAACTCCAACCTTTTTAAAATATCGTATTCTGTTACAATTCTAGTGACTAAGTATAAGAAGTGCTTCACTACAGTCAAGTGACAGACACAATTAAAAAAACTACCAAGTATAAGTGTCGCAGAAGTTGGCACTTAAGAGGCAATATGTGCTCTGGCTATGAGAATGAAATATTTTCATCATTATGATTAAGCAATGGTGCAGGTAGGCGACTGTCAGAGATACAAATGCAAACTACTTGATGCACTTAATGTGACAAGTGACATACACGTACAAGTGATAAATGTCAAGTGTATATTATTATTATTAAAAAACACACACACGCACACAAAAATTAAGATACATCCCAAATGTGGTTCAACTTTAGATAAGTATTGAATGTCATTATTACGACCAACGCAGCTTAAAAAAAAACAAGTGATATTATGATAATCAAATGGCTGAAAAGAAAGAGATTTATTACCAAACTAACACGACTTAAATGCATAACTCCATCACTTTGATATATGGAAATTGCCTAGCCACCACTCAAGCCGAGCTTATGATGGCAGATGTCGTAATAAAAAGCGGTACAAGCGACCAGCGAAAACATAATCGAATAATAACCACCACCGGACACTGGACAAGATCACAAGTTGTGGTGTGGCAGACTCGAGGCAACACGGCCGAGGCAATTTTATAAAGGTGTTAAAGTTGCAGTTGCAACAATGCCCAAAGCGCTACACACACACACATATACATAGGAGTACATGCTCAAGTGATTGTTCAGCGCTTAATACGAAATTTTAGTCGGTAGTCGTAGTAAAGTAATGGCAGCAATTTTAGCAAAGTAGTCCACATTACGAACCATGCGGCTGGCTATTCGACTGTCAGTCAGTCAAGTCGAGTCAAGTCAAGAGTTAAGCAGCCCAGTTAGTGGTTATGCTGTCATGCTGCCAGCATACGATCATAGACTTATGATAGGCGCCCGATGAAAATACTTTAGATTAAATGCATTTATTTTGGCATATGTTATGCGTTTGGCAACGAAACAGCTTGAAAGCTTTTTTAGCCACCGTAACTTGGAACGTAAAGGCGCACATATTGACGCTTGGTCGAAGTTTGTATACCCTTTAGTAAAACAAAGCAAGTTTTGTAATCGACCACTTTAATTAATTTTCATTAGAGCGAGAAGATTTTTGTTGGATTCTAGGAATTGTCTAGAATTTGTGCAATTTTAAGAAGCTTTTTGGAATGCCTACTTTTAGAACTTTCGCAGGAATTCGAGCTTTTAACAAAGTTCTTAAAAAAGCTATTTTTAAGTTTATGCAATCTCCAGATTTTGAGGTTATTTACTATAATAAATAACTGATTTGAAGTATTACCAATGGACTAAGTACCTCTATTTAGATTACAGTCTTACTTCGAATATGTATGTATATGTTTTACCATGGTCAACAAATACCTGACTTACATATCTAAATCAACTAAAAATTCACGTTAAATATTTTCAATATACCCTCGGTCGGCGCACCGCTGCAGGGTACCGACAAACCAACAAATCTAGCTCACATGCAACAAGTTCTCAGGCGATTTTGCGAGATTTTCACCAGCGATAAACTGACAAGCGTCAATAAATCCGCAGGCAAATTTCAATGCAAAGCGAGCATGTGTCTCTGTCCTGCAAACCAGCGGCAATAAAGTGTTGGAAAAAATTAAATAACAATTAATAGTCGAGTGGAAATTTTGCATCCAAGTGCTGTGGTTACTTT
This sequence comes from Suillia variegata, assembly GCA_949127995.1. Lineage (NCBI taxonomy): Eukaryota > Metazoa > Arthropoda > Insecta > Diptera > Heleomyzidae > Suillia > Suillia variegata. Next base: position 43,641,613 of record OX421844.1, read on the forward strand.
TCCTTTGCGGAATTTGGTTTGGTTTGGAAACGCATGCGCCATGCCATGCCGTGTCGTGTATTCCGATTTGTTTTTTTTTTTCGTAGACAAGTTTTAATGTAAGCGATAAATTAAGTCGAATTTGCTGATAGCTGCGTTTGCGTTTAGGCGATTACGGCTTGTTGGCGATTTATGTTTTCGCCGATATGCGCGAATGGCGAATGTTGGAAATGTTGAGCGGGCAAAAAAAACAGAAGATGAAGAAAAATCTGGTGACATGCATTTAAGATATTAAGATATAAATTCTGGCTAATTTATGTTGGCGATTCGGCGAAAATTAGTAAGTGCGCGCGTTCGAGAGTAATTTTCTTAAGTATTTGACTTGGAATTCAAGTGTGGATGTGAAGAAAAAAATGGAGTTAAAAATAGGAGAAAAATAAATTATGTAAAAGTATGTAGACTAATAGAAGAAAGACTCTAAAATCAAGAGAAAAAAGAAAAAGTCTTGCATCAAGATTCTTAATTCAAATCGGAAAATCTTATTTTAAAACTTCTTCTTAATACAAATCTTGCGATAAGAATATAAATCATATTTGAAGATTTAAAATTATAGATTTATATATCGAGGCAGTTGTTATGACAGATATATACAGGTCGGGCGATTTATATTAGGGCCCAATGGATTACGGACGGACATAGGATATAAACAGACGGACTTACAGCAAAAGGGAATTACATCGAATAATAGAGTCCAGATGTAATTCATGGTTATGTATCGGAAGGATTGTAAAAGTGGTTGGTTGACTCTGGCTGTGGACGCAAGACATTGGACAGCATAACATTTTTATAATTTATGGGGGGAATGTGCAAGTTTTTATAGATTAGAATGCATGATGGTTAAAAATCCGAATCTGTGAGAGAATGTGTGAGAGAATCTGTATAAAAAGTATATAAAAAAAATATTTAAAAAATATATGAATGCGATATACATTAGTTAAGTTAAAGCTATTAAATAAATTTCCATTTTTTTTTATTAGTTACTTTTTGAATTTTGGCACAAAATTCACTTGTATTGGATTGTTTGTGTGTGAGTACCTTTGAAAGAACTGCCCCAATTAACGGCGAGCAGTCGGGCTTTGCCACTTGTGCGCCACACTCAGCATCACACCACAACCGGAAAATCAACTCATAACACAGTTTTGATAAACAAATTTTTTATGCTTATGTAAAGATGTTTTGATTTTACAAAAGGATTGAAAATGCTTTTTCCAAATCAAGAATTTAAGTTTCAATTTAAGATTTTTGCACTCAATTTGAGAACTTTAAATTCTAAATCGAAACCACGAAATCATAATTTGAGTCAGAACAAAACAAACTAAAATCAACACCGATCAATTTTAAATTTATTTAGCGATTTTTCTCTTAGTGTAGAAGTGTTTTAAATTGAGACAATTTAAAGTTAAGTGGTTATTAATATAAGTGTCTTAATTATGTGCGATTATTTTGAGAAAATATTTTTAAGTGTCATTCTAAAAAGAAGAAAATTTGTTAAATTAATATCTTACATATGCATCTTTTTCGAAAAGCTTTCAAAAGCACATTTCAACATAGTCGAATCATAGAAAAGTATTTCCACATGCATAACAACATATTTCCTTTTTCTTTTGAATAAAATCAGGTTAAAGCTAGAAGTGGCTATAATCAACTTTATTCACAGCAGTGAATTAATCAATTCCCCAATCTCGCATAATCTTCAACTAATAAATCTTCCATCAACAAAACCTTCAACCAAATTAGAACACTTGATGAGAGCTTTACGACCTGATGGAATTGCTAAAATTCCTGCACTCCATCAAGCGGGCAACTGCCTCAAATCAAATCCATTTTCGTGCGCTATCATCTATTTAAAACAATTATTAATAATGCTCAGCTTATGCAACTCGAATTTAATTTACTCGAGAAGCAAGGTGCTCCTCAGCGTCAGAGCTCATCAAAAAAGTACAGAAGAAGAATGTATTCCAGACAATTCATTTTTAGTATCAGCTCAACTTCATCTGCACATTTTATTTCAATCACTTTCTTAATTTACATTTCATCAATCTGAACAAAGAGCAATTATTTTTTTTAGTGTTGCCAATGGAAAAGCATCTGGCTGACGCTCCGAAATGAAATGAAGCGATGGCAAGCAAAGCAACGCCAAGTCAAGTCAAGTCAAAGCCAAACCAAGCCAAGCCAAGCCAAGCCAAGCCAATTCAATTTCAACTCTTCAACAACAAGTTTGAGAACGCAAAGGGTCGTCGTAAACTGTTGTAGTTGTAGATGTTGTTGTTGATGTTGTTGGCAAATGCTCAGACATACATAAGTATTAACAATATTATCATTCAGTGAATAATTAGATGCAATCAGTCAGTGCTTAAGCACCATAAGTCAAAGCATAAAATGAGCATAAAAAAGAAAGAATAAGTTGTTGTTGTATGTATACCCCAAGCCAAAGCCATAGCCATAGCCAAATGAAACCAAGTCAAGCCATGCCATGCCACTGCCAGCTGAAAGATGCCTCCCTGAAGAAGCAATCCATGGCGCACACACCGTACTATCATAGCGCGCTCTTGTTGTTGTATGTGTGTGTCTGGCTGTTTGTGGCACTTGTATACTTTAGTTTTCGGGGGGTGGGGGGTAAACAAATCTCAAATCTGTGTAGAAGAAAGGAAAAAAATAAAACTTATAAAGAAATTTCAGTCAGGCTAGCTGAGGTCCATGATGGCGTGGCAGCGGCAGCATCAGCATCAGGCATGAAGTGGAGCGCTGTTGACTGCGAGCTGAGACGTACGGGAAAATTCATTTACAAAACGCAATTACTTAATTATATACAGACAAACTAAATTGTTGTAATCACTCACAGGTTGTTGTTGTTATTTCTTAAGTGTTGTTGTATGCTTGCATTTGCCAGCTTTCATCTTGAATATATATTTACACAAAAAACAAGAAAAAACATGACATATAGTCAGTCATAAATTATGTTTAATTGTAAAAAAAAATTCAATTTTTTAACAAATGATTTTGTTTGAGAAAACTGAAAACTTAACGAGCTGCTGATTGAAAAGTCTGAACTAATTGAAATGGCTAAAATATGTTTTTGTGTTGGTATAACCCAGAAGGAGTTTGAAATTTGAATTGCAAAATTTGTGGCATATTGAATCCTTGAAATACTTTAGTTGATCTATAAACTTATTTATATCGTATGTAGATATAGACTAATATTTTAATTGACATTTTTGTAGTAATTGAGAGACTGTCTGTTGATTCAGCAAAGTTTTTAATTGTATGTAACAAATATTTAATTGAAACACTAAAAATTTCAAAGTAAATTAATACAATTAAATTTTGAATAAAACTTGAGATACTTGAGATACTCAGACAATCACAAAATTTAAACAAATTTGTAATTACAGTCTTGTCTGGATATAGGGAACTAATTATTGCAAGGACTGTTCACTATATCCGGGTTGTTCATTCTTTCATGGTGGACATTTGTTGTTTTTGCTTTCAGAAATTGACTTTTGGATCGCTTTTTCATGTCGACTTCGCAGTGCTAGTATCAGCCAGCATCATCAGTAGAGTTTTTTCTGTTTTTTTTATTGCTATCTGCTTAAATGAAGTTGCTTTCAAAATTGTATTCACTTACCTCCAAATAGTGAAACAAATTTTTAAAATGATTTCGATTGTTTACTATTTAAAGTACTCCATGTAAAAATGTGAGTGTTCACTATACACAGACACGACTGTATACTAATTAAATTATTAATAAGAAAAATCGAAAGTTTTTATCGAAAAAACTTGCGCTGATTTGTGTTGTTGCTTTTTTAGATCCGTCAACATAAGTAAAAGCAATAACAAATACAACTACTGGTAATATGCGCATGTGGTGGCACCGTCTCCTGACTCTCGTCAGCCTGGTTCGATTCCAGGCGAGCACCAATGTTTATTTATAAATTGGAAAATAAATTTTGTTTGACTATAAAACAATGCAATACAATATGAAGATTAATTTTAATTAACGATGTTAATATTATTGATTAAAATGGCTGCGAGTAGAGTTTCAGATACAAATTAATTGTATTGAACAAACAATTGTTTGCATTGATTAATTTTTTGTTTCGAATATGTCGTTCCGTATAAAATATAAGGGAAATTGACTATGCAACTATAGATATGCATATAGATAATTATATAGACTTAATTGTTTAGTAAAAAAATCGATAAAACTGGAATTTGAGTTTGCTTGAAGATATTTAATGTAATTTATTATCTTAATTTGGTGTAGAAATATCGATTACATTTTAGGCTTTAACTTTTCTTTTGTAATTGATTTGAGAAACTAATGTTTAAATTTTCTATCACAACCCTTCATTCCTATATCTATACTTTCTATTCCGACACTATCCTGGTTACATCACAATGGTCCTTGAGGACTGAGAGCTGTGGTCCCATACCAGCCGACATCAACTCTAGCTAAAATGCTTAAATTTTTAATGAACATATAATTTAGTTGGCTCTTAAGTAAAACTTCGTTTTATGGTCTACAAGAATTATAGACTATCGCCACAAACAAAATTTCAAAGGGAGAGAAGAAAAGCAAAAATTACCTTTTTGATATAAACATTTGATTTATAAAGCCACTTAAATTTTTGAGAAGTATCTAATGTTCTTATCGATTGATTTAATGATTTTATTAACTTTAATTGGGAGCTAAGAAAAAGAAGGATTAAAAATCAAAAATGTATAAAGTAGACTAAGAGACAACATAACATATGAATCGAAAGCTTCGAAATGGACGTGTAGAAAACGTGGAAAATTGTTCTTTTTTTGATATAGGAATCTTTAATATAAGAGACGGCTTAAAGAAATTGGACCAACGCATCATCAAGTGTGTCGAACTAAAAAAAAAACTATGTAGAGAAATAAATAAATAACAACTTTTCCAGAATTTTCGTTTTTCTTTTGTAGGTTAAGTACTTATCCGACCACTTACGAGAACCAATTTTAAGTGTGTTTAACTTTTTGAATGACTGAGAGATAGATAAAACATCACTGCTATAAATTCAAAAATTTCTAACGAAATTGAGCAATTGCGAAAAATTGAAATATCTCTAATACACTTTTAGAAAGTTGTTAATGATCTACAAAAAAAAAAAACCACATATAACCTTTTAATTACAAAACGATAATATGTGTTACATTAAAATCAAACTGAGCTTATATCCAACTATCACAGTGATAATGACAAAAGTCAATAGCACGACCTACAACAAAATGTCACCGCGTCAAGTATGCGCATTAAAATCCTGCATAAGGTTAAAGTACTTCTAATAACAATTAAATACAGCTTATAACTAAATTAAGTTGAAAGTACCGACGACTAAAAATTTACATTGTTGTAACAACAAAAGCAAAAACAAAAGCAAAAGCGAAAATATTCACTTACCAATATCGAAAGCATGACAGCTCGTTGGGTGCGCGCGCCAGATGCCACTCAATAAAATCAAAGTCAATGTCAGCCAACATAAAGTTTTACTGTTATTAACACCATACCGTTTAATGCGGCAATAACTTTTACAATAATTTGTTGCAAAATGGCGGCAGCTAAACAAATGCCATTGTTGTTGCTGTTGTTGCTGGTGTCGATGTTGCTGCTGCTGCTGCTGCTGCTGCTGGCGTTGCAATTTAAACGAATTGAATTGTCGAAATTTTATTGCAGACATTTTACGATTTTATTTGCTTTTCAAACAATTTTACGCACACTTTTCTCGTCGTATATACAGACACACACACAGATGCACACACGCGTACGCACATACATTTGAAATGGCTAAAAGTTGCCAGTGTTGCCAAGGTGCTGGCGGCAGCAATGTTGCTTGCCGTTACATCCGGTTGAGCAGCGCACAACGGAAGCGATCATTAAAGAATTTTTTCTTTTCTATGTTGATATTTCCTTATTTTTTTGCATTAGTTTTGATCAAAGAGTTTTTCTTGATACAGTGGCGTGAAATAACGCCACGTTATGGCAAAGTTATGATGGCGATATAACGATTTTTTTTTATTGGATACATAGTTCTGATTGACGAGTTTTTCTGCTAGTTGACGATTTTGAAGTTTCTAGTTAAGCGATATAACGGCGGCGCGTTTGAAGCGAACGTTATATAAAAAACGCGATACTTATAAGCGACGACTGAACGCAATATAACGGCGAGACGTGATATAACGAAAAAAAAACCGACGCGACGACTCGTTAAAGTTATACGCGACGAACAAGTGAACGCATGAAACGGCAGCTGTCACAATCTGCAAGAGAAGAAAAGAGAAAAGAAAAATGTATTCAGTAATTTTTTAAATTCGTGCTTAATTGCTGTAGACTCAAACAACAACAAAAACAACATTTTTAATTGCCCTGCCCACTTAAGTCCTGCCAAAATGATGAAGAACAAAAAAAAAGAAGCGAGGAAACATTTCAAAATTACCCGCAAATACATCATTGTCAGCAAATTAATGTGACGTGACCTTGCAGAGTGTCGCATTCTACTGTGCGCGAGCACTAAAATGTGACAACACAGAGTTGCATTTCACGCAGTCACCAGCGCAAAGCGAGCGACAGCATTTTATTCGCACTTTATGTACACACATACATACATACATTCAAAAGCGTAAAAGCGCCGCCAAAAGAAATGCGCCAAATTTATGTAAACTGTCACTTTTTGTTGTTGTTGTTGTTTTGTTTCCTTGCTCTTTTTATGTTGTTGTTTTTTTTTTTGCTTTTGTATGTACACTTTTTTGGTCGTGTTGCTTTCATGACAAAACGTGTCAAAATAAACGCAAAAGAATAAAATAACAACAAAAATAAAAAAATAACATGTTAAATAAATGTTTAAAAGAAGACGCGAGTGAGCATGAATAACGGCATGAGTTGGCAACACTGTGCCGTGATAGTGTGGCGGTCGGTTGGGAGGACGGGGAGCGCTCACAAAAATGACAGCGTGGGCACATTCATTCATTCGTTCGTTCGTTCGTTCATGCAGGAAGTGCGCAAACGAACACGCACAACACAGTTGCAAAAATGACAGTTGTACTGTGTTGTGTGTGGCGCGAAAATGTGACATTCGCAATTTTTTGAATTTTTTAAAGAGAATTAGTAAACAAAATTAGATTTTGTATTAAAATTTAAAAATTAATTTTATTTCCTTTGACCTAAAACAACACAAATATGATAAAATATATTATCTGATTCTCGAAAAGTGATGGATAGAAGAATTGGTAAGAAGAAAGATTGGAAAAGAAATGCTTCATTGGGTAATACTAAACGGAAAAGCCTTTTCTATCGTATTACTCAAAACGCCTTATGTGGAAAATCGACTTCATGCAGCAAAGTAGAAAAATTAAAATGGAATTTTAGAGCATCAACTTTCACCATAAACGGCACATAAGCGAAAAAATTTTGGCTGTGACTGAGTTTTACAATTTATGTCGATAATAATATTGCTTTATAACCAACATCAACTTCATATGGCAAAGTAGAACAATTTAAGTGGAATTCTATAGAGTCAACTTAAGCCAAAAAAGGCACATAAAGAAAAAATTATTGCTCTGATTGGTATATACAACTTGTGGAGCTAATAATATCCTTTACTTTATATGGAAAATTTTGGTTCATCAATTAGATCAGTAGAATTTGTTTATAAACTTATTATGACAAAGCCGATAAGTAAAAGTGGAATTCTATAGAGTCAACTTAAGCTAAATCCGGCACATAAATGAAAACGAGTTGCACAATCTAAAATTAAAAATATGTGGTACATCAAATATATATGTGAAGATTTTTATAAACTTATTATAGCAAATTAGATAAGTAATAGTGGAATTCTATAGAGTCGACTTAAGCCAGAACCGGCACATAAATGAAAAATTATTTGACAGAGTTATACAATCTAAAATTGAAAAATGTGTGTTCCATCAAATAAATTTATAAAGATCAGTAGAAGATTTATAGAGTACTAAAGCAGGTTGAAATCTCCATCGTGGCAACATTAGCGATGTACTGTTGATTATATCAGTACTTTAGTGACCGAAAACATTTCTTTAGTTCTTCAGCAGTCTAAAATAACCGTACTTGACGAAATGAACTTCACTCTAGTTGCTTCAAAGCAATAAAATTAAGCCCAAGAAGCGAAGGCACTGACATATCCAATTTATAAAAATGCACCCACAACACTTCGAGTACATCTCTAACATCTTCTATTTTTTTTTTTTGGTTGCATTTGGAAAAAAATAATGCCATTAAAATTTGCGCCAACTCAAAAGCACCCAAAAAAGAAGAAACAAAAAAAAAATAAAAACTCCCATTGAAAGAACAGAACCAAAAAAAAAGAAAAAAAAATCGTCCAAATAAAAAGGCATGAAATTGCCGACAACAAGTTTCGCCGCGCAACGGAGCAACAGAACGCCAAATGTGCCACTTGAAAAACGACGCTGTGCGATGCAATGCAATGCGTTTTTATGCTTCACATGCAACACTCTAAGCAGTGCGAGCGCCCGTACGCAAAGGCAAAGCAAAGCAACAAGAAGCGTGCTGCGCGCGGCAGGAAACATGCAAATGCGCCGCGCAGCGTACAAAGCGTAGACAGAAACAGATGTACGCTGCAAACAAACAGACAGACGCAGAGGCTTTTTACAAAGCATTTTGTGGACAGACGGACGGTCGACAAAATGGCCGGAACGCGGACGGACATAGTTTGTAAACGGCGACCGCGCGCAAATTAATATTATGTGTGTGTGTGTGAGTGTTTTGTGCAAATTTTCCGAGTGTGTAAATTTTTGCAGCTACTCCATTTTTTTTTTAGGTTTGGTTTGTGTTTTTTTCTTTTCATTTCTCTTTTATTTGGCGGCAGAGTGTTAACACCCTCGCGCCTCTGTCACTGCTTTGGAACTGATTGTATGTAGCGGCATGAGTGGCGATGGCGGCGGCAGCGGCAGCGGCGGTGGTGGTGGCGGCAATTAAGAATGTTGGCGCATAGTCAACGCTACTGCCGCCGCTTGTGCTGTGTGCAAAATGACAGGCCGCACAGTCTGCGACGTTTCCTTCAATTAATTTCAGGCATGACTTACACGAGTTACACGAATTGGAACTTGTCAGGGCAGAGGGGAGTCGGGGGGAAGGTGTTTTTCGATTGCTACCAAACAAAATAAGACATTTATTAAGAAGGAGTTCTACTTAAATGTGTACATAAATATTATTTATGTGATTTATTAGGAGGCCAAAAATGTATCAAAAAAAAGATGAAGCAGAAGAAGACATTATTTGAGTTGTGGTCAAAATAGAACTGACCACATGTTCATATTTTTAGTGATACTCAACTATTTTTCCAGATTATGATTCCAGAATTTAAATTTTCAACAATAAAATTATTGGAAATTATTGATTAAAAAAACATTTTGAAATAGAATAGTGGTCAAAACTATACTGACACATACATAACTATTCTCTAATATTAAATTATATTTTCCACGTGATTCCAGAACAACAATTAAACTAGAGAAAATTATATAAGAAAATAAAATTTGATATACTAAAACTAAGATTCTGGTCAAAACTAAACTGACACAAACATAACTTTTCTCTAATATTATAATTTTTTTTCGAATTTTATTCCAAAATTTTATTGCTCGGCAATTAAACTAATGGTAAATGTTAAATAAAATAAACTTTTTTACATTAAAATGAGATTCTGGTCAAAACTGAACTGACACACACAAAATTTTGCTCTGATTTTTCTCTGATACTCAATTTTTTTTTCTAGTGTAATTTAAAAATTGTATTTCTCAAAAATAAAATTAACAAAAATTATTAAAAAAAAATACTTTTTCACATAAAAAATACAGTCGTGGTCAAAACAAAGCTGACCATATATATTTTTTTTCGGAAAATAAATGATTTTTCGAGTATTTTTCCAGAATTTCATTCCGGAATGCTACGCAACATAATTGTAAACCTTTTATCATGTTGCTGTTTCATGCCTCAACACTTTATCATCGACCTTCAGAAAAAAACTTAATTGTTATTGCATGTGAAAATTAAAAGTCCCATGGCCATTTCGAGCTGTCCACCTCGAAATGGCCGAAGCAGGAGACGATGAACCAAACAGACGGACAAACCAAAAAAAAAAAAAAAGAAACCTGCAAAGAAATTGCGACGGCGTAAATTTGCAAAGACTAAAAAGAAATAATATCCGTCTAAATGTATGGCCATACCGACATATGTATGTACGTTTGTTCGTTCAGACAACGCCAACTACAACCGACAACAACTATGAGTACAACAACAACAACGAAAACAACAACAAGTCGAGTGCAAAATGTTGTAAAAATGGCAAAAATGCCTGTTTTTGTTAATTGGAAACGTCGTCGTCGTAGTCTCGTTGTCGTTCGGAACTAAACGGATTCCCGTGGATGGGTAAAGAAACAAAAAAAAAACAAACAAAAAACGTTTCATTCATTTTCTGTGCAGCACCGGACAGGGCATGCACTCAGGCACTCTGAGGGCGTGACGCGGGCGGTTTCAGTAAAAGAAATATGTCCAAAAAACAAAAATGAAATAAAAGTAAAAAGAAGATATAAACAACCAGAAAAAATAGAATAAAAATCGTCGCATGTCTGTGCGGATTTCATGCAGGGCAAACGAACAACAAATTTCGTCGCTCTCTTAGCTGCGCTTTTGGGGGCATGGACGCCTGCAATTTTCATCAGCTTTTTAAAATATACATAGACATTTTTTTGTCTGCGCGAATTTCGTCTAACAAATGTTTGTGGATTTGTTGTACTTCACGTGTTAAGGTTATGGCTTCCTAATGGCAATGCAAAACATGCAACCAAAAAAAAGAAGAGAGAAATCCTGTCCAGACGACGGCTAAATTAAATGTGAAACGCAAATTACGGCGCAATTATGCGGTGGGTTATAAAAATTATGACTGGACTACTGGGAAAAAAGTGTAATTGCGAGTTTTTGGGAGAAAGTGGAAAGTTTGGGCAAGACATGAAGCTAAAGAATTTTGCGTTTTAAAGTTGGAATATCAAAGGTTGGTTTTTTTAAAGAACTACAAATGATTAAATTTGGAACGTGATTTTTGATATCACAAGTTAGGAACCAGTTCCAGAAACCATATTTACAATTCCTACCTGTAGAAAAACTAAGTTAGAGTTAGAGTTGATGTGGGCTGGTATGGGACCATAGCTCTCCGTTCTTAAGGATCATTGTGCTGTAGTTTTGGAATAGAAGGTAGAGAAATAGGAATAAATTGTTTGGATGGGAAATAAGAGATAAGTTTATACAACTACTCCCCAAACTTCTAAGTTTCACGGATGAATTTTAGAAGATTAGGGATAGGAAAAGTATTGTTGTTATTCATACTCAGCACATCACTGTCCAGTATTCGCAGTCTGGCTCTTGCAAATGCCGGACACATACAGAGTTAATGCTCTGTAGTGACTTCGTTCTCAAAGCAGGCCTGACAAATTGAATCGTTGATGGCGCCCATGTTGGTCATATGTTGACCACATGTATTATGCCCCGTGATTACACCAATCAGTACTTTTAGGTCATTCCTTCTTAGCTTTAGAAGAAAGTCTGCTAATTTCCTATTTTGTTGTTTCACGAAACACTTGGTGGCTTTGCAGTAGTTTAGGTCGGACCACCTTCTGGTATGAATCGAGTCCATGTAGTCGCTAGTCCAACGCATAACTTCCGCTGAACTTCTACCAATAAATGGCTCTGGACCCAATGGTGAAATTGCAGCACCTTCATTGGATATTTGGTCAGCCAATTCATTACCTACAATACCACAGTGTCCAGGAACCCATACGAGCATTAGTTCGAAAAACTTAGTATCAGTTTATTTTAGATATATATGAATCGATTTGATATATGAATCGCACTATATGTTGACTGAGAAACCGTCACGGAAACATATTTAAAAAAATGCAATTTTATTTCTAGCTTAAAATACCCGGCTTTGCTCTGTTTTTATTTTTAATAGAAACATGTTTGAGTATATGAGTTGAATAGTATTAATAAACTAAACCTGCATATCGAAATTTTCTTACAAAGAGCACTACGTTCCTGAAATACAGTGGTGGGCGTTAAATTGATCCAACCACGCCTACTTTTAGTGCAGTTGTCGACAGTAATCTGTATCTTTAGTATGAGATTTTTTTGTAAATAAAATATATATGTAAAAATAATCATACCAACTCAATTACGAAATGTTTAATTATTAGAAGTTAAATTTACGAATGGGCGAAATTTTTGGTGCATGACAGATTTTTTATAGCCCATCGTTTCTGCCAGACTTATTCCGATATATGTTCCAGTTTTTTTTTTTAAATTATTTGAGGCGTTTAGACATGAAAACGGAACAAACGAAAATAAAATTATGGAAAAAGAAAGAGGAACTCCTTCCTTTATAATAACCAGAGCTGGGCACGAACTAGTTAAAAAGTTTAAAGTTAATTATCGTAGTTAAATGTTTTGCTAATTTGTAACTTTTTCGTTCATTTTGGAAAAGTTAAAAAAGTTAAATAACTCGCGTTAAATTTCTTCCGTTAATTCAAGCTAGTTAAATATAAGACGAAAAATTGAATACGTAAAAGCAATAACAAAAATGAAAAATTAAGTATTGATTTAGGGCAAATCGAATTTACTGACAGATTTGCTTTAGAAATTTTAACTTTCACGTTAAATTTTTAACGACGTTAATTCTTCAACGCGATTAACATAATTAACTTAGCGAAGTTAAATTTGTGCTTAACTTTTTTTGAATTAACGAAGTTAAATTCTTGATTAACGATTCCCACCTGTGATAATAAGAAGAGGATTTTTCATTCAACATAGAAAGCCAAAAAAAAAAAGAGATTTAAAAATTTTCTTAAAAAAATCATATCTATGTTAGATAACTGTTAAAACAATTTTCAATATTACAAAAAATAACACAACAATTTTGCCAATTCAAAGTGCCGCCTTTAACATGACCGCAACCAATGTTAATAAGATGTGGGCGCAGTCAATGACCACAACACGAACAACACAAGACACCAAGACACCAACACACTTTGGAACGGGACGGAACGACCAAATCGGCGCCTTTTAACAGTTTCCAATTGCGCTTGAAATGGCGAAAAAAAACAACAACAACAAAAAGAATTAAGACATAAAAAAGCGAAAAATACTGCAAGGAAAACGCACACGCAGTACATGCAGCATGCAACATAAAACCGCCAAATTTAATAGTTTTGCATTTAATGCGTTTCCAAACAAATCATTTGACTTGCGATTTAAATGCCGCCAAGACATTTGCCAGCATTTTCCTTTCAGCGAGCGCGTTAAACCTGCGTTCGCTTGCAGCGCTTAGAAACGCAACAGCAACAGTGCGGCGCGCGCAAGCGTATGGTGACAACATGCAACACGACAACGTGTTGACAGCGGAAAAAAACGCCTACTGCAGCATTCAACAACGCCGTGTGATGCCGCCCCCTTGAGGCGACAAAACAACGCAGGCAAAAAAAAAAAAACAAAACAACAAAAACAAAAACAAAAACAACTGCAAAGCGCAATTTTTTTCGAAAGGAAGATGCTGTGCGCATTTTGGCGGACGCCTCCCTGTGGTATGTCAACGCTGCACAAACGCTTGCAATAAAAGCGCGTTGCAATGTTTTTTCCCGCTGCTTTTACTAGCAACAAAAAAATACAACAACAACAAAAACAAGAAGAGAAACTGTGTTTTACTACTTTTTCGTTTCTTGCCAAACAGCTAATAAATTTTGCTGCACATACTTTTAGGCGCTCCAGGCATGTTGTTTTTTGTTTTTTTTTTGTTTTTGCGAATGTTCTCACTCGCAGCATCTTCTTCTTCTTCGGCCGCTTTGTCTTCGGCATCATCTGCGTCTTTGGCACTTTTATTATTGCCGCTTGTTCTTGCGCTTGTTGTTGCTTAATAGCTTTGCGCTTCCGCCCACTTTTCATTCGACTACAGTCGACGCAGTCGCACAGTACTTGAGAGGCGCACACAAGTTGGCCGGGCGTTAGAAAATTTATAGTTTAAATAAAATAAATGAGAAATTTTTTTTTTTTTTATATAAATTTGTAAACTATTGCAATACTCGTTTGTTTGGTTGTCTGTCTGTGAGTCTGTTTGTTCTCAGTAAACTCCTTAACGACTCGACCGATTTTAATCAAATATATCTCACACGATTCTAAGTTTAAATGTTGGTTATAGAATATTTTTAATGCCGTTCACTGAGTAAGTAAATTTTATATTTTTTTAATTATTTTTTTGTATTTTTGTGCTCACATCGCAAATACTGTGCAGCGTCTTCTTTGGTTGCTGCTGCTGATGCTGCTCCTCGATCTCAGTTGTTGCACGCCCACATAATCATTTTGGCGTTGACACTTGACACTTGGCATGTGAGTCTGTCTGTCGTTCTGTCTGTCTGTCTGTCTGTCTGTCTGTCTGTCTGTCTGTCTGTCTGTCTCGGTATGCAACACTTATTCGCCATGTTTTTCCCACATTTTTCTCGTTTTTCGTACGCTTTCAGCTGTTTTTATTTTTTATCTTATTTCCGCCTTTTCTTATAATTTTTTGTTGTTTTTGTTTTTCGGTGGGTGTTGTTGTTGACTTTGACTTTGATCGTCGCTGCGTGGTTTCGCATATCAAAGTATCTTTCGTTCTTTAAGTTTCATTTTTTTTATTCGTTCCTTTTTTGTTTTCTGTCGTTGGTTTTTTCTCGTTTGGTTGGGCGCATTTTCCCTCGCGCTCCGACGTAATTGATTTGTGTGCCTTTAATGGGCGCATTTTATTTGGTGCCTGTAAATTATGTTGCCGACATGCCGTGGTAATTTGGAAAATTGAGTTGTTACGTTAAAGTGCATGAATACATTTCAAAAAAAATTTGGTTGCGCGCGAAACTGGATTAAGTTCTTGTGCGAGTCGTGTGAGTATCAATAGTAAAAGTCGTTGTGGGCGATATTGGTATTTTATTTTTGGGATACATTGTAATCGATTTATCGATTTTCTTGTTGTGTTTATATTTTTCACATGGTATGCGATTTTAAATTTCTCATGAATAAATTCCATTGTTGTTCGTATGTGCTTCAGACATTCGTATATTACTACTTCATTCACTCGGTTTAAATTTGGGTCAAGGAAAAATTATTCTTAAATCGATTGAGAATTATACAGTGCATATCAAAGGAATATGAACAAGCATAAATTAAGTATTAATATAAAAAAAGAAATAAATTTTGTATGTGAGTCTCCTCAATCTATTTTTATTTAAGAATAGATGAGTCTTATCCAGACCTGTACATAGGAATTAAGGCGAACGGGGCAAGACTGGATATTGTCGCCCTTTCCAAATATTTTTGTAACAGAATTTGTTTTTTTTAATGAAATTATAGTTGATGACAAATTTAACAGTACATTTTATTTATAAACAGATGAAAAATCAAAAAAAAAAAGTTTTCACTTTTGTTTAAGTGTCGCCCCAAGAGCTTGTTCCACATGCCGCCCTTAGAAAATGCCGCCCGGGGCAATTGCCAATTTCGTTCCCCCTAGATACTGGCCTGGTCTTATCTTAAGATCCACCAACTTAGTCATCAAACGAAGAAGTTCCAAACAGTTGCTTTGAACCATGCTAATCGGAACAACAACTAAGTAACCTAATCTTAATGATTTTCATTTCTTTTAAACTTCTTAAAAGCTCTTCAACCAAAGAACTTCGACTCCCATTTCATATGGTATATGGCTTAAAATTGAGCAATTTATTTTTAGCTAGATTTCAGCCTAAGCTAAAATAGTGTCAATCATGTCTAGACTGGTTTAATATAATTAGACAAGCAATCTATTAACCCACTATACCGACCGACCGTCCAACGAGTTCTTTCAAAAGCAATAAGGCAACATAAAAGGCATCACGTGAGATTAGTTGACAAAACCACAAACTGTCAAATGTCCAAATGTCAATGTTAAATAATCATTTAATCAATTAAGATACAAACAAAAGCCAATCCACAGCTAAACCGCAAATCCTTAAAATGTACATCATTTAAAAGTAGAAGCGGCAGAAGACCACAAAAGAGAACATCCAAATCACGTACGTTGCTCACAAATCGCCGACAATCAACATCAACTTCAGTGCCAACCAACCACAAAAGCTGAGCCACGAGAGCTTCTCCAATACGAAGATAAAGAAAAATCGACAAACAAACAAAGAAAAAAAAAACCCCAAACGAAAAATTCAACAAAATCACCAAAAATTGTCATGTCAGGATTTAACAGATTTAAATTCTATTTTCGACACGCACACACACACATAAACAAATAAACACATGCGCACACAAACATATACAAACATAAAGAGATACAGCCAGGCAGCCAGGCAGTCAGTCGAACAGGCGAAATGTCATTTGCTATTGATCAAGGACTCGAATTGTTTGTTGAGCCCCATCGCCCCCCCCCCACACATCCCCTATACTGCCCAACAATTTGACATTTTTCTCCCTTAAATGCGGCGCCCCTACCCCTCCCGCATAATAGCCTTGGCAAGGTATGCATTCGAATGTATACGTACGTATGTTTGTATGGTTGGTATACATCATCCACTTAGCCTACATTAGGACACTTGGGCCTGTGCAAATATTTATCGATTGGCATGACAAACGTCATCCGAAAACGTAGGTACTATTGCCACACACACCCACACACATAACCAAAAAAAAAAAAAAACAAAACAAAAAAAATAACGAGAAAATGTTCTGACTACCAATAAACCACCTGTTTCGAAAAAATCTGGAAAACGTAGTAAAAGCAGGTTGCAAAACAAAAAAAAACAACAGCAAAAAATAGACAGGTTTAGAAGAGGAAAAATATCGCACTACAAAAATGCCATATCCTATTCATATCCGGCGAAAATT
The DNA here is from genome assembly GCA_949127995.1 of Suillia variegata. Classification (NCBI taxonomy): domain Eukaryota; kingdom Metazoa; phylum Arthropoda; class Insecta; order Diptera; family Heleomyzidae; genus Suillia; species Suillia variegata. Next base: position 43,658,603 of record OX421844.1, read on the forward strand.
GCCCAGACTAAGGACAACTTCCGTGTGCTTAATGTTGCGCAAATACTGGGCACGAATACATCGCAGGGAAAGTGTTAGGAATACTTCACATTCGACTTGGGTTTTTTTTAATATGTACAAATTGAACTTGCTCCACAGGAGCTTTTAAGTTTGTTTTTATCAATTTCTGTAGCTTAAACAAACCATAAAACTTATGTTAAATTGTTAGTCAAATGTTAATAAAATGTACGTTCAACATTTCAATATTTAATACCAAAAAGCTCTCCAAGGCTTATAAACTTTTTTTTTAAATTTAAGCTCAAAATTTTTAAAGTAACAAATTGTTTAAAATTAGATTTCAAAGCTTTAAGTTCTGCAAAGCTTTAAGCTCTTTAAAACTTTAAGCACTTGAGAGCTTTAAAAGCCTGAACATATACTAACAAGCTTGATTTTTAAATATACATGCAACAAAATTTTCAAATCAAAGCTTTTGTAGCTTAAAGCCATTTTTTTTTAGCTTTGGAGGTCTTTTTAAGCTTCTCGCAGAGAAATACATTTTTATAAAATTTATTTTTCTATATATAAATATTTCACATAACTGCAGTCCATTTTTATTGGTTATCTCACTATTTCCGTTTATATTGCCATCTTTTTTGTTGTTGTTGTTGTTCTTGTCGGCTATGTACGAGTATGTCCTGCAGTTACTTTATTTATTTTAGTCGTTTAAATTTTTTATTTTTTTTTGATGGCTGTTCATGTTTGTTGCAACACTTGGAATTTTCCATTTTGGGGCGCCCATACGCCCCAATATTTTCACTCGTATATCCGGCCGAACGATGTTGCTGCTGCCGCTGCTGCTGTGTCGCTTAATTCCTTTTTCTGCATTTAGGCAGCATAGATCAATAAGGATTTCCGGTTCAGTACGTAGCGTGTCCGTGTCCGTTTTCATTTTCATTTTTGTTTCGCATTTTCGTTTTACTTTACGATTTTTTTTTGTTTTGCTTTACTCTATTTTTCTATTTGGCAGTTTTAGCTTGTAGGCATTTTCCTTTTGCTAAAATACTATCGTAGTAAAACAAAAACAAATACAAATATATTTTCCTTTTTTACTTTTTTGGCATTTGATTTTTGCGTCGGGCGTTTTTCTGCTGATTTCATTCGTTTATAATTTTTGTGCTTTCGTTTTGCGGCTGGTTTTCGTTTTGGCGCTGTCGGTGGATTTCATTTCCAATTTTCGATGTGTCAAGCTTATGAAATGCCATTTATCAAAAATTGTTTAAGCAAGCGTAAGTTGAGTTGGTGCTGGAAGAGTTTTTCCTTGATAGAATCTGTAACTAAGTTTGGTTAAGTTTTGAGATGACCTTGGGTCAATTTCCAGCAAAGAGGTGTAATAATAATTGGATAAATTAATCAATTAGATTAAAATTAAAGCTTAATTACTTGTATTATAACTCAATTCTTTAAAAGCTTATATGCCAACTATCAAAATTCAACTTTTATTGTTATAGAATCGACTCGACCCAATTCGCATCGAGTTTAAAATGGAATGATGACGAATTAGGCGAATAAAAGAAACAGAAAAATAAATGATGTTTGGTCATGTGATTTATAAAAGGTAAGCGATTTATATGTTAATAAGAAACTTATCAATAGATTATGGAACTACTAAATTGAAAGATTAGTTTTAGAAAAAAATAAATTAAAATAAGATATTGAATGGCATTAAATCAATTAATGAATTGTGTTGTAGATTTTACTACAAATTGTAGTTGAATGAAAAATTATTTAAAAATCTATAAGTTAAAGTAAAACTTTATTTAAACAAGCTTTTAAGTTTATTTCAGTGACTTCTGTAAGTTAATTAAACCATAAAACTAATATTATAGCTTTTTTTGTTCTAAACGAGGAATTTTGCAGAACGAAAATTGATGAAACGAAATTTAGAAAAAATTCTTAACGAAAAGAAAACGAAAGAGCTTTTGAAAACTTTAAAATAGCAATTTAAAACGAAAGTGAATGAGTTTCGAACGAAACGAAAACTTTCGTTTCGACTATAATAATAAGGCTGTTGGTTTCTAAAGCTTTAACTTTAAATAAAACTTTTGAAGCTTTAATCTATTCAAAGCTTTAAGTTGTTCAATGCTTAAATACTTATACAAAATATATTATTACAATATATTGTATTAAATTAACTTCTTTTACGAACACATTAACCTACATTTTATTAGCGATCAACGCTTTTTGACTCTTCGATCTTTTTTGAAACTTGTTGGCAGTTAAAACTTTGTTCAGCTTCACACAAAGAAATAAATTAAGATATAAAAACAAGTATCTAGGTTTAATATCAATACAATTTCAATTAAGATGCCTTAAAGAACTCACAAGATGTTCCACAAAAAAAACATCGATCAGCTTTAAGCTAAAGGGGTGTGTACGCCATGCCTCATAAATTTGAATATCCATCATAAATTCATGACAATTTGTCTGTTGGCAACTTACTCATAAAGCCATCAAAATATTCTTCGTATTTCTGTCAAAATGTAACGGTTTCTAACCATTAGCAAAAGACTATAGAGACAGCGAAATAGAAGTGTATTAACTGACGTAAATCAACATTCCGTCAAACGCTTCGGTGCCAAGAAAGAAATGCTAATTTGCGTCGAGGTGATCAAAATAGCTCGTAAAAATATACTTAAGAACTAAAATGAGCATAAACTAGATTTTGTTGTCCATTGATTTAGTATATGGTCAATTGACGGAAAGGTTTAATTTAGGCAAAGCGCATTAAACTAAACCAAACAAATGGTAAGAAACATTAAAAAAAAGTTAATATACCGAAATTAGATCAAATTTTACATAAAAGTTGTGGTGTCTATGCTACACTCGTTAGCTTGGGCTACATTGGCTGTTAGTCATTTTGACTCGAGTGTGTATTAAGCTATTTATTATATTAAAAATTTCATATTTAAATTTTTAGGTTTAAATTTTTGGTTACTTATAAATTTATAAACTATGTATTTGCTTGTGTTTCTAATTGAAATAAATCTTCTTATCAAATGAAATCATAATTTAATAAGTTTTTGCAATATGTCCCATAATATTGAAGTATTCGATTTGTGCTTTCATTATGCTTTAGAAGTAGTAGCGTGTCACTAGGTCGACTAGACCGAACCAACTCTAACACTCTTACTTTTGGCGCATATCAAAATATCACCGAGTAAGAGCTTTCTTTTGGCAATTTATCAAAAATTTGCAAAAGTATAAAAGCCTTTGTCTCGCAAACATTGTATCACACTCCAATTCTTGTAGAACACCGACGACAACGACATGGAATTGTTAAAGATTACCAGTGCCCTGGTATTGTTGGGACTACTGCTAGTCTCAGTCAGTGTTGAGGCTAGGAGGGCCACACTACCGCAATTTGTTGAAGAAGATGGTAAGTTCATTAAATAAAGTAACCGATAACCATACCAATTTAAATTTTTATTGCAGTTTTCCTGGAACCCGTTGACGAGGAAATGGCACGCTCCTTGACGTCTTTGATAACGATTGAACCAAAACCAGAGAAGGAAACCAAAATCGAAGTGAAGCCAGTTTACATACCATATCCCGGTAGTGGCCATAATCATCACCATCCACACAATCCCTACTATCCTGGCTTCCCCGGCTTTCCAACCTATCCGGGCTATCATGGCTACCCACATTATCCACACTATCCACACTATCCGCACTATCCGCAATATCCACACTACCCTCCTGGCCATCATCATCCTCCTGGTCATCACAATCCTCCACATCATCATCATCCGGATAAACACGAACATGATCATCAGCACCACCATCATCACCATTCGCGTCCAAAGCCACATCATCATGGCGAGCATCACCATGGCGAGCAGCATCATGGACATGGTCATCCTTATTATTACTATCCACATCCACACAATTCATATCATAGCTTCGCAAATACGCCACACAATCAACACGGCTATTATGGCGGCTCACCATCTTTTGTTATTATCAATCCGTCCAATATATCACCATTTCGTCAAACTATTGGCCCAAGCGTGCCTGGTGTAGATCCTCTAATACCTGGCAGTTTTCTTGACGATGCTGCTATGGCTGATGATGTCGATGATGCCGATAGTGAAAATGACTCCATGGCTGAAGATAATAGCATCGGTCGTGCATATCTTGATGAAGAAGCTAGTATCTCGGAACCTCAGGATGTTGATTTCATTGAATACAAAGAAGTGCCCATCGAGAATGATAATATGGAAGAGGTGCGACATGGCCAATCTAGAAGCAACTTATTGCAGAAGCTTATGCGACCGAGTCAGCAAAAGGGCGTGCAGGAACGCTTTGCGCAAATTTATCTGAGGAACTTCAATTCGAAAAAGTAATGGGAGTGATCAATGGCAATAACAGTGAAAATAAATGAAGTATTAATTAAATCGGAATATTTGTTTGATTATGTTTTAATTTATATTGGAAAGACTTAGAAATTAAATTAGATTATAATAATATTATGAAGAAATCTCTGATATAAAGGACAACGTCGGGAGCGTCTTATGATTTGAGTGCCAATGGATTTTGTGACCAAAATTTCTGTTAATGTTAAAGTACTAAAAATTAAGGAAACCCTTATTTCGAAGAGAAATGAATTTTCCAGTTTACCATTAATTATGTAATACATACATATATACCTTTAAAACCATTAAAAATTTAATTTTATTTTAAGTAGAAAGAAAACGTGCAAAGTACGAAACATAAACCATTAAAGACAAACAGACAGACAAGGATACCTCGCGTCTTCCAGCCAGACAGACACAGATCAAGGTAGTGAGTAGTACAAACATTTGTGCATGGTTTAAAAAATACAAAGAATAATGGCAGACAGCAAACACAGAAACAACTAACACTAACACAAAGTCAGACACTGACACATACACACATACATATGCGCCGACGTCATACGCCAACTACCACTAACATACTTGTGCACAAAATGGTTCATGAGTAGATGAGGGCAGAAAACCAAAAGGATGTACTGGGAAACGATGTTTTGTGTGTGTAATTTTACAAATGGGTTTGTCGTAAATTTACACATACAGACAGATGTACAAACGGATGTACGTATATGCTTAGAGACACACAAACACCCATACGAACAGATGAAATTTGAATCACCTGATGCTTTGCCAGAAATGGAAGAAGAAAAAAAATAATAATAATAAAATAGAAAAAGTTTTTCACTTTTCACATTTTCACATGGCTGCGGTGGAAAAATATTTTTGTAATATTATGTGTGTATGTGTGTGTGTGTGTGTGGCTGCCTGTGTCGAAAGTTTTGCGCTGTGGGTAGCTATGCTGAAAGACATTTATGGGATTTGTGGTTACAGAAATGCAGCTTGGTCATAAGAAACAAAAAATGAAACGAAAAAAATGGTTGAAATTTTATTACCTTATGTGGATGCTTTTATTTACTTTAATGTTGGTTTATTCCTACTTTTTATTTTAATTTAAGCTAATTAGTGATATTACAAAGTTTTCGCAGAAAAGTTAAGAATTAAAGTTAAGGTAGTAGAACGAGAGTTTATGGTTTTCTAAGACTCTAAATATATTCATTCAGTATCATTTAATCTTCCGGAGAACTTTACTCGATCACGCTTAGTATTCCACTATTCAAAAAAACTTTTATCAATGTTAGATTCACAACTTAAACATGATTTAATCAACTAATCAGTTCGATCTAATAAAGCAAAAGTTAGTCAAATATTTGTAGTTAATTTATAGTCTAGCACAAATATCCATTCAATCCAGTAAAACGTATTGCCCACGTCTAAAACTTAAACTTAATCGATAAAATGCAACACCAGACATCTTCACTTCACATCCGGTTTCGGAGGAGACATACAGCATTTCCCAGACAATTTGTTGCTGGAAAATATGCCACGATATGGCTTTAATATGACAAGAGGAAATGGGCAAAATCATATGCAGCCGAAGCAGCTTAAAATGCGAATTTATTAGAACTGACGAGAACGAGCACGAGAACTACTGCGACGATGAATGTAACAGTGCCATCAACAGCAAAACTACTACAACTACTACCACTATTGAGTACATCACCCTCAGACCCGACTCAGTGATTCCTTCTAGTGATTCCTTTTTTCAGCGGCTCATACTAATTCTACGCCAGGCTAACACCAATTCCGTGCCTATTCTACGCCCAGATACACTCACTTCTCATGCAGTGGAGTCAGTGAATTGCTGTTGCTTCTACTTCTACTTTTGCTGTTGTTGCTTAAATTCGTCTGTCCGTCTGTCTGTTCGTCTGCTGGGATCTGGCATTTCTAGTTTTCCGGCATGGGTGGGTGTGTGTTTGTGCTTCAAGTTAGTAGTACATTGACTGTAGCAGGTGTTTTCCAGCTATGCTTTTTCCGTTCGACTCCGCCAATGTACTTCTCTGTACATACATACAGACATACGTTAGTTTAGGGAATTGCAAATAAATATTTCATCTGCAGTTGTAGATTTTTTGCAAAATAAAAATATAAAAAAAAAAACAAATAAACATAAAAGGAACAAAATATACCGAAAGAGAGAAAAAAGATTGCTTAGGAAAGAATGAAAGAACAAAATAGATCCGAATGTATTCTATAATGGCGCAGGGAACAGAAGCAGAAGCAGCAGCAGCAGCAACCATGTCGACTACAAATATTGCTGTGTGCAAATTTCTCACGGGACTTTAAAATACAACACTGCACTCGGCATTGTTGTATGCAAGCGTACTTGATGTATGTATGTGTGTCTCATTTGGTTGGTACCTACTGCATAGAATATCATGTGGATGTTGTACTATATGTATGTCTCAAAGTTAGGGTGTTCAAGATTAAATTCAAACCCGAGAGTTTTTGGATATACTTCCTTTTGGCAAAAGGAAGTATATCGGTATAGAAATATAAAAAAATATAATCAATATAAATTTATGAAAATTAGTCCGAAAAATGTAGATTTAGTAAACATTTTTGATATAGTAAAAATAATTGTTCTAAAAAATTGTTTAAAATATCTTCGGGGTACTTTAAGCCGGTTAAAACAATGATTCAAACTTTTCATTCTCTACTCCAACTTAAACTTCTTTTGTGGCAGTGCAATTATGGGATACCCTAATGCTGTCGGTATCTAGCGGCACATGGCTGTAGTAAATCGTTCCGTTTCGTTGTTCGAGAATTATTAGGAGACTGACTCCCGGCCAGACTCCATTGGGGCACATTCAGAAATCAAATATTTCAAGCAAATAGTAAAATATTAAAAGTGCTGCAAATGTAACCAAACTCAACTCTGGGTATTTGATAGTTTGTACGTGTGCGCGTGTACATCAAGTACAAGTATTAATATTTTGAGACAGATTGGTGTCGTGTGTGGAGAAAGGGTGGGCGGGTATTTTTGATTGGAGCAGTTCGACGCGACTCGACTCGATTCGGGATGACTTGACTCAACTTGTTTTAAATTGTTTTGCTGCAGTTGAGGTTGTTGTTTTTGTTATTATGGCAGGGGTTTATAGGTCCTTGACTCATTTACAAAGCTAATATATTATAGTGTTACATATTTGATTCATTACTTAGTGATGCAGTGGCTTAAAGATAATAGAGTTCTATGGATATGTGAGTTAGAGTCAGAGTTAGATATAAAGAAAAATATATTTATAAGTAAAGGTAGATAGATAGATAGATAGATAGATAGATAGATAGATAGATAGATAGCAACCAGCAAACTTGGGTTGCTAACGTAGGAAACCTGGTTGCTAAGGAAGAAAACTTGGTTGCTAAGGGGAATAACTTGGTTGATAAAGGAAAAAACTTGGCTGCTAAGGGAAAAATCCTGATTGCTAAGGGAGCAAACATTTCCAATAAATTTAACAATAGATTCAAAAGATTTTTCAACGTTTTTAAAGCAATTCTATCGTGCAAACTTTAGCAAAAACTGCGCTCTTGGAGCAGAAGGAGCATTCATCTTTCTTGTTTAGCACCGGCCATCCATCAAATTGAAAATCTGGCTTTAAATTCGCCGCAACAAACGCTTGTCTGCCGCGATGAGCAGGGGCTCGTTGGTTCCGATCGAGTAACCGGTTAGTCGTCTTTGTTCGAGGGTACTTGGATTCTTTAAAAAAAAATACCATCTTTGGATGCTTTCGACAAATATAAAGGAAGAGATTAATTCAACTTAGGACCTAATAGCCTGACTAGGTCATCTCAAATGGAAGCCTAAAATAAAATTTTTTCTTTAAGCTATATTTTGTATAACCGATATTCATTATAAGTGATCTCTCGTGGTAGACCTATTTTATCAAAATAGGATAATTGAATACAACATAATTTCTTTAGAGTTGAACCTTTAGTTAAAGTTACTTTAAATTCGATTATTCACAAAGTTCGACATGTGCAAACGCTGAAACCGATTGTGCCCCGCCTCTCGTCTATCTTTTGTTTTGTTTTGTTTTGTTTTTTTTTTGTTTCGAAAAGGACATAAATTGCGAAAATTCAAATTCAGAAAAAAAAACGGCCAAAGGAACATGTCAAATTTCAAACTTCCTGGCTGTAAGGCAAACTAACGCTGCTTTTGTAAGTACTCCTGGAGTAATTTTTTGTTGTATGTGTTTCGTTTTCAAAAACTAACGGAATCTTGGCCATGTGTCGGTGAGTGTTTTCACCATTTTGTTTTTGTATTTTTTTGTGTTTTTTTTCCTTTTTTTTTATTGCTTTGCTGTTTGTTGTGAAGTGAAAAATTCCTGAAATTTAAAACTTTGCTGCAAATTCTGAACACTGAAAGAAATCACAAACACACACACACACAGCAACCAACATACACATACATACTTGTATGTAGAAAAACAGGTGCAGTATATATGAAAAAAAATCTCAAAAATTTCCTAGCAAAATTGGAAAAATCGTCGTAAGGTCTTTCGTCCTTTCGTTGATGGCAGAGTAAACGAGAAAAAAAAGAAGTTCTTTTTGCTAGTAACTGGCCTTTGCCGGCTTCGCTTGTGAATATAAGCTACCATACACGCCCACACACATACATACATACACACATAAACACACACAAATCCCTCAAGTGCACAATGGTACGTTGGCAGTATTTTACAGTGTTTCGTTTAAAAAGTACTTTTTATGTACGTAGTTGGAACAGAACCTCTGCTGTCGTAATTCCTAGTTGCGGGTGCCTTGAAGTAGTTATGCTTCAGGTTTCTCACACAATATCGATCCAAGGGGTTATCGCTTTTTTTTTATTCAGCTTTAAATTGCGCTAGAAAGAGTTTGGCTTCAAAGGGGATTTTAATTTGTCTTTAGCGGCTTAATTTAAAGGAAACTAAGTTTGTATGTTTTTTGTATATATGTATAACAAATCCAAATATTTTTTTATGTATTTTGTTGTTATTAAAAGATGATCAAAATTTCAAAATTTTAACGTTGAAAATTTCTCCTTAAACCGTAAGTAACTTTAATCTCTAGCATAGGACATCGGCAAGCTAAACGATTCCTCACCTCATCAAAGAGCAGAAAGTTACTTTCGCTTGGTAGAGAGGACTTACGAGTTTTAGCTGGTTACTTCACAGGTCATTGTAACCTAAGATATCATCTAAAAAAGTTAGGCCTTTCTGATACTGACGTCTGTCAAGCAATGGACACTGTGAAATGGACACTGAAAGTTCAGAGCATGTGCTCTGCGAGTATCCTGTACTCGACAGACAAAGATTTTGTCAATTCGGTGACACTGTCGTAAATCCATATAAACTTTGGAACAATAATCCCCAATTAGTGATAAAATTTATTAAAAGCTTATGGGGTTAAAATATAGGCCATGCACAAGAGATCTTGTTGGTCGCAGTGCTTCCTGGCCTCCAATAATAACTATAATCTAATTTTTTAATATTTCACTAGGAAGAGAATTATCTATCAAGTATTCTCTGTCATTTAAGAGACTCCGAACAATGTGCTTCTTGTAGCACATATGTGCTATATGTCTCTTTTATAAGTAGGCGTTTTTTTTTAACCGATAACGTTCATTTTTTGTGAGTAGTTTTGCATTACTTCTGAAGTGTTAAGTACAAAATTTGAACTGATTATCAGCGATGGAACTATTATTATTAATTTTAAACCGAAAAAGAAGGAGTTTGTTTGGAAGAGGGGCGTAGTTCTTGTCCGATCTTGCTAATCTTAGAACATAACTTGGAGAACGGCAGCTCATTAATCAAATTTCAGCTCGATATCTCTTATGCTACAGCTGTAATCACTGGGACAGATATATGTACAGTGGGACATCACTAAATCGACTCAGATTTCGACAAGCCTGCTTAAGGGCTATACAAATAGAAGAACAAACTCAATATACCTTTCGGTACGTGCTTGTGCATTGCGAAGGGTATAAAAAGGGCAACAAGATTTGGCTTGGTAAGGAAATATCTTGATATAGAAAATTATTTCTCAAAATCGGTTCAATTAAAATCGGTCATTCGAAAAAAAAAATAGAATTCCTATTAAAAAAACTGAATTACTATTTTAAAATTTCAGTAAAATTCGGTAACCAACAATTCTAAAAATTCGAGTTGAAAATCAGTTGGAAACTAATCTTTTGGAAATGTTGGACGTGAGGCACTTTAACTTTCTAATATTTATATACAACTGAAAGATTAAAGATTACTTTCAAGTCACAAGCATTTTAGTAAACTCTATAAAACCATTATTTGGGTCTACCATTTTAAAATCTATTCTCTCAAAAGTTATCGCTTATTTCAATCAAATGGTGCACAGTTGCAATTCTCACATGTGATATCGGGCATAGCCAACATTATAACCACACACACACACACATACAAACACACACACATTTTGGTATATGACAAAAGAAAAAAAAAATTTCATAAACCACATTTTCATACGTTTTCATACATTTGCACATTTCCTGGTAACATGAAACATGAAATTTCAACAAAACAAAGAAGACAAGACAAAACAAAACACAAAAATCAACTAAATTCGCCCACACACACACAAACATACATAAACACATGCATGCATACATACATGCATACATGTATACGGACCAAAGCCAAAATGATTTACATGTCTGTAGGATATCTGTCAGGCATGTAGATGCATCTCCGCATATCTGTTCGTTACTTTGTTGTTGATGTTGTTCTTATTGTTGTTGTTGTTTATATGTCTGGCACTATGAATTTGATAGACTAACGCTATGCAGGGCCATACCAAACCAAACCGAACCAGTTCAGATCAGACCAGACCAGAACAGTATGAAACCACATACACTTGACCCAAGCAACAGGATTAGAAGTGAAAGAAGAAGGGGTGATTGGGGGGTGGAGGGGTTGTTTTGTTGTGTTTGCGAAATAAAGTTCATTGTGTCTATAATTTTGAGTAAAAAAGTAAACAAAGTAGACTTTTAAAAGACAAACCGACTTTCTGCTTTTTGGCATGTCAAAAATTTAAGTCATCTAGTAGAAAATTTAAATTTATTAAATGAAAAATTTGTTTTCATTTTTTTTTTAATATTAAATTTCTTATCAGAACAGCTCAAATTTAAAGTATTTCATTAAATGAAGATTCAGCCAAGGTAAACATCCTTAAAGGGATTTTAAAACTCATTCAAAAGTCATCCTTGAAAAGAAATCTTTGATTTTAAAAGCAATATCAAAATCTCTGTTGATTTAGTTCTTCAAATAGATTTTATAATTCAAATCAATGCGAAAATAAATTGAAGTATTTATTAAAGTGCCTACATCAAAGCGTGGAATTTCGTTTTCCCTTTGAATGCGATTCGCAGCCATTAACCGAACAAAACGAGTTAATTTGCTAATAAAGCGAAACTCTTTTCAATTTCACTTGAGGCGCGCGCGCGCTCAAATCTTTTGTCTGGTATTTCGGCAGCGATTTATTAATTCAATTCAATTCAATTCACTTTAATTTAATATTATTATGCAGAGGCGATGTTATTCGCCATTCAAGACCGATTTAAATGCAATTTAGATAATTGAAACGACAACAAACACACAAAACAGATTAAATACCCAATATAAGCGGTCGCGTCTAGTCTAGTCGCTGTTTAGAAGTATGTGAGAATTGTACAAGTTGCGAATTTAAATTAAATGAAATTGAAAATTAAGTTGACATAACAGAAAGTTTTAAATTCCACATCCATTAATGCCTCGTTCACACAGTTGCCCCTCTTACCCCTCAACCACCCGTACTTGAACAGTTTCGCGCATAATTCATAAATTTCGTGCGCCTAAAATTATGCAATGCAAAATATACACGCCAAAAACAATGACAAAACACAGCAAACGCATCGAAACGTGAATTTGGCGACACAAGGGCACACACAAACACATTTACATACACACACACACACACGTGTACAAGCACACATAAACAGGGAAAGCGTTCGCCAACGGCAGCTGTCGGCTCGCTCGCGCGGTTTGGTGTGACATGCATAAATTTAATTGCCTGCATACTTTTTGGCGCATAAGTGCAAAATGCTGATTTTAGATCCTACAGTGCCAGCATCGCACAGTACTTTAGTTACTGCCAAAAGTAAGCAGATTAATTGAAAAGGAAATTGAATCAAAGTTTTAATTTAATTTTAAGTCTTTAGTCCCTTTAGTCCAACAATTTTAATATTATGAAATTATTGACAATTAAAAGAAACTTAGATTATACTCCATTATTATTCTTAAAAGATTCTAAGAAAACTTCATAATAGAGTTTCACCATTTGGTCTCAAACATTTTCTTTATAATCAAAAAATTTACTAATAATTTAATATATTTAAATAATTCCGGAAAGGAATTTAAATTTTGTCCCAATTTACGTCAAACCACATTTGATCCATTCGGATTATTTTTAAAATCAAGGAAAATCCATATCGTAGAAATCGAGGTGAGTTCGCTCAGTTTGCGCTCTCATTTTTACTTTCCCAACCTCATAAATCAACCATGGTCACTATTCCAAATTTTAGTTGAAAATCGAAAAGTTTCGATCATATCGAAGAAATCGAGGTGAGTTCGCTAAATTTGCGCTCTTATTTTTATTTTCCCAACTTTATTTTTCAACCATGGTCACTATATCAAATTTAAGTTGGAACTCAAAAAGTTTTAGATAGAGTTCTTAATACCAACGAAAATTCATAAAAATTTTGTTTGTTTCAGAACTTACTTATCTAAATATATTTTTATAATCTAATTTACAATCCCAATTTAAAAGAGAGTACTGTGTGCCAGCGTTGCGGTATCAGTGCCGGCCCCCAAACAACCGAAAATCTACGAAAAATATATAAAAAAAAATAAACACCATCGGCGACCGAAAAGTGTAACCTCAAACATTTTGCAATAATGAAAATCATAAATTCTTCAGTAGGCGAAAAGGCGAGTGAGCGCTCGCGCGCGCTTATTATGTTGACGGCCTAAAAGTAGATTTTGATTTATTTTTGCCGCATTATTACGAAATAGTTTGTTTGACCCAGATTGTGGCGGGACCAAGTAGCATACTCGCAAACTCCTCGAGTCGGTTTCGTAATTAAAAGTGAAAAGTGCACAAGTATTTAAAATTAAATTTTCATTCAAGAGCGATTGTGAATGTGTGAGTTTTCCCCCATGGGGCAGGCATGTATAACTAAAAAAAAAAATGGTTTGAAAAATTTCCATTAGACGCAACGCACCGCACCGCATACACAGACCACCTGCGCACTGCACAATTCCCAACAGGTTTATGCGCTTAATTTGGGTAACCTACTAGTAAGCGTATGCCGGCAAAATATTAATTAGTTTGAAAAATAAACACATACATACATACATATATACATACTTTATACATAGGGTATAGGTTGCCCATTAATTAATTGCTTTTTCATCGGGAGATTGTAATCAAAAAAACGCAATCAGCGCTCTCAACAACACAACAGCTTCATCTCGGTGGTTGTGAAATGAACTACAAAAACAACAACAACAACAATAGCAGAAAATCGGGATTCATAACAACAAAAACAAAAGTCTATATTATATGTTACTCCGGCATTCAAGCGGCTCATCATTAGAGCAAATTATAGGTTACCCTATGAAGTTGAGAAACAATTTAAAGAATGAAAAAATGACAATAGTCTGGCGCAGAAGACGATGAAGACCGACCGACCGTACGTTCGATCGTCTCCATGGTTGGCGTATATTGTCGCCGGGAGACCCCCCCTTTTTTTTGTATGAAGGCATTTGGCCCTAATGAAGATTAATTTAAAGCGTCGTAGTATGCCATTCTGTTGGAGTAACTATAGCATTGGAATGTATTTTTTGTATTGTTATTAAGCTTTGTGGAGCAGCAGCAGAAATCAAATCAAACGCTTGTGGAACTGACCTAAGCGTAATTGGGAGTCATGCTGAAGGCATCATTATTGTAAAATGCACTGCGGAAAAGTTGGGAAAATTGATTTAAAAATATTCTTAAATGATTGGAACTTGGTTTGATTTGAATTTAAAAAAAAGTCGGCAGTAAAATATATATTTTTTTTCTACACCAAAGTTTGCAGATCCAATTAAAAATGTAATCAAAATATTTTTGGTTTTTTTTGGTCGCACAACTCGTCTACTAAAGTTCAGCAGGACAGACATTAGAATTTTAATTGGGCTCCTAACTTGGCACCGTATCTGCCAACAGAATGAGAGCAGAGAATGTCGAACACCTTCTAGGCAGGTGCATGGCTCTGAGTAGAAGAAGGTTTAGATTTCTTGGACTCTACTTTCTAGACAACATCATGGAAGTAGCAGATATCAAACTGACAAAAGTAGTTAGCTATATTAAGGCCACAGGCTGGTTTAAGAAAGACCCAGAGGAAGAGTGAGATGCAATTTAGTTCCGGTGGTATCACAATGGGCCTTCAACAGGTCTAGGTGCGTCGTCAGACAGCCACTCTACGTACCTGCACAGTAAAACTTATAAGACATTGAAGTGTGCTGCGCCAAAATGAAGGCCTAAGATTAAAAAAAAAATTTTTATATGAATTCCAAATGTCACAGAATCAATTTCACTCGTTTTTATTTTCAGTGTAAAGTTCAACAATTCGCTTAAATTTTAAATGTCATTTTTAAAGTCCAATTTGATTGCTTGTTGTTTGTTTTTTTTTTTGTTTCTAATTTAATTAAATCATAACGTATCTTTGATGTTGTGCACACGAATTGAAAACAAAGTGGAAAGGTTATACGAATGTATGTATATATTTTTTTCCATTTAAATCTTGGATTTCGAATAACGATGGTAATTAATTTATTTGATGATTTCGTGAGCCACGGGTGGGTGACGACGGCTATGTTAAATTAATGCGTTAGGTGACGTCGAAAAAAAAACAACAACAAGAAGTTTTTTTTAACCAAATTTATTACTAATTAAGGCTGGCTTTGAAGAGCGTTTAATTCAAACATAAATTGTTTTTGTGCGCGAAACAAGTTCGACCTACGCAAACTGTAACGAAATGTTAATTTATGACTCTAATCGACTGGAAGTTATTTTTCACATATTATTCGGATTAACATGCATAATATTAGTAAAGTTTTTGTTGTTGTATTTAATGGAAATTAAAATTTGCATACGATTGTATAAAACAAAACAAAAAAGTTACTTCATGCATATGAAATTTTTGTGATAAACATATTTAAATGATACTTTTGTGTCATGTGAACCGAATCATTCGCATTCGTAATTACTGCAGCTATAGCAAATATGTTCACTTGATTCCACGAAGTATTCCAAACAGACTTCTAAAGCCGTCTCAAAAAATATCGAAAGACTATTTCCAATATCCCAGAAATGTGTCATAATTCTATAGACGCAGCGACATCGACTTTGACTTTTGCCAAAAACTAATTTACGAGAATGATTAATGTGTCTGCTCGAAATATTTTGGTCCATCGTTTCGGACTTGGGCCATTGTTGCGGCAGGCAGCAACAATTTATGGCATCATTTTGTTTAAGCAATCGCCCGGTCAATAACTAATCTAATCAATTGAAATTGAAAATTACCGAAAAATACAAAATGTTGCATCGGATTCTCACAGAGCGTTGAGCTAGTCGATAAAGCAAAGAAGCTGGGTGGCGCCACAACAACAGGTACCCCGACTGGATGTACAACAATGAACACAGACAGAGAGAGAGAGAGACAAAAAAAATTGCAACAATATTGCAGCATATGTACTTCGAATTAGAAGCAATATCGAAAAAGGCAATTTCCTTTTGACTTTCGGTTAGGTAGTACCCAAAACCGAAGAAGAAGAAGAAGAGGAAGACAATAGGTCTTGTTTTCTTGGTCATACGCTTTCGAGTTGCTTTCGAGCGGCGGCTGACAAATGGTGATTTATTGACAGCCGCTCAAGTGGACGCCACTGCGTCGTCGTTTGTGAACCTTGTCAGCGCAATTTTTGAGCATGAACAAAAAGATAAAAACGAAACGCTTGAGAGAAGTTAAAGAAAATGAAGAAGAAGAAGATGACACCCATGTCTTGAGGAAACAGAAAAGAAAAAAAAAACGAACAGAAACATTTTCGGTCTTCGCGGGTGTTTACACACTGTCACGATTTGGCGAGAGCTCTCGTAAGAATACTCGACTTCCTTTGCAGCAGTGCGCAAGGTTGCCAGATTGACTGATTTTTTTTTATCGAAAGAGGGCACTTTTTAGTGCATTATTTAAAGTTTATAAAAAAATAACTATAAATAAAACATATACATAAAAAATTTTAACAAAAGTATTGAATAGTTAAAATTTGCATTTGTATGTTTAGAAAGTTCAAATTAGCTGTTGTTTTTTTTTGTTTAATGAAAATAATTAAGTTTGTTGTTAAATTGTTGTACAACTTATAAAACAAACTGTTTTATATTGCCGAAAATATCAGTTTTAAATCAATAATTCTGAAATATTTACTTAGAAATGCGAGATAACCGAGGAGATTAATTTAGAAATTTTGGAGAATTTTTAATCTAACTGGTAATAGAATAAAATTACTGTACTTAAGATATTTTACATAGGGCTTACAGTATGGATCACTATTGCCTAAACTCAAACAAAATATGTAATTTAAACGATTACCAGGCGTCTATCAATAACTGTCATATAAAAAAGATCATATCATCTTAACAATAATCATATCACGTGGATTAGAATCATGTCATTTGTACACGAAAAATGTAAAATTTACGATTGTTTATTATATTACTTGTTTTTACCATCATCATATCAAAAAATAATATCAATAATACAAGTTTATGAAAATTTGGTTAACTTGTTGAAAAGAAAAGTGGTGGGCAAGCAAAAGAAAAGATCTTCCAGTTTTAAAAAAGTTTAAGATGGGTTTAAAAACTATAAAAAAATCAGTTTTGACAACTAAAAATTAAAAGGAATATAACAAAATGTTGATCTGTATTGCTCGGGTCCATCTATTTTTCTATATATATACGAGAGTGGTCCGATAAGTACTTAGCCAAGAAAAGAAAAACGAAAAGTGGAAAAGTGGCTAGTTACTACATTTCTCAACATAGTCTCCTTTAAGCTCGATACACTTGACTTAAACTTCTTCAATAAACTTCGTTAACCCGTCTAAAAAATACGTTTTCTCGAGGTCTGCAAAGTAGGCCTCCATCGAGCGGTGAAGCTTATTACTTATGGAACTATATTTGCTTGTATTCCATAGAAAACAGTAAAATTTTTGTTGTACTATTTCTTTCGAAAGTTTTTGAAACTTGTTTAAAGATTTCTACAAGAAACCTGCTCCCAAAAGTCTGGCAACCATACCCAAACAGCCTCACATCATCAATCGTGGCCAAACGCTGTTGGTAACCAGAGATGAGTACAAAGAGGCATGCACGTTGTTATTGTTTCTTTTGTTGTTGTTGTTTTTGTGTTTATGTTATTTATTATGGTGCACTGTCGTCGATCGTTCAGTGAAGTTGCATTTTTGTTGTTTTTTTTCGGTTGCGGCTTGTTTGTGCCGCTCTTTAAGCGCATCGTTTTGTTGTTTGTTTGTTTGTTTTTGTTATTTTTCTGCGGGCCGGCAGTAAATGTTGCATTGCATTTATGCAGGTGTCAGTTGCGTTGACATCGCTGCACTGTCCTGTTGACATAATGAAGCGGCGCTTTGTTTGAATTTTAATTTGTTTTATATTTTTTTATATATTTAAAATGCTTCTTTTTTTTTCGTTTATTTTTTCAGAGGCACAAGTGTTGTTGCAACTGACACCCATGACGCAGTGGAGAAGTTTTTTATGTAATTTACAGTTTGGGTTTTGTTACTTGTATTTGAATAAAGTTTAATTAAGTTAAAGTGACATACAATTGAGTTTGTTTTAATTGGAATGGACGAACCTATTTAATTTTCCATTGATTTCATAAACAGAATTAAAAGCTTTTTAAAACGAGCTTTAGTCTGTTTTTAAATAATCTAAGGAAGCTTAGAATTCGAACGAACCATTAAAGCTTATTAACTTATTAAGTCATTTTGGAATTTTATTCACTCCGTAGATCCAAAACTGTTGAATGCCCTTGCCCAAATGGACGCAACTTTTTTTCAATCCTAATTTTGGAAAACTTGATATTTTCTTAAATTTTATTCTTCTTTGAAATTATTTCCCAACAAGTGTCAAACCCAAATGTCTTCCAAACACCAAATTAAAATTGCGGCTTTTCGATTGCGGTTCCAATGAAGAAGAGGAAGAAGAAACTACATCAAAAAGTCGCAAACACACACACACACACAAACACCGAAAGCGAAGTGATAAAATTCAGGAAATGCTTAAAATAACAAAAAACTAGAATTTCAAATAGAAAACGACAGAAGCAACAGCAGCAGTCATCCCTAAGAGCAGCACAATCTTCCAACTAAATGGCAGGAACCCACAAAACAAACAACAGAGACAAAAACAACAACAAAAACAACTAAAAAAAACTCCATATGTCGGGGGGGGGGGGGGGGTGGGAGGGAAGAACGAAAAAAAACTATAGAAGGTTGCGAAGACACGTCGTCGAGATATGAAACAAAAATTGAAACAAAACGGTCCGTAACCGAAGACGATAAGATAAACACACTGAAATAGTAAAAGGGAAAAAATAGCGTAGGGGAGGCAGATTCGTATTCGTTTTCGTATTCCAAGAGGAAGCAAACGCCGACGTGTGGGAAGCAAGTGCTGTGCGAGGGCGTGGCAAGGCAGCGTCGCAAGCAAACCGTAAAATAAAAGGAAAAGAAAAAAAAAAAAAAACGAAAATAAAACAGTGGAATAAATGGGAAACGTGCTAAATGAGGAGACAGAAAGGCATGAGGAGATATGCGGTATTGAATTACCAATAAAATAACAATTAGTGTTCGTAAAGAGAAACAACCGATAAACAGAAGAAACAAAAAAAAAAAAAAACGCTAAAAATAATATTGGTTAAGTGAGCCAAGCCAAGCCAAACAAATAAGTGTTTGGACTACAAATTAAAGGAACATTTTTGGGGGCGGTTTATTAAACGATGGGAAAATTAAAGCAGTCATTTGAAAGCATAAGTAGAGTTGCTGTACTGGTACAGAGTAATGCTGAAAGTGTTATAAGATTGTCAGTTTATTTTGGCAACGATCGTTTTAAAGGATCACAACTGTCGGCCTTGAGAGATCTTTTGGATTCAAAATCTATATATATTATATAAAAATGAATTCTTCTATCTTTTTTTCTTTCTTTCTTTCTTTCTTTCTTTCTTTCTTTCTTTCTTTCTATCTTTGTACCAAATGGGCGTCTAAACCATTCATCCGATTTTGATAAAATTTTAGGGAGTTGCTGTGCTCACGCCAACTTAGGTTTAGGGCAAAGAAAATTTTGCCACGCCCACCTATTACGCCCACAATTTGTAAAACTAACTTAAAATATTCGATTACATCGCTAATATTGCTCCTAAAAAATTTGAAATTTGGTATCTGAGTTTGTATTGGCACTGTCGATGACTTCCCCAAAACTGGGCGAGGTTGGATCAATTTAACGCCCACTTTGAAAAAAAGAGAAAACATGCGATAACGTGGCTAATATTGCTCCTAAAAATTTGGGATTTTGTTTCTGAGTTTGTATGGTAACTGCCGATAATTTCACAGCCAAAACTCAGAATCGCTACAACGGTGAATGCGGACAAGTTTCGCTAACTAACGGGAGTACCGGGAAGTTCCGTTACTAACGGAAGTACCGGGAACTTCTGCTACCATATTTTTTAAGTGGCATTGCAACTCATACCGGGCATTCGCTAGTTATTTATAGAATATCAGAACAATATTTTTTTTGAAATACCATTTAATATAATTAAGAATTTTATTTTGTTGTAATTTTAGTTCATTAGGTTAACTGCTTACTGGAAATATACTGTAAACAAATTAGATTTTACTACTTCCAGCTCATTTAGCGTCGTATTCACTTCCTCAATGACACCCAATGAATATTTCACAGCCGAATGAGTTTTTCACAACACATT
The DNA here is from genome assembly GCA_949127995.1 of Suillia variegata. Classification (NCBI taxonomy): domain Eukaryota; kingdom Metazoa; phylum Arthropoda; class Insecta; order Diptera; family Heleomyzidae; genus Suillia; species Suillia variegata. Next base: position 43,679,120 of record OX421844.1, read on the forward strand.
TTTGATTGGCTTTGTTTGTTTTTATATTTTTTATTTATGACAAACAATTGACAATCGAAAGTTTGCGTCATTAAAGGTAAATATTTACTAAACAATTTCTGCGCAGGCATACATACATATCAACTCAATTGACAATTTGTATGCGAAAGCAAACGACCGTGACATTTTTATGTCAAGAAAAAAATACGAAAAAAAAATAATGTTCAGAAAATTATGAACAACAAAAAAAACCATTTAACCAAGTTGTGAATTACCTGGCTGAGTTGTAAATAACAACAAATAAACGCGCGAAATGCGGGTTGACACGTCAAGCGTTGAGGTATTTAAAATTTGTCCATTAGTTAAAGCGTGGGAAACAAACGCTGATGGATTTCGGTCGCTCTCGCTCTCTTTCTCTAATAACTGATCATTTTTATTTATAAACTTTGGCTAATTGTTTTAAATTCGCCGGACGTTCTTATCGGCGCATTTAACTCAGCTATGCGCTAATTTAATTTGCTTGCGAAGATAGCAGAGCGCGGGTGCTTCACCCACACGATTCGATTTGTGCTTTGGGAAAAGCCAACCTATCCCTGAGGGCGGGCGATTCTAGCTTGCTATCTGTCGAAATTTGATGGCCTCTTCGACACGCGCGAACGTGTTAAGCGGGTCACGTTCAGGCGACGTCACAAAAAAGAAGAAGAAAACGAAAAATACGAACGAACGAAAATCCAAACGGCATAGCAGCGGAAAAACTAAAATTGGAATTTTTATTTTCACATTTTATCGCAAATCGATTGCTATACAATCCAATTTACAACAAAAAAAAACAATATAGGAAAAAGTAAAAGAAAAGCAACCGAAATAAAATTTTTTAAATTTTCGTTCGTGTCGCCAACGAAATATCGCCAAAGGCACGCAAGGACGTTTCGTCGAAAGAAAGCAGTAGAAGTGGTGCCATAAGAAAGCTGACATGAAAAATGCAGGTCATTAGTTTTGTTGTTGTTGTATTTTCTTTTTCGTACCCCGTTCAACTCCGTTTTTTTCTTTTTATTTCTTTTTTATTTATATTTGTTGCTGTTGTTGTTTCGTTGTAAATTTTTATTCTTGGTGTTATCTTAATGATTTGGCGATTGCTCTAATTTTCATTTTTATTCTATTTCGCTTAACGCGTTTTTCGGTGTTCGTTCGTTCGTGCTGTGCTGTGTTGTTGTTGTTGTTGCTGTTGTATTGTATTGTGTCCGCTTGCTCATGGGGTTTAAATTTTTATCGTTATTTAATTGCATTAAAATGCTATAAAAATTTAAAAGGTTTAAGAATTAACTTAAAAGGGCTGGCGCGACTCTCGATGGGATTTAAATATGTTTCTTTATAAATCATAAGAGAGACTCGAGGAAATTGTTATCAGTGGGGAGTGGTTAGCCAGATAAGGCATAAGTAACTTGAATAATCGCTTGAATAATCGCTTCTTTGTGTTTATTCTTTCTTTTTATTTTTATTGCAAAGGTTTTGTTACTATAGTAAAAGTATTTTAGGAGTATAAAAATCAATTTCGGAGACATTTTAATTTCGCTAGAGTTTGCATATACACATAAAGTATATGAAAAGTAAAGACATTGTATAGTATATAAAACAGAGCTTTAAATCATAAGCCGATATATCCAATCCGATAAATCCAATTTTGGAAAATATAATTTTGTATGGGTTAATAAAGTTGAGGATAATCCTCACCGTACCGCATATTCAGAATTCTTAGAATCCTTCTACCAAGTTTTTAAAACAAAAATGTCGATTTTTTTGAGAACGCAAAAAATTGGCATTACCAAAAAATCGTTTCAAAGCTTAAATCAATCTAAAATTCGAAGGGCCTAAAGCTTAAAAACTTCTTAAATTGAACACAAAATTTGTTATTTTTTTTGCAAACTACTTGAAAGCGCTTAAAAACTTGGATTTAAATATCCAGGGACGTACGTAGGAATGAAGGCACCCGGGGCAAGACTGGATGTTGTCAAAAAATAATTGGTCCTCAATATAAAAAAAAAAATATTCATTCTTCATTTTATTTCATGTCTTGAGAAAAGTAAATATGAATAAGCAAAAACGAATAAAAAAAGGTTCTCAGTGTCGCAATAAGGTACAATTCGCTCAAATGCCATCCTCTAGCAAGTTACACATACTGCCCCTAGAAATTGACGTCCAGAGCAATTGCCCCTTTCCCCCATTTAAGTACGGCCCCGTTAATATCAAATACTGATAACTGCAAAAATTTCAAATCATCAAAAATGTATTTTCAAAACTTTTGAGCTTATTCAAAAGGTTATTTAAGTCCCTTTTCGCCGGTTTATTTAACTTTACTTGAAGTTTTTTTTGAAACAAAATATACTTTATTTTCAGTTTAAACTCGAGGACGTAATCAGAATTCACTGATTTTCTCAAAAACGAATGAATTTATCGGAATTTAACGGAATTTTATTTAAAGCTCCCTATTATACATAAACAAACAAAAAAAAAGTAATAAGTACTCTCAAAACCAAATACTTTGGAGAGCTCCTGCATATATTCACCATATGACTTTGAAAAATTAAACCATTATTAAATATTATCTTTCCCACAGAAGGTTTAAACAAGCAACCAGAAATACAAGTTCGTTCCTAGACATTACAACTCCAGTGCACTTCGGTGCACTCCGGTGTATAATTTCACAAAGTGAGCGATTAGTGGAGAATTTTTAAATAAAGAGCCCCCGATTTCGGACATTCTTTTTGTTTTTATTTCTTCACTCATAAGGGAAACTAAGAAACGTTGCTTAACTGGGAACTCAATTTGATAAAAAAGAAAACCTTAAAAACTTAATTTACTATGATTTTTCATTTTTTTCTATTCAAAGTAAAATTTAAATTAAATCGACAAATGCATTCTTCACACCATAACTTCTAAGCAAACGCAGCAACAGCGCAAATGAATGACAACCCAAACTAGCAACAATTCAACTCGAAACGACATTTTTCAAATGTTATTTCAACAATGCACATAATCAAATTGACATTAGATGTTGTTAACTTATCTCTAACTCCGTTAACCGCACAAACAATTTTATTAAATTTAGATAAACTTTTTCTTCGCTAGCAAAAAAAAGCAAAGATGAAGAAAAAAAGCGGCAGCGCACACTTTCCGTAAGCGATTTAACGAACGAAGAAAAGTAAATTAAAAACACATTAAACACATGCGTGGAAATTAAATGAAAATCCACAGCCAAGAAGAGTGAAAAGAAATACAAACAACAACAACACAACAGGAAAACTCACATTTGGGGAAAATTGAAAGAACGATAGAAATAACGAACCAACGGAACAGAACAGAACGCCAACAAAAAAAAAAACAACAAGAAAAAAGCAATCATGTCGATGATGATGGGCGGTTGTAGATTGCGCTGTGGGGTACAGGGGCTTGCAGGGGGGTGTTTGTTTGTTTGTTCGGTGTCGTCTCGTCTGTGTGGGAAAATAAAGTTTTAATACGGTTGCGGAAAGTGCATATTCTGAGCTTTCGCTGTTGTTGTTGTTGTTGTTGCAGTTGTTGTTGTCTTAAGGAAACTTAATAATAATGAGCAAATCAAACTTTTCTCTTACTCTGAACTTAAGTTGAGTTCTGTTTTTTTTTTGTTTGGTTGTTTTGCTTTTTTTTTTTGTTTTCTTATTTCGTTTGCTTCTTGTGCTACTTACATGACGCAGTGGCACTAAAAATCGATGAAGCTGCTTTTGGCTTATCCTTGCTGTGTATCCTTTCTTTTTTTTTGTTTGTTTGTTTGTTTGTATGTATTTTCTTTAGTTTGCCTTCGCTGCTTCAACTTGAGAAATTCTGATTATTTTTCTTATGGAATTGATTTTTTCTTTTTTTGTTGGTTGTTGCTGCTCACTCGTGCGGCTTGCACAACTTTTACTTTGGGCCTATTTTATTTTGTATATAAGTATATATTTTTTTTGTTGGCTTTAATTTATTATTATTATTTTTGTTTGTTTCATAAGCAGTTTATGTCAAGTTTTTCGCTGTCGGGGCAATGTTTAATCATTTTAATAGTTGACGTAATGTTTAAGCTTAAAAGTTGCTTTAATTCGCTGAATTTGATTAGTTTTCGTAAAGTTTCGTTTAATTTACAAGAGTATTTTCGGCTTATTTTGTTGTAGAGTTTTAATATTTACGGCAGTATTTTAAGTTTCTGAAGTACTTTGGTTGATATGAACTGGCTTTTTTTTGTTAAGTGTTATTTTGAATTAAATTTTAAACGTTTTTTTGTATTTTTACTGTTTGTGCGTTGAATTTGCTGTAAAGAAAAAAAATAAAGGACACATTTTAGTGGAAATTTTTATAATATGTGAGAAATGAGAATTTAGATTAAAGGTAAAAATAGCTAAGTGAATTATTTTCAGCTTGTGTCGAAAATAGGAATTAAATCTGGGTTTGAAACGAATCGAGCGTAATTGGTAGGCTTACCGCTTGGTAGACCCACCTTATTGCTGAATAATGCCTTGAAAATTGTCTTTAAAAAAATTCACATTTCATAAAAATCGATAATTTTTTAAAATCTGCTTTTAAGAAAACTTACGAACTTATCTTTATAACTTCAAAAACAATTTTATTTGCCTCTCAAATAAGTTTGCGTTAAGTCAAATAAATTGGTATAATTGGTACGAATTATTGATTGGTTTCTTTTTTCTAATAAGCTCACAAATTGCTAAAGTAAGATTTGGATAAGTCGAATATTGAACTGTAAGATACGAATTTGTCGGCGTTTTCCAAAGTGTTCTTGTATATATTTGTTCATTTTAAAAATTTGATAGACAATTTTTTAGAAGTCTACGTATGGGGCAGGTGGAGTCTACGAGTATACTTAATGTAATTAATATATACATTTTTTTTTAAATTAGATTTATCGCTTTTTGATTAAAAGTTGCTCAATTGATTTTTTTTTCTCAAGTTAGAGAAATACTTTCAAAAATTTGTGTATAAATTGGACATGTTCTTACTTTAAGGGCAAAATGCTTTTTGAACATTTTACAATTTATGGATATGGATACCTAAAGGATAGTATCTGGCAGATTATTTAATCATGATACAATTAAATTGTATTGTATTGTATTGTATTGTATTGTATTGTATTGTATTGTATTGTATTGTATTGAATTGTAATGTATTGTATTGTATGATGGATTCAAATTGTTTCTGGAGTTTTTTATTTGAAAAAAATTAGGAAGCGTGGTCAATACTCTTTCCCTACTAATGAGTGATTGTGATAGTACTTTGGGCCTAGATTGGCACATGTAAGGCATCTGCCGCCACAATAACCTCACCTACTCGAACCTAACCTAACACTTCAAAGAGTCCCCATTATAGCAGAGGAAACAATTTTTATATATTTGGTGTGATCAAATTTTGTTTAGAATTATTTTAAGCAGAATTATTTTAAACCGAAATTTAAACTACTGAACTGTTTTTTCCAAGTCGCCAAAACATTTTCAAAACATTCGCATTAAAAGCTCATTTACGACATAGTCATATCAAGTTAAATAGGAATTTTATGACACAGCAAAGACAAATTTAAAGCACGAAAGAAAATTAAAGCTTGCCTAGTTGTCATGCAGTGCTTAGTTAATATTTTTAAAGAGCAAACAATTTTGTAAATTGTTTCATTAATTTCGAAAAGTATTCGAATACTTTAAACTTTAAATAAAAAGTATTATCAAAAGTCTGCAAGCTTTAAAGTTCGGCGCAAAATGTCGCTGTAAGGGATGATCGTACAAACCGCGAGAACAAGAATCAACAACAACAACAACAACTACAACAACAACAACAACAACCGGCGAACAAGCAACGGAATGCGTTTGTCAAAACATGATGACAACCAAAACACAGTAAAAGTCCAAAAACAACAACAACGACAGCAGCAACTACAGTGGCAGCCGCAGCAATAAAGCGAAAATAAAAATAAGAGCGAAATGAGGGAGAGCGACGACAATGTCGAGTAACAACAACAACAACAACAAAAACAACAACAGTAAGCAGCCTAGTTGAATGATAATAGTGAAGGATGTGAGAGAGAGTGATGGCATGGGCTGAGGGGAGAGAAGGAAGAGGCGTCGAATTATTTAAGCTCTTTAAAGCAACAGCACAACAGCGACAACGGTGACTGCGACTGCGACGTTACTCCGAACAAAAACAAAAACCAAAATATAAAAAAAAATAAAAATGGCAAACGATAGGTACGAGACGGTGACGGTGACGAGGAGGCAGAGAGGCTGAAATTGCCAAAAATGGCTGGAGACGCAACGCAGCGCAGCCGGAAGTAAAATGGCGGCAGTAAGCGAAGCAAACGATAATTAACAGACAAAATTTAGTAAATTCTATTTTTGTTCTTGTAAAACTATTTCAAATTTTTTTTACCTTTTTCAGAATTTTTATTTTTTTAAATACTTTTCGTGCGCGTTTTCGTTAATTTCTTTGAAATCACTTTAAAATATTTTCGCACATTTAATTCTTGAATTTGCAGCACACTTTCAATATTTTTAGTTGTTGTTGTTTTTCATTGCCCCCCGCACTCGCGCACTTTTCTTTCCGTTTTTTTTTTGTTTTGTTTTTGTTTTTTGTTTTTTTTTGTTGCTTCAATTAAGAAAACAAGAAAAAGAAATAACGTTCGAAAAACCAACGACGCGACACGTTACTTCGCCAAGAGTTTCGCTTCGACTGGTTTTTTGGTGTGCAATTTCCGTTTCCTTGGAGCAGCAACAGAAACAGCAGCAGCAGCAGCAGGCAGAAGCAACGAAAGAACGGTAGCAAAACGGCGAGCGCAAATATTATTTTTGTTGGGGTTGTTGTTGGCTTTTGCTCCTGAAAATTTGTCATCGTCGTTTGCTGTTGTTGTTGTTTTCGTTGTTGTTGTTGTTATTGTCGGGCTCCAAAAAGTGGAGTACAATTTTGCGCTGTGTATGTGCGCAAATTTGCGCTTTTTCGGTCGTCGCTCACACATTAGGAAACTCTGCGCCAATGCGTGAGAGCGTAAAACCTTGATGGGGAGTACAATTTGCGTAAAGTGCGCCTGTAAAAAATGAAGAGCAATTGAGAGTACTTGCACAAATAACCGAATACTCCGTGTGTTGCATCGGTATTTTGTTGTTTTAATTTCATTTTTTTGCACTTGCTGGCTGAGCGCACTGTCAAGGTGCGTAGCAAACAGAGAAGAGAGTTTATTACGTTGTAAAAAAAGAGCAAATCTGACGTTTAACTTAACGAAGATGTTATTACAAAGAGCGAGAGCGGGTTGCAGCAAAGCAGCTCATTGTGTAATAAAAGTATAAGAGCACAAATTGTTGTTGGCAGAGCAGAGTGAAAATATGGAGAGCGCTGCTTTTGACAAGAGCACATTGCCGACTTATTGGAGTAGGTAAGTACGAAGTGTTTTTTTATTTGCTGTTGTTGTTTTTACACGACTTTGTTGCAGTCCGAAATATGAAGTGGGCGCTTGAGTAGAGTAGGCAGCAAAGTTGTGTTTTTTTTCTGGTTCAGTTTAACAGTTTTGCAAAATAAAGTGTGGAATATTTACCAATAAAATGAAAATGCAAGATTACTAAAGTAGTTTTCAAATTAGTGTAAGTATTAAACATCTTTTGTAAATGAAAAAAAAGAGCTTCCGAATTAAAAAATGGCTTCTTTATAAATTTCATTTTTTAGAAATCATTAAGGGTATTCACGTTCACAGGTTTTGGGTCTAGTATTTGAGCATTCTGGATAAATTTATCAGAGTATTTTGAGCAGATCTGAACAGTTCAAAATAAATTATTTTAATCAAATTGGAAAAATAAAAGGATATTATAAAAACTAATTTAAAAACTAATTTCAACATTTGTAAAACTTAAAAAAATTAGATATAATCATTCTCATATGTTCGAATTATTGAAACTAGATTTGAGAAGATGAGCACCCCTAATGATTAGTTAACATAAAAATAGCAAAGCTCAGCTTCTTTTTGTTTCTGCATTTTTTTTCAAAACATAATTCATTTGAAAATCATTTCGGTTTTTTGCAGTTACTTACAAAAACAAAACACGAACAACTTTTGAAACTTCGTAAAATTTTACTCCAAACATTTATTACCGTGAGTACTTCAATTGTTTCTTAATTTTAATTCTTATAACTTGTATTACGAAATATTCTTAAATTATGACTATTTTTTTTTCCAAATTCTCATATTTCACAACGGCACTTTTCCATTTTTCTCTGCACACACACACACACGCACACACACGATTCCTTTCACCTGTCCATTAAATATTTAAAATTATTGATTACATTTTGTTACTTTCTTGCTCACATATTCGCTAACTTTCTTTACTCTGTGTTCATGTTTTGAGCGCGCCCGCGCCGCCGTGTAAACTTGCGCTCTCTCGAAACTACTAACCGCCCACCACCCACTTAATATTTACACCGATTAACTGCTTCAACACTCGATGTTGTGTGGTTGTAAAGTACTCATTTCAATTTATTTACTCTGCATATGTGCTCCGAACATTTGCTTGCGCTCTCTGTTTTTATTCTCTTTCTCCTTAAGCCGCCGTGCAGCACTGCGAGATCTCGTATAAGTGTTCTGGTTCGTTTCATGCGCATTGGGAACGCTTTGGCATTGGTACACTACAGCAAGCATACGTCGCCGCGTCTGTCGGTAATAAAGCAATAATACCGCCTGTTGATAAGCGTTAATGTAATTACGGCGCGAGTACGAGGCGTAAAATTCTTTGGGGAAAGTGGCAAGTGGCATTTAAGTGTAATCGTAGGATTTTGCGTGGTATTTTCTACTTTAAAAATTATGCGGTTGAAGGCGGTGCGGCGTTTTGAAATGGTTTTTCAAATTTTATAATGGAAATGAAGGGGTTTTCCTCGCAAATGTGTTATATTTTATATTTCTATGAATTGTAATAGACAGTTGTAAATGAGGACATTCTAGTTAAATATTGATAAATCCATCACAAATTTTATATAAAAAAACCAACAACTGATTAAGTGCTCAAATAAAAATTCAAAAATAGTTTCCTTTGCTTTTAAAAAAGAACCTAAAAATCAAATTGATCGGTTTTTTACTTAAAGCTTCTCAATTTTATAATATAGAACAATAAATTTCGATTCGTATAAATTATATATACCAATTTTGTATTTGTCATATTTCAAAATATAAACAAAAAGTACACTTGTATATGTGTATATGAATAAAATAAACAATTTGTCGCTTATAAACTCAAAAAATGTATTAAGTAATCGGATATGAATTGATCTGAATATCAAGATATTGGTCCATATATGTACATATGTGCACTACTTAATTTACGGATCAAATCAGAACTGAAGTCAAATATGAACCGATCAAATATATTCTAAACTTTTTTAATGGGTATTTAAGCAACGTTTGGAATTTTAGTTTTATTTCTCAAAACTTAATAAAAAGCAAACTTAAAATATTTCATATTTTTAAAATGTCTAATATCGAAATTATATTCGGATATCAGTGAAAACTAGAGTTTACAATTATTCGACCTCTTCACATAACCGGATATCGATAAATTTTATAAAACCGGCTTTCGCATACGAATAGCAACAAATCTGTTAAACCGGTTACTCATATTTTAAAAAAATTCGAAACTTTTATTTTTGAATTTAATATAATTACTAATTGAAATTTTTTTTTCACACAATGAAAATAATCATAACATTCAAATATTAATACGGGTTGGGGTCGATATTCTTAATGGGTCAAAAATTCTGGTTACTTATGCAATACGAGTATTTCAAAATTCTGTATATCGGATTTTCTATATACATAAATTTGTGCTTCTAAATTCTGAAATAAAGGAGAAAAATCTTGTTCTGTGATATATGTTAATATATGATAATATTCTAGGTGGGGTGAAGGAGGTCAGAAGGATTCTTTACAGCCCACCTAGTATAACGTGACATTATTCTGGATTTTTCATTAATTGATTTTTTTTTCAAGAATTTTGAAAAGCCGAACAGATTTTTGAGTACAGAATAACATACTTCAAACACGATTTTGATATCTGGACACATGAATCGTTTCCTTTTGTAAAGCTTAAATTCCGATAAACCTCGTTCGGTGTTTTAAAAAAGTTTATTCAAGCAAACTACGTCTTTAATTTAATTATTCGATATGTCGAGTTATTCAAGCAAAAACAAAATGTAAATAACCGGTTTCAGCTAACCGAAATGCAAGCACTAATCAAGAGCTTCGGTGTCTTTTGCACATTTTCGTCTAATTTCTCAAAAATCTTTCGAGAGGTTGAACTCTCCCCCTGCGCTCACACTTATCTAGAAATTGTGCCGCAGCTCCCTTTAATGCAAGACCACAACATTTTACTTTTTTTTTATATTTTCCCCTACACACGCACTCCAACGCTCTTTGCGATTTGCATTTGTGTTTACTTAACAAATACAAATACATTTTCCATTATCTCAAATGTTGCACTCACACACGCGTGCACGACATCAACTAAAATAACAACAACAAAAAGAGTACAAACCAAAAAAAAAACGGTAACAGCAACAACAACAGCGATTACAGCTGCAATTTGACACTATAACAAAAAAGAACAACAACAACAACACCGGCAGCAGCATCAGCAGCGGCAACTGAGCAAAAAAAAGAGCAACGCAAAATAAACGCGCCCGAATTTTTATCAATCGATTTGCAAAATTCAAATTTATTTTGCAATTTATCACGGAAAAACGAAAAACGCAAACAAAAAAAAAAAACGCAAAAGAAAACAGAAGGCAAAAAAAGCGCGCGCCAAAGTGATTGAAACAAACATGGCAGTTGCAACATGGCGCTAACGTATGGCAGAGTGTGTTGTGTGTATGTACGTGTTTGTGTGTGTGAGCGTGCTTATACGCTCAGTGTGCAGCGTCGAGATTAAGGAAGCGTTTGCTTTTTAGTTCAATGTAAATAAATAAATAAGTTGAAAAAAAAATCAACAACAAAAAATACAAATACAAATTGTGGGTGGCTGTGGGTGTTGCGGGGCGTTTGTACTGAAGTGAGGGTTGGGCTTCGGTTTGGGCAGAAAAAAATGTGTGCAATTGCATTAATGCGAGTTTAAATTCACATTAGAATAGAGATAGAGAGAACGAAAAATGATAAATTGAATTGGGGCAACTTTTTTTAAAGCTATTTAGAAATTTTAAAAAATATCCAAAAAAAATTTGATTGAAATTTTATACAATATATGTAAAAAATAGAAAAATTTCTAAAATAGAAAAATATTCCTTTTAATTTGAAAAAATCTTGAAAAATTTGTTGCAGTTTAAATATTGCTAGGAAATACTGGCAAAGGAGATCCTGCTGATCCAAGGGTTCAGGTGGTTCCAATGTTGCGAAATAAAACGAATTTGTTAGACTCCGATTCCGACTCAAACCAAAACAAAAAATTGCATTGCTATTTTAAACTCCGCCCAGCGGTTGCGTCTCACACTTTGCAAATCCGCTCCTAATCTGAGGCCAATAAAAACCAAAAGGTCGATCCAGAAATCAAGCGCGGCTTCTGTATTGACTGACCTAATTCGACATATTCGCTTTTAAGCAATTTCCTCATAGCGATGTAATTTTTGTAGTCTACCGATAGGTACTATCCGCTTCATGCGAATAAGCCAATATACAAAAAATCTTTTATATTTTCAAATATTATTTTGATAATTTATAAGAATTGACATATAAAAAGTTTTAGAAACATTTTTAGATATTTTTAAATGCTTTTATTATATCAAAAAAAGTGTCAATATTTTTTGATATTTTAAAGATATATAGAAAAAAAATTATATATATAAAAAAAAAAGTATTTTGTATCAACTTTTTTTTTCTTCTTTTGGCAAATTTCGTTCCACCCCTTTGCACCTGCAACCTTATCTCACTAAAAACTGTCGCCCATTTAAACTCAAGTTAAATATTTAATTTGAATTAATCCCGCGAGGTCAAATAACCCGAAAATGTGTCTCAACCGGTGCGTCGCGTCGCGTCGCGTCGAGCCGTCACTGCCAACGCTGCCACAAATAAATTTGAATATGTTGTGCCACAAACTAATTGAAAATTCCGCGCGCGTAATTTGCACGCGTCGTCTCGACGCCTCCGCAAGGTTGCCAGCCAACCAGCCCGCCCGCCTGCCTGCCAACAAGACGAAACAAATTTTAAACTAAAAAAAAAAATAGCAACAACAAAACTGGCAAAAATTGCAACAAAACTTTGCAGACTCCAAAACGACGACGACGACGGCCGCGGCGGCACTTGTGTGCCTCGTACGCGTCTAATTTCGAAATCGAAAATTCTTAAATAAGGCCGCTGCGCTGCGCCGCGCCGCGCTTCGCACATGTGCGTACGCCATTAAGAACCGCGCCGCACAGATGTCGCACAGAGTTGCCACCCTCGCCTTCGCCACTTAGCCGGGCACCCGCCACACACACCAATTCCAATTGACATGAGACATTTTGCTTGTGTCGGCTTTTTGTCTTTCCGTTGTTGATGTTGTTATTGTTGCTGTTGTTATTGTTGTTGTTATTGTTGTCGTTGTTGCCTTGTTTAAAATAATTTTATTAAGTCTACTCGCACCATTTGAAGAAGTCGCCCGAACTTTTGCTATGGTGACAATTTTTTAAATTAAAATATCAGTCTTTGTTTTTTTTTTTTCATTTTCTTTTTCTACTTTTTGCTTTCTCGCTCTTGTTGGAGTATTTCGTTTTTGTATATGCTCTGCTGCTGGTGTCAATGACAGTGATTGAATACTCTGTGGGTGCACCCCAGCGAAACTGTTCGTATATGATTTTCTTTGCTCTGAGATTTTCGCATACATTTTTGATAATTTTTGATACAGAAAATGAAATTAAGACGATTTTCGTCGGTCTTATTGACTATAACAAATGAATCACATTAGGAAAAGTTTACTAATTGTTATTGGCTTTAATAATTAGTTTAATAAATGGTTATATATATAAGCACTGCGACCTGAAAGATCTTTTGTCCGACCTCGTTGCCCTTCAAGCACAATTCTAGACTATTTATAAATCTTGTAATTATTGTGGGCTTAATTTTTTCTAAATCATTTGGAACTAGAATCCCATTGCCTAAGTAGTCAAATCTGCATCTTGCCACCGCTGGACAAGTGTAAAGAACATGTACAGCCGTTTCCTGTTCCGTTTGGCAGAGTCGGCATGAATCGTTTTCTACCACTTCTATTTTCTTCAAATGGTAATTCAGTTTACAGTGTCCTGTTAAGAATTCACTATAGAGTTTTATATCTTTTCTGCTCAGGTCAGGTATAGCTTTCACCTTGATATTGTATATACTGGGTCAATGAGTCTTCTTGACTGATGTTTGCCTGTTTGGGCTCTCCAATGCTCAAGTAGACTTTGTTTTTCCCACACGTGTATCAAGTTATTTAAGAAGCTATTGCTTACCCCACAAAAGGGTTCCGGATCTAAGATCGGAGTTTATTGAGCTTTATTGACTTAAGTATTAAATTAAATTTATTCGATCTTCTATAAAATTTGAATTGTATGTGAATTGTATTTATAATTTTCTTCTACCTTTACACACTATTTGCCTTGGGTGTTAAATTATAGGTATTAGAGCAACATTTATTGCAACATTTATTGCAGCAATTGTCGCTTGTTTAGTCAAGTGTTTTTTTCTTCTTAATGTTCAACTAACTTTAACTACTCAGCGTAAAGTATTTTTGTATTATCAAACTAATTTTCCCACAATTACTCGGTGTATTGCCTGTTATTTACCCAGTAGCGCTGTTCAACTATAAGTTAAATTTCCCATCACATTCTTAAAGGCTTTGGGAAATATATAATGTGAATGTACGGATATAAACTAAATGAATAGTTATCGTGCTTATACAAGTTATACCTACCAGTTATTTTACTTGTTATTAGATCGTAATAATACCAGTGAAATGGTAAATTTTCAAAAAAAAATCAATTGAAAGTAAAGAGTAAAAGTTGAATATATTTTAACATTTTCTACTTCATACTCAGTTAAAGAAAAGTTAAAAGGAACCTGGTATTGCCAAGGACCTTGTAGGTCTATGCGAAGCTTCAGCCAGTCTAACCTATCCTAACCTTACCTAATCTCTTAAATTAATATTGAAAATACTTATTAAAGTTTATAAATTCAAATATTAAACAACAAATTAATTGTTTAAACCGATGCTTCGATTTATTTAATATTTGCTTCGTATGCTTTACTCTTACCACACTTTCATTCTTATCGATTTTCCACTCAGAGCACACTCACAAAAAAAGAAAAAACACACACACATCCGAATGAAACACACAATTCAAAATGCCACTACAAAAGCACTCAAAAGACACCTTTAAACATACATACACACCTACACACAAACGCACATACTATACATACACAGCAAGCCTTCTCCAAAGCCAACTCAAAGTAGTAGTATTAGTAACTGCCTGTCGCTGTGTATTTGTGTGTGGGTGTATATGACAGTTGATTAGCTTTCAATAACACCAGCCAACAGCAATAACAACAACAACAGCAACAACAACGGAAATATAAAAAGAAAAGGCAGAAGAAGGAGAAAAAATATGTGAAAAATTTTTGTAAAATTTTGCAAACCATTGAAAGAAAATTTGCTGAAAATTCCTTTCGTTTATAACAAAAGCGACATTTGCAAAAAGCAATTCTAATTCACTCTTACTTGCACAAATACACGTATAAAAATAAATATATATATATGTATACATATATGCATGCATGTACTTCAAGTTGTAAAGATGTATTGGTGTTGATCATAAATAAATTGCTGCATACTTTAAAGCGCTTTGTTGTGTGCTTGTGAGCGTGTGTTTGTGTGTGTGTGTGTTTTTATGTGTGCTGTCGATTGGTTTTGTGAAAGTTTTCCTTTATGACGGGCGTTTTGAAGTCAGTCAACGTGATTGAAATGTTGACTTTTGTGTGCGGTAGTGGCAAGCGGAGGAATTACGTCTGAAGAGAAAAAAGGGGTTACAGGGTATTTTTTGAAATCAATAGTGTTAGTGAGTAATTGCGCGTGTTTGGGTATTTTAAGTCGGTTTCTTTAGTTTTGCTTGTATTGAAGATAAATCTTAAGAAAGCTTTTTCATAAGCTTTAAATAATTTTGTTGGACATAATTTTATAATAATTTCATAATAATTTTCTAACTTTATCCTTAAAATCAAATCTTGTTGTCGTACTACGCTTGACATTATCGTAATTCCGTCAAAATTAAAAGGGGGCGTGGCACTTATTTAAACTTACCTACTATGTCATTAATTAACCACGAATTGCCTTAACAAATTTAATCAACTTAACTTATCGAGTTCTGGAATTTTAATGATTTAATTTTAATCTGTGGGCGTTGCGTTGACTTAATCAACCACGCCTACTTTTGTTAAAGGTGCCGGCAATGTTCACACCTATTCAAACAACAATACTATTTAAATAACAATTTGAGCATAGTAATCTGATATATTCGATTTTGGTCGATTTAAAAAATGGGCGTGGAGGAAACCTTTTAGTCACCATAAAGTCTAGAATTCTAAGCTTGCCATATGTCGAATTTATCTGAAACAACAGACAGACTTAGAGACAGCTTTCTTCTAATCGAACCAGTAAAAATTTTTTACCTTTCATGCTTATTAAAATCTTAATAAAATCACTTTCCGAACTTAAAGCAAGCTTCGACTAAAATCTTTTTTTCATCTTCCACACCTCGTCCTTAATTCGCTATTAATTCGCTGCTTCTCTTCAGTCCCCCCCCCCCAGCCATCGATTCGGCATGTAATACCCTGTAATACTCCGCTTATGTCGCACCGGATCAAATTCAGAAGTAAGCAACGCTTCATGCATTTCAAATAGAGCAAAAAAAAAAAAGAAAACAAAACAAAAAAAAAAAAATTGTTCAAGTGTATTTGTCTGGCAGCGTGTGTGTGTGTTTGTGTGTGTATGAGTGCGTGTGTGTTAGTAGACGTCGTCGTCGTTAAAATCCCCTAAAAGGTATTATCGACATATTTTTGACAGTTGCATTATTTGAAGCGATATTTCAAGCAGAGTAAAAGCAGACAGCAACAACAACAACAATAACAACAACTACAACCATACCATTGCTGATGTCATATTTTTTTGTTTTTATTGTATTTTTATTTTTCTTTTCCCGATGTAATGTCTTCATTTATGCCCGCCTAATCCGCATTGTTCCCAGCGCATTTTCCACACTTCCTTAAGTACTTTTCATTTGGCCTGACAGCTCAGCTCAGCTCCGTTCAGCTCAGGTGCAAAGTGGCATGTTACCTCAATACTTTCCATTGGATTTTCATCGGGCCTGTGTTTCAGTGATTTGCTTTTGGCATTCAATTGATTCTTTAAGCGTGTCGCTGCTCGCATAAATGTCAGAAATTCTTTTGATGTTTGTTTGAACTGTCAAAAATCGCTTCAAGTGTATGTGTGTGTGTGTGTGTCGGCGAGTTGTTCTTCTGACGTTTTAATTCTCTGCTTCTTTTCGTTATTTTGCGTTAATGTCTTAAGTGATAAGTCATGCTTTTTAATCCTTGTGTAGGTGGTTTTGCTTTTTCACATCTCACTAATCTTTTCATTAGATCTGGTATCCGTTCTTCTTTTTTTTTTGTTTTTCTCTGTTTTCATCTTAAAATTTTCTTTAACTTTGTCGGTTTTTTATCTTTAAAAATTTTTCTTGCTGCTGCGTAACGAAATCTCTGCTTCCCACAATTGGTCATGGCTGTCGCTGTCGGCATGTGGCAACTTTGTCGAAATTCTTTACTTTGTGGAAAATTAAATAAAATTTTTACAAAATCATTTATTTTAATTACATAATGTCGAATCATAAGTTTTCTGTTTGGTTTATGAACTAAGATGAAATAGCTAGAGACTCTTCTGTAATTGGAGTTTGGCTTGCAATACTCCAGTGTAAGGTACCTCGCTTAAATGCATTTCACGCTTCAATTAGAAGGGTTTCCCCCTTTTTTTTTTGAATATATAGAAAATTTATTATTTTATATAAGATTCCGAGAAAATTTAAAGTGGGCGTGGCACTTATATAAACCTGCTTGTTATGTCTTTAAGCTACCACGAACTGCCACAACAAATTTGATCAACTTAACTTATCGAGTACTGGAATTTTAATGATTTAATTTTAATCTGTGGGCGTTGCATTGACTTAATCAACCACGCCCTCTTTTGGTAAAGGTTCCGGCAGTGATCACAACAATATTATTTAAATAAAAATTCGAGAAACTAAACCAATTTATTTACATACATTAGCTTTTTGTGGATTTTTAAAATGGGCGTGGATGAAACTTTTTAGTTGGCATTTTTTAATATATAAAAAGTTGCTCATTTTATATTTATAAGATTACTTTGATATGAGTGCAATCCTTTCTCCATTGTCTGGATATCAAAGAACTTATTTCTTCAATTGTCTTGACGTGCTTCAATTCAAACTATTATATGCCATGAGGAAGTACCTCAGCTTATAAGAACACATCAGCTGCAAAAACAAAGAGTTTTCATCAGTTAGCAGACAATTAATTATTCAATCCGTCTCAATTATCCGAAATTTCACACGCCAACCCAAACAAGCGAGAACTGAAAAACAATTAAAAAGAAAAGAAACGAAGAAGAAAGAATTATCGTCACATTAATAATTTAATTTAAAAGAGTCCACTGGGACGACCAGCGACAAATGTCGTTTCGCTGGAAATCATCGCCAAAAACTCACATGAAACTCGAAACTGAACAGTTTCACAAAACTGAAGAACTTATTAAAAATAAATTGAAGAAACCCAAAACGCTAGTAAAAATCCAAATCCGAAGCGACTAAGTACGCACATCTACTCGAACTGATTGTGAGTGCAAGTTCATTGAAATTACTCGACAGTTCGGCAGCGAAAGTGAACTATTCGAAAGAATGCAAGAGCCGAAAGCAATTCCCTCGAGGAAACCCAAAACGATATGTCCGACACATTGTGGCGGGCGTGGAGTGCGTAGCGTGGAGTCTATGCGATTTCGGTATTGTCGAAGTCGCAGTCGCAGTCGAAGGAACTGGGCACATGCATATAAATATCAAATGGGAACATACGCTGAACATACATCAACCAGCCAGCGAACGAACAAACGTTGAGAAAAAAAAGAGAAGCAAATGAGGAGGACGTACCCAAAAATAAATTAATTTGCAAAAAACACAAAGAAGACACAACACACGATACAATGACGAATCAACCAACGATGGATGGAAAGGAAAAGAAGAAAGCACTCCCTGCCCTGCAATGGGAAGGAGTTGTCTTCGCGTTGTGGAATTTGAAAGCAGATTTTGTTGTTCGCTTTTATGGTCACATTGCGTGACAGTAATTACAAAATAAATGCAAACATCTGTGAGAGATCACACAAAGGAATGGGGCTGCGTCGACGGTATACATGCATATGATGGCGTCGATGATGTAGTTTGAGACGGAAACTCGGTAAATGGTTAAGTTAAAATTAAAACAAAAAATAATATTCCATTCGGTTTGAGATAGCGGAAGGAAGATATGGTCAGACTTGGCTTTGGAGGGCAAATGGTTTTTAATTGGAAATTAATTAAAATAACTAATTTCGATGAACTCGTTGTGATCCAGGAGATTAGTCATCGCTAGAAAGTGTTTTTGAAGCAATGTCTCCTCTATTTCGATAATTGTGGCCCGACCTCGTAATAGCCGGACAAACGAGTTGGCGTAACTTTTACGGGAAAATGAATGAAGGCTTCCTTTGAGATTCCCAAATTTGAAGTGAAAATGTCGCAAATTTAAAGTTCCTGACTCAGGCTTATCGGCACTCATGAGATCTAGCGCCGACACTTGCAAGATTTACGAGGACAGCAGCTGATAGCGTGAAACCTTTAGCATATCTTAGCAGTGACAAATATCCTTTTTGCCCGACCATATCCCGCTGTGCTGATAACAGTTAAATTTAGACACCGTCTCCGACCGATAAGTAAAATGACACACAAACTCCACATATCTGCATAATTTCCAACGTGACAGCTACAAGTAGTTTAAGTCTATCATCCACAAAAACACATACACATAATTATTCCGACAACAACAAGAACAACAACAAGAAGAACACCAACAACAATAACAGAGAACTACAATAATAAATTGCAGCCGGGGAAAACTATTAACTATTTTAAACGACCAAGAAGCGTTTAACACTAATCATCGTCCTCGTGGTTCTTGTTGTACTTGCTTTAGCTGTTGTTGTTGTTCTTGTTATTATTGCCTTTAGTCGTCGTCGTCGTCGCCTGCGTTGTGGCGTCATCATGCCGCCATTAAAAATTCATGATCTCAAGTGGCGCAGCGCCGCTGTACATTGCGGACGCAATTTTCAGCATATTTTGTAGCGCGTAAATTACGCTTACTTTGGTACCATATTTCACTAAAATATACATAGACATGTTTTCTCTTTCGTTCGTAGTTGTTTTGTTGTTGTTGTAGTTGTTGTTGCTGTTGTTTTTGAGTCAAAAACTGTTGCCGCGTTTACCGCAAAATTATCCTGGTCGTTTGGAAATAGCAACACATTTACTATACTATCAGAACGCACACCGAAAAACACTTACGGAGCTACGACTCCAGTAGCTTCGTGGGTTTTATTTTCATTTATTTTTTTTTTGGGTGTTTCGTCTTTGGATAAGCAGCGCGACACACACTGGCGCAGAGCAGAGTAAACTCAAGTGGTGGTGTTGGTTGGTTGCTGGCTGAGACGAGTTGTTGGGTTTTTGCTTCCTGGAAGGCGCAATTGAAATTTATGAGCAGCATAAACATTTTCAAATTGCTTTTGGAAAATTCGAAATTTTTCGTTTTTTGGTTGTTTTTGTTTTTCAGCTGAGTCATTTAACTTTGGTATCTAACGGTTTATCGCTTCCAATTGCGTTGAAATGCTTGAACAAAATTATTTTGTGCTCTGAAATCCTTTGGTTTTGCTATGGACAGTTTGTGGCTATTTTAACTGAGAGGTTATTAGTTTAACCTGTAGCCTTATCTCAATGTCCACGCGTTCCAAATGAAGGTCAACCGAAGAGTCTGTGAGCGTGGAACCTTCAATTCATAGCTCAACCATATATTTTTTTATTTAAAACTTTATAACATCTGATCCATAAAGATTCAGTTTGATATCTCCGATGCTCATACTCTGTTCCAACTTATTGTCCAATTCATCAAGCTTTTGTCCGTCTTGCCATACATAATCTATTTAAACCAATCTATCGCATTCCAACTATTCGATTTTCCTTTATATTTTTAGCATCCTCTTGCCCATTCTACTGTTGTCCTTCAACCTTCTATCCAATCTTTTCTAACCAATGCTGCTCTTCACTTTCTCAACAATTGCCCACAAAGTAACATAAAAATTCGCGCTTTCCTTAGCAGTTTTTTTGTTCTTTATGTTGTTTTCTTTTGTTTTATTTTCCATTACAGCGTTTCCATTTTTACTTTGCTGGCAGTAAAATTTCAACATCATTGCTGGCTAGAGTAACAGCGCTCGCGCGGCTCAGCTGTTGTCATTTTGCCTCACGACAGTGGCATGTGTCAGTATCCTTTCATTCCCTAGTTTGTTTTTTTTGCACTTTTTCCCTCAACTCAACTTTCATCCAGCTCCGCTTGCATGCATGCTGAAGTGCGTGCCTGGCGTTGTGTGTTTTTTCGTTGTTGTATCCTCCATGAGTAGTTACTGCGTTCGTTTCCCATCATATCGGTGCGTGTCCTTTCATATCCTGCCACTGCGACACCGTACTTTGTTGCATGCGAATATAATTAACAAAATCAGAAGGATTTTTTTTTGTTTCCAAATATTTTTCGATACTTAAGGATTTTTTTCTTCCAAATCTCATGTCATGTCCTTTGGAAATTATAGAAAAATTTAAAATATTTTCTTTCTCAAAAATGTTTGATCTACATGTAAGTACTGTGTCCATCGACTGTTATCAGCAGTTCAGCCTCAAGTGCAATTTTCAATCATGCAATTTTTTCTTCCATTTATTCGGAATTGCAGCTGATGCTGCAACTGCTGTTCCGCCTCGTTCCTCGTTTCGTTTTTTTTTGTACAACCTCTTCATGGCTATATTCTTTTTTTTTTTCTTCTGTCTTTTTTTTTACTGCTTTTCATTAAAAATCGTTTAATCCCCGCTATCGAAGTCTGTTTCTTTTTTTGTTGTGAATTTGTTGTTGTTGTTGCCTGCCTGCCTGTTTCCTTTTCATCGACTTCGATGGCGTTCGATGGCGTTCGTTGTGCGTCGTCGTTGTCGACGTTGTCGTCCTTGTCGTCCTTGTTGAGCTGCGCCTGAGCCTGTGTCATTTGTGTTGTTTGCGAATTGCTTATTGATGCAAACGTCATTTGATTGTCATTGTGCAACCGGAAGTGTACACTTCAATTTCGCCCATTCATGCGTGACATGTGTTTCTCTTTCGGGTTGAGCGAAACGAAGTGAAGCGCAACGCAACGCAACGGAACGCTCGACGCTTGCAATTTTTCACAAGCCATCAAATTAAATTGTGGTCGGATGTCAAGTTGAGCTACTCGCTTCTTTTTTTGTTGTTTTGTATAAATGAGTAATACTAATTTGTTTCACAGTTTAATGGTATTAACGTGACATTCATTGAGATGTGAGCTTCCTTTGGTTTTTTATTAATTTAGGCAGGATATTGATAAGTGCTATTATAATTAAAAAAAATGTGTAGGAATGTTTTGAGTATTGGTAACCTTCCTAAAATATTAAGAATCAGTAAAAGTGTTCACGCCAAACGTCGTTAAGTTAAAATTTATTTAGTAGATTTTATATTTTTTTGATATGGTAGCATGCTTGCTAACCATTTTGAATTTTATTATTCTATAACCGAACTCTAAAGAATAAAGAGCGATTTTTAAGCTGAAAACAAGACATAGCCGCTTTTTTCAATTTCGACGCAACAAGAAATTTCCGCTTAACCAGCCCCAACCCTAGAACGGAGAAGTACAAGCCCTCCGCCCGAACAAAAAGTAATAATATTTTTAATTAGTTGAAATATGTTTGCAATAGCAGAAAATGATATCAAGGATTTAAACTTGGTTTATCTTACTTGTCGCAAAAAAGGATTATAAATTAGTTTACATTTTACTTTTCGCAAAACAGGATATCAAGGATTTAAAATTTGTTTATATTTTACTTGTCACAAAAAAGGATATCAAGGATTTAAAATTTGTTTATATCTTACTTTTCACGAAAAAGGATATCAAGGATCTAATATTTGTTTATATCTTACTTGTCACAAAAAAAGATATCAAGGATTTAGAATTTGTTTATATCTTATTTTTCCTATAAAATGATATCAAGATTTTTAAATTTGTTTATATCTTCGTTTTTGTAAAATGGTATTATATATCAAGGACTACTTCTTTTTTATATCTTCTTTATGCACTGAAAATTAGAAATAACTTTGTTAGTATAATTTATTTGCTAAGCGAAAAGACTAAATAAGTCGTATGAGAATGTGCATTTTCTAATTTCAAAAAACCATTTAAGAATTGTTCAAGGATATTAAAACAATGTAATCGATATCCTTGATGTATTTTAAAATTTTTGAGAACATCAAAATTTGTTCTAGCTTACAACATTTTCAACATTATCATTATTATCAATATTTTATTAAATTCCAAATAATTTCTTTACTATTTCTTAACACAAACTCTCGCTTAACATAAATACCTTATCTACTACATCCATCAATAAATTTATGCTTCAAAGGAAAATAGCAAACAAAACAAAACAAAACAAGCAGAAGAAAAAACTCACAAAACTGAAATTTTAATAAGCCAAATAACAAGCAAAAGAAGTGCAAAAAGCTTTCAAATTATGCATATTTAAAATGACTCCCCAATAAGTATGCTAAAAAAAATAAAACAACACACACACACACTCACACAAAAAAGACAAACAACTGACGAGAGTACGTAAAAAAGGACCGGAAATGACGCGCCACAGACACGACGACAATCTGCAGAGACAAGAGAAAAAAAAAAAAACGAAAAACATCACAAGTAAAAAAAAAAAATATCACAGCCATTAAACGTACACAAAGCAAATATGCTAAACACATTGTAGCGTCACACGGCGCTCCCCACCTCGCGTGTCCTCTAATAGCACGACGGTATGCTCCCACTCAGCGGCGGCGCTAAGGTAAGCCATGAGTTACGAGTCTGTAATAAGGCGCATTAAAGCTGCTGCTGCCAAAAAAAGGACGAAGGACGACGAAAATCAGCGCACAACACTGATAAAAGCAAATGATGCGTAAAACATGTAAAGTGGCGCACATATACTTACAATAACACACACAGACACCTACAAAAAAGGCGCCATTTTTAAATTATTAAATTTTGCGCCATTTTTATTCCTTTTGAAATCGAGCGTCGATGTACTCATACAATAAATATATATAAATATATATTTATAAATTTTTATGATTTTTAATCGCAACGCACTGATAAAGCCAAACAGCAGAGAGCGACATACGCACACCGCCGCCGCATCCTGATGTTGATGACATCCTTTTTGTGCGAACGAACAACATTTTCGAAAAAAAAACCCAAAAAGTCGTAGCATATAATACGGAGCACAGTGGCTGGAGTTAAGATGAAAAGTCGAAGGAAAGTCATATTTAGTTTAGTATTTTATTATATAGACAAGATCCTTACAGGATTTCTGATATATTTTTAGTTGACTTATTTTAGGGCGCGCCATGAAATCTCCAAAAATAAAATCCCTACACACAAGATCCCCAGCATTAAGAAAAATGTCGCAACAAATTATGCCCAAAGTCAGGATATTATAATTAAAAAAAAATATATATATAAAAAAATACCCAATCACAAATTCCCAAAACTTTTAATAATCTATTTTTCGCTAGCATCCACCTATCAAGCAGAAAGCTCTATGGACTCAGACTTAAGGGATGATCTTTTACAATATGTTTGTTTTTGAGAATTTCATGCATGGGGATTTTGATTTTGGGAACAATAGTTTAGGCCCTTTTAATTTTGGGGTTTTTGACTTTGGGTTTTTTTTTTTATAAATTTTGTTTGTTGAGATTTCGTGTGCAACCCATTCTTTCATATAAATATTAAAGCTTTAAGAAAATCAAAGTTACTTTTAATTTAATAAGGTTCTTTCTGGATTTCTGATATATAACAAAGAAAAAGAAATATTTTTATTAAAGTTATAGAAAAATTTTTTTGTAAATTTTTTTTTTTAAATTTTGTTTGAATTTGTTTTTGATCTTAATTGGTATTATTTTAGGACGGGTCTTGAAATTCCCAAAAATAAAATCCCTAAACATAAAATCTCCACCATTAACAAAAGTTTCCAAAAAAATAATGCCCAAATACATAATCCCCAAAAGAAAAAATCTCGACAATATAATCCCAAAAAAATAAAAAATACCCAATCACAAAATCCTAAAACTTTCAATAATCTGTTTCTCGCTAGAACCTATCAATCAGAAAACTCTGTGTTGACTACCAATGATTGGGGTTCGGACTCAAGGCCCTATTTAGGGATTATTCTTTACATTTTGTTTGTATATGCGAATTTCAAGCATGGGGATTTTTAGTTTGGGGATAATTTTTTTTGGGCCTATAATTTTATTGATTTAAATTTAGGGCTTTTCATTTTGGAGATTTTTTTTTTGGAATTATTTTTTTGGTAAATTTTTGTTGGTATTTCGTATGCAACCCATGCTTTCACCAAAGTTATAAAATGCCAATCAATTCAAAGTTTTTCACCCACTGTGCGACGTTATGGTACTCGTATATTGACACTTTGTGGATGCAGTGAATGAGTGCGTGTGCTGGTCGTGTTTGTGTGTGTGTATGGCGTGGCGTGGGTACACTTGATTTTTAAGGACATTGATTATGAGCCAGGATAATAATGCCTGCCTGCCTGACTGCCTGCCTGCTTGCCGTTCACTGTCGATGCTGCTTTACTCTTGATTATGATGACGACGACGACGACGACAATGATGCTGATGATGGCGATACGCCATCGCTTCGACATCGGCATCGACATCGATGATGAGCTTGCATAAACGGCAGCAGCAGCAGCAGTCGTGTTTGTTAGTAACGCCTTTTTAGCAAGCCTCCCGCCCGTGCGTGTCCCTTCAACAATTTCCAACGAAACTTCTTCTCACTCTCCGCTGACTACGCGCTGTCGCAAAAAGGAAGCTTTTTTCGTTTACCGCATACGCGCCGCGCCGCGCACGTGTCGCCTGCGAAAAAAAGCCGCACAAGATTAAATCAAATGGAAATAAATGGTGTTGTGAAAAAGGTGGAAAATTTTAAGGCGCATCCTCCCCCCCCCTACTCCCCACAACTGCTGCATAACAAAAAAAAAAAAAAAAAAGATGAAAATCTTTATCGAAAATCAAAAGGCAGCGGAGGCTCTATTATTAAATATTGTATTAAAAAAATATATATATACATATATAAACACCAAAATCAGAAATTTCAAACTGTCATCTTATGTTGACAGGCTTCACAAGTAGCAGCAGCAGCTCAACTTACAACGCTTGAGTAAACAAGCTCTTCCATTTTTCCATTTGAGTTTCGGTTAAACTTTCTTTTAACCAAACCATAAACCGAAATAAAAATACAAAATCAATATCGTTTCCACTTTGGTAACTTTAAAGTCACCCATTCGCCCCCCCCCCCACGCCTCCACTCATACCCCACCAACTTTAAGCTGCCAAAATATGCTTCCAACTAGTTAGTCAGCCATGCCTTCTCCTCTGTGCATATATTATTATCTATTTTCCTGCCTGTAATGTAATCTTTAACTCGAGTGTCATGTGATATCCTTTTCACGCAGTCAGCAACTAAGCAGGCAACGCCTCCAACTGCTTCTTCGGTGAGTAACTCTCGACAGACGTTGGACCGAATGTGTGAGTGTGTGGAGCGGCGTGTATGGGTCTCGGTGTATTGTTGGGTAGGCAGTCAAGCGGGCTGGCGGGATTTTGTCAACGCTTATGCTAATTTCAATATGGTTGGTCACCCCTTTTACTGTCATGGCTTCGCTTGCTTTTTGCTAAGTGGTTTTTCACCAGAAATGACTTTTTGTTTTTGTTGTTGCTGTTGCTTTTGCTGTTGTGTGCTAATTGTATGCTAAACACTTTGGTGCGGTTTAGTTTGTCGCCATTTCGCCGTTTTGTGGGTGCGTTCTAGGCTGGTTCTTAATTGGATTTAATTGGTCTACTTAAAGGCGAAATTATCGGGGAGAGGGCTGGAAAAGTGGGCAACAATTTCGAGATTAATTTTAAAATATTGTTCAAAATGTTATTTGAAATTTGATGTTTCCGCATGTTTATCTAATATATAAGATAAGCCACGCCCCAATTATTGTTTAACTCGTAAAATATTCATATAAAATCTTGTTAATATTGACCGGAAAATACTGAAATTCAATGAGAGAGTTTGAATGTTTACTGTCGATCATTAGACAAAAAAATGGGCGTGGTTGAGTAGATTACGCCCACTTTCCGTCAATTTTAGTTTGACATTAAAAGGCAAATTATTCTTCAAAAAATTATTCAAAATATGAAACAGCCTTTGGTGCGTGCTGCGTGCCACATGCTTAGTCATTGGTGTGGGCCAATACCTTCAATGATTATAGCTTTATAATAGGTTTAATTGTGGATAATACCGTAAAGCACATGAATATGTTTTTCTATACATACATATTCAAAGTGTTGGCCAAAAAGGAGCAATTCCATTTCTATTATGAATTTATTCAATTAAGTTTTGAGTGATAAATGAGAATGATGCCGTGCCATAAAGTTTTCGTTTTAACTAAATGCGAGAAAATAAATTCCAATAAATGTGCAGCCGAGCAGCACGAATTCCAATAAAATACGACAAAAAAAGCAACACTTGAAAACGCATGCCAAAAGCAACCGCAACCGCCCATTTTACTCGAAAACCAAAACACGCCCTCAACAGTCCAAAGCAAAAATGCAAAGAAATGAAATTAAATAAAAAGAAACGCTAAATAAGTTTATTGACATATTACTAATTAGACAGAACATGACAGCGTATCAAGATTTATTGCCGCCCGATAAGACAAAGGCAAGACGCTCCACGCTCCGCATACGACCCGAAGGAGATCAATGAACGCATTCATTTTAATTTCAAAGGCAAAACAAACAAACAAACAACCAAAATATTCATTTATACACAAATGCAGACAAACAAACATACATATGCATTTATATATGCATTTATATATATTTGTATGTATGTGTGTATTTTCCAAAACACACTCATTACACTTGCGGGCACATGTTGCTGGAAAATCGAGAAAATGCCGCCAAGACATTTCTTCTTCTTTTTTTTTAATAAATAAATACATTCCCCAAAAAAAAAAATGTGTATGTCTGTCTGCCGCCGCAAGAATTTATGAAGTCAACAAAGTGTGTCGTAAAATTTTAACAACCACAAACTTTGTTAAAAAAAAACAAAAATAAAAAACAAAGAGAAAAAATTAAATGTAGGAGAAATTTGAACCGAAAATCGAAAGGAAAATATTTACTTAAAAGTGAAATTAATAATTTTTCATCGTGTAAATATGATAAGAATTCTTGTTGGGCCAGAGTAAATTGATATTGCACCGAACTGCTGCACATGTCATTGCTCTCTGACGTAGTGGAGGCGTTCGGTAGCAAAAGTTGAAAAAGTCTAATTGTAGAAAAGAATGCGATTGATTTCAGAATTGAGTTTACGAAATGACTTCAGTAAAATGCTAAATTTTTCATTAATTCATTCATTTATTAATTCATTCATTTATTCATTCATTAATTCATTCATTCATTCATTCATTCATTCATTTATTAATTCATTCATTAATTTATTTATTCATTCATTCAATTATTTCTAATTATTTCTATTTTTCGAATGAATTTATCCAATTATATTGTTTTGTAAGGTAAGGTTAATCCTCAATGTAAGTCATACTAAAAATTTTAAGAAATCGTTAACAAATTTATTTTTAAAAAACTTTTGCCAATTTTTTTTTTAATAATTGCTTATCTCAATTTTTCATTAATTAATTACATTATTTTTTAATATTAATTCCGAAACATAATCACATTGAATAATACGATTAGAAAAGTTGAAATGAGAACGCAAATTGAGCGAATTCACCTCGATTTCTGCCTTATTTTTCTACCTTAAAAATCGAAAAAAACCAACTTTGAGGTTTTTTTCGATTTTTAAAAACAAACTAAGTTGTTGTTTTCAGTTACTTAATAATTTGATAATTACAAGTACACAATAAATAAATTTTCTAAGATAAAACCAATAACGAGGTGGAGAGGGACATTTTTCTACTCTCCTCACCTTATATACCATGAGTAAATCTATCACACTATACACAAGTATTATTCAACAAATTATAAAATATTTTTTTCCATCTAACCGTCTAAACACTTCATTCCTATGTCTCTACTTTCTTATTTCGACACAATCCTGGGTACAGCATTATCGTCTATGAAGACTGAGAGCTATGGTCCCATACCAGCCCACATTTACTCTAACTCACAAAATATTTTCAACACTTCGTATGTTAAATAAAAGATCTTTAAAAGTAGTTGAACTTTACTAATAAGTGTAAAAATAACGTGACAGTTTTGTTATTTTAACAGGATGCAGTTGTAATTTTACATGAATTGTAATGTTACTGTCACCTATTTTAAAACATGTGCATGGAAATCGTTTTAATTTAACATGATAATTAACAATTTTTAAGGTAAAGTGTCAAACATTTTGAACAAATAAACAAGACAAATACTGTTAAATTAACATTGGGTCTTATTGGCTCAACAATTTCTATTGTTTAATAATAACAGAATATATCAAAATTGTTGTCTGACAACGTAAAAAATTAATAACACTTAAAATGTTGTTTTAAATATTTTTATTTGCGTTGAAATATATTAACTTGCAATTTAATGTTAATTTTACATGATTTTTCTGCTGTATATAGCGCTCAAATTGTAATTCCAGACTTTTGGAAGTTTACGTAAGTACTACACGCCTTTTTTTTTTGAATTTGTTTGATTTATTTTTGTTTAAAATTTTAACCTGAGAAAGTGTAAAATTAATGTTAATTTTACATGGTTTTTATTTTGCGTATAGTATTAAGACCGTAATTCCGGACTTTTCTAAGTTAAAGTACCCCACGCTTCATTTTTTAAAATGTATTTTGAATTTTTTTTAAATAATTTTTCACACACACTTTTTTTTCCTCTGAGCTTTTTAATTACTTCTCTCAAATTCCACAAACCGAAATTCGCTTTCTAATGCACTTCCCTTGTTAATTGTAATTTGTGACCGGTTTTGTTTTTGCTTCACATGCAACATTGTATTTTTAATTAAGCTCACTCGCTCACAGCTTACTCACACACACACACACACCACAGCATATTGTGTTTGCTTTGATTTTCCACTGATATATAACTTCATTATTTATTTTGTTGGCATACTCGGGGAAAAAATCCATTTTAGATAAGCTTATCTATCTTGCGCCGAGGAAAGCCTTTCTTCGCTTCGCTTCGAAGCAAAAGCGTGCATATCGCCAGAATTTGTCAATTGATTTATGGTTTGTTTCAGCATTTTTATTGCTTTTGACACTCTTTCTTGCATTTATTTTACAACATTCACACAAGTAATAAATTATTGAAGTTATTCGGTTTTTTTTTGAATATTTATGGTGCGATAAGCATCTTAACAAATTAATTTCGATAGCGTTTAAGCTATTAAAATATGCGCTTTGGACATCGTTTAAATGCTTTTTGGAACTAATTAAGTGGCAGGCAAGTGGAGGAAGCTTTTGTCGACTTTGTTCTTAAATTAAGTATTTATTTTAAAACGGTTTTTGGAAAAAAAATACTAGTTTTTGAAAGATAAATATGAAA
Source organism: Suillia variegata (assembly GCA_949127995.1). Taxonomy (NCBI): domain Eukaryota; kingdom Metazoa; phylum Arthropoda; class Insecta; order Diptera; family Heleomyzidae; genus Suillia; species Suillia variegata. The sequence goes on from OX421844.1 coordinate 43,709,163, forward strand.
AAAAAGCTTTAAGCTTCATGCAACTTGTACTAAGGCTGACGAAGCTTTGAACACAAAATTACAATGTTATTTATTGAATAAGCTTACGTACATATAAATACAAGTTTGAAGATATAAATTTAATACTAAAATTATTATATAAAAAAGTTTAAAGCTTAATGCAAATTGAGCTAAGGCTTACGAAGCTTTGAACAAACAATTTAAAGCTAGGAATTCAATAAGCATACGTACATAGAATAACAAGTTTAAAGATATAAATTTAATGTTAAAATATAATAAAGCTTAAAGCTTAATGCAACTTGAGCTAAGGCTTATGAAGCTTTTAACACAAAATTTAAAAGTTTGGTAATGTAATAAACTTTCGTACATAGATTGACCAGATAAAGATATAAATTTAATATTAAAATTATAAAAAAGCTTAAAGCTTAATGCAACTTGAGCTTAGACTTACGAAGCTCTCAACTTTGAAAAGTTTAATATTTAATAAGTTTACATATGTTACATAGAAATCGCAGTTTGAAGATATAAATTTAATGTTAAAATTACATTGAAGAATAACAACTTTAAGCTCAATTCCAGTCGAACTTTCAAGAGCGCTTTTAAGTTATTTCAAGTAATTATACTTGAACGACTTCGATGAAGTTCATTTTGCAGTTCTATTAAATAAATTGATTCTCCACTCGCATAAGTTGCTTTTCCATTTTTTCTTTTCCCAAACTTTTTTATTTTTACCCCTACCGAATGGGGCGCTCCACCCTGCCGCCGCTTGAACTTACTGCTATAACAATTAAGAGTTTTAAAATTAATTTAAAACAATTACTAAAATGCACTCATCTTTCTGTTGCTTCTTCTTCTTGTTCTTCTTCTTCTTGTTCGTCTTCTTCTTGTTCATGTTTTCTTCGACTACTTCTCGAGCAATTTTTCAGCAAATTGGCGCGAAAACTTTCGCCGGAAAAAGAAAAACGTTCAAAACTGTTTAAGGGGCGGGGGGGGGGGGGGGTTACTACAAACGGGAACGTGGCGCGGACTTGATAGTAACTGTTAAAATAGCAGATAGTGCACTAAGCGCCCAACTTAACCCACTTTGACCTAATTTTCGACTATTATTTTTGTATTTTTTTTGCCACTAGTTTTGTGCTGATTTTTGCTACTTGCCTGCCTCTGCCGCTGCCATATCCCTTGGCCCGAACAATTGCGCACGTTTGGAGCGCTCGCGCGATATCTCGCTGCCAAACGTGAAGAGTAGCCTGCGAGCGGAGGGGGGCGAGGGCGATAGAAGGCGTGTTTAGTTTAGTAAAATCATTGCGATTTTGCCGTAGGGGAAGAAAATCAAATCAATTAACAGAAAATCAATTATTCCCAATAGTGCGACACTGACGGCAGCAACGAGCGTGCATAAGCGACGCTGTACAGTACTTTAATGTGTGTGAGTATTTGTACGAAATTCTTAGAAGTTGTTTGAATTTTTGACGCTACTAAAATGACATTTTTTATTGTAAAAAGTTACACAATTTTGTTGATTCTTTTTACAACTTTTGGTAGGTTCATTAAGGAGGATCCCCCATAGTAAGAACCAATATATCTAATTAAGTTTTGGCGAGTCTTACAACAACAATTATATTTAGAAAAACTCAACTATAATGCTAATGAAATAAAGTTTTCATTGAAAATATTAATGCTTAGGCAACCATTTTCATTACTTTTAATATTTCATTTATAAATAATTATTTTTAATTATTCATTTTTTTCAATTATAATGAAATGTGCATCTCATTATCATTACTCATTACTTTTTTAATTGTAATGAAATATCTCTTTCATTATTATTACTTTTTTAGTGGTAATAAAATGACTCATGCATTGAAAAATTAATTAACTGCTCCCATGTCTGGTAAATTGTGGATTTTGTTATATTAGATAGTGTTCGTGGGCGGTATTATAGATGCCACGCCTACTTTTCGATATAATACTAAACTTGGGAACGACTTATATTGAGTAGATTATTTTTACGATATAGCTTTAGGATGTTGATAGAAATCACTATACAAAGCTTAATTGAATTATATAGTTGATCTATTGAAGGGAATGAAGTGGGAGGTAAAAATCTGTAAATCTGTCTTTAATTTTTTCTCTATAGCATATCGGTCAAAAAAAAAATAAAAAATTTCCATAAGATATACTAAACTTTAGAGTACTGTGCCACATTTAAGCTAAGACTCTACGAACGCGAACGATAAGGACAACGCTGCAGGACGATTGTGTGCGAAATTTGCGCGCGAGCAAATTTCTAAAATTGCAGCGTGAATTACAAAAACAACAACAAAACGAAAAAAAAACACAATTTTTATCTTTAGTTTGATAAAAAAATAAAAGCAGTATTTAAATTTTTGCCGGCTTTTGCGAAGTGTTGTAGTCGAAATAAGGGCGCTCGCGCCCCACCCACTTTTATGGCGAGTGTCCGTTTTGTCGCACGCTCTAAAAGTGCTCCGCGTCCTCGCGCGAGCTATAAATGCCGAGCGTTTCAGTGTCGTCCTTACGCTTATTGAGCTTAGATTAAATCTTGCATACTTTGGATTCGATTACATTTCTCGAGACGTGACACGAATCGCAAAAATGACGATTGCGACTGGCTACAATGGACGAGCCAGCAAGCGAGCGAGCGAGCGCGCGATTTCTTCCGCAAAATTTAAATTTGAATTTTGTCGAAAATGGCAAGCAGCGAGCGCAATTGCAAGTTAAAAGCGTGAAAATTCAATTAACGTTTTATATTTGCGCATAAATTTTGCTTTTGGCGTTGAAATTTTGACGCTTAACGCGCGATTAGTCACTTTAGTTGAGGGTGGAGTGAATTTTGCGAGAAGTTTTTGATTTGTCATTTTGAATTAAACACAAAAAAAAACATGAATAAAGTAACCAGCAGTTGGGCATTTAGGGAAAAGTTATGAAAGGAGAGAAATGAATTTTCAAAGGAATGCCAAACTGAAATGTTGGAAATTTAAATTTTCCTTTATTCTAAATTTTCACAAAAATCAATTTTTTTCCGCAGAATTCTAAATTCTAAATTAACGTTAGAGTAAATAAGAAAAGCGTATAAATCTATTAAATCAAAAAAATAAAATAAAAACCGAAAAGAAAAACCGAATTCAAAAACTAATTGCATTTTCCCAAAGGACCAAAAGGACCGCCGGCGCGCATCTTTGCCAGTCAAAACGTCGTCCAAATCATTTATTTTAATTTATTAAATCAAAAATGCAATTCATAAGCTGGCTGCATGTCGCTTCATAATCAGCAGCATATTTGCCTGTCATGGGGGTGGGTCGTGCGCTGCGGTACGCCTCTTTGCAGTCTCACCGAAACGCCGACCAACCAACCGACCGACCGTCCGTCCGACCGTAGGCAGTAAATGCATCATCTTTCCGCTTTTCTTTCATTCGACGCTATTCAGCGTAATTTTCCATTCATTCATTTACGCACGTAGAATCGTCGTCCATCGTCCGTTGTTCGTTGCTTTCGTTGCCTTTATTTCGTCCTCCCTACCTCCCTGCCGTCTTTAGCGTTGCATCCCTTTTTTGTTTTCCTGTTGATGGACTCTAATTTTGTTAAGTTGTGTTTCGAGCGGACTCGCCCGAGTCCGGTGTACGTTTTTAATCGCTGCGGCACAGCATCAGCATCAGCTGTGCACGTTTTTCCTCGTCTCTTTGTTTTTTGCGCTATTTTCGCTTAATGCAGTTTCATGCATTTTCCTCGTTTTCCCAGGGCTGCGCCTTTTGTCTTGGGTTGTTATTTATTTCTAATTTATTTCTTCTAGTTTTTGGGTGGTTTTGTGGGCGTTCGTTTTTTGGTCTTTCATAATCATAGTTTTTGTATTGTGTTGTTTTGTTTGGGAGAGGTGGAATTTACGGATATATCAAATAAGAGTAGGGAAATGGAAATAAGGAAAAGATACAAGAAGGGAAAAGGGAATAAGGTATATGATATAGTTAATAGATGAAAGAAAGTATGAAAAAAATAATAGGAATAGCACTTAAAAAGGTCATAAAACACAGGGAATAAGGAAAGCATATTGGAAATATATGAAAAATGAAAAATGAAATAAAAAAATTGAATAGGAAATAAGGAATAGGCAAAAGTAGTCAATAGGATATAAGGTAAATAAAAAAAAGGAATAGTAAATTAATAATAGGTAATAAGAAACAGGGAATATGGAGAAGATGATAGGAATGATGGAAACGAGAATAGCAAATAAGAAAATGGTATAGGACAAAAAATTGAGAATAGAAATAGAAAATTATTAAAAAGTATAATAAATATGAAAAACCTAATAGGGAATAATGAAAACGGGAATAGTAAAATGGAATAGGCTATAAGGAACTAGCATAAGAAGAGTATTCTCTTCTATAGCAAAAAGGGAATTGAGAATAGAGAATAGAAAAAAGAAAATAGGTAATAAGGAATAAAAATAAGACTTGAATGGATAAAATAATAGCAAATAGGGAATTCAGAATAGAGAAAAGGAAATAGGTAATAAGGAATGAAAATAGGACTTAAATGGGTAATAAGAATAGCAAATAGGGAATTGGGAATATGGAATAGAGAATAGAAAAAAGGTAATAATGATTAAAAATAGGACTTAAGTGGGTAAAAAGAAAAGCAAATAGGGATTTGGAAATAGGGAATAGAGAATAGAAAAAAGGTATTAATGAATAAAAATAGGAATTAAGTTGGTAAAAAGAATAGCAAATAGGGAATTGGGAATAGGAAATAGAGAATAGAAAAAGGGTAATAAGGAATAAATCGGGAATTGAAAATAGGGAATAGAGAATAGAAAAAAGGAAATAGGTATAAGGAATAAAAATAGAAAATATCTCAAGCAATTATAAAATATTGTATAAGGAATAGAGGAAATTGATAAACGAATAAGAAATATCAGATTAATATAAAAATCGTAATATGGAGTAAAGAATAGGAAAGAAAAAAAATTTTCAAAAATTGTTTACATTATTTTTAAATTTTGAAGACTTTATTACTACCAAAACTGTTCTTTCAAATCAGTTTAAAAACTGTATCTGCTGGATGCGATAAAAACCGTGACACTCCAAAGAAAATATCCATTAATAATTTTTTTTTTTTCATATATTTATTGCACAATAAATTTAATTTCCTTTTCCGCCTAAACTTGAATTCTTTTATAAAATATTAAAAAAAAAACCATTAGCGATAAATTTAATTCGTATATGCTCGTATCAGATGCACCCTTATTTAAAAAAAAACAAACAATGAACAGTATCCCACCTCTGGTACGCCAGAGATAATAACACTGCTGCATTCGCGTTAGTGCAGCACATCCGCATTTTGAATCCTTCCTCATCCTCCACCCCACAGCAAACGAAACTATTGTTTGATTTCTATTAAAAATTTCGCATCATAATAAGGAAGCGCGACGAGGACGAGCATGCACACTGGGAACGCCTTCATATCCCGCGGAGGGCATAAAACTACAAAAACGTCCTGCACGCTGTGTTGTATTTGGAAATTCCCCAAAGAGCCGGAGAGCGCACTCGCATTGTTTGTCATTTTCATCAGAATGATTTACCTGGCTGGATGCAAAATTCAAACCGACAACAAAAGCAACAACAAAAACAACAACAAGAAATTAAGGGACGCACAGTGCGCGACGAAACGCGTACGGCTTTATGAAAGTTATTAAGTTTGCTTATTTTTTGATTAAGCGAATTGAGTGTGAGACTGTAAGCGCAACGAAATTGTGGTGGCCCATAGAGGGGGTGTGTAAGACGACTGCGCCGATCATACCCATCATCATGCTCAACATTCTCATCATCCATAACAGCGGCAAGGTTTTTGTAAATCCGAATGTACTCGCTCGCTGTACTGCTACTGCTGCTGCTGCTCATCATAATTCCGTTGACGCTGTAGTTTTGTATGATTTCTGCACGTGTCCTCATCGTAAAGCTCCGTTGCACAGTACTTTTAGGTAGCTAAGGGATGGAACAAAATGTTATTAATTCTAGAATATATATGTATATATAAAATAGGATATACTATATATTTTTTTTAAGAATGATTTCTAATCTGACGTTTTCATGATAGCTAGAATCTTTTTCGAATTGGTGTCAGTAATCGGAAAGTTTTTCGAAAATGGTGAACCAAATTTTGATCTTGGTTAAAAATATAAAAAACTTAAAAATTGTTAGGGTCATTTAAGACCCATATGATCATTCACTGGTAGTATGTGAGAGCTTATAGAAGAGAGCTTTTGTTTAATTTTAGATCTCCTTTAAGAACAGAAAAAACACGAAAAACTTAAATATGTTAATAAAATATAGTTTAGGATAGGTTGTACTGGCAGACCGAAGCCAGGTCCTTAGCGTTACCTGGTTGCGATCATTTATGACTATTTTTTTTTAAGTAGAGTTGACGATTGGCAGACTTTAGAAGAGCGCTAATTCCTATTTTGGCGACTACATCCAATAGATCAGACCTAGGTGCTCCTAGATATATTAAAAGAGTTTTTGATAATGCTGAGCGGGAATAGAGGAGATACTGCAAAAAATAAAATTATTATAAGGATTAAAATCTAAGAGTGCTTCGTAGCCATCCGCAGTTGCTTTAGACGTGCGATCCATATGTTGACTTGACCTTTGAAGCCCATACGCCGTTTCAGACGTTAACTTGCTAACAAAAGTAACTTAAAGCTATAATAATAAATTTTAAGGACTACCATTCAAAGATGCCTCCTTCCGTAGTACTCCTGTCGAATATAAAAAAACCTTCTTAAAATTAATTTATTTTTCAAATAGTTCTCATAAAAATCCTTCCACATAAGTTCCAAGGTTCCCGTATTTCTTTTCGCCTTCACATTGTCTGTCATAAAGTACTTTGCGCTCGCTCCTCCTGCAGCTGTGTACTTTCCACGTGCGCTCTACGTATACGCTCTGTATATGCGTTTTCGATTTTCCGCTGCTGTTCGCTTAATGAAAAATCATTCTTCTTGTCAATTAGTAGGCATGAAAATTTTCGATAAAAAGAAGTTTTCCCTTTTTCAATTTTTGAAATTATTCTTTGTAAATATTAAATTTGCACTTGGCATGGCCGTACATGCTACGGTACATGGTACTTTATACTTTTGGGCAGCGTTTCCATAATAGCGACCGTAATTCACCGAAAATATCCTTTTACCGAAGTTATACTTCTGCTTCATGTTGCGCTGCGGTTGTTGCATCCCAGTCGCGTGTGTGGCGCGTGTTTTGCCATGGATGCGTGTTGCGTTTCGTCCTTTCCTTTTTTTTTGGAAGGAAACTTGAGTGCGGCACGACGGTCGTGGCTTGTGCCGCATAATAGAGTTATTAAATTAAATATTTGCTGTGTGGTAGAAAATTTTAAATAATTTAATTAATTTTTGCATGTTTTGTGAAAAATGGATTCTTTTTTTTTTTTTTGGTATTTCTCTTCTGTTCTTCTTCTCGTCTTCATAAATGACTGCCGCTTGTTTCTTTTGTCGCTTGGAAATGGAAATTGATGGCTTCGAGTAAGCCTAAAAGCGTGTAAGCACATTGGAGTCTTAATGGTTCGAAGGCGAGTAATTAGTGTGTGTGAATTAATTAGGAAATTATGGTAATTTGTCGATGTTCTTTTTTATATTTTTTGGTATATAAAGATCATAAAATCATTTCAGGATAAGAATACTTTTAAGGCTAAGGACACGAAACCTGTTCCTTGTGTTCGTCAGCATATCCATCGGTATATGGTATTTTTAAGATCATAAATCAAACCTTTTTGAGGACATCAAACCTGTGTCAAGGGTTTTAGATTAGACTAACAATTTTTTAAGAACTTTCGTTTTCGTTTTTTCTTTATCCTTGAATACCGCTCATCTAAAATCAGGAGGGAAAATCTGTTGAAAACGTTCGCAGGCATCATTAACAAAATACCTAAAATTGATTTAAGATATTCTTTTAGGTAAACAGCCGAAAAGTGGACAATTGGACAAAACTAAAAAAGGGAGAAATAGTTGGATTGTCTTATAAGTTTCCTTAGCAAACTTGCTTCATAGTTCAAAGTTTTGACTTCTATCAAACGACATTTATAGAATTCCTTATCCTTCTAATTTAAACTTACATATCCGCTGGTTACTTCAGTGGACCAGTTCAGTTCTTTTGTTTCCCAAACATGACCTTTTAATTGTTCTCCTTTAAATCCAACCACAATCTGCATATAAAATTTCATTTTGGCATTGTCAATCAATTTTAGAAAAATATTAAATTAAGGAATAACTAAAATTGCCATGTTACTTTGACACCTTCCCCGCCACAAGTCATCAATTTGCGGCAGTAAAAATCGAAAAATCACCTCAAACACATTTTAGCGCCTGTGTGCAAACTGTGACCGATGTCTGATCTCCGAAAAATAACATTATACAGAGCGAGAATAAAATAAAATATAACAGAATCAAGCAAAGAACTAAAAGGCGACCAGGATAGGATGACCAGGATACAATCAAGCGTAAAATTAATTCGATTTGCGCAGATGTTTTTCGGTTTTTATTTTCGATTGGGTTTGTGTTCTCTCTTCTTTTTTTTTGGGTACGTATTGTGGCAGCAGGAACGCAGCAGCGCATTTTTCGCTATCAATTTCAGCACGAGCAGCGGGCAACAGTCAGCATTGAATTTATAAGATACATTTTTGAGTTTGAAATTTCGAGCAGTCCGAATTACGTTTGTTGTTGTAAGTAAATTTTTTAAATGAAATTTTTGTTGGAAATTGAAGAGAAAATTTTAGTTAGCAAAATTTTTTCCAAGACAATTTTGCAATATTTTTCAACTAATTTAACTACTCATAAATAAAAGTAAAAATAAGTTCTATAATTTTGACCAGGCCTGTCGGTACCTGAGCGCATAAGTTGGTATGTGTATGTGTGCATCGATGTGTGTGTGTGTGTGTGTGTTCGCCATGGTCATCCAAATGTGTGTCGCTAATTGCTGACAATATGCAGAGACGTGCTTTGGCCGCTGCCGTTGCTGGTTGCTCGAAAATCTGCAGGGTTGGCGGATGACATGTCCTGCGCGATACCCGCCCGCCCTCCATCCTTTTGTTAGTTTTTGTCGAGGGAAAAATGTAATTCTTTTGTTTTTGTTGTTGTTGTTGTTTTTTTCGGTGTGTTTTTGCGCATGGCAAAATGTTATTGATGCGATTTGCGCCTGGCATTAAACGTATTTATCAGCGTTTAACAATTAATTTTCATTTTTGTTGTTGTTGTTGCTGTTGTTGTTGTTGTTGTTGGTACTCTTGCTGACAATTTGCCTTGGCCATGTTGTTGACAAATCGCTAAACAATGATTAACGTCTATGTGTGTGTGTATTTTACATGTGTTCTTTGTATGTGTGTTTGTATGCGCATCGGCTTGTATCTGCCGGATACAAATCAAGTGTGACGTACTTGTGGCTTTTATAGCAAATTTAATTAAATTTATTTAGTGACTAATATTGCTGATGTTGTTTTTGCTGTTGTTGTTTTTGCGTACCTTTGCTTGTTGCGTTTCTGGTTACAATTTGTGCAATAAATTGTGCCGCATTGATGGAAAGTTGTTATCCGAATGTGTCTCAAATTTTTTGACAGTTTTTCGTTTGTAATAATGAAACCCACAAATAAATCACATGTCCACTTTCGAAGCGTTATTAATTTTAGACGCCGGACAGTTTAGAAAATGTATTTCAATGAAAATGAAAAACATTCGTTACGGTATAGCCTAAAATTTATTTGAAGAAATTTAGAAAACTTTGTGCAGATACTTCAGATTGAAATTATTAAATTAGATTCTAAGAAATATTTGTTACTAACGTCATCGAATTATGTTAGACTTTATTTTAAATAATTAATTAACAAAATTTCACAGACAGACGAGTAATTAGTTTCCAAAAAAAAAAAAAAAAAAAACCATTTGAATGTTTGCAAACTTTCGAATAGATATCAACTCGCACACAGTTGCATAATTTCGTTCGATAGAACGCGCCAATTTAATTTCATATAATTCGATTCCACGTATTCAGCCAACCCCACCCACCCGAGCAGCGCTTCCACCGCTTGTTATCAAATCCAACTAGCATTACTTACTTACTCGTACTTACTTGCTGCTTCTTCGTTTTTTTTTCTCACATCATCTAGCCCCATTTCACTTGACCTAGATTTCGGGCGTTTTCAGCAGCACGCTCGCATATACTTACTTCGTTTAGAAATTAATTTCCATTTAAATTTTGCTCTTCAGCCGAGCAGAGTAGAGCCGAGCAGAGCAGAGCAGAGCAGAGCAACAGAGCTGCCGCCATCATTCGAAGGCAACTGCTTGATTTAACTTAACTTCACTTCATTGCATCATTTTCGTAAAATTCGCCTTAGAAAAAACTTCTCATACAAATACAAATGTATAGATACATTTAGTTACTTACAGATACAGTCGATATCTTCGCTTGCTCATTTATTTGCATTGATGCAGAGGAAATCTTTTGTTGTTATTTTTATTTTTGTTTTCTATTTAACTTTTCCAAATTATCTCATATTAAATGCAGAATTCAATTGCATTTTGCAATCTCTTTCATTTGCAGCATTCGTAATGCAATGTTTCATATTTGGCATAGAGATACTTTCTTCTTCTTCTTGCTGGCATGGCATGGCATCTTTAAAATCTAAAAAAATCAGCATCAATTGCAAATTGCAATTCATCAATTCGAGAATGTTTTAAAGAAGCTTTTGGGTGCATTTGGATAAGATGTTAGAAAGTTTAGTTGTAGAGTGTCGCGCCTGGGCGTTTGAAGAATTGTAAGCGCAAGAAGAAGCAAATAACTTGGGTAATAAAAGATGATCAGAAAAATGTGCTTAGGATGAAGGTCAGGTCCGTTTCTAGGGGAGGACGAAGGGGACAATTGCCCCGGACGGCACTTTGTAAGGGCGGCATGTGGAACAAGCTCTGGGGCGACACTTACAGTAGTGAGTACCTTTTTTCTTCATCTGCTTTCATGACAAAAAAAAAGTCTACTGTTAAATTTTCCAAAACAAAAACTTCTATTTCATAAAAATAGTTTGAAATGGCGGCAATATCCACTCTTGATCCGGGCGCCTTAATTCCTTGGGTCAGGCCTGATTGGAGACTTCATATTAAGATACTCTAAACTTTGTTTAACTAAAAATTTAAATTACTTTTTTAAGTTAATTAAATAAAGCCGATAGCTTTGTATATGGTAGACGAATTTCCGCAGCGGCATGACCAAATGAAACTATATATATACAATCATTGAGCGTTGCCTTTCGGTTTTTTTTTTGCCAGTTTGAACATTTAAAAAATTTTATAAATATTTCAATTAAAGCCTTGATAACATTTTACCAATCTCAATATTTCGTCTCCACCAACTGCGACCATGTTGCACGCGTCAAATTCCACTTTTAGGAAATGAACAAGTCCAACACTTTTCAGCTGTCAAAGTTTTCGAGCTGAAGCAAGTGCTCGAAAAAAAATTAATTGAAAAACTGCACCCAAAATCGCTTACCACAACCAGCTCGAGTTCGACAAGAAAACAAGAAAACAACCCCAAACAACAACAAACAATAATTATAAGCGACGACGACAAATGCTCACACAAATTGACACATTTGACAGTTGACAATTTGGTTGCTGTCAATGTCAACAACTACAAAAAACAACAAATCCTTTACTTAAATGCGACAAACTGCTACAAACTCCATAAGACAGTCAGTCCGTCCGTCAGTCAGTCAGTCGGTGGATGCCATTTGTCGCACCCACATCGTTTCGACAGCTTAACGCATAATTACTTACTGCTGCAGCGGCCATCGCGCGATGAGGTAACGCAACGCATCATCGCGCACGCATGCAATTTTGACAGTTGCGTTAACAAGCGCGGCAAAATAGCGCGACATGCTCAGTTCAGGGCAAAGTTAAGCGTTTTTTACTCATCAAAAAAAAAAAAAAACTATCAAATTTCTTGGTTATTGAAATTTCCTGGAGATATTCCAAATATCGACACGATGGCATTCAATTTGACAGCGACACTTCAAATGTCAAATGTGTGTGGTGCTAAAGTGTCAATTGACACTAAGCGGCAAGAGGTGGACTTGAGCGAGTTGTTGTCGTTGTTGTTGATGTTTTTGTTGTTATAGTTGTTGCTATAGTTGTTGTTATATATGTTGTTATAGTTATTGTTGTTATTGCATGCTTGATTAATGCGCTACCTTAAAGTTAAACCCATTTGGGAAATTTTTTTTTTATATAATTTTTATTTGTGAGTTTTTTCCTATTTTGCTTTGTATAAATTTGGAAATACATCAACGATTAGAAATGCATAAAAAGTTATTTCGATACCTTCGATTCCACGCTAGACACTTTAACGATGTCATAGCCAAGCAACAACCCCCCCCCCCAACCTCCCCTTTGTCGCTCTTTCCCACCTTAACTTTGTTTATATGTGCAGGTCCGTACGTTGGAATAAAGGCGCCCGGGAAAAGACTGGATATTGTTGCCCTTGCAGAATATTTTTATGAAATTGTTGTTGTTGAAAAATTAAACAGTACATTTTATTCATGAAAGCAGATGAAGAAGTCCAAAATTTAAAAAAAAAAGAAAAATGTTTCCTTACTTTTATGAGAAAAGAATATAAAGAAGCAAAACAAAGAAAAACTAAGGTTCTCACTTTTCTATAAGTGTAGCCCATAGAGCTTGATACACATGCCGCCCGGGGCAATTGCCGCCTTCGCCTTCGCCCCCCCTAAATACGGGCCTGTATATGTGCGCTGGTGTTTAGACACCAAACAGAAAACAACTCACAAAACAGCGATTATGCCACTTTTTGATAGAAACAACAAAATCACTCCAGTTGTAGTTTCCTCCTCTTCTGCCATGTATTTTATTTCATTTGATTTTATTTCTTCCATGTTTGGCGGTTTCAAACTGCATTTTAAATGCTCTCCAAATTGTGTACTTCCAATCGAAATCCAAATACGAAAAATCATATGAAAAAAATAGAAAGATACGAACCAAAGTTGTTGTGTCGAAAAAGCGCATTTAAATTCCTAATGAGGACATAAATTTCTTTTAAAGCGTCTAGCGTCGCGCATTGAATGCCTCTCGACTTGATTCGGTTGTCTGGTCTGGTCGCTCGGTCTAGTCTAGTTCGTTTGTGGTCTTGTGTGTGCAGTGGGTTATGGCTACGCTATGCTGTGGAAGTGTTTGTTGTAGTTTTTTTTTGGTTCCTTTATCGTCTGATGTTGGCAACCCACACACTCGTACTTTTGGGTTTTTTTTTGTACTCGCGTTTAATGGCCATGTTCGATATTTCTACGGTCTAATTAAATTAAATCGCTTTGCCGCCGTGGCTTACAAGCGTCATTTGTGTTTTGTGTTGTTGCTGTTGCTGTTGTTGCTCTGTTGATCTTGCTCACATGCTCACAAGCAGCGCGTGATCTTTTGTCCGATGCCACCTTTTTTTAATGGTATTTTATCTACCTGCTTTAAGCCCGGAAATTATTGTGATCGATTGACTTTTTTAAAGGGCTGCACTAAAAGTAACCAAGACCATGTTAAAATTTAAAAGTTTTATGGTAAATGAGGCATAATACTAAATGGTAACTAATTGACAATACATGGTAAATCAAGTTTTTAATTTAGAAAATCGTCATCGGTTGTCATTTCATGTTTTTCAAAAGTTAAAGCGTTTTGTGACATTTGTGAGAATAATGAAAAAGTCACAAAATTGTACGCAGATCGTCTGGTACAAATCCTAATCCTCTTAGGCATCATACAACAACAAAAAAAAATGTGATTCCAAATACCAATGGGTAGCGCATTTGCGAAACATGTCAATTATTGAAAAAAATAAAAATAAAACGAAATCCCTTTTTTTTCGCTCTCTGTCCGCCTGCCTGCGTTGCCTGCCTCGCCTGCCTTGCCTGCCTCTTATGTAATTAAGCCAAGCCACTGTCACTGGCACAATTGCCGCACTAATGCCAATTATGAGATTTTCTTGTTTTCCGCACACTGTCAGTGCAAAAACTAATGCCAAATGTCCTGCTGTCACATTTTCGCACAATAGCAAATGTCCGCGTTCGCACAAACTGTTTAAACGACACTCAGTGCAAATGTGAAATTGTCCGACAGTCAAACAGACAGACAGACGGACAGATAGTGAGAGAACAAAAACAAAAAAAAAAACAAACACCGCCGTCATACACAAGAAACAAAATCCGAAAAAGCCAATTTCCGTTTGGCGTCAAAAATGTGTCAACATGGCGTGTGGCATGCATTGTTCGCGCAACAGGATTACTCAGATTACGCACTCATTGTGTCTGTCGCAGAGGCAAAAAAAAAGTCCTCCGCCGTCCACATGCTGCTGCATATGCGCAGCGACATATACATACGACTATAGTATATGTATGCTTATATGTATATGTATAAAGGCAAGTGTATGTGACCTAGTGCCGTTGGCAACTCAGTTGAGTTGCCAATTTCTTGCTTTTGTTTTGGACGCGCCGCCGTTCGCCGTCACCGGTTGTTGTTGTTGCCTGCCACTTTGCAATTTACTTGTCGCTTTGACAATTGATATTTTCCTATTGACAGCGCGTGTCAATCATTTAATTTCAGTTGCTTTTTTTATTATCAACATTTAAACAGTTGCTTACAAAGCGGAGGGTGCAATGTGCAGTTAATTTTTTTTTATAAAGGGTTTAACTATATTTTATGAATAAGTGGAAATGTTGAGTTTTGTGACGAACACTAGAAATTTTTATTCGATAGGGAATTGATTTGGTTGGGTTTGGGGTAAAAACTCTTTATTCTACTGCAACCTCATATCACAAATGGAATATTTCATACAAATTTTTGTATGGAAGGTTTGCTTAGGTTAAATCTGATCTGTCTAATAGGTCCATTCTTTATAGACAGAAATCGCAGATATAGTTCCAAGTCAAAATTTATATATATATATAAAAACTTTGATCTAAATTTATTTTGTACATATCTTTTACTTCTCTGAGAATTCTACTACAAGCATTTTTCAAATCTCTAAACGAATTATCTATATATATATAAATGAATGTATCTTTCTTTCTATTTTTGTACCAATCTGCCACGCCCATCAATTACGGCCACAATTTGTAACACTAAATATAAATATTCGATTATTTCCTAAAAATCTGAAATTTGGTAACTGAGTTTGTATTAACACTGTCTACAGCTTCCCTAAAAATGGGCGTGGTTGGATCAATTTATCGCCTACTTTCAAAAAAGTGTGGATCAATTTTACGCGTACCACCATTGCTCAGGAACTTGATGCGCTACATAGAAAACATGTAAGAAGAATAACTGAATATACAAAACCTGCCACGCCCACTTATTTGTTTAATTAATTTTTCCTAATGACCGGTGAGTACCGGGAAGTTCCGCTAATGATTGACCAATATTCAAAGTGAGCATGTAGTAACGCTATGGACCTAGTTCGGTCTATGTGAGGCATTTGCCGCCTTCCTTTCTTATATAACCTAACCTAACCTTTCACTTCTCTTTCTAAGATTTAAAACCGAAAGGCCACATTAAATTTAATCAGTTTCGGTTTTTGTATTCAAATCTCAAATTGAAAACTTAGCAAATGTTATTTAGTTCCTTTCAAATTCTTAACCATCAGAAGTTCTTTCCTCTAGTTATAAAAAAAGAAATACCTACCTCCCAACTAACATCACAAGATCTCTTCCATTTACGTACTAATTAATTATCCGAACTGTTTCGAATTTCTTCACCCCAATTTGGCTCAATCAACGCGTCCAAGTTATTGCTACAAACATTTACGATATTGGCGGCTCCAACACTTCATCTGCCCCTTCTGTTTATGTATATCTCCAACCTACCTCGCAACATTTGCTCCACATAACAAAATTAAATTTTAAAGAACTTCTGCGTTGAGTTGGAAATACCAGAGGTACTTCGGCTTCTTTTTTTTTTGTGGAAAGTTTTTGAGATTGTGCAGGTGTCGGAACTATTTCGGTATGTAATGAGTTTGACATTTATAGTTTTTCGTGTCGAGTTGTCAAAGTGAATGATGGCATTATTTGTGTGAGTGTGTTCGGTTTTGTTTAAACATTTCGTTTTCGTAATTATATGTTTTTTTTATTCCAATGACTAACTGAGGTGTGTAATTTGAGGTAAATATGGAAAGAAGGGATTTGAGCAGAAACCAATCTGGCAGCTTTTTACAAGAATAATTTTATTAAATCTCTTGTGAAACTATTTTTATGAGTTATGAATCTTGTAATAACTGAAATTGTTTTTGAAAATTTAATGTTTAAGGAATGATTAAATCTAAAAATAACAACAATAATGAAATTGTATTCGCCTGGGGTTCTTGTGATTTGAAACTTGAGAGTTTTCTTTGAATTCTCGCCAGGGTCGTATCTAGGGTGGGGAAATTGCCCCTAGCAGCGGTTCTTTGTAAGGGGGCATGTGGAACAAGCTTTAGGGCAATACTTTCAAAAGTGAGTACATTTTTTTTTTTTTTTGTTAAGAAAGAAAATTGAGGAAATGTTTTAAATTGTGGACCTATTTTTTGTTTGTTTTTTTTTTGCTTCTTTATCTGCTTTCATAGATCATGTTTTTCCAACAACTACTATTTCATAAAAATGTTTTTTGAAAAGGTGACAGTATCAACTCTTGCCCCCAGGCCCCTTAATTCCTAGGTCCAGGCCTGATTCTCGCTTGTTTCTTAACCAAAAAAGAAGTGTTTATAGACATATATGAAACACACGCTTCACCAAGCAAAAAGACCCCTGACGAGGAATAGTAGAGTATTCTTAAATTGGTAAATTTTTGTTGTTGTTGTTCAAAAATAATAAAATGAATCTGTCTCTGAATCGCTTTAAAATTCTTGATTAAATTTTTTGTTTAAGGATCTTTCAAATACATTACTGTTGAAGTACACAATTACATCTGAGGCGAATGCAGTAGAATAATACCCGCGGATTGGAAATTCCCTATAATGTCCAGTGTTGAAGCTGCAATAACACCAGTGAACCGGCTTTAGCAAGAGTAAGGCTTCGTACCATCCATTCCGCCTATCCAACCTCATTGGAAGTTCTATCAGACTGTCCACTAATGAACATTTTAAAATTCCTTAACAATTCAGGATGACTCCAGCATTGATTCCATCCAACCCCCTTCAGGGGGTAGAGTTCCACCAGTATTTCCACTTATACTACTACTACTACACAAATACATAAGTACGAGTTTCTTATCAGTATAAAAGTGATAAGGAGTACAGGACTTAGAAGACAACAATAGTAAAACAAATGAAAAGATTGAGACAAACATTTGGAAATGTTTATCCGTTGTCTTATTTTGGAACATAAAGTGTAGCGCTGTCTTTCCTCTCTATCTTGCTACTATCTCCTAAACACTTGTTTGATCCTGTTAAACATGTCACATTGGTTACAAACATTATCACTACGCTTTTAAAACGTGTTTTTTTTGTATTTTCAATTATCGTTGCCACATCGAAAGCCACACAAATTACCGATAAATAACAAATTTCAAAAATACCAGTTGGAAAATCCTTAACAAAAAACAACAAAAGCAACTCCCACCGCTCGTGCTTGCGGTCGACTTGTTTGTGCAAATCATGCCAGCCAGCTTGTTTAGTTGACTGACTTCTTCCACTTTATTTTGCACTCATGCAAAATCGTATGTCAAACCAACAAGTCACGTGATGCATTTTGAATAGCAACAATAATAACAACAACAACAGCAACAATGAGGATGACGAAAATCGCGTGCAAATTTCAGGTTTTGGAATTTTATGTCGTTATATTTGAAAAGAAAACGAAAAAATAAAATACAATAACAACAGCAGCGAGATATGTTTAAAAGTGTAACAAACGACAAGTTTAAAATGTTTTGTAGGGACCGACAAAAACGACAACGACAACGACAACAACAACAACTACAACAACAACAACAACAACTACAACAACAAGAACTACAACAACTACAATGAAACTAACAGCGAAATAAGGAACGCGACCGAAAAAAATCGGTTTCAACCAACTTTGCTTTTATGCAGCAAATAACGCTGCAAAGTACTTCGTTGTTGTACTTGTAGAATATAAGATGAGAGTTTTTCCGGGAAATGGTCCGAAATGGTCCTGAAAGGAATCAGGAATTCTTTCCATAAAAATAAAAAATATAATTGAATTGTTGCGCCAACATTCCAAAGTATTGGCAACATTGGCTGTATTCATACAGCGCAAAAGTACTGTGCACGGTATAACGATGTCTGTCGCTGATGCGATGAGGTTTTCTCCTGCTTTGACATGCAGCAAGTGCGGCAGCAATACTGGCTGCCTGGCTGCGGCGAAACGCTCCAGCTGCGCGGCTTGTATACGTTTGTTTGTTTGTGTGCGTGTGTGTGTGTGTGTGTGCGTGTGAGCGCTTTCCAAACCAAACCAAACCGCCGCCAACTTCATTCATGGCGAACCATTCAAGCACATGTCGTGTCGACACAAACGAATATTCTTCCTTCTCACAAATTGCAATTCGCGATGCAATGGTTGTCATGTTTTGCAGCAATACATACATACAAACATACAAACGTATTTGGTCAGGTCGGTGGCGACGAGCTAGGGGGGTGGGAGGGGCTTACCTTTCATAATAGCAATAGCTCGCTTTTCATATTAAGCATATTTTTAATGATATCTACTTGTGAAGAGAGATATAGAGAGATACAAAAAAAAAATATCACTACATAAATTGTTGATGACATGCAGCGAAACCAAAACTGAAGTTACATTTCCGTTTTAAATTAATAAAAAAAAACTAAATAATTCGCTTGGTTTGAGTTTCTTGCTTGATTCAAGTAGCACTCAGGCATCCATTGAGCTGGAATATGAATTGGTTTGAACTTGTCAGATGAATGGAATGGGACTAAGATTGAAGTGTTATTTGTATAGTTGAATGGTTGGATAAATCAATAAGGTATTCTTTATTTCTGGTTGAGATAATTACATTTAGTGGAAACTATCTTATGGATATCCGAGTTAGCGACTTTTCCAACTTGTATGAACTACTTTCTTCTTCGACGTGCCTATTAAAGTATTGATTCCAGAAGGGTTTTTTTTTCAATCCTGAAGAGATTATAAAATTCCAGATATTGTAAATTGGCAATATCGAAATGTCGAAATTTTTTTTGGGGATATTGTGACATTACTTGGAATTGGAATACAGGATGTTCTACTTCATAGCAAAAATTTGCAAAATATCTTGAAAATTCCAATAACACAAAATTTAAAGTTCGAGATTTCTGACTAGCACAAATTCGAGACATACCGGAGATGATACTTAATAATCGACGTGCTTATCAAGACATCCAATTCCGAAGGATATACTAAAATCCCGAGTTAAGAAAATGAGCGTCATCTGAAAGCTTCAACTTCAACGGATTAACTTCTACGTTCCTATTAAGATATCGATTCCCGAAGGGTCTTGTTCAGCATTTTATGAAGACATCCAATCCAGATATAGGAAATTGTTAATCCCGAAATCTCCAAAATTCTTTATTAAGTTTGGAATTTTTCTTGGAATTGGAATACAGAATTTTCTACTTGGTTTTATGGTATAACAAACAACTGCAACAAAAAAAAATCATCTAAAAATTAATGTCCCACATTCCGAACTTGAAAAATTCGGAATATACCGGAGTTGATACTCATTATTTCAATGCATTAATTAATATATGGTTGCACTGATGGACTTTAATTACAATAGATATGGCAACATTTGACTTAGCTTGATATTGTCTTAAATGGAATAGTTTATTAATGGCATGTTTACTCAAACTGGAAAAATATCAATGAAACCCCAGTAATAATAAATCTCTATATGATTGTATAATAGTAAAATAAATTCGTGATTTTTATAAATTCGTTTACAGAGATAAGAAAGTTAGTGACTTAGCAATGACCAAGCAACGTTTATTGGCCACTTTCAAATCGAGAGACCTGCCTACGCACCTTAAACTTCACATTTATCGACTGCAGGCAAATATGCAAATTAATGGAGAAAAAATAAAAAAATAAAATCCAAACACAAACACAAACAACAAACACGAAAAATGGAAGCGCACATTAAGATAACATGTAATTTTCCAGATAATTTATGACAAACATAAAATCAAAATCAAATTCAACCGAAATTACCAAAGAGGGTAACAAAAATTAAACGCAATTTTTTTTAATACGCGCGTTCGTTGTCTGTCGAACAAAAAGAAATCACGCCCTGAATACCAGTCAACACCAGCGCCAAAAAAAAAATGTATAGATATATATGTATATCTGTAGATATATCTAAAAAAAAACAAACAAAGTGTAATGTAGCGCGCCGTAATAGACGAACAATAAAAGGCATAAAGAAGCGCATAAAAATTGAAAACTGAACACAACCACAACAATGGCAACGTGGGGGGAACCACACGCAGTCGGGGGCAGGGCAGGCAAGCAGATAGACAGCAAGCCAGTCAGACAGCTAGCTAGTAAGCTGAGGCGAGGCAGTCGGAAGCGGAAGCAGAAGCCGACGCTTACGTCTGCCATTTTTGACTCAATATTCCTCGCAAAATACACTGTGCAACAAACAATAAAGATAAAAATCAACGCAGACGTGTGCATAAAATATTAATTATCAGGAGCTGTGAAAGCTGTTATGCCTCGACAAATGTTTGGGGGCTCGGGGATAGGGGATTTGAAGAATATTATAAAATGAAAATATACAAAAAGAATCTCTGCAGTTTGGCTCGTTTGAAAATTTAAAGCTTCTAAATAGCACTAATAAACTAAGTAGCACGGATAGGCGGTTGGGGTCCACTCCAGGCAAGGTCCTTCGTAGAAGCAAAAATTAACAAACATTAACAATTATTTCTAAAATGGTTCATATTTTCAATTAAACTGAACCATTATAAAGAAATGTGCCAAATTTTCAATTTAGATTTAGAAAGACAATGTTGGAACTGTTTCCAGTTTAAGGAGTGCTCCTTTTGCTCCTGAATAACTCTGCTTAATATCGGGAATATTTTCTACTGTGGACTCTTTAAAAAAAAAGAGTTTAAAGAACCTCATTTTTATAATCCTTTAGTAAATCAATATAGCTTCCGCTTAAAATGATGTCGCCTCCATGACAGAGTGGCAACTCTGTATGCAAAAGCGCTTAAAAGTCATACACACACACAGACACACACAGAGACACTAACAAAAGCGCCGGCAACCTCGAAGTGTTCGAACAAAACGCATTAAACTTGAACAAGTTCAAAGTACTCGATAAACAAAAAAAGTTTAGCAAACAAAAAGAGAAAAAGAAATCGAAAAAAAAAAACGCCACATTGAAACAGAAAAGAGTTATCGCGTTCCTAACACGTTTGCAAAAATAATGCATTACCCCACCGTGTATTTTTTTCTTTCTGTTTTTTTTGCTTTTTGTTGCCTTTCAACTACTATTATCGTCCCCCACACGCCCCTGCCCCCGCCCCCACAGCTATCTCTTACCACATTTTTAACACTTTTTGCAACTTTTCTCGTTTTTTGTTGTTGTTGGTTGTTGCTTTCCAGCAAAATATTTTGAATGCAACACGATGCGGCAAAGATATTTTTCACTTTAGAAAATGTTTTTTCTATATAATATATGTTTCATTTTTCTTCCGTTCTCTCTCTCTTTTTTTTCTTTGTATTGTTCTTTGTTTTTTATCCCTCACGCAGTTGAAAATATTAAATTCATGGCCATGGTCGGGCGCAAAGCGACAAGTACGCCATATTTGTTTGGCGGGCATTTCGCTTCGGTGCCGGTTCGGTTGCCATCCTTACTCCAGCTTCAGTGTGCCTTTAATATTAATCGAACTTTTGTGCGAATTTGTTCGGTTTTGTACGTTGGCTTTGTTCGTCTGTCTGTTAGTCTGCCCATCCGTCCGTCCGTCCGTCCGTCCGTCGTCAATACAGTTATCTCACGTATTGAGCGCTCACAGACAAAACAAATTGTTCAGCGGCGTGTCAGTGTCGCATCGAGACGCTTTTAGTACAAGTCGCTTCTTCTTCTTCTTTGGGTCCTGTCTGAGTGCTGCTTAAGTAGGATTAAGCGCATGAGGTAGTTGGTGGTTGGGGGGTGGGGGAATTCGAGGGGATCTATATATATTGTAAACGCCACTTCCGGTTCTGTTGTTTTGCGAAACGGAAGTGGTTTTTCGTTGTGTGTGTGTGTGTGTGTGTGTTTCTTTTATCCACAAGCGACGTTTTGTGGCTTTCTTGCGAAAGCAGCTTATTGCAATTAAAAAGTTTGGAAATATTATGGGTGTTCCTTTTAAAGTACCTATTTGCATTTATTTGCTGAGCGGTATTTGTATTTGAAAAAAGAAAATGCCATGTCGTTATCGTTATCGGGGGAAAAACGATTTGGAAACAATATTCTAAAAGGTGCTTTGTTATTTTTACTTATTGCCAGAGTTATGAATTTTCAAAATAAAAGTTGAGATGCGGTTTTTGAGATAGTGAGTCAGATGGAAAAGAAGTTCATGTATTCCAGATGGCGGTCAATTGCTCATTGCTCAGGCTCGTTGTCTCTAGAGGTTTAATGTCCGCATGAGGCTAAGTTAGCTAAATTTTAATTTTTCAAAACGATCGTAACCTCTCGAAAGGTTTAGAAACTTTGGCAAAATATTTTTCCAAGTGTATAAGTTGCATACAATTATTCAAATCTTCACTTTGGATTTGGCTTTGAACTGTAGAACTCGTATGAACTTCCATGATTATGAACGTAAAATATGTTGTCGAAAAGTGAAGCTGCCCAATTGGCACTTTGCGCTAGTGGAATAGCTGAGAGTTAACTATTGTCTAATGTCCCAACTGCTTTAAAACTTGGTGTGCCCAGAAATTATTCAATTTTAAATGGTCCTATTGTTTTACTATATATTGTATTTGTATCCAAAGAAAAACATTTTCTTTAACCTTAATAATTTTGTAATCCGTATGTCCAGACCTTGTAGTTCAATTCTAGTCATAGTATCAGATACATCAGGGGTTTGCTTTGGCATTCTGATATCTTAGGCTATTGTGGAAAATGTTTTTCATTCAGAATAATTTCAGTTATATCAAAAAGTTGATTAGATCATGCCTTAGAATGAATATTTGAAGTCCTCATTATGGTACAAACAAATAAAATTATTAACTAAATCTATTTTGTAGATATGGAATCCTTTGTCAAATTGCCATAGTTGCCAAATCTTCAAACTACATTGAAATTGCTTAATAAATTCGCAGAGACCATCATGTTCCTGTGTGCTATAAAAACAATTCACATGCCAATTTGAAAAACTTCTTGTACTTTCTCTTTATACGTGCAGAAAAAAAAAATTGCACCCCCGCTTATAAATTTTCCGACAATTACTTTCAGAAATAGCAGAACCTCAATAATTCACCGCAAATGCAATTTAAAACTCTGGCAACTATCCGCGACCCCACTGGCTAAACGCAACCCAAACACACACGCACACGCACACAACGTTGCAGGCTGCAAATGACCTTAGCGATAATTTTTTTTTGAAAAATCCACAAGAACAGAAAATCTATTTCCCACGCATATTCTACACACACTCACACACAGCTACACACAAGTGGGTTGTACTTGCATTATTATGCCCGGGCAAATCGAGATCAAATTCGAAAGTAGTCCAGGGGGAGGGGAGGGTTAGAATTTTTCCCACCGTTAAAATTTGCTCGACATACATACATCTAAAAATAAAAGTAATTGCGTAGATGCGAATTGCACAAGAATAAAACACACGAGGAGGAGGAGGAGGCACTTGCAACAACAAAAGCGGCATTAGTCGCCAGGACATGCTTTTGAAACCCTCTCGCACACAGTATGAAGAACATTGAAACTCATACATACATGCAAAGACTCGCACATATGTGCGCAATTTTTCAATTGCACGCAGGCACAAGCAGGGTGAAGAAAATTCGTGTAGTTTTTGCGCATTTTCTATTTTCCATTTTCATTCATCCAATGGCAACAACAATAACAACAACAACCTTGATTGAGACATTATAAAGATGACGCAGCGTGTGCGCGCGGCATAACTGCTTCTGCGGTAATTAGGTTTTTCATTTGTAATTGCGTTGTTCCGCTGCACTTTTCGCCATTTTTTGTGTTGTATTTTATTTATCTTTCATTTTTTTTTTGGGTGTGTACTTTTTGTTTATTTAGGGTGATGCAACCTTTTTTTTGTTGTTGTTTGAATTTCATGGAAATCAAAGCCGCAGTAAGTGGCAGGCTATATGGGAAAGTGCGTATTACATGTAAGCAAATAATAAGTAGTTATATAAATTAGTGTATTGAGCTATATAAGTGGCAATACTGATTAAGAAAGCTTGACGTACTTGACCAACTGCATTTTAGTTTCTGTTGGAGAATGGAGGCGAGGGTAGATTTGGATTAGATTTTTAAAATCTCTTGAGAATTTAAACTCCTTTTGAGAATATATTTTTCCAAATGAAAAAATTACTTTTAGGTAAGAAACGTTATTTGATTAAAACTAGAAATGAGAACCACTAAAATAAATAAGCTACTTATGCTGATTTCGTCATCATCATTAGATTCTTGAACCCCTCGGAGAGCATATGTCCTCAGATATGCTAATATACCCAATCGTAATGCTGATGAGAAAAGTTATCTTCTGGGTCCTGTCTTCTTAATTTATCAAGCAAAATTATAAAAAAGTCACGATTTTAGTAGATGATTTAAAGTCTTTAAAAACGATATTTTAATTAAGATTTTAGTTACATTGGTTTCGAATATCTTGCACAGATCTAACCAGGATTAGCGTTTTAACAAGTTCCAATTAATTGGAATAATCGTTCAATTCTGTTAATGGTCCATCAAGAAAGTTTTAGTCAGTAATAATTCGAAGTTTTGAAGTTGTTGCTCGAAAACCAAAAAAAAACACCCCGGCCCGTATCTGGGGGGGAGGGGTTCGAAGGGCGCAATTGTCCCGGGCGGCAAAATGTAATGGCGGCATGTGGAACAAGCTTTAAAGCGACACTTTCAAAAGTGAATACATTTTTTATTTTGCTTTTCTCATGCAAGAAAAATGAATGTGTTATATTTTTGATTGTTTGAATTTCTGGCCTTTTTTTTCTACTGTTTAATTTTTCAACAACCAACAACTACTATTTGAAAGGGCGACAATATACACTCTTGCCCCGGGCACCTTAATTCCTGGGTACGGGCCTGTCCAAACCCACTTACTTAACTTGTATCGAGCCAAATGTGTAAATGTTAAAAGAGTTTAGAGGATAAGTTAATTTTTAATAGTCAGTTTGAAGGTCGTGACGGAGATTTTCAAGAAAATTTTATACGCTCTTAAATCACTTTTAAGAAGATCCAGAAGTAACACTCGGTGACAAGTATAAGTATAATCTTCACTTAAAAATTTATATATTTATTTCTTATATACTAAGCGTAATCAGGGCAATGTCAACTAAAAAGTCAAAATATTGGACTCCTATTTAAATATGTATTCAGATACATAAATCTATTTGTCTTTTTATTTTTACTAGTTCAAATTGCATTTAAATATGACAAAAAATATGAAAGCAAAAAATAAAAGAAACTTCAGGTTAATTTTGATATTAACATTAAAAACGCGTTAACGCTAACCAAACCCAGCAAACACCTGTTTCTAACAAATCGACACCCGAACAAACGGCTACAGTCTCACGCCCCAGGTGGGCTGTCATTAATGACAGTTGAAAGACGTAGAGAGAAAAAAAAAACCCACCAACAACAATAACAATAATAACGAAAAAAAAAACCGAAATTAGCCGACAATTTTCTAAACAACCGCAACCGGAGAGGACAGACAAGAAAAAAAAACAAGGCTCCCACAGTGGACGAAAGTCATAAATTTCAAAAAAGAAGCACATAAAAAAAATTAAAAAAATACAGAAAACACATTCGAGAATGGAGAAAACGTCACATTAGTCTCCATTAACGAAATATTGCGGTCTCGTCCCGTACAGAAGCGCAACAAAAGAGATGCCCACACATACATACATAAGTATATGCGAACGACGAAGCGACGAATGAGATGCGAAGCATAGAAAAGGAATAAGAATAAGAAAAAAGAAAATGCCACACACAGTGCAAAGCAAACGAAAAAAAAAACTCGAATTAGTAGTAGGAGCAGCCAAAAGTGAAGGTTAGGTTAGGAAAATCAAAAAAGAAATAAAAAGAAAAAATTTAATTTGTGTGTATATGTTAGTACAATGAAGGAAATCGAGCGTATATATGTTGCCAATCGAAAGTGAACTTGGCCAGGTACAGGTACAGTAGTTTCCTTTATTTCGAGGATACAGCTCGGTTGCGCACGCTGGCTGCTTGGCTGTCTGCACTATAAATCTTTCACTCTGTCGATTTCCTCGATGTTCGTCGTTTACGTTAACGTTTTCGTCTATTCGTACGCTTCGCTGCTGCGGCATTAAGTCATGTTCGCCGCGCCGACATTTGGTTGCACGTGACAGCAGGCAGGCAGTCAGCCCTGAGATCCGAGGTCCTTTTGCGGCACGACCTCCTCTCGTCTAGCTTAACAATTTCCCGTTGCCCGAAACCGCTTGTAATTTTAAACGCCGCCTCGGAGAAGTCAAAGTCAAAGTAATTATGTAATTGACTTTTATTATTTCTTTTCTTTTCTTTTCCTTGTATTTTTTTTTTTTTTTTTTTTAAATTTCTTTTGTATTTCAAATTATCCTCACATTTTTTTCTTTATTTGATACTTTGCTTTGGTGAAAGTGACTTTAGACCGACTCATCTTTGCAGCTTAGGCGCCATCATAATTTTTCTTCATTTGTGTTGGTTTTTATTTTTTTTTATTTTGCTATCTTTTGTACGGTAAAAAAAAGTCAATTGTCAGCTTCCGTTTTTTTTTTACTTTATTTTTTTAGGGTGTGCGTTCGGTTCTGTGAAGTCGTCGTCATCGTCGCGTTTTTTGAGATGATTTTATTTTGTTGTGTCGGGTGTCATATGTCAAAATTATGACATTTGCTCGGCACCAGCTGATGGAAATTTAGGGCAACAGTTGCCGTTATTTGATAATAAATTTGAGGCTTGCGTCGTAGGACCTTTAATTAGAGGATTTATAAAGGAACGAAAAAAGTAATTAGGAATGAGTTTTGCTAATTTTGAAGGTTAGACAAATGTCAATTTATATATTTTTTTTTTCCGCTTTAAGTTACTTCAGTTGAAGAATTATTTGGCCAATCAAGAGATTATAACGCCATCACCAAATGTCAATTTAGTAGCAACTAGAAACTATAACCCATAACATGGATTAATTTTCTTAATTATTTCTTTTAATTTTTTCCTACTAGATAGGCAACAATAATGTGTCCCTCTTCATCTTCAGTTCCTTTCTGACTAAAAATAGTTGAGAATTTTAAAGAATGTTTATTAGTTCCTCTCCATATTGGTCATATTATGCCAAAAGTTATGAAGCCGAAATTGAACTAGAGATGAGGTTGCAAAATATATGACGATTTATCGATAAATCGATATTTTCGAGTTTATATTGAGTTTATAATGTTAAAGTTTCAGAAATGACGTAACAATGTTTTCTATGTTTTCAATCCGATGTATTTCATTGTTAATACAATTTTTTAAAACACATTTTTCGGTTACTTTGTACAGTTTAAAAATTTGATCAATAATTCAAAATTTTTGGCGATAACTAACTAACTAACTAACTAACTAACTAAGTTACAAAAACAGATTAGAAAGTTTTGTCTTCTAGTTTTAAATGACGATATGATAAATATATACGACATAAGTTTTCGCACGATATTTTGATGCAAATTGATTCATCGATATTCTAGCATCTTACAGAAAAAAGAAAACACACTCACTGATATATATGTATATGTATTTTAGATTTTTAAAATTAAAATCACTGATTAAACTTTATTTTATAATTTGAAAAAAAGAAATTTCTTAACCTAAAATCCTACGTAGGCATCGTTAAGAATTTAACTTCGTTAATCCGAGAAGAGTTAAACAGACACTTAAATTCTTTAAGTCAACTGCAGTAACTTGTTGAAAAGTTAATGTCGTTAAAAATTTAACGAATAAGTTAATATTTCTATAGAAAATTAAAAAAAAATATATAACATTGTAACCAAAAAACTCATAAAAAGAAGAAGAACTGTGCATATCTATATATATAAAAATGAATTCTTCTTTCTTTCTTTCTTTCTTTCTTTCTTTCTTTCTTTCTTTCTTTCTTTCTTTCTTTCTATCTTTATTTTTAAATAGGTGCCTAAATCATTCATCCGATTGTGATGAAAATTTGGGAAGTTGCTGTGCTCACGCCAACTTAGGTTTTGGGCAAAAAAAAAGTTTGCCACGCCCACCTATTACGCCTACAATTTGAAAAACTAAGTTAAAATATTCGATTATTTCGCTAATATTGCTCCTTAGAATCTGAAATATGGTATCTGAGTTTGTATTGGCACTGTCGATAAAAATGTACTTCGTTAATTAACTATTAACATATTAACTAGTTTTTGCTCAGCTGTTCCTAGAATTAACCAAAATTGTAAAATCCGTTCTTAGTGAACAGTTTTAAGTTTTCATGAGACTTATATGAGTTTTTTTTTACATACATATTTAAATATGATTATAGATTTTTTTTCAGTTATTTTTGGTTAGTATAAAGCAAATCTAAAGAATTTTTCAATAATTTAAATAAGGAAAATCCTTGAAAAACAATGACATACATACAACAATGTATGCGAGTGTACGTTTCTATCTTAGAATGCGACTTCACTTTAATTCGCACTATTCAGCACAATTTTATGCGAAGCGTAAAATCTCAAAAAACACAATTTAAATGAAAATGAAAACTGTGTGTGTGTGTGTGCGGACGGACGGACGGACAGACGGACGGTGCTGCTAGCAACTGTAAAAACAAAAACTGCAACACTGCCATTTTATTTTGGCATTTGCGTTGTCATATTTATTGCAACCCCGCTTCCCGCTCGCCCTTTTTGTATTTTTTGTATTTTTTTTTTCCCCGTTTTTATTTCCGGTTACTGTGCGCACTCATATTGTGACAATTTTGTGACTCTACGTGACGCAACATATAAAATCTGCATTAAAATCACTTTGATTACAAATTGGCAGCCGCATGCGGTTTTATGGGTTGCAAAACTCTTTTGACTTTTTCACTTTTTTGCATTTTGTCGATTTTTACTCTTTTAGTATGTTTGTGTGTGTGTGTGTGTATGCGTGTGTGTTTGTTCATGTTAAAAAAATACACGCTTACGCTTTTGATGTTTTCGCGCACTGTTCGTTCTACTACGACGGAAAAGTTTCGTATTTTTATGGCGTGTGACAAAAATTGTATTTTAACATACACACACACACATACACTTACAGCAACAAACACCCACACTCACACACACGGCGAAAACCGATTAAAAATGAATTTGTGCGGAAAATTTGTAAAAGGATTTCCATTGATTTTGTTTGTATTTTTTTTGTTTTTTTTTTGTTTGATCGTCATGTAAAGTAAAAAGTTTTTCCGATTAATGTGCGGTTAATAGAGCGTGTACAATGAAAAGCGTATTTTGAAGCGTTTTTCTTTTACAAAAACAAAGCAGTGAAATAAACTGAAATTAGTTTTAAAATCTTTATTTTTATACTTGTTCAATTTCCATTGTTAATGTAGGCGTAATTACATTATAATGTCCCTAGTGGGTGGGTCAAATTCAGTTTAGCTGTGAACTCTCGCAGGAGATTAACGTTTAATACTACAAAGTTATATTAAAATCTATTTTTTAATAAATATATAGACAAACTGACAGACAGACAGGCAGTCAGATAATCAGACAAACAAATAATCATTTTTATAAATCAGTTAGTTTTTAAAAAAAAAATCGTTGTTTGTATTCAAAATTAAAAATTTCTAAACCTTTAAATTTTCTAATATTTTTAGACATGATTCAACACGGAATTAGCCAATTTAAACCATACGTATATGTTCAGAAAATGCTCTGGCAACTCTTTAAACTTGCTTTAGAAACTCAAAACCTTACAAAAAAATTTTATACACCTGCACAGAATTTAAAAAATATTTCGAAATATCCATTTAAATCAGAATTTAATTTCAATGCTAATTCAAAATGCCTGACTCGCTCTCGCGTTCGTCTCTCTATTTTTCGGCCGCTTTTCCAGTATATTACAAAATTCACGGCATTCCTCTCGAGCAATACTGGCATTCGCACAATTGCTTTGGTCCTCGCCACACCCACACCATACCACGTCACGCCTCCGCCACAGACACCAATTTCCATCCAAACAAATCATACGCTTTGCATTGCAATATACGAGTATATGTTCAATCTGTGTGTGTGTGTTTGTGTGTATATTTATATTTGCATCTGTGTATCTGTCTAAATAAGCAATTTCAATTGAAATAACCGAAAACATTCCAAATGTGCGTTTCGTTTCGTTTAGTTGGTAAAAATTTGAAAAATCTCTCGACTTCAATTGTTTCGTCTAAAATGCCAATTGTTTAGTGTATGTGTAATACCTTTAGACAGAGGCGGGTGAGTGGGTAGGGGGGGGGGGTCGATGTATTGCAACGAAGGGTTTTCGGCATTCGAATGGAAGAGATGTACTTATGTTTGTATGCAGCAAACTAAGTACATCCGGATAGACGAACGTATGCGAAGCAGTATGCGCGGTATTTGCAAATGTTGATTTGCAAATTTATTCCACTTGGAGAAAATTGTTTTCTTCAAAGTAGACACGAGGCTATAAATTTAGAGTTTATTTTTAGGAGAGATATATCCTGATTTAAGATTTGCGAATCGTTTGTGGGGTACTACTCAAATTTATTAATAAATCATAATCGACGCGTTTGTATCAATTTTTCTTTCCATCGTTTTGATTCGTTTTTATGCCTTTACTTTGTATGAGCAAAAATTCCATTTAACCTTTTTGGTTCTCTCTTTAAAAGCCTGAAATCATTTTCACTCAAATCGCCGACAAAATTTCTTCAAAAGTCTCTAAAATTAAGTTATAACTTCTTTCAGTGCATTTATTCTTGGTCAATATGTTGCATTTACAAATTGTGCATATATAAGAATGGAAGTGTCTGTCTGCTTGTCTGTCTCTGTGTGTTTGTTTGTTTTTCAGTACATAGATACATATATGTAAATACGAGCATACATAAATATATCAAACTTTTTTTTGTTGTGCATAAACTGAACGAAGGAATTTCCGTATTTCATTTCAAGCCATTTTATTGAAGTTCTTTACTCCTGTTTTTCTTACTCCCTTCAAAAAGCGCCGAACAAAAAATACTACTACTATTTTTTTTTTTAAAAGGGTTTCTCCTCACCCCTTAGTCGGTGTAACGGTAAATGTTAACGGTTCCATGCACGAGAATCTAATTTCGCTCCGGTGAGATGAAATATTTATGTCAAAAATTCACGTGAAGTTTACAATTTGCCCGTGTGCTTGAACGAGCGAAACATACCGACTTATTTCTTCAAAAAAAAAAACGAAAAACAAAAAAAATTATGGTAGGAAAATGCGAAAATGTAGTAGGGAAATTATTGAAATGGAGCTAAAACTCAAGCGGAATATACTATGAGCTATTTAGAAACAAAAGTAATAATAAGAGACTGTCAATATATCCGTAAATTAGGAATCGTTTTTATAAATAATAACAGAAAATTTAGTTAATGTGAGTAAAAGTTGTTGTTAGTTTAGCAAACCAGTTTGTCGTTTTAACAAAAGTTCGTAGTACTAGCAAAGAAGTTTCTCACTTAAAAAGAACTTGATTTATAACATAAAAAAGTTACTTTACTGTAAAATTAACAAACTAATTGATCATTTTAGAAATACTTTGTCATGTTAACAAACTGATTTGTCAAGTTAGCAAACTATTTTGTCATTTTAGCAAACTAGTTTGCCATGTTAGCACACTAGTTTGTCATGCAAGCAAAGTAGTTTGTCATGTCAGCAAACTGATTTGTCATGTTAGCAAACTATTTTGTCAAGTTAGCAAACTAGTTTGTCATTATTAGCAAACTAGTTTGTCAAGTTAGCAAACTAGTTTGTCATGTAAGCAAACTAGTTTGTCATGTTAGCAAACTAGTTTGTCATGTTAGCAAACTAGTTTGTCATGTTAGCAAACTGGTTTGTCAAGTTAGCAAACTATTTTGTCAAGTTAGCAAATTAGTTTGTCATTATTTGCAAACTATTTTGTCAAGTTAGCAAACTAGTTTGTCATGTTAGCACAATAGTTTGTCATAAACTAGTTTGTCATGTTAGCACAATAGTTTGTCATAAACTAGTTTGTCATGTTAGCACACTAGTTTGTCGCTTAAGCAAACTAGTTTGTCATGTTAGAAAACTAGTTTGTCATGTTAGCAAACTAGTTTGTAATGTTAGCAAACTAGTTTGTCATGTTAGCAAACTAGTTTCTTGTTTTGACAAACTGCTTTTATTGTTTCTAAGTTAAGAAACTTATTAGCAAAAAAAATTAGCAAACTATTTTGTCATTTTAGCAAACTAACATTTGTATTATTAACAAAATAATTTGTAATTTCAACAAAAGTGTTCTTTATTTTTATAACCAATATTTTTACTTAGCCGTAAAAATTGTTTACGCATATTTTTTGTTGTTGTTGTTGTTGTTGTTGTTGCTGCTGCTATTGCCCACATCGTGCACCTTACTGCCTTGACTGCAAAAATAATAATAAAATAAACAAATAACAGTGAATATGTGCCTGGCACGAAATATTCACGACTTTTTTTTCTTCTTCTTTTTTTACTACGTTTTAAAAGGCGCTTTTTTATTACGTGGAAATTTCGTTGGTTTTTTTCGTTTGTTTTTGTGTTTGTTTTCATTTTTCGCCTGGGTAAAATTTTGCCCCGCTCATATTTTCATAGTATGTGAAGCTGCTGGCACGTTCGATATTTCCGTATATTGTTTCATATTTTTTGATGTTGTTGTTGTGAAATTACCCCCACACTTCCGCACACTTTTTGTGCTTCTAAATATTTCCTCATTTTTTATACAACAGATTTTTGTTTTGTTTTTGCTTTTCCTATGCACCTTTCAAAGCGTTTTTTTTTTTGTAGACTAGTTTTTGCAAGTTTTCTAGTAATTTGTCTCGTTTTATATTTGTTCACTTGTTTCTATTGAATTTTTGGCATATTTTCATATTGTGTCCAGTGTTGCCTCGCTGCATATACTATACCTGTGCAGTTTTTTTTCAGTTCAGTGTTGCTTCAGTATAGTTTGCATTTGTTGTTTGTTTTGTTTTGTTTTGCTTGGTTTTGTTTTGGTTTTTGTTTATAGTAAAATTATGTTTTATATTGCAAAATGATTTTGTTTTGTTTTTTGTAGTAAAGCTTATTGAATATTTTCATCAGTGTTGTCAACTTTGGCGAACATTTTGTTATTTGTGTGTGTGTGTGTGTGTTTGTGACATGTTAGTGAGACTGTTTTGTGCAAAATCTGTTTTTATTAAAATCTGTTTTATAATGTATCGTATTAAATTTAATACCCCGGCTTATGTAAAGCAGATGCGGCATATTCTGTTGCACAGTGTAACAGAATTACTATTGAAATGTGAAATTAAATTTAACATATATATTCCCATGTAAAATATAAAGCTGTTAAAATCGGATCTGATCGAATGAGATGAGTCATTTTTGAAGCTTTGTTTGTGATTGTTTTATATATTTGAGTTTAGTTATTATAAATTAATATCATATCTGAGTTTATATATGATCAGATAACAACTTATATAAATTCAGACCAAAACAGATCTGCATATATCTAAAATTAGATGTGATAATATCTCGAATGAGATACAATAAATTATACTCAATTTATGGATCTGTTTAGTTCTAATCATATCAAGTTTGGTTTTACATTGACTATTAAATTATTTTAACAACCCTTTATGCTATCTTAGCAAACCTTTTAAATTATCTTATCATATATTTTATGTTGTCTTACCAAACTTATTTCGTTATCACTTATTTATTATGTGACAAATATTTTTTCCATTATATCAACAAATTTATTTGTTAAGTTAACGAACTATTTTTTGTATACAACGTACATCTTTGTTGTGTTAGCAAACTAGTTTGTTAAACAAATTTTTAATATCAAATTAATTCGTTTTGTTACAAAATTTTTTCATTACATTAACAAACTAATTTGTTAAGTTAACGAACACATTCTTGTATATTTATTAGCATACACTTTTGTTATGTAAGCAAACAGGTTTGTTACTATAGCAAACAATTTTCTCAATTGATGTTTTTTTACATTTCTAAATTCGGCCGTTTGTTACTTGTCACATTTGTTTCACCATGTGGCCTACATAAAAGGGATTTAATGACAGTAAATTATGCAAGTGGTAAAAAAGTACACAAACATTTTGATAAACTACAAAAAAAAAAAAAGAGGAATTCTCGTACATAAAACTGCATGTACATGTGTTTAAAATGTGAATGCTAAAATTTGCTATCCAAACAATAGCAATATTAAAATTGAGCCACAAAAAAAAAGAGTGAACATTTCTACAAAAATCTATTTTGTTGTCAGAAATTAATAAATGTTTTTACTATCGTTTTAATATAAATAAATTACAATCACGAAAATGTTGCACTGATTTAAATATGCATGATTCGGAAATGAGTTAAATTCAATTTCCCAGTGAATACAGCAAAAACCTATTACTTGATTATCTCTTTCTTGTTTGTCTGTTTGTCTGTCTGTTTGTTTGTTTTGAAAATTAACCCACATAACTACGCTTAATTCAATAAAAACCATTAATATATGAATTTTCCTCCACCAGTTAACTCATCATTATCCTTTCACTTCCACGAACTTTTATTTTGTCGACATGGGCGTAGCTAGAATACTGATAATGGTTACAAAATAATAACGAGAATTTAACTGTGTTTTGAATGAGATTGCGACAGTAAATTAAAATTCGAAAGGAACTTAAATAAGACACATTTTAAAAACTAGAGTAATTGGTCCCAAAAAGTATTCCTTAAACAATGAAAATTGTTATGGGAAATTTCAAATTCTAAATTGTCTGCTGGGCCTAAATGGAAAAAACTGAAACTGAAACTGAACTGCTGAAATGGGTGAAATTGATCATATGAGTCAAATAAATCATTTTGGTTAAATGGACCAAATCGCTTAAAAGGTTAATTTGGTCACTTGGGACATATATGTCAAAAAATTAAGATGGGTAAAATAGGTGAAATGGTTCAAATATATCAACTGAATCAAATGGATCAAATGGATGGAATGGGTCAAATGGATCAAATGGGTCAAATGGATCAAATTGATCAAATGGATCAATT
Organism: Suillia variegata; assembly: GCA_949127995.1. Lineage (NCBI taxonomy): Eukaryota > Metazoa > Arthropoda > Insecta > Diptera > Heleomyzidae > Suillia > Suillia variegata. The sequence goes on from OX421844.1 coordinate 43,744,651, forward strand.
ATGGCAAATGGATCAAATGGATCAAATGGATCAAATGTATCAAATGGATCAAATGGGTCAAATGGATCAAATGGGTCAAATGGATCAATTGGGTCGAATGGATCAAATGGGTCAGATGGATCAATTGGGTCGAATGGATTAAATGGATCAACTGGATCAAATGGGTCATTTGGGTCATATAATTCACATATGTAATATAGGTCAAACAGAGATTTTTTCTCGTCGAATATCGAGATCCCCCTTTGCGTTACGTCCATGTGCGAACGAATACATTCTCTCTTGAAAATAATTGCCCATACAGCGTCGATTTTATTTCATTTTCGTGAATCATTAATTTATTCGATTATCGTCGTTTGTGTGTGCCACAGAGGACACTTCTGCTGCTGCTTTTCCCTTGTTGCTGTTCTTCATGTTGTTGTTGTTGTTGCTGTTGTTGTCGCTGTTGCTATATCCTGTGGTCCCCGGAGATGTTATTGTTGTTGTTGTCATTTGCTGTTGCCCACTGCTGCTTCAAGTCTGTCCATGCGTCCGTTCGAAATGTTGTCAGCAGCAAATGAAGGCGGTCAGTTTCACTTAAACATGCACAACTCATGGTCACTCTTTGTATATATACATATGTACGTATGTGTATATTGGTGAGTGTTATCTTGTGTGCGTGTAAATTCTTAATTAACACATACACATATGCAAAAAAAAAAAGAAATCATGTATGAAAAAAATATAAATATAAATTTATATATATTTGAAAGGCAGCAGAGCGGATCAGAGCCGAGCCGAGCTGAGCTGAGGCACCCGCATGAGTGAAACGTTTTTTTTTCGCATGTGCTGTGCAAAGACGAGCTCTTCTGTTGCATGGCAGATAGTTTAAATCGATTAAATTTGATTTTTTTGTATTAAAATTTTGAGATTTTGGTTTTAAAGTTTATATTTTGTTCGATTTGTTGATTTTTGAACACTTGTGGTTACTGCTCGAATTTTGAAGCATCTCACAAAGAAATACAAAACCAATTGTTTGTTGTTCTTGAAATTTAATTTTTTTCAAAAATATTTAATTAAATAGTTGAATTAAAAATTTTTTAAATATAAAGAATGGAAGATTCATTATTTTTCAAGTCTTTAAATGTTCAGCAATTCTGCTTTTCGCTCAGTAAATGGATTCGATTAAGAAATTACAACAGAGATTGTTGCTCTTTAGTTTTGACTTTAAATTGTTTGTGGGTTAAAGCGTTTAGTCTACTAACTAGTAATCATCGTCGCGTTTAGAAATCAGGTTCGTTTCGCACTCAGAGTAAAGTAAAATTCAATATTTTTCTTATTGACCATTTGACTAGAAGTGCACCAAAACGACGCTAAGTAGTTGTAGCTCAATTAATGTCTCCTACTATCAATCTTTATAGTTAAATTAAACCTCAAATCAAAATTTAATACGTTCTTTTTTATTTGCTGCAGTTAAAGTTATTTTAACTGGCTTTATCAGTTATTATTCCATTTGGCAAAGATAGATATCAAAAATCTGCTAAGCAGATACGACTCAACTTTTGCCTTCTACATACCTTCTAATTTTTTAGTTCAAGTATTTAACCAATATACTGTCAGAAAACTGTATGTGTTAATTTTTAAGTTTTTGCAGTTAAAATTATTTGAACTGACATTTTCAGTTAATATTCTATTTGGCAAAAAAAAAGTAACCCAAATGGCTCTGAGTACCTGGAGTCAACTAAATCCTTCTAAATTAAACCTTTTTAGTTAGAGTAAACTTAAATTATTTCATCAGCTACATTTAGTTTCTATAGTTGAAGTTATTTTAACTGGCATTTTCAGTTAATATTCCATGGAAAAAATAATTTAACTGCGGAAATAAATTGTATTTGCCGATTACTAAATAGGTTTGTTTCACGGTTACTTAAAATAGTTTTACTATAATATTTATACATTAAAATATCAGTTGTTTGTTTAACCGTTGATGTAGTTAAAATAATCGTCATTTTGACTTCGCAAATTTTTTTTTGTTGGCTTAAATTCGTAAATGTCGCTAAACTGTTTATGAACCATATTTATTTAATGTGGCAAATCAACGTTCCTTTGGTACCAACTAATATTGACTTATATGACTGGCATTTTATATATTTTTTTGTAATATAACTGCACATTTGTATGTTACTTTGTAGTTGGTATTTTATATCTGTCATTTAATCAAACTGTATTTAATTTCATTAAAAGCCACGCAAACTTTTAATGACTCCATGGAAATATGAAAATAATATATGCAGCAAAGACGCTGACGAACTTGCTAAGTTCAGTCGCCTTGTTCTGTTTCAACTATGCAAACTTGTGAATACCCTACAAACTCAACCAACACCCAACCCCCCACCACCCCTGAAACCTCGCTCCTGCCCCGTTTGTATACATAGATGTCAAATATTTGATTAGCCTCATTAAACTGGCGCCTGGCCTACTTATGCCAACTCACTTTCACCCTTCATCATCATCGACGGCAGGCATAGAACAACTTCTATATTGACTTGCCAAAAAAAAAACGAAAAAACACAACAACGACAACAGCAACAACAACAAATAACGAACGTCACGTCACGTCATAATTTTGACATTTTCATTTAGCAAGTGAGGCGAGAGCGCATACGAAATGTCATCCTCGCGCAACAGTAACAGCAACAACTAGAACAACAAACACTTTCTTTAGTGTTGTTGTTGTTTTTGTGTGTTATTTTTTTTTTTCGTAAAAACTTTGACGTTTCTTTTTCGCCTATTCATAATAATTTTCATAATTAAGCGAGTAATTTTTGTTTATTCGCCTCACTTCCGTTCTGACTGAAAAATAAGCGGAAGAAGAAAAAAAATGTTCGCAAAACTTTTGCCGCCCCAAAAATGGGCGTTACATGTTACTATTAAAAGTTTTTCGCTTGTTTCTTAGTAAAAGTTTTATTTTTGCAAACATTTTCATTCGCCATTTTGGCCCATTTTTTTTCGCTGTTAACGTTTTTTCCCTTTTTACTCTTTTTACCCTTTTAAATCCTTTCTCTACTTTTTGCATTTCAGTAGGCACCACTTTGCCATTCATTTGGTTTTGCAATTAAATTTGTTTCGCGGGCGAAACTGTCAAAATGACGTTTGTTTGTGATTAACGTGTGTCAATACCGTTAGCGCGCACACCTCTGCTAACGGTAAATCGTTGCGTTACAGTTTTGCGCTGCGAAATATGATCGAGAGGCGTTTGCTCATTTCGTATTGGATTCCAACGTGCAGTAGTAGTAGCAGTAGTTGTTGTTGTTGTCGTTTTCATTTCGCATTCTACGTGTGAACTTTTGCAAGTGTTCAGGTGGCAACACTGGCCCGCTTATTTAATCCCCATTGTTAATTTATTATTTGCTTTGTAAATCGGTATGAAATTATAATCGAAAATGACGCGTGACATGCGAATTTAACAACTGTGTGTGTGTGTGCACGTGTGTGTGTGTGTGCGTGTGTGAAACGGAAATTTGCGAAGAGTTCTCACATGGGTACAGGGTGCGGTATACAGGGTAGGAATTCGATATGTTTATTTTTGGAATACTTGTAATGATGCGAAAAATCGTCGACACAAATTTTTACTGGGTGACGTTGTTTTACTTTTTGGGTCACATCAGGTCACATTCAAAATGACCAAATTTTTTTCAAAATCATTTTATCTGAATCTCATTACTTTTTCATATTTCTTATAAAAATCTTGACTCTATTTAAATACTTTTGACATTAGTGTCCTGTATTTGCGCTCTTTTGACCAGATTAACCCTTGGGTATACGGCATTGGGTCGTGGTTGGACCGTGGGGTGGTTCGCAATTTGACATGTACATATAATTTTTGGTATACTTATTATGATACGCAAAATTTTGAAAACTCTTTTGTATTGAGATTTTATTTTTTATTTTTTGGGTCAAATCACAATTGACCAAATTTGAAAATAATTTAATTTAATAAACAAAAAAATAATGATTTGAATCTTATTTTGTTTCACACTTCTGCTGTAAATTAGAATTTTAAAAATTTATATGTCAAAAATGTTTGTAGCCTGTAGTCGCACCCTTTTGACCACAAAAGCGCTTCAATATACGAAGTTTGGGCGTGGTGTGGTTTGCAATTACATAAACATGTTTTTTAGAACACTTGTTATGTTCCACAATTTTAATAAAAACATTTTATACTGAGTAAATTTTTTTTAATTTTTGGGTCAAATTCAATATGACCAAAATTTAAAAAAAAAAAATTTTTTTTTTACATAAAATTACTTGAATCAAATTTTTTGCTTCCGCTTCTGCTGGAAATCAGATTTTTGACTATTTAAAGTTCTCCAATTTTTGTACCCTGTAGTTTCTTACTTTTGACCAAAAGAGCCTATCAGTATAACAAATTTGGGGCGTGGCGTGGTTTTGCAATTTCATAAATGTAGTTTTTAGGACACTTGTTGTGCAATTTTATCAAAAATATTTTATACTGTGTAATGTTTTTTTTACTTTTTGGGTCAAATTCAATATGACCAAAATTAAAAAAATTAAAGTTTTTTTAACAAAATTATTTTGATCTAATTTTTTGCGCACAAATCAGATTTTTTACTTTTAAAAAGTTTGCAATACTTGCACCCTGTATTGGCGTTCTTTCGACCACAAGCGCTCGCCAAATCATTTATTAACTGCAAAAGGACTTTCTGCAATACAACTTAACTACTTTTTCGCACAGCCAGCCAGCCGCAAACTTGACTGCTTCTGCTTCTGTTTCTGCTGCTGCTGTTTGCTACTTTTAGCCTCTGTGGATTTAATCACGTGAGACGTAATAATTTGCTTTTAACTGTTTGCATTTGACCACGACGGAAAAAAAGGCAACAAATAAACCGAAGCAACAAAAAAACAAAAAATTTATAATAATATTGTGTCGACAACACAAAAACGCAGAAAATATTGTTAATTCTATGTTGCTCTGCACAGCGAACCTTCACTTCACTTCACTTCGACTCGTAACGCCACATTCGACTCTTGCACACACACACACACATGTATATATACACTCACATAGACACTTGTGTTGGGCTCCACCTGGACTTTTGGTTTTTGTGGCACAAACACGCGCGCTCATTTTTCATTTATAAATTTATTATTAACCGAGCAAGTAAGCGACCGAGCGAGCAAAAGGACGAAAGGCGGCGCTCTTGTGTGCGCGCCAGAACAAAACAACAAAAACGCCGCCTGACTGTGTGTGCCAACAGTACACGAAGGTGTTATAGGTGCAGGTAAACTAAACAAAATTAAGTTCATTAGTTTTTTCTTTTAATTTGAGCTTCTTAAAAGTTTTTATACTAAGCCAATTTTTTTTGATAAATTTTTCATTAAAAAAAAATTAAATAAAAAAGAAATTACAGCTGAGCTTATTATTATTATCGCCACTGTTTATTGAATTTTTCATATTATATGCGTGTGCGTGCAAATGTACGTGTACGTGTACATTTGTGTTTGTTACTTTTTGTTGTTGTTTCTAATTGTAGAATTTACCGTGTACATGTTTTGCTGTTGTTCCTGTTGTTGTTGTTGTTATTGTTTTCTGGTTTCTTTTGCCAGTCGTGTCCTTTTTATGTTAAATTCTGCAAAATGTCCTTTTTGCCATAACTGTGCATTTGCATATTTGTGTGTTTTTTGCATGGAAATTATTGTTCTTATTATACACTCTACACACACACACTCATACACACGCATATACGAAGGAAAGCGTAATTACAGTTCTTCCGAATTCGCATACATACTCCGTATATCCTTTTGTTTAATCCTTTTGACGCGTCGTCACCCGTCAACCGTCAACTTCGACTTCGACTGTTGAAAGGTATTTTGCGATTTTCTATTTTCACCCGTTTGTTTAAATTAATTTCGTTTTAATTAAATTATGTTTATGTGTCTCGGCATACCGGAAGTCAGACATATTTGCTGAAGTTTGAAGTTTTCAGCTGAAATTTCGTCGACTCTCAGTGTACGTATGTAAGTATGTTGCATGAAAGGGTGGCGCAGCGCAAAAAATTTTGACATTTTTAGCATCTTTCGTCTTTCGAGCGTTGTTGCGTTGTTCGCTTAAAATTTAATAAATAAATTCTTTGTTTGAAAATTTTTAGCTGATGGCTGGAATTGCTGAAATGATATCCGCCATTGAGACGCACACAAAAAAATTGTTTCCGTTCTTAGAAATTTTCAACATATTATCAAATATTGAAAAGCTTAGAATCTATGAGCATTTAAGCTTAAACGTATTTGACATACAAGGTGGTTGAACATTGGAAGTTAATTTTTTCATGTATATAATAGTTGTTGTTTTTAATTATTTCTTTAATAATAATTTTATTAGTTAAAACTTTTATTTATTCACAGGGATTTGGCTATATATATATAAACAATTCCCTTAGCTAATAGAGTTAGAGTTGATTTGATTTGCTCTTGACCTTGTTCCAATCTAGCGATCTTCAACTCTGCCGGAATTCATGGCCTCGAATTCAATAAAAAAAAAAGTCATTATTTTTTTTAAAAAGAACCACTTCGGTTTTCTTTTATGTGCCGATCCTGCCAGGAGGATAAAAAGGATCACTTAATTTCTTTATAAATTTTGTTGTAGAATTTCTTTACTCTTCATAATTTGAATTCATCCACAAACTTTTGTAATCTCTGTTTTGTAGTCTCCTAACCTTCTTATATTCTGGTCTCCAGTTATCCTGTTCTCCTTGTCTTAAGATGACAAGAATTATTCTTGTTCTACTTATTTCCTTTATAGTAAAATTTGTTTAAACAAAAACTCGAATCCTTCTTATTTCTTGGTCTTTCAGTATTCTGGTCTCCTGTTCATCTTATATTGTCTTTTATTCTCTTATTTTCTTCGCCTCTATGTCTTTTAGTCTCCTTGTCGCCTTGTCTTCTGACGTCCTTAGTCGTATTTTCTCCTGACATCCTTTGTCTCCTTGTTTTCTAATTGGTTAAATTCGTTTGACCAAAAATACTTATTCTCCCTACTTTTTTGGTCTTCCAGTTCCCTGGTTTGATAATTTCCTTAAATTTTTTTTTCCAGATTTCCTGCTCTACTAGTCTTTTGCTCTCCTCGAATGACATCCTTGTCTCCAGTTTTTTTAGTCTCCTTGTCTCCAGTTTTTTAGTCTCCTTGTCTCTTTATTCATTTTTTTCCTATCGTCATAGTCTCTTGATCCTCTAAATTTTTTATATTGTAGTCTCCTTTTTTCTAGTCTTTTGGTATTCTGGTTTCTTAGTCTTCTGGTCTTCTGACATACTAATTTCTTGATCTTTTAATATCCACGTTTAATGAACTACTGAAATCCTGTTATCCTAGCAGATTCCTTGGTCTCTTGGTTTTGTAGTTTCCTGGTCCTTGATATCCATATCTTTTTTTATCCAAGGCAAGTGTTTTTCCGTGCCTTCTGATAGGTACCTAGCCTCAAAGCTCGATGGAGGCCTACTTTGCAGACTTCGAGAAAACTTATTTTTCAGACGTTGGAGCATCTCATCGTCAAGTGTATCAAGCTAAAAGGAGACCATGAAAAATACTTATAGGAAAACTCTTGCAAAAGTTCGGGAAAATTATTAAAGCACATTTTTAATATATTTAAAAAATATCTTGAAAATTGTGCAATAAAAGCTTTTACATACTTTCCATGATTAATAAATTATGTTAAATGTAAAAAAAAAACAATAACATTCACGTTCAATTATGTAAACCAACACACTCCCAGGAAAAAAAGAAAATCTCTGTTTACAAAAATTAAAAATTTCCACAAAAACATTTTTTTTGTATACATATTTCATAGCAATTCTGCAACACAAGCGCATTTTATGCTTGTAAGATATGACAGCTTTCAGTTATGCTTTTTGTTGTTGTTGTTATTGTTGCTATTGTTGTTGTCATATTAACATCACAAAACGCATCGAATGAATTCAACGTGGAAAAACTAAATTTTCACCGGAAACCGACATTTCCCGCGCACGATACGCGAGCGACGCAGGAAATTTGTCACATGGCCACAGAGGGGCGGCGGGCACATGCCGCCAGTGCATCGGTTCAAATGGGAGCAGAGGTTGGGCGAGAGCTTTTGATCGCGCTCGCTGTAAGAACGCTCTGTGAAATTAAGTAAACAAATAAAATATGCATTTCACTCAAATGTTTTTTGTGCGAAACTTTCTTCATCTTGTGCGCCACACATTACGCTACTATATACCCTGCCATGCAACACCGCCGCAAAGTATGCTATGAATTGTGTGTGTGTGTGTGTGTGTGTGTGTGTGCGTAAGCGTGTGCTCTTTTTCTAACAAAAACATTTGCATATCCTGTGACCCACTTACAATAATTTTTCATGGCTGGAACGTGAGGCGAGAAATAATAAAAAAAAACATCTAAAAAAAAACATCATCATCACACATACACATGCACACACCATAAAACATTGTTCTTTAGCACAGCCGATGGGGGGTGGGGGGTTACGCCAGTATTTGCTGTGACCCACCTTCCGTGCCGTATTTCATGATTACACTAAGAAAATGCATAAATTTGTGGCCTGAAAATCATATGAAATTAATCAAAGCCGTTTATTGAGCAGATTAGATGGTTTATTCAAAACCAGTGGTGGGCAAGCTTCGTTCGCTTGCATTTAAGCTTGTATAAAAACTTACAAATGCAATTGGATATTTAAGAAAAATTGCTGACCATGGCTTATAAGTTTTATACACATGCATAGAACTAACAGAACTTATCAATTCCACAGCAGCTATGAAAAGCTTGCCCAACACTGCTCAAAAGCCATTGTTATATAGAAGAAGGTTAAGAATACAAAATTTTTTTCTTTGTGTACTTCTAAACAAGCCGTATTCGAGACGTGCCCCAGCGTGGCATGCCGAAGAAGTCTCAATGCATGTACGAGTATATGTGTGCCACATTGGCATGGCGTATATGGTAACACCAGCCGAAGCAACAGCAACGCGAACAGCAACAGCAACAGCAACAACAACAACAACAATAAAATGTTGCCATATAAAATAAATAAAATTTGAATATGAAATTATAGCAAATGAGGTTATGTTTTGCCAGAGCAAACGGCATTTGCATAAAATTTCAGCTGTGCAATTTCGATTTCCAGCGAAAACCGACAAGACAGACACCCAGACAGGCAGACAGACAGACAGACAGACAGACAGACAGACAGACAGACAGACAGAGTAAATAAAAAAAACGAGTACTTTTATTATGAGTTCATAGCGAAAGTTTTGAATTTAAAAATGTTTGATTGGAAAATTTTGAGCAGATCATGATTTGAAAATAAAAGCTGAGCTTTTAAAAAGCTTAACAAAAAATAAAGACGCTGAAAATTCCAATCTAAAAAATTGAGCTGGTTAAAAATCTATTTTCAAAATTGTTTAAATAGAGTTTTTAAGTTTTTTTTTAACATTAATCAAACCAAATTTTGAACTCAAAAATTATTTTTCATAATTTTTCCCATTTAAAATTCTGATCCACTCGCTTGCATTACACGCTCGCGAGTATGACACAAATTCCCGGAATCATTAAAAAATTGTGTCGGAAAAATTGAAAAACATTTTTGAAATTTTGAAAATGTTGTCTGCTTGCCCCGCAATCTTTTTGATTGCAATTAATTAAGTGTATTTCGCCTCCTCGCTTCCACGCATACGACATGCCCTAAACAAGATTTATGGCGGCACAATTAATCAGAGTGCGTGCGTGTGTGCGAGTCTGACTGTGTTTGTGTGCGTGCAACATGTTGCACTCCGCATGCAGCAAATAATTATAATGAGTGAGCCTTGTGAGTTTTTTTTTTGTTCTTGTTGTAATTTTTTGTTGTTTTTTTTTCGAAAATTGTATATTTTCAGAAATGTGCCGCGCAACACTGGCGTTAAATTTTCCAGCATTTAATTAAAAACATGTCACCGCGCGCGCGCTCGCTCGCTCGCAAGCGTTTACATTTCATGCTGTTGTTGTTATTGTTCTTGTTGTGTTGGCAGGCGGCTGGCAAGGCGCACAGCACCTCATTAGCCAGGCACTTGTCAGTTTTGTGTTGCTGCAACATTGGCAACCGTATTTATGGCTTCCTTTTAATATTATTTTCTACTTGTTTTCTCTTTTTCTTTTTCTTCTTCTTCTCTCTGCTTCACCTACGAAATGCGTGTTGCATTGTGTTGATTTACTGCGCGCCTTGAAGTGCGCAATGCTTTTGCATTGCATGCAGAAAGCAGTAAAATAATTTCTCGTCATAATATTCAATAAGATTTAGTTAATTTATTCGCATGAGCATTAGCTCCCGAAAGTAGGCAATAGGAATTGCTGCGCTGGAATTTTTTAATGCATATAAAGTTTTAATAATAAATTATACTTTTTTTTAGGAATTTATTGGCTTTAAAATCAAGAGAACAATTTATAAGCCTAAAAGCATGCTATTAGATAATTGTAGTATTAGGTTAAATGTAATTTAAACTTTTTTTATTGATTTTTTAAGCGGCATTGATTAAAAGTTTTTTTTAGGTTTTTCTGTCTGAAAGTATGATCGCATTCCCCAAGCTTTGTAATTGAGATGCAATATGCCTAAAAGTATGCTAAATTATAGTTTATAATTATTAGTTGTTTATATTACTGTCTTTAAAATGTCTGAAAATATGTAATATTTCGTTTTAGTATTCAAAATTTCATTCGAAATAAAGTTGAAACTAGTAATGGGCAAGCATTGCGTTCAAGCTTTTAAAAACAGAACGTACATACTCGCATACAAGTGAAGATGTGCAAAACTATTTCAGCACAAACTTGTAAATTTTGCATACAACATATTAAATATATACCGAGCTTACAAATACAAACGCATCCATAAAAAGCCAGCCCACCACTGGTTTCAAAATTGTATGCCTAAATGTATTCTTCTATTTTAGCTTCTTGGTATAAAAGAAACGTTTACTTTTATTTCTAAATAATCTGCGTAATAGCTTTTCAACTTCAATAACAAAGAGCTTAAAAAGCTTCTCTATAAATAAAAATATATTTCCAACTTTTATTCAACATGTTAAAAGCGGCTTTTGATGGTTCAAATGCCCAAAAGTTGATGTTATTTTTTAATTACTTCCGAGCAGGTAAAAATTGATTTTCCATTACAGTAAAAAAAAAAAAACACTTGCCATACAAAAACAACCAACAATTGCTAGCCTAAAAGTAGACTTCCAATTCTGTTTGTATTTCGCTGCACAAAGCAGCACAAACTATTTGCAATAATTACAGTGCAAATCGATTACGCCTACTGATCTGCTCCCGCGCCTGCGCCCCCAAAATATAAGCCGACCAACCGAATGGTCGTCCTACGAAAACAAACCGACAAAATTAATTACAAATAATGTAATCAATTAAAATGCCCACACGCATACACGCACATACACACACTCACGCACATACACACACACATAGCAAGCTCCGCCTTTGCCGCCCGCTTACATGATGAGCACAAAACCACAAATGCTGTAAAATTACACACAAAATTTTGCATTAAAATGCAAATTAAGCTGAAATAAAAATGTACAACAAAAACAACAAAAACAACGAAAACAACAACAACAACGACAAGAGCAAAACTATCTATCGAATGTATTTAAATATCTCACTCTAGTTTCGGACAGTCAGTTTCAATGGACAATTTATTTTCGCCATTTCGGATATGTGAAAATTTACGTTTGTATTTACGCAAATTAAGCAAATTCTCACAAAAGCGGTATTTAAGCAAAAATTAACTCATGTAAGTGTGAATGTATTTGTATGTGTGTATATGTACTATGCACTAACACACATTTTCACATTAAACAAAATAATTAATTTGCAAAGGCTTGCCGACGCCGCGCCACAACGCGCCCCCCAACTAAATCCCATAAATATTGCATTTGTGCGATATAAATTTATACAAATGGCCGCAATATGTTGTTTACGCTGACCGAAACGGAAGCGGATGTGATTGTGCAGCGCGAAGCTTACAAGTTAATTATAAAGCGAAAAATAGGCAATTTTAGTGTTTTTGTTGGGCGGTTTTAATAAAGCCTAAACAAAATATCCTTGTATTTAAAATATGAAAAAGCTTAAAGCTCGCAAAAGCTTTGTCAATATTTTGAAAGTCGTCATTTCAACGTTTCATTTAATAATGTCGTATGTATAAAAAGCCTTAGTCAATGCATGAGTTAATTGAAGAACTTTTATTGGCTTTTTTAAAAGCTCAAAGCTCATTGATGATTGAACTTTCTGCAAATAGTTGGTTTTTGTTTATTTAAGAAATAAATGTCAGTCTAAATTATACACAAGTTTAAAGCTTTAAGTATAAAAAATATAAGCTTATTTGGCTTAAATCTGTTGAACACTTTTAACCTTATAATTTAAAGTCCTCATAATATAAAATTTTATCAGCTGAAATTTTGAAATTTATAGTTCTAAATTTTAAATTTTAAAAGTTTTCATATACATGTGCTTTGAAAAGCTTTTCGGTTTTTCGAGTTTTTAACTTATTACGTTAACAATTTTTTCTCAGTTTTTTTGTAATTTTGAGTTTTCTTACGTTTTATATTCTAAGCTTTTTTTTTGAATTAATGTTACTTACTTACTTAAGAGAGCTTTGAAGTTTAACATTTTTTAAAGATTTTATTTTCTCTTGTTTTTAGAAATTTGGAGTTTTCTCAAGTTCTATATTATAAGCTATTATAAAATTTAAGATATGTGCAAATATTTTCATATGTGCTTAAAAGAGCTTTTAGATTTTTCTAGCATTAAGCTTTTCAAACCCTAAAGTTTTTCAAGACTGAATTTATTCAACATGTTAAAAGCGGTTTTATGCTCTTTGCTTTTCTAATAATTGATTATCAAACTATTTTAAGCTTAGCTTTACTAATAAGCGATTTGAAGTCAGATTTAAGGTACGAGTAAGTTAGTTATTAAATGATTTGGTTTTAAAGCTTTTACAATTCTAAAGCATCTAAAAACTTAAAGTTTCTGCTTTGAGCTTTTTTCAACAAAGCCGACTGCGATATTTTTATTAACCTCTTTGAATATTTTAGACACAATTTTCGCACGTTTTGGCAACTCAATTTCCAAATGGTTCATACCTGCAGGTACATACGTACGTCTAAATCCTTCTCCGCCCCAAACTGAAGCCTAAGCAAAACTCAACAATTTCGAAAAAAATCTCTAAATTCGAAACACGTATGTAAAAACAGCGACCAGCGAAAAAAAAAAAAACTACATAGAAAAGATACATTTACTAAATACAAATTGAAAAAAAAAAACACATCGATGAGTTTGAGACAGGTGGCGCGTGTCCATTACACGCACTGCGGGCTTCCTTCCGTTTCTGCCGTCACTTTACAAACACTTCAGCGCGTATCCTGGAAAATATAACAAAAACAAATTTGCTTACATTGCACTCGAACTAGAAAAGTCAATAAAAAAAACGACATGACTGTGGAGGAGGAGGAGAGGAGCATAAGCACGGCACATAAGGAAGGAAGAAGAAAAAAGGCCATAAAACCCAAAAGTTGCGGCCTTTGTCTTGTCGGCTTATTACAAACGGAAGCGGAACGTACGTAACATTTAAGCCGCTTCGCTTCTTCAACTTTTGCTGCTTCTACTAGTCGTAGGCAACCAGCCACTTGTAGACTGCAGTATTAGTGTCGGCACAGTACTTACACGTGGTGCAAAAATTTCGTTCAAGTTGAACAAAATTTTTGAGAAACTCACTTCTTAAAAATGAGAAAAGCTTAAAAGCGTTTTTTTTTTTAATATAAAAAGTTGATGTAGGCAATTTTATATCTAATCGGCTAAGTACTGTGAACTGTTGGCTTAGGCGGCAGATTTTCAAAAAAAAAATAAAACAACAACAAAAAAATAAAGTAAAATAAACCGAAAAGCGGCGCACGTGAACTATTAAAATCACTTAAACGCAATTCATGTCACGTTCGGCAGACGCGCGCGCGCGTGTATGTTTGCGTGTTTGTCTGTGTGTGTGCGTATGTATGTGTTTTCGTGGGAGAGTATGAAATATCGAATGGTTGAATGTGTGGTTGTGTGGTTGTGTGTGTGTGTGTTTTTGGCTCTACGAGATAAATTGACTTGTGCCGTTGAATAAGACGAATGCGGAATTAGTTAGGTTGAAGAGGCGCTCAATATGAGCTCAGGATCATTGAAGGTACGCTTAAATTTTTTTCTATTTTTTTTTTTTTTTTCCGAAAACTGAATTGGAAATTTGCCACGAAAATATGAAAGCAAAGTCGGTGTAGGAAATCGAATGAAGAAGTAGAAGTGGCAACTGGCAGCGTATGGCGATGTGGCATAAAAATGAAGCGCACCGCTCCTCAAATTTACATAAATCAATTTAGTTTCGAATGGCAAGGCATGGCATGGCTGGGCATGGCATAGGTCAGGTTTGATGAAACTTGTAAGTTGAAGTTACCAGGATTTGGTATTATGGCAATCAGTGACTAACTTTTGAGGAATTGGTATTTTGCGTTGGTATTGGAGATTGGAAAAATTGTAACTGATAGATAGGTATATAGATAGATGGATAGATAGATAGATAGATAGATAGATAGATAGATAGATAGATAGATAGATAGATAGATATATATATAGATATATAGATATATAGATAGATAGATAGATAGATAGATAGATAGATAGATAGATAGATAGATAGATAGATAGTTAGATAGATAGATAGTTAGATAGATAGATAGATAGATAGATAGATAGATAGATAGATAGATAGATAGATAGATAGATAGATGGATGGATATATAGATAGATAGATAGATAGATAGATAGATAGATAGATAGATAGATAGATAGATAGATAGATAGATAGATAGATATATAGATAGATAGATAGATAGATAGATAGATAGATAGATAGATAGATAGATAGATAGATAGATAGATAGATAGATAGATAGATAGATAGATAGATAGATAGATAGATAGATAGATAGATGGATAGTTAGATGGATGTTTGTTAGATCTTACTTATCTACAATAGAATATAATTTTAATGATTATAAATTTAAATTAATTTGACAGCCAAATAGTTTCCATAATTCGGCCAAAGCTATTCCTAAACTATTTCGAAAGCCATACAATCTAAACTGGAGATTCAAAGATCTCTCCATAGCTTAGCGAGTGTCCCCAATTCCTTGGAGTTCTGCATGCAATGTCGCAAATCAATCTTCCACAGTAGCTTCAAAGGCAATCTTCGTCATAAATTCCATACAAAGCACAGTTGCGGATTTTCCCAAAATAGAATAGAATAGAAAAGTGCTATAAATCTTATCAACTCGGATGCATTAGCGCTGAAGTTCAATTCCCGAAGGTGAAGAAGCACTTTCTAAGCCTAAAAAATGATTTCGAAAAGTGCGTGCTCAAAAACCGATCAGTGTGATTAATGAAATCGGGGAGAAAAACACAATAACCGGGGCGGAAAAACTAAAAGCACAACAGAAAATCCGCTACCAAAAAACAACAAGAAAACATGTGAGACTTTTCACGCATTCGCACCAAACATGGCATGAGATTGCCACACTCACTAAAAAATGGGAAAAAGTAACACCCAGACGAACGAATGAGTGTGCGGTCGCTGGAAACATACGCCTAGTTGGGCTAATCCGCAACGTCACCCAACATGATCTTCTCATATGATTTGGCGTGGTATTAATGGGCCAAAATACGACACAACACGACGACGACGAAAGTGCCGAAAAAGAGAAAGAAAAGATTTCGAAAAATGAGTAGTTCGAAAGGTCGAATGCACAAAAGTATGAACTATAAAAACCATTGGTCATGTCAGCTTAAAAAAGAAGAGAATATCCTCCATTAGGCACACTTCTGCCAACCAACGAACGAACGAACCATCCAGCCAGTCAGACAGTCAGTAAATGCAGGATATACGATTTCAGGACACTAATGTGAAAGCGGAATTAATCCTTTTGTGCGTCACAAATGAGACGCAATGAGTGCAAAACGCGGAAGTAGAGAAAAGCATTTAAAAGGCAACATTTACAAAAAAATGACGGAACATAGAGGAAGAGAAAATTCATAGACATAGCAGAAACAAAGCACGAAATCAAAAACCTCGATTGATGCACACGTAGTAAATCCGCATGAGGCGCCTCGCACTGGAACAGAACATAGCAAAGCAAAGCGAACAAACTGGAACTGGCAGGGCAGGAATCAACGTTGTCGTTGTGTCGTCGTTGTGTCGATGCACCCCAGTCAGTCACCCCAGCAAATTAAGGATCAATTTCAGGATTACGAAAAATACACAACGACGATGGTGACGCTGACGTTGAGGATGACGTTGACGACGACATCAACAACATGAATCGTGTTGCACTTGAACACAGCCCTAAATGAGACGACTCGTCGTCGTTGGCTTGCAATAAACAACCCCGGACTCGCGGTCGCGCAACGCAACGCATCGCATTCGACGCAACGAAGCGAAATCGACGGCAGCGCATAAAGTGGTTATGGCAAATGTGGCATCAGATTTCGCAATCCACCCCATATGCCCCCGATGTATTTGGGTATTTGTAGGATTTGTGATTGTTTTTCGGTTTAGGCTTTGCGATTTACGAACGTGTTCTTTTTTTCTTTATTTCTTCTGCTGTTATTAATGTTTTCGAGTTGCACTCTCATTCGGATCACTTTGTACGATTCAATACAATCCAATCCAATCCATTATTTTTGCACTAAATCGTAAATAAACAAAAATGTGCGTCGAGGTTTTTTTCTTCTTTTTTTCGGGGGTCCCAGGTGTAATTCGCGCACATCTACTTTATGTGGCACAGTTGTTGTTATTTTTATTTTATTTCGATAGTTTCTCTTAATGCTCGACACTATCAAAAGCAAAATCAAGCAATATATATATTAATAAAGCCAATATTGACATTACTTACTTTGGAATGCAACAAGAGGGGGTTGCACTCAGTTGTAGGTTATTGACTCCTAAGACCTCGTGATGAATGTGTGTTAATTTGCAATGCCCAAATGCACTGGTCTGCCTGTCTGTCTGTCTGTCTGTCGACTGTCAGTTCCATTGGTATTTTGTTAATTCCCAAAACCCTTTTCAAGAGCAATTTCATTGTAAACCTTGTTAAGTCGCTCTCTCTGTTGCCAGTAATACTGACTCATTGTCCACAGAACAGCAACAACAGTAGCAACAACAGAAGCAACAACTGCAAGCAATTCGTACTTTAATTCAGCTACTGTATAATAAAATATAATCCAAATGGCAATTATTCTTAACTGCACACACACACAAGTAGAAGAACTCATTAGCAATAAATCTGTTGGATACACGAAAGCAGAGCGTGCATTAAAAGAAAAGCAACTACAACTACAACGAGCTGTGTGAATTTTACCAAAGTAAAATTTTGCTCGGCTATGCCAAAGTAACACGCACCAATAAACACAGACTTATGGCACATAGTTTAAAAAAAAAATGAAGAAATTATTCAAGCACTCGACATACTGACATATTGTTTAGATATCGAGGTAACACAAAGGTACTCAAAAGATGGTCAACTGACAGAGTTAGACGATGGCATATTCCAAGATAGGTCATTTGGGAAATATAAGCGTTAGATACGAATCTATATAAAATCAAATCAAAGCAGATCTTAAAAAATTATAAAATATTAGACATTTGAACTGATCGCATCTAGGTTAAACCAGATGTATTCTATTTAATTAAATAATCGGATCTTATTTTACTATACAAAAAATTTTCATATGGGCAGGTACAAAGCAAGATCTTTTCTAAATACTTACTCCTATTCCTCACAGACACTTTTGGTTATATAATCTTATTAAACAACAAATTAAAGTTAAAGTACATCTCTGTCAACCATTGTTTAAAATAATACTGTGATTCAAAGCAGAGACTTTGTTTGTCCTTATTAATGCTTTTCAAACTAAGGCTTACAATTTTGTGTGTTTTATTGGGTTCAACAAGCCTTGCTAATTTTTAAACTGTAGATCTAATATCAAAGCTTATCTGAGATTGAATGAGCAGTTCATTTTTGTATACCTAAACGGAGGGGAAAACCTCAAGTACGATTATATTTATATCTAGCTTTTTTAGCTTTTTGAAAATCAATTTTAATTAAAAACTGAACAACTTTGGTGTGAAATCAGAAACATATTAAATTATGTAATTAAATTTGAAGTTAATAGTTTAACTTTTAAATTAGAATAGACAAATATTGATTTAAGATTGCTTCAATGGTAAACGATAATTAAGATTGAAAGAAATTTAACAATACTAACTCAACTGTATGTGTATGAACTTATCTCTTGATTTTCCCATTCAAACACTTCATTCCTATACCTTTACTTTGGTCCTTGAGGACTGAGAGCTATAGCCCATATCAACTCTAACTCGAACTCTAACTAATTCAACTTAAATTTATGGTTGGAATATATAAATTTATAAAAACTATGTATTTGTGAATTGACATTAAAAAGTTTAAAAATAAATATATTGTATAACATTTTCTATATTCGATTTGTCATTTTTGAAATAAACACTCAACAACTTTTAAATAAGTTGGCTGAATTTTGAAATACATTCAGCATGACCACATATTTGAGATACGATTGTTCATAGTTGTTATAAAGATTTTCAACTTGACTAGACTTTCATAAAAGTTTTACTTTGATTTAAGGTGAATATATTTGATTTTGGGCTGCCATACGTTCCGGTTTCGAGTTTAATGTCCCGGTGTCCCGGTGTACAGTGAAAATTGTCCTCGGCCAAACTATTTTTGAAGACATTACACTGAACATTTGCAAATGTATATTAAAGTAATCAGCACATCTCTGGTCGGTTTTATGTCATCTTTTGTTTATCGAATATCGATAGTATTTCTGCCCATCTGTAGCAACAGCTGATCCTACTCAAATAATATTTTCGTCTTGTTGAGATTGAAAAGCATTTCCGAAAAGGCTAAAACAGAGTATAATTTTCAAAGGTATCCCGGTCAAGCGCTGTGAACTTATGGCAGCCCAATGTTAGGTGATTTTTTTCTACGTGTAGGTATAATCTATCGTATATAAATAAAACAAAGTTGCATACCTATGAACACGCATCACTCAAGAACGAATCGTCCGATTTGAGTTATATTTTTGTTGTTGTGTTAGTTTGTGGCCAAGAATGAACATAGGGGGTATTAAAAATTGGTATATTCAAAAAGTGGGCATGGCAAATTTTTCCCTTTATAGCACAATATCTCACAGAATTGTTGCACTGCAATATTGAACTTTGGTATGTAGTCATATAAACAACAACAAAAAATTGCGGGGATCAAAGAAAAGGGCGGGATACCTCCCATACAACCCTAATTTTATTTGCTCTCTATCTCTAAAACTATTTGCCCTTCAACACTAGGATTTAAGATGAAATCATATGATATCAATTCGGCATAACTGTATAAAAATCAGCGGGATCCACAAAGGATGTGGGGTACCTCCCATACAACCCTTAAAATTCGGTTGACGTCGTCAATAGCGAATCTTATATTAAAAAAAATTTATTTGGTGTGGAATTGTAAATACTCGAATTGATTTCAATCCAAAAATCAATTTTGGGCAGCACGAAGTTTGCCGGGTCAGCTAGTTTTATGTATATGATTTTAAGTCGGAAATAAAGTCTTTTGAAGAAAAAAACTTTCGCTAAAATATCGCTACTTTAAAGTACATAAATATAATTTTACCGTATTTATTTTTTGGTTGTATATATGTATGTGTGCCTTGTTAATAATTAAAAAAAAAATTCGTATTAAATTGCTTTACTTTTTTCTTATCTGAAAGATTTTCACAGTATAAGATACCGAAGACAGCTGTTGTATTATTTAGTATTTACAAACCAATTTGATTGTAACCAAGGTAGCTGCTTTTTCATATAATATCGAATATAATTTGGAATCCTTCATTGGAACTATGAACTTATATAGTTCCGACAAAAAATGATAAAGCCGATCATAACTCTTAAGACTCATTTGTTCTGTGACTACAGAGAAATTTAATTCTACTGCTGAAACGCCGAGATGAGTCTATCATTAAAAGACAAAGAAACTTTCTTTGACGCTTTGTAAACAGCGGAAGTTCAACATATCCAATGTATAGTATTCTAATGCATAATCCATTGAAAGATAACCTACCTACCTACACACCTTCAGTGCTCATCTAATGTAATCCTCTGCTTCTATGACGTCAACAAACGATATCTCAAATTATTTGCACAAATGTTTGTTTATTTTTATGATTATGACTTTTAATAAAGCCGAGCAGAAGAAAGATAGAAAAAAAAGAAAAGTAATCACATATCTACCACATGACTGCAGTTTGTGCACTGAACCCAATAAATACACATATGCCGGCATACATACAAACGTGCAGAGCAGTTGAGAGAGCGGGTTAAGGGGGTGGAGGGGGAGGGGGTTCACAATAATAATAATTACAAATGTCATTCATAGCCAGGCAAGCGCGAACGCTTAGGCTAGGTTAGTTTCGAGTCGCTCGCTGTGATTGGCTCAAAGCGTTTTAATCATTTAAGCCTGTCGAATTTAAGTCAAGGCAGCCCATCTTTATTTTGCTTCCTTCATACAAAATCGAAAATGAAATTAAGTGCTTAAAATTTTATTAAAATATGCAAACAATAAAACTGTTTTTTTTTCTAAGGTAAGCAAAGTACGTGAAATTTTTATTTCTCTCCCCGGATAATTTACGACTTAGCGTCGAACCCTTTTGACTTAATGAAAAATCGATTGATAGATCAAAAAAATAAAAATCGTAAATTAAAAAAAGAACCCCTCACACACAATTCACAATTGTGTTAAACTGTAAATACACACACACACACGTTTGTGCACTCGTATCTCTGCGTTACATTTGCGATTTTGTAAAAGATACGAGTATGTGGCATAGAACTACTTTTTTCCGTGGGGTGGGTAATTGCTACCTGGCTGGCTGGCTGGCTGGTTGGTTGGTTGGTTGGTTGACTGGGCTCGTCCGTCGTTGTGTGTTTTCATAAATCCCCGAAAAACTGATTATTATGATTATTTCGTGCTTACAAACGTCCTGCCCCGAAAACAGGATGTGTGTGTGTCTGTTTCTGTGTCTGTACATTTGCAAACGACCAAAGCCGAATTCGGCCATTCGAAAAAAAAACAAATTTGACTTCAGGTTCGAGTTCAAAGCAGTTCTGGCAAATAAATGGAATTGAAAGGCTAAGCAGCGTATATTAAAATTATTTTTTTAAACTGATTTCAAACTATCCTGGGTCTCGAACTTATCCTCTGAAAAAGATTTAAAATATATTAAATTCAGCTTCAGCTTCTAGTTGAAAGCAGTTCTAACAAATAAATGGAATTGAAAGTTTTAGTAGATAGATTGTTTGGCTAAGCAGCTCAAATGAAAATTAATTTTTTAAATTAATTTCAAAGTGTCCTGGGGTTCGAACTTGTCCGCCTGAGAAGATGAAAAAAATATAAATTTATTTAAAAGATTTAAATTTACTGTTCAATTTATTATTTCAAAATAAAAGTACAACCAAAATTTCCATTTTTTTTGAATGGCCGAGATTTGGATCTCATCAGTAGCAACGCGTACTTGTAGATACAAATCACGGCTTTTGCTTCTGCCTATGTGCACATTAACAACAACAGCAACAACAACAACAACAACGAGCTACAAAAGCAGCTCAATTTTGCTCTGTACACAATTATCATGACTGTGCCGATGCGAGGCGAGGCGAGGCTAGGCTAGGCGAGCCGAACCGACAAGGTCCTTCTTAGTCATACTCTCGTTGCATATTCTATTCTATCGCATCGCATCTCATACCATCGTTTCGTTTCGCATCGTATCGTATCCTTTTGTGCCATTGTGATGCTTATCATGCGTTAAATTGATTCAATTTGACAGTTTATCGTATCTCGGCGCATGTATCTGCAACGCATCTCGACGTGTATCTGCACTCGTATATCTGTCTGTCTATCTGTCTGTTTGTGTATGTGTGTATATGCAATTGTCATTGTGTCTGTGCCATAGTGTATTTGCATATAGTTCTGTGTATATGTTTCCAATTTGTATGTGTAGGCTTACAGTCGCCTCAATAAATTATGTGTACTGCTATTAAAATTTAAATATACAAAATAACAACAACAAAATGTGGATTTCAATATTTCAAAAGAACAGAAAAATAATAAAAAAGATAAAAATAGTGAAAATTTTTAGCTATAATATCTTTGTTTGTATTTGATTAAAGAAAAAAAGCTTAAATTTTTTTGTTTGGAAATTTACTTTAAAAAATTTTTAAATTTTTGTTGAAATAGTTACTTAAAGAAAAGTATTTAATATAATTAATTGATACAATTTAATTTTAATTAATTATAATAAAACCACGTCCAATTATTTCGCCCGCCACTGTACTCGCTTGTGGTGCGGCATGCATTTGCCTTTAGTTTAATGCATTTCTCATGTTTGTTTTGTGCCTTCTTGTCGTATTCGTTTGGTACTTTGTAGTGGTTCTTGTTGTTGTTATTGTTTTTGTTTTTGTTGTTGTTGTTCGGTGTTTTGTCAATTTGCATTTACCTTTAACACAGTTGTTGGCATTATTATTACTATTGTTGTTGTTGTCCCCCGTTTGTAGTTGTATTTGTATTTGTTTTTGCTTATCTCCATTTATATGCCATTGTGATAATTTCAGTGTGAGCGTCGGCTTATGCGCCTATAAGTATGCTTATATCGAATTTTGTTGTAATTTCTTGATTTTGCAAGATCCTGTGTTGCCAGAGCCGGGTACTTGTTAATATTTTCGTTGTCGTAATTTTCGTACTAATTCGACAATTTAGTCGACTCTTGTAAGTAGATTATGCTCGTGTGGTTGTCGAAATGATTTCCATGTAAATTAAATTAAATTATTTACCAAAGTTGCAGCAATTAAAGTTGCACTTCGGTGGCAGATATTGAATGTGTGTGTGTACCTACTCCCATTGGTGTATTGTTAAGTTAAGTGACCGCTTTCGGCAGATGTCGAAGAGTTCCAATATTCGATATGTTTAATTTCGATTTCATAATTTTTATCTTTAGAAGTCATTGTTTATATCTGACTAGCCTTTTATACCCGGCGTTGCATGGGTTTTGTTTATAATCTAAACATGATTAATAGATGATCATAATAAATCCGGTGGCTTGGGAGGATCAAACAAGCAGCCACAGCTCGACGAGGGCATCGGCGCAGGAAGATCCAATTTTGAAAAAGTAGAAAATATCAAAAAAAAAAAAAAAAACAATTTTTCAATCGTTATAAAAAAGAGCAGCTTTATTTTCCTAGTTTTACTATGCGGTTCCGAAAACAGTCTCTCATAAAATTCAAGCGGCATAAACAAAAAACCGTATTAAAACTTCAACAAATTTACGAAATTTTGACATTTACTGTGGTCAAAATGCCATCGTAAATATACAAAAAAAAATAAAATTTTAAAATTTTAAAATTGTATAAATAAAAATTTAGATTTACGATGTTTGGCTAAACTTTATTAAATGCGCAGCTTTATTTGGCAGAACTACGAGGGTGGGCGTTAAATTGATCCAATCTTGCCCATTTTGGGTGACGTTATCGACAGTGAACCTAAAAACTCAGATAAAAAAATGTATAGAAGCCATATTTTCACTTATTATCACAAATTCTGGACATAATAGATGGGCGTGGAAAATTATTTGAAACTCAAAATTATTCTTGGATTGAGCACAGAATTTCTCCAAAATGTCATTGCAGTCGGATGAATGATTTAGAA
This sequence comes from Suillia variegata, assembly GCA_949127995.1. Classification (NCBI taxonomy): domain Eukaryota; kingdom Metazoa; phylum Arthropoda; class Insecta; order Diptera; family Heleomyzidae; genus Suillia; species Suillia variegata. Next base: position 43,768,543 of record OX421844.1, read on the forward strand.
GCTCATAGTATATAAAGAAAGATAGAAATAAAGATTCAAAGAAAGAAAAAGAAAGAAGAAATAAATAAATAAGGATTTCTAAGATCCAGTCTTGATCCGGGAGCCTAAATTTCTAGATACGGCCCTGGGTATATGCCAGTGTAATGCAAAGAAATAATATTGTTCCGGGCAATATATTCAACAATTCGGTTTTCAATCTGTGACAGTCATTATATATATGCATATACAGTCGTGTCTGGATAAATTGCAAGGACTTGTCCGGGTTGTTCACTCTTTCGAGGTGGACATTTGTTGTTCTTGCGTACAGAAATTGGCTTCATCATCATCATTGGAAGAGTTTTTTTCTTCTGCTTAAAGTTGCTTTCAAAATTTTATTCACTAACCTCCAAATAGTGAACAAATTTTTAAAATCCTTTCGATTGTTCACTATTTAGAGTACTCCATGTAAAACTTACGTGTTCACTATATCGAGGTTTTCACTATACTATCTTCCATAAGAAGATAAAAAATGCATTTATCTTACAAAAAATGTCTCGCCAAAAATTTAAAAAAACCAAAGTCTTAAGGTTTACATCCTTCATGTATTATTGTACAGCATGATAATTTATTTAAATTTCTTTAAACCAGTTCCATAACAAAACTCTTCAATAAATGAAACAAATTATTTGAACTAATCGATAAATGTCGTTTTGTTTTTGTAGCAATTCGAATTAATAAAAATTTGTATATAAGCAGCTTCAAATTGAGGTTTCATTTTACTAAACATACTTTATAAATACAAAAGGGAAATTAAGAAAAATAACAACAGAATAAAATAAAACTAACATATGCGCACTCACACAGAACACACCCGGCGCAAAACAACAAAACAACAAATCAACAACAACAACAAAAAAACAAGGAAAAAAGATTGTCTCGCCCTAAATATCACTAATAAAATCATAATATTTCGATACTGCAATCAAAACGATGCATCCAACAACAATTAAAAACACCTCAATAGAACGATTGGTAACACAACGTGCCACATACATACACACATACACATACATATAAGTGTATCAGCAAAGTATGCGACAGAAGCGACAAATGCAGCAAATACTGCGGCGACAATTAAATTTCCACATGAGTGGCATTTACTGCGACCGATTTTCATTTGAACATTTTCCCTTGCTTGCAACAACATCTGTTTTCATTTTCCGTTCTATTTTCGACTCGAGCGACTCTCTACCTCCTCCCCTCCCCCCCCCCCCCCCCCCTCCGACTCATGCGATATCAAAGCGAATGCAAACGTCGAATCGAACGAAGATTGAAAGGAAATAGAAGGGGCGACCTGGAGTCATGCGAGATGTTGTCGAGAAGGCGTCTGTTGAGGAGGACTATGCTGCTGCAGCAGCATCACCATATGAGGTAGACGGACGCGCAGCCAGCAGCCAGCACACGCAACGCACACAAAAGTGTCGAAGAATAATTACTTGGATTTCTTTTGAGGGAAAATTTGTGTCCTTAGCACGTGTTGTGTGCGGTGGCGGAGTTGCTTCAAAACTGCCGCATCTAAGGCCGGGGAAGGAGGAGTGGCTAAGTTTTATTTGAGATGCTTATGAAAAAATTTGTAATAATTTTTATACAACAAAGTATTTATTAGCTGGTTTTTGAAAAAAAATAGTGTTGCAACATCTTACCAGCGATTCCAGTTCGTTAACAAATCAAGTTAGAGCAAAGATCCTTGGGTCAACTTTTCTTTTTAATTAAAAAAATATTGCAAAACTCTAGAAACCAAGATTTGAATTTTTTTATGGTATTAAAAATTCGATTTATCTTTAAACAAAATAAATTTCCAGTTTAGCCTATTTCTGGGCGCATCAAAATACTAGCCCGGCTCTGATGTTGTACTTAAAAAACATTTAAGAAAACACGCAGCCCAAGAAAAGCTAGTGAAATCGGCAACAATTTGCTGCATGCCGCCGCCGCCGTCACTTGACGCGCATATTAGAGCTGCGGCGTAAAGGCTGCGCTGCGACCCCCGCAACATAACCGAGTGTCAGAAAATTTGCTGAATCCACTTTACACTGGCGTTAATTAGCTGCGCTTGCAAATGCATGTTTACGTCCGTCTTCTCCCCCTTCTAACCGAGTCTTACAAGGGAGTACCTTTCTTTATTATATTTGTTCCTTGTGTCTGATACAGCGCGGGTATATGCGTGTTCTCTTTAGTTTTGTGGCGCAATAAAATTTCAATTTTAATGTTTCGAAATTATTAATTGCGGTCGTAATGTGTGCCGCCGCGCGCAGCAGCTCCCTGCCGCTCAACGATCGAAAGCGATTCATTGAAGACTTTCGGCCAAACTCGTAAGTCTTTGCCGTTGCGTTGTCGTCTTCGTCTTCGTCGTCTGCCTCGTCGTAGTCTGGCTACGCTTGTGCGTCTGTGGAATTTAATTTGTGGATTTATGACAATGCGACGTGGTGTTTGCCGCCGTCGCCGTCGCCATCGCCTCCGCTGCTGCTGCGGCTGCCTTATGTTGGCAATAAGTGTCGCTCCCATTTGATGCGTCAGTGTTGCATGCAGCATGCAAGTGTGTAATTTTTTTCGCTGCTGTTTTGTTGTTGTTGTTATTTTTATGCGTTTTTCGAGAATTTCGTCTCTTTGTCTTCGATATTTCAAAGGTTTGCCTCAGAAGGTAATGCAGCTGTCAGTCTCACGAGTCGAACTATCAGCGAAGGTGGCAAACTTTAAGTGCCGCCAGCCAATTAAAAGGATTAAAATATTTTAAGGATTTTATAGTTAAAATTTTAGATTTCGATTTTAAATTTTATTTTGAAGTTTTAATTTAAAATTTTGAATTTCAATATTAAATTAAAATTTTGAATTTTGGTATTTAAAATGTAAAATTTAAATTAAAAATGTAAATTTTATTGCTGGCGCAGTGTGCTGCATGCTTGAGCTTAATAGCTGCGTCCGTCCGTCAGTCCGTTGCAACTAACAAACACGCCCCCTTTGAGTCGAATGTCATAAATGTATTGTAATGCCGCAAGAGTAGTAGTTAGTAATTACAAAACGGAGCAAATTACTGTCATTTTGCAGTTGTTTTTTAACAACGCGTCACAAAGAGCGTCAGAAATTGCACATTTTCCCACACACATAAAAACAATTGCCAATAATAATACATACACAGAGGCTATTAACAAATGGAAAATACAACAACAACAGCAGCAACAATGTAAACCCACAATTAAATACGTTGCATTGCATTGCAACAACAACAACAACAACATCAACAACAACGACAGCAAAACAACAAATTGCAGAAAAACAATTTTCATTACATTTGCCACAAAGCAGCAACAAAAACAACAACAATAAAACAAACTTAACACCTGAGCCCAGTCAACGCAAAGCCAAACCGATGAGCCAGCCGCATCAGCAACCCCGCGTCCCCACCCCCACCCCCACCCACTCAACTCTGCTGCCTTTGAGGCCGATTTCAAGGATCATTGACCGCAGCTGACATCTGCTTCAATTCACGCGTATTTTTATTTCACCTTTTTTTTTCATTTTCACATTTTCACATTTTCATTCAGTTTTTCCTCCGACCGTCCGACCGTCCGTCCGTCCGCTCGGCAGTTTGTCTGCTTTGTCGATAAATTAAAATTGACGTGCGTGCAAAAGTCTCCGCCGCCGCACTGTGTATGTCCATTTACATACATGCAGCCACTTGCACCCACCCATCCGCTGCTCGGCACTCGCTCTCGTGCCCCGCAGCCGCCACTGTTCAAGTGCGCAAAAACGCTTCTGTACTTTTTCTTTTTTTTTGTTGCATTTCGATAGCTGCGCGAGTGAAGCGTTTAAATCAAACGTTATAAAATAATATCGCACACTGACACATACACAAATAAACAAACAAACATGTACAGGTACACTGCAAACAAAAATTGTGTGAATTTGTGTTTCTATAAAATATTAGAAAGCTTAATTATTGTAGTTTTACTTTTTTGTTAAAATTTTTACTAGCTTAAGAATATTTTTCTGGTAAAAGAAGAAGACTTTCACATGGAATTTTATTATTTGCGAATTAACTTCCAAACACTTATATCAGATAATTGAAAAGTTTATATCTATTTATTATGCTACAATAGGTTGGGCATGGTCACATCGCAAGTGGGTTCGCACCATAGGTGGGCATCGTTAATTAAGAATTTAACTTCGTTAATCTGAGAAAAGTTAATCATAAACTTAATTTCGTCAAGTTAATTTCGTTATTCACGTTGAAAAGTTAACGTCGTTAAAAATTTAATGTACTAGTTAAAATTTCTATAGCAAAAACAAAAATTGTGATATTTTCAAAAACTCGAATAAAAAATTCAATAACCTTTGCATATGAAAGTTTGCACTTACTTTTAATGTAGTTATTTATTTATATAAATTATAGATGCAAATGTATATAAGCCAGGGTAAATAGAAGTTCTTAATGATCTTAAATTTGTGATTCTGTTAGTTTTTATCTTATTTAATTCTATTCATTTATATTTATAACTCATTCAATTTGCCCCAATTCAATTCTCAATATTACTTTTTTGTTAACTATTTTCACTTTTTTCAATTTCTCGTTAAATATTTAACTAACTTGAATTAACGGAAGATATTTAACGCGAATTATTAACTTTTTAAGAACCACTAAAGGTCTATGTGAGTTCTCTCTTTCTTGTCAACGTCACGTATCCGAACCTAATCTAACCTAATTAAGTTTTTAGTGGTTTTCAAAAAGAACGGGGAAGTTAAAATTTGCAAAAAATTAACTTCGATAATTAACTTTTAACTTTTTGACTACTTAGTTTGTGTTCAGCTCTGGTTAACATTACTGGTTCGATGCTCAGGTAGCGCGTAAGAACAGAAAAAGCTCCTGTTTCTTCTGTTTCTTGTCTGAATAATAACAAAACAACTTGATATGAAATAGCTCATGAATAGCTTGGCCTACACTCTACTAGAGTGGTTCCGTCAAATATTTCTTATAACATCTTCGCATAGTACTTTTTGCACAGATTCTAAGTCACGAAAACTTTGATTTTTCTAAGCTTTATTCGACTTTTAAAACGCTTGATCCTATAGAGTATGGCTGAATAATAAGGTTAGAAAACTAGGAACTAGCCTCTATTCCTGCCTTATATTTCTACCTTCCTTATTTTGAAGTTAAATTTTTTTTAATTTTGATAAAGAACTACGTTGTTGTTGTTGTTTTTATTTCCTTAGTGTAATATATTTAAAGCAACTGCGCAAAAATTATATTTAAAAAAAAAATGAGAGATTCAATATCGAGGTGGAGAGGGACACTTTTCTACTCTCCTCACCTTATATTTATTTCACCATGCCATAGAGTACAAATAGTTGTTCCATATTGCTGTGTTGGGACATGTTAAATCACAATCTCAAGCAGTGATATATCACACTTATTTTTTAGATTAATTCAAATAGAAACAATAATCAATTCGTCCATTTAATTATAAACTCGTTTGTTAAAGAAAAGTTGTTGTTGTTTTAAACCATTGCAAGAAATAAAAGTCTTCAAAATTGAACTTATGTATAAAATATTAAGAGGATTTTAGAAAAAAATTTGAAACTAATTTAAATTAAACTTTGAGCAACACTTTTTTCAAAAATTCATCAGATACATTTTATAAAATTTTAAATGGACCTATAAATTTGTCGTTGAGTATATCTTTGACAGACAGACAGACAGACAATGCGTCTGCGAACAGACACACTTTTGCCAAGACGTTTCTTCATTTCTCTCGTATTTTATTGTTGTTTTTATTTTAAAACGATCTAAAATCAAACGCTTGATTTTAATTTTTGAAAATTCTTGAATCTTTAAAAGCTTTTCTTTGCGAGTGATTAGGCATATCCAGTAAAGCAAATGCATTTATTTCAAAGTATTAGTTATAAATAAATAAAAACTATTATGGATTATAAATTTAATAACAACAAAATATCTTATAAACTTCCTAACTATTTAATAGATTAAATTGCTACTATGCCAAAGTAGAGGAAATTCTCCAAGTGTACAAATTGCACTCGAAATGTATTTACATAGACATGTGCAGAATTGCACTTGCCAGCATAGTCTGCATAAATATATATGCATACATACATAGATAGATAGAGTGGCATTTGGTGTTGCCACTTTTTGTTGTTGCCATTGCTGTTGCTGTGTTGTTTTTGTTAGTTTAATTGACACTTTCAGCTGTCATTTAGACAAATAATTGTCAAATGTGCTTAACGAATTGTTTTATTGTACGTTGTGTATTGTTGTAAGTGTTTGTGTTGTTGTTGTTGTTGTTAGCCATTGTTTTTGTAATTGCCATTGTTGTTGTTGTTATTGTTGCTGATGCGTGCCTGTCAAAGTCCGAAAGTGTCGAAAGGGTTGAAAGTGTGTTTTATTTTCCTTTTTTTCTTTTATCCAATTTGTCCATTTATCTAGACCAAAATTTATTTATGGAAGTTTTCCATCGATACGAGCGTACAAAAAGCGTATTTTTATTTCGCAAATTTAGTTGTCGTATTTGTTACGCGTTGTCTTTTTTTTTTTATTTTATATATTTATGTGTTTTTGTTGTTGTTGTACAACACCCTTTTTTGGCAATTTGTTTTGTTGTTTGCAATTTGATATGCCGCTTTGCAAACAATTTGGATAATGGTTTTTTGTCAACGCTGTCTTTTTGTTATTGTTGTTTTTGTTGTTGTTTTTGTTGTTGTTATTGTTATTGTTGTTGTTGTATTTGTTATGTTATTTTGAAAATCAATTAATACCTTTAGCTAAACAAGCGATAAATTTGCAAATGGATTTGTTCAACTTTTGAATGTACCTTGGAATGAGCCTAAAATATTTACGAGATATTTTGGTTACAAGTACAAGTGAGTACGTCCATTTGATATAAGCATTTTTCTTTAGCATGTTTGCAATATGCGGTTTTGGTAGAGAATAGTTTGGTTTACACATAAAAATCTTATTAAATATTTTTAATTAATAAAGGTTAACGATTTTGGAGACTTTACCAAGCTCAAGCACATATCGAAGGGTATATGCAGTTTGTTATTCCATTTGTAATGTTAATAAGGTGACATGGTAGGTATGACAAAATTCATTGTATACATTTCTATAAGTATATAAATTTTCAGTGTCGAATTATGAGTCTATTTAAAGATATCTGTCTGTCCGTCTCTGTTTATTTTCTGTCCATCCCAGCGAGTGCAGTCGTAAGAAATATTGAGCTGAAATTTGGTTGTGTGTGTGTTAAGTTAAATTCTAAGTTAAGCAAAATCGGTCAAGAACGTTTTTCTTTCCCAAACGGTTAGGTTAGAGTGGCGGCAAATGCCTCACATAGACCAGGCTAGGTCCATAGCAATACCACATGCTCCCTTTAAATGGAGAAAAGCGTTGATCTTACTTTATGTTATTAAAAGTTCAAGGTTGATTTTTCCCATAAAAATCAAACCAAAATCATTATATTTTTTTTAATCACACAAATTTTACTTACCTGGTTTTTTGCTTTTTATTTATAAATTCAGTTATTTTCCATAGCAAAAAAATATTTTATATCTTCTAACTAAATGATAAACTTTTAAAAAGTAAATTTTTTTTACCTGGAAAGTTTTCATCGAAATGTTATGAGCCGCTTTAGGCGCTACCCTTCCTCATCAGAAGTACTCGTAGTGTTTAATTCGTTTATACTTTAATTGAAAATTTCACCTGCTATTTCAGTTGCTGAGATATTAACAAAATAAATGTTATTGTTAAGAAATACCTTAAGCTCTAATAAAAATCCTAAATTATAATCTGTGTTTAGAATTACGAGTGGTCTTTATATTTTTTTACCTACAACTCCGATATATTCCTAATTTATATTGTACTAGCGAATGTCCGGTATGCTTTGCAATGCCACTTAAAAAAATGTTAGGTACTCCCGTTAGTTAGCGGAACTTCTCAGTATTCACCGTTGTAGCGATTCTGAGTTATGGCTGTGAAATTATCGGCAGTTACCATACAAACTCAGAAACAAAATCCCAAATTTTTAGGAGCAATATTAGCCAAGTTATCGCATGTTTTCTCTTTTTTTCAAAGTGGGCGTTAAATTGATCCAACCTCGCCCATTTTTGGGGAAGTTATCGACAGTGTCTATACAAACTCAGATACCAAATTTTTTTGGAGCAATATTAGCGAAATAATCGAATATTTTCACTTATAAAGAAAGAAAGAAAGAAAGAAAGAAAGAAAGAAGAATTGATTATTTAAAAAGCCCGCTTAAAGGGATTACAACTGTCTTCTATACCGACGCTAAGCTTGAGCGCGATCTGTTGTGTTATTTGCTTACAGTGCTCAATTTTGTCAGTTTATCTCAAGTCTGTGTAGCGATCTTTACCATGGCTCAACGGGAAGACGCAGGGCTGTACCGAGGAATTAAGGCGCCCGGCACACGAGTGGATATTGTCGCCCCCTTTTAAAAGAGTTTTATCATATTGCTTTTGTTTTTATGAAATAGTAGTGGTTCAGTTTATTTTATGAAAGCAGATGAAAAAGCAAAAAAAAAAAGGATATACTCACTTTTGTATAAGTGTCGCTTTTTCCACACGCCGCCCTTACAAAGTGGCGCCCGGTCAATCGACTTTAACATTTAAAAGCTGTCGAGATGTGGTGATAGTTTTTTTTTTTTTTACAAAATGTAGAACTCATTTATCGGCTATATGGAAATAAGTTATGGCCAAGTTATGCTTCAACATATCAAAAATGGGTTTTTGGACAATAAGTCCAGATTTTGAGGGTCAATTCAAAATTATGAGTTTTATTCTACTTGATTAGATCTACAACTCGAGTTGTGTCTTATCGAAAGTATATTTGCACTGTCGCACAGTGCTATTATTCATTCTGGTTGCATTTCAGATATGTATCCACTTTGAAACCAACTTCTTTCGAACTTCTACCAACAAAAAAAAATTAAATAAAAAACCATTTGATTATATATTTTTTTTAATTATATTTTTATTTTTGTAATGAGTCATTTAGTGTTGTTGTTGTTTTTTTATTTTTTAAATAGCTTTATATTTGTGTTTTTTTTTCATTTTCATTTTCATTTTCAATCTTAATCATGTTGCTTATTAAATAAAATTTTTATTATAATTAATATTATTGTTATTATTATTACTTCATTATATAATTTTTTTTTTTTTTTTGCTCTTTTGTTGTTTTGTTTTGTTGTTGCGCTAAATCGATTGTTTGCAATTTCATTTAATTTTACCTTTTAATCATAATTAATAATTTAATACTATTTATACTTTTATGCATTTCACGTATTTAGTGAATAATTAATTTTAATTTAAACTAGACTAACAAATGTTTTTAATAAATCAATTAATCAATTAATTAATTAAACGAAATGTTTAAAAGTAAGGTGAGGCGCTAGGCGGAAAAAGGAAAAGGAAAAAGGAAGTGTTGATGGAAATGAGGAAAATCTTTGTGTTCTATACAAAAGTAGTAGGAGTTCTTTTTCTTCTTCTTCTTCTTCTTCTTCTTATTTTTTTATACAGTTTAGTGGGGGGGGGAGTTTGTTATAATTTTATTTTATACATATAACTTAAATGCTAATTTTTACAAGTCTTGTGGGTAGTGTTTTTGTTGTTGTAGTTAGTGGTGGTGGTAGTGTTAAGGAAGTGGTTGAGAACGTGTTGAGAAAATGAGCAGCAATATGAGACAGTTCTTAGGGAGGAGGACATGATATTTTGATAAAACGACAAGTCGAGAAAGTTTTAGGGGGGCCGATATTTTGAGGAAACGAATAGTCGAGCAAGTTTTAAGAGGGGCCGATATTTTGAGGAAACGAAAAGTTAAGAAACTTTTAAGGGGGGCCGATATTTTGAGGAAACGAAAAGTCAAGAAATTTTTAAGGGGACGATATTTTGAGGAAACAAAAAGCCGAGAAAGTTTTAAGGGGGGGAGGATAATTTGAGGAAATAACAAGTTGAGAAAGTTTTAAGGGGGCTCGATATTTTGAGGAAACGAAAAGTTAAGAAAGTTTTAAGGGGGGCCGATATTTTGAGGAAACGAAAAGTTGAGAAAGTTTTAAGGGGGGCCAATATTTTGAGGAAACAAAAAGTTGAGAAAGTTTTAGGGGGACGATATTTTGAAACACATCGAAGAAAGAAATTTGTGAAGGTAATTTTAAATAGAAAAAATTTTGAAAATCTGAAATAATTGAATAAATTAATTAAGAAAAATTTCACTCAAAGTTGAAACGAGTCAAAATTGAGCAGACAGGCAAGAAAGATAGTCGAGGAAAGTTTAGGGAACAAATTTTAAAGTTTAAAGGAAATAGTTTAAACTCAACTTAAGAATTTTGCATTGTTTTTAATAGGAAATTTAAATTCTAAAAAGGAAATTTTAGGGTTGAAATTTGTCGGTTAAAAAGTTTACAAAATGTACAAAATCTAAAGTACTTAAAACTCCAAATAAACTTTGAATATTTGATTAATGAGTGTGTATCTGAATGAATGAATCAGTGATTGAATGATTCTTTGCATATGCATCGTCGCTTTTTTCATTTGTTTGTTCCTTTTCTTCTTTTTCTTCTTCGTTTTTTTAACTATATACTTGCTACTATTTTAATTTATTAATTAAATAACTTATGTGGTTTTGTTGCTTTGTTTATGTTAAAAACAATTGAAATTCTTTTTTTTTCTTTTTTCATTTTTTTGTTGTTGTTATTATAAAATTATGCTTAAGTGTATTCGTACTTTTTTTCTCATTGAAGAATTATCACTACGAAGCTACTACGTTTTACTATTTTCTTTTTTCACGTGTCATATTTTATACTGCTAAATTAAAAAGGAACATATACAGTTTATTTTTTTATGTTATTTGTTGTAATATAGTTGAATATTCGGTTGTACAGTTAAAATAAGATTTTCAATTACAAACTATTATTATGAGTTTTTGTTTTTGAAATAACAACAAAAAATTTTTAAAAAAATATTTATAAAATAATTAATCACAAATCATTGATGGAAACTTCTTTGCATACGTTTTTCGCTCGCTCGCTCGATCGCTTGTTTTTTGTTGTATTATGTTTTTGTTAGTTTTTTTTTTGCAGTGTAGATTAGGCGCGACTCTTCTCTTGGTCCGTTTAATTCCGTTACGTTACAGTTTTGCAGGGTTGAGTGATATAGTAGTGTGTGTCGTTTAATGGTCGCACTCGAATGTACATTTTTTTTCTTCTTTTTTTTCATAGTATTAATTTTAAATTTTGTTTTTGTTTTCTGTTTTTTTGTAGCGTAGGTTTATACAAGAAATATACAAGTGTGTGTGTGGGTGTGTTTGTGTGTGTGTGTGTGTGGGATTTTACAGGAATTTACAGTCGGCGTTTTTTAAAGTGAACCAAAATTGAATACCAAACAAAAAACGAAAAGGTACTTAATGCCGCTTTTGCAATTATTTTATAGAAATTTAAACCTTTTTTTTCACAGTGTATACTTTTTTGCTAATGCAGTGCGCCATTTTATATTGAATTTTTATCATTTTGTTGTTGTTTAATATTACTTGTTTTTTTTTTGTGTGTTTGTTTAAACCTTAAATTCGGTCATACCTTATAGCCTTAAAAAAAATCAACTAACCTTACGAAAAAATCTCTCACAAGTCGTTGACGACTTCACGGTTTCGTTTTTTAGTATTTACAAGATGCGTCGTTTTACAGTGGTGAAAATTCACGTTTTTAGTGCAGTTAATTTCACACAATTTCGTTGGCCTTTTTTTGTAGTTTTTTTTTTGTTTTTGTTTTGTTATCTTATTTGCTGCTGCTGCGCTGTCTCTAAACCTTTGCTACTATCTTTTAAAGAATGTGGGCGTGTCTGCTGGTTTGGAACTATTTTAGCTAAGTGGGCGTATTTCGTTTGGGCATTTCGGTGTGTGTCCGCTACTTTTGTAAATGTGTTTTTTTATTTTTTTTTTAGGGTTTCAGCGTGTGGTTTTTAGTAGTTTGTTACTATTTTAAGGTTGTTCTCCTTCGCATAATCAGTGCAGTTATTTGTTTAGTACTTTTCTTTTTCGTAATTTGGTTTTTCTTTTTGCTTTCTTTCGTAAGTGTAAACTTTTTCTAGGTTCGGCATATATGTTTTTGTGTTTGAGTTCATCTTTAATTCGGCATCAAGTTGTTTCCTGTTAATCCTTTAATTTTATACCTACATATATTTGTTTGTTTGTTTTTTTTTTGTTATGAATAAATCATTGTTCCTGTTGTCCGTTTGTAGAGTTAAGCGCTGAAATGATAACAACAAATTTGGAAAGGTTAAGGAAGGTCTAAACGACTGGAATTTTTTTTTTTTTGTAAATTTTTACAGTAGTTACAGTAGTTCATGGTTGGATAATAAGTTTAGGAAAGTAAAAATCAGAGCGCAAATTGAGCGAACTCACCTCGATTGTTTTTTTAACTTGATTTCTATTTTTTCTGATACAAGTTTAGGAAAGTAAAAATCAGAGCTTAAATTGAGCGAACTCACCTCGATTTTTGCTTTAAATTGATTTTTATTTTTTCTGATATAAGGTTAGGAAAGAAAAAATGAGAGCCCAAATTGAGCGAAGTCAACTCGATTCTTGCTTTAAATTGATTTTTATTTTTTAGATATAAGGTTAGGAAAGTAAAAATGAGACCGCAAATTGAGCGAACTCACCTTGATTTTTTCTTTAAATTGATTTTTATTTTTTCTGATATAAGGTTAGAAAAGTAAAAATGAGAGCGCAAGGTAAGAGAACTCACCTCGATTCTTGCTTTAAATTGATTTTTATTTTTTCTGATATAAGGTTAGGTAAGTAAAAATGAGAGCGCGAATTTTGCTTTAAATTGATGTTTATTTTTTTCATTTAAGGTTAAAAAAGTTAAATGAGAGCGCATATTGAGCGAAGTCACTTCGAATTTTGAATTTTGTTTTTTTTAATATTTGGCAATAAGCTGCATTGTTTTTGTTTATTAATTTAATGCTTCTATAGAACACTGACAACTGCCAAATATTTAATTTTCAGAGAGAGAAACAACATCGAGGTGAAGAGTAACTCTTTTCTACTTACCTCACCTTTCAAAAATATTACAATACACCACGGAGTAGTTATTTAACATGAAAAATTCAACGAAAAATAACTTTCGTTAAACGGAACTCACCTCAAATCCATTGGTTTCTGTCATCAATGATACCACAGCCTATTTTGTGTTCTTAAAAGATTATTCGCATTTGTTGTTGATATTGTTGTTGCTGGCGCTAAGTTTGTGGCGGCCGCAATTGCAGACGCATTCGCGTTGTTGGAGTGTGGTGAATTTGCGGCATCCACCTCATCGACACCGTTCACATGCGACAGCTTCAGTACCTTCAATTGATTGCGATGCAACGAATGCGGAAACTGATTGTGCGACGTTAGTTTGCGACTTGTCGTCGACGACGACAGCAATGTCGATGAATGGTGAATTTGTTGAATGTGGTGTGTTTGGTGCGTCTGGTGTATTTGACAATTACTGCTCTTATTATGCAGCGTTAAACTGTATTTCGTTTTCGAAGCAACTGCGGCAGCAATTAAATGTTGCTTCTTCGGCATAGTGCTGACCACTTTTCCAATAACTCCACCGCCACCACCAAGACCACCACCAACAACAACTGCACCTCCGGGTCCTATTGCTGCGCCACCGCCACTATTACGCTGCAACGCCGCCACCGTCGCTGCCGCTTCAAACTAAAGATTATCGGGATAGCTGCGGAAATTATAGGTTCTGGCGCGCTGAAACTGCATCGTATCGCTACTGCTGTACGGATTGATCATTGGCGCGGTCGACTGTGAGTTCATGGTGCCCATGCCATCGTCACCGTAGTTGTTGTGTTCGTTGCTAATGCCGCCCGACGAGCTGCCGACACCGGCATTCTTGCTGCCGCCATTCATGCCACCACCGCCGCTGCCACTGCTGCTGCCGGTGTTCAGACCGCTATTACAACCAGCGCCACCGCCACCACCCTTGATAGGCTTAAAAATCGCCGTAGTCGCATAGTATTTCTCCATGGGCGGTGGCGGCACCGACGGCGGCCTTGGGAATATGCTGCTCAGCGGTGGCGGCGGTGTACGTCGCACATTCACATAGCCGCCGCCGGCAATTTTCGTCGGCATATAATCCTGCATGTGTGGCACGGCATAACCGCCTTCGGGCACGTCTGGAAATTAGCAAATAAGGTCGACGAAAAAAAAAAAAAGAAATCACAACAAAAAAAAAATGGAAGAGAGAGAGAGAGAAAGAGAAAAAGAAAAAGGGATTTTAGTTCATGTTGCGCCAGAAAATTAAAGTTTTTGTATGCATGCCACACAATATCTTTTGTGGGCTTTCATTTGCGGCGGCATGTTTGCCATTAGTTGTTTCGTTGTGGGTTGTGGCTCGGTTGTCGGCCCGGGTTTAGTACACACCTGTATAGTCCGGCGTCATGTTACACTGTAAATCATTCACCGCCGCATAACCGTTCACGCCGCTCGTGTACATATTCACATTGAACGGCTCGTGGTAGAGACTATTCTTGCCAATGGAATCGTTGTCGTCGACACTGGCCTGGTTGGTGGTTAGTGGGTGGTACATAAAAAAGCAGAGAAATGGGGTTATATTAAAGACTTTGCTTTGCTTTGGTTAGATTGTAAATATTGTAAAGGGAATTTCAGTTAATTTCAGGGAATTTAGGGAAATCAATATTAGTTACTTAAATATTTCGTAAAGTTCACATATCTTAAATTAAAAAATTTAAATATTTAAAAAACAACATGATATCTCGACTTTTGTTGAATCACTGATCAGGATTACAATGAATTGCATATATCAAATGTATTCTAAAATATATTTTATTATTACGAAACTTTTTTCAAGATTCTTATTGATGTCTTCTTTCAAAAGTTTGTTCCACTGGACTTTAATAAGTTACCAATTGAAATGTTCTGGATCCAATTTCTAGATTTCAGTAAGTTGACATTAAATTACTTTATTAAATAAAGACTTGATTTTCTCATATGTTAGTTTAAGTTGTAAGGGCTGTCTCTTGAAGAGAGACTCAATTAGGCTATTGGCCCTTTGTGAAGACGTTCGGTTTCTCATACTCCAAATTGAATTTCTTTTCGAAGAGATTATCTTAAATACTAAGGCATCTTTTTCCCTTCTGGGGTGTTAAGCATTGACAAGTTTTATTGACTTGTTCCGGACTAATTCAAATCAGATTTCCCCAACTCTAGCTTTATAATTGGTAATCGGTTATAAATTTAATTATGGTATTTGGTATTCTACGCAAGTCTTCGATAAATACTGGTTTCTAAACTCTTCCTAAAATCTAGCCAACTGACACTTTCAACAATAATAATAAAATATGTGGAAGCTTGAAAAAGTTTAGAGTCCGAAACTTTTAAGCTTTCTAGAATTACCAACCAAAATATTTGATCAAAACTAGTATCTGATAAGTAAATCTACAAAATGTTCAGCTAACATGACTTTGAATCTTATTCATTAATCTTGTCAAGTTGATCCCAAGACTTTCTTTCTATGACTTTCTTCTATTAATTTAAAAATCTTCTATTTCTATTTTCACTTCTCCTAATAAGCTCTCTCAAATGACAGTTGATATTTAAAAAAAAGCTTTCAATAGTTCTCGTAATTTGATTGGCCTTTTAATTTTTCAAATGTGTTTTTTTTTTCATTTTTTATTCAACAGCTACTAATACTAATTAAATTAGTAATTACTGTCTCCGGTGGACACGACAACCAAATGACATTCACTACCGAAGCTCACTCATTTAACTCAACTACAAACTTAGTTGCTGCAACCTTTTACCTTGCTACCAAAGTGCTAAAACTAGTTAAAAAATAAAAAGGAAAAATAAATAAATGTAGCTACCACTCACCTTAATGCCTGTGCCATTCGGCCGGTGCTTGTCCGTGCCGCCGCCCAGCGTATTCGGATTGAAGCTGTACTGGAAAGCATCGAGGACATTACTGCCGCGCGCGCGTTTCGTACGCGACACAATGAACAGTATGACGGCGACCAAAAGGATAATTATCGCTGTTAGAACAACAATAACAACACCAATGAAGTTCTCTTCGGATGGCTCCTGATCGATGGGTTTGGGCGCTATTACTGGCGAAAAGGAGACGGCAGAAAATAGCGCAATGTCGGGATGTGGCAGAGAAACGAGAGAAAAACAGAAAAGAAAAGAAAAAAACGACCAGTTGTCAAAAGTGTTGCAACAAATTAAAAGTAAATATTTTATACAGAAATAATTACGTTTATACCCCAACCCCTCCAAACTGCCCTTACCACCCCTGGGCGCACCCATTAACTAGAAGGTGGAAATTTTAATTGAAACTCACATTGCGGTCCATTATTATAGCCGCTGTTGCGGTCGCCAGCGATTCCATTCGAATTGCCGCCTGTACCCGCGACGCCATTAGAGTTGCCCATTTTACTATTCCGATTGTTGTTGTTGTTGTTATTGTTGCTGTTGTGATGATACTCATTACTTTGTAAGGGATATTCGCGTGTGTCCTGTGGCATGTTGGCGCGCTGCTCTTGCTCGTCTGTGAAATTTCCCACGGCCGGTACTGTGCGAAGGAAAAAACAAAAACAAAGATTGAAAAATAGGAAAAATTGTTGCAAAGTTGTTGTGGTTGTTTTTTAAATGTTGTATATAAGTTTCTTTGAATGATGTTTTTAAGAAAGTATCTTTCAAATATGTTAATCTTTTCGGTTAATTTCTTGTCGTATGGTATGACTATTAAGATGCATGCTAGAAGATGTTTATAATTGTGTAAATATACATTTTTTTCTATTTTTCTTAATTCCGTTGTTCCTTATAAAACCAAAAAAATCCGCTTCACAAATTGCTCTTTCACTTCCTGCCAAGCTGTGGTTTCGCTTAGTCTGCTCGAATTTTTTTTTTACCTTTCGTTCCATGACGAATTCGATTCGATTCGTAACACAGAATTTCTTAAATTTCTCAATTTCGCTGCGTTTCCTGAGAAGTGACGCGTTCGCTTCCCCCTTTCGATGCTTCCAGGAAATGCCTCAATTTGCGCTTTAAGACATTTCAAACGCCGAACATATGTCGACCGCATTTTGATATGTTTTATTGTCGCTGAAGCGGAAAAAATTCCATGAAATTAAAAGCGAGACGTAGAGAAATCGAACAGAAACAAAAAAAATCTAACTCAAGCGTCATCGAATATAAATTCGATCCTTTTGGAAATTTCAAATGGAAAACTAAGAACTCAGCGAAACGTTGACAGATGATAAGGTCTTCCATGGAAGCGCTAATGTCGGAATTCAACTTAAATTTGTCGTGGTAAGGCTAGGTTAGGTTGGCTTATCTAACAAGAAAGAGAGATCACACATAGACCTTGAGTGGTCCTTAGTGTTACCTAGATTGTATAGAGGTATTCAAAGGTGTTCAAAGTTCAAGAGTGCTTTTTGATGGATAAACAGTTTAGCGAGTTTAAGCAAGTTAGCTGTCCTTCAATGGATGGAAAGTAGCTTAACCCAAAGTAGTTTAGTCTAGATTCATTGAAAGCAGAGCAATGACAAAGTCGGTGTTCAAGGAAACCCCCCCCCTAGGATTGTCTTCATTTCAAGCTACATTTGAATCGTTATGCATCAGACCCAAAATGACCGCATGAGCAGATGTGAGAAAATGTTCCGTCAGTACCCCAGAGATACTTGGTAGTGGCAAGATATGGAATAAAAAAATTCAGTACTTGGTTTAATATCTCTAATTATTTCTAACTTGTGAGATATTTAATTTTCTACGCAACCTTTTGGATCAACCTAAGCGGAAGTTTCGTAAATTTCTGAAATTTTCGTGTCATATCTGGAAGCATCTCTTTTTCGTCAAATCTTTTTAAATCTTGCCAAATCTTACCAATTATTTCAAGCCATAACAAAAAAAAAAACCAAACCGCCTTTAATCGTGTAAATCACCACATTTTCTTTTGATCTTTCATTCTCAGCTTATGTCGCTTCAGTTTGTCTCTTTGTCTCTTTATCTGTTTATCTGCTCTCGTCTGTTTTTTTTTTTGGGTTTTTCGCCAGAAATGTGCTTTCTGCCATTTTCTCATGGTCGTCGTCCTATTTCAGCCTACTATGTGGTGGTTAATGCTAACTGTTAATTTTCTGTCTGTCATTTATAGCGCCATGCCATTATGACCACCGCCCCCGCCTCATCCATACAAAACGACAAACAAAGGCCGGCGTTTCAAGCCGGTAAACTTTAACATACACACGCACGCACAATAATAGCCGCCCCTTTCTGCTATATAAGCTTCTTCTTTCCGGTGAAAAATACACCAAAGTAAACGCCGTAATTATGATTTCTGATGCCAATGTGCAGATATGATTTTCTACTTTAACCAAAAGTCGTCAGCGAAAATGTTAGTAAAAATGGTGAAGATAAAATGACCGACTTTTTGGTTAAAGAAATATTAACAAAAGAATTTTCTCATGAATATTTAATTGCGGTATTTGTTAAATTTTAGTAAAGTTGTAAAAAATCGTTATTTTATATTAAACATTTTTAACAGTTTTTTTAGTTAATAAACTTAAATTGACTATTTACAACTGTACTTATAAATATTTACTACATTTGCAGTAGTTTTTATTAAAAAATATATAAAGTATAATTTAACTGATTTTTACAGTTAAGCTTATAACGACAAAAACCTGTCAACTTGACCAACATTTGTTGACTACAACTGACTTTTAAAAATTGACTACATTTTCAGTAGTTTTATTTAAAACGTGACCACAACTTTAGTTAAATATTAATTAAAACTTCGACAACAATTTTTTGGCACTTAGACAACTATCTTTTGTTGTTAAATTTTAACTGATTTTCACAGTTAAGTTGACAAAAATAATAACGACAAAAACCTGTCATCTTGACAAACATTAATTGACTACAACTGACTTTTAAAATTTCACTAAATTGACTACAATTTTTGTTAAATTTTAATTAAAATTTAGACAACAAGACAACTGCCTTTTGCTGGAATATTTTAACTGATTTTCACAGTTAAGTTGGCAGAAATTTTTGAACGACAAAAACCTGTCAACTTGACAAACTTTTATTGTGCGCCGTACTTTCACTGCACTGCTCGTTACTATCGCTGTTTGTGCCATTATCACCGGGCTATTGTTATAAATATTCTCGTTGTTGTTGTTTTTGCTGTTATTGTAGTTGTCATAGTCATTGTTGTTGTTTTTTTTTTTTTTTTGTTGTTGTCGTTATTTTATCTGTGTGTGTCATAAAGCGTTTAAAATAATTAAAATGTTTCGTGCCGCATTTAACTCACTCAAAAAGATTCTACCACAACAAAAGATTCAGTTTTTTTTTCCATTTCATTTTGTGTGTGTGTGTTTGTGTGTGTGTGTCATGCCATTTACCCATACACTTTTCTTTTCTTTTCATTAAATATGTTTTGTTTTTTTTTTTGCAATCCTTGTGAGTGCCTGCCTAATTTTCCATTTTCTATTTTTTTTACTGTCGTTGTTGTTGTTGTTGTATTTCTGCGTCGCAATTGCATTTGTTGGCGCGTTCGAGGTATGGTGCGGTCGCGGTTGGTTGGTCTTCTGCTTAAAAAATTTACGTGTTTAAATCTCAGCTGGGAATCTTACAAATTGGGGTTAAATATTTCTCAGACGCTTTTACGTTGGATTCGTTTTCTTCTTTATTTAATTCTTTGTTTTCTTTTCTTTTATTCCTCTCTATGGTATTTTCTTTTTGTTATTGTTGTTGTCATGTTATTTTAACCCTCATCGTTAAATATTACTACTATTTCTTTTACTACACACATTTTTGGCTGCGTACTTCTTTTGTGGATTTTTATTTTTTTTTTGCTCTGTTCTGTTTTTTCCGCTTCTTTTGTTTGTCGTCGAAAATTTTTGAAGTTGTTCAAGTGCTCAGCATGGCATTAGATATACACACATACACACATACACACACACACATGCACATTCCCATCTCATACTTGTGTAAACAAAAGGATAACAGCTGCTGCTGCTGCCGCCGCCGCTGTTGCTTCTGTTTGAGAAGCGAAGTTTTGCTGCTCCTGTGCGTGACAAATTGTCGGCAATAATTGCAGCAAGTGATATCAGCAACTTTTCTCAACTCCTTTTGCCCTTCTACTCGATTTTCGTGGAATTTTTGAGAGATCTTCGAATTTTTAAGTTTTCTTTAAATTGTTAATTTTAAGCAGAAAATATAGTTGAACAATTTCTGAGCGCTTAAGTTCAAAAGCAGAAAATGTGGTTAACGAATTTTTGAAAAGCTTAAGTTCAAAAGCTAAAGTATTAAATTCTCGTGAAAATTAAAGTTTATGTAGAATAGTTTTTTCCCACAACTCAAGTGCCCGGCCCGGCTCGGCCAGCCCCTAAACATAGTTGAAATCAACTACATTCTTCTGTTGGGTATTTGCGTTTCTGTTTTTTTTTCTTCGTTATTTCTATATTTTCTTTCAAGTTTAAATTTAATGCGCATTTACAATGTCGAAAGTAAACACTTCAAATGGGCTTCGAGGGAATTCGCCCATTCGCCTTAGCACAACTTTTTAATCTAATCATATCAGCGAAGCAGTTAACAACAACAACAACAAAACGTAGTAAAGTGCATTTGAAAAAAGGTCCGTTCGTTTTTTTTGCTACTGCAATGCATTTTGCTTAAGGATTTATTTGTATTTGTATTTTTTTTTTTTGCATTCATGTTGTTGTTGTCGTTTTTTTTTATTCAACCCGGGGTTAGTTGCACCAATCCTTTGGGCATTATATTGACTTTCTGCTTAGCCTTTGGAAAGCGCTATTGTGTGCCGCTACAATCGATTGTTGTTGTTGTTAACCGAATGTGGAAAATGTTTTTCCCCCTTAATGTTCTCTTTTGCCCATACATACATACACGCAGCGATTGCATTTTCGAGTGATGTGTGTGTGTGTGCGAGTGTAAGGCACACTTGAAAGTGAAATGATGCTGAAAACGATTTTTATTCAAATAACCGTAGAGCAAATCAAAAAAAAAAGTTCCCAGTTAAATACGAGCAAAGCATTTTCATGCTAGAATAAAGTTTACAAAAAAAAACTGTTTTCACATTGTTGATAGCTATAGAAATCAATTTGGCTAAAAAATGTATGCTGTAGAGTGCATTTTTGATAATTTCCCTTTTTTGGGAAATTTTATATGAAGCAAAAACTTGTGATACAACAGTTTTCACAAGTTTTCGAGTTGTTATTTGAATTTTCAACACTCGGTTGTAAATTACCCTTAAAAATTTATGCTTTTGAGTGCATTTTCGTAAATTTCCCTTTTTTTGGGAAATTTTATATGAAGCAAAAACTAGTGAAAACTGTTGAAATTCGAGTTGTTATTTGAATTTTCAACACTCGGTTGTAAATTACCCTTAAAAATTTATGCTTTTGAGTGCATTTTCGTAAATTTCCCTTTTTTGGGAAATTTTATATGAAGCAAAAACTAGTAAAAACTGTTGAAATTCGAGTTGTTATTTGAATTTTCAACACTCGGTTGTAAATTACCCTTTGCTTTTTTTAATATAAAATTAAAATATCGCTTAATTTTGCACTCACCCGATATGAAGGAAATTTCCGATAGCATTATCCACTTGACCGCAAAATACAAATTGATTTTCAAATAACGGCCGACACGATGGTGCAACTTAATGGTTACATCGCGCGCATGATCCATGATCGTATCGGGCATGTATGAGAATTGTACAGGCTCACCGGAAAAATGATGTCCACCAATGCTAAAGAAGGCTTTTGCGTGTACAAATACCTAAAGGAAAAAAAAGGAAGGTGCGAAAGTTAATTTAAAGTTTATATATTAAATTTTATATTAAGCTTTAAAGCTCAACAAATAATTGTGTTCAGTTAGAAATTAAGACAGCTTTTTCGAAAGCTTCTATTGATTCTCATGAGTGTTCTTTGGTACAATTCTTTCATTTTTCTCAGTAAAAGTTTCATAAAGCTTCTTTAATATTAAGACAACTGAGAATTTTAGCTGACAAATAAATTCACTGAAGAAACAAACATAAAAGCCAAACTGAATAGTTTTGTGTTGTTGTTTTTCGCTTACCTGCACATCTTTAGTGAACATGTTGTTGGTATGTAAGATTATTGCGCTAAAATTTCGCACATTATCGAATTCGAAGACAATTTCGACGGGTTTGCCCATAAGGCCGGGCGTGTCATTGCGCCAGCCGATCCATTCATAGCCTGGAATATTGCAAAAAACAAAAGTTAATATTTAAAAAAATACTTAACAACAAGTTTTTAAGTTTTGAATCGATGAAAAGTAAAGTTAAGGAACTCAATAATAAGGAATATTAAATGATTATCCTTTTGTTGTCCTGATAGTAAAATTAATTGAGTTTCGAAATTAAAAAAATTTTCAAATTCTCATTAATTTAAGACAATACATAAATAAATAAAATCTTTAAAAAAAATAACTCAAACCAAACGCCAGAGGAAAGGGAATTTTTAATATGCCAACTTTTCACATTCAAAATTTCCGAATCATTGATTTTCCTAAACTTTTCCTTTTTTGGTTTGTAAGTACTCGTACACTCGTGCTCGTACCTATCGGAATGTGACAGTAAGTAAAGGCATTTCATATCTCCATAACGATGCCTACTTAATAAACATAAAATATATAAATTCCCCCACATGCGAAGCGCCTAAGCACGCAACAAGGTAAAGAAAATTCTTCCACTCCACCCGCTCGGCCACCACACCGGAGCGGCACAGAGAAAAACAAACAAATGCGCGCAAACGAAATGAATTTCCTTGCCACAAACGCGACATTTAAACCTTTTATTTGCATAAAAGCACTAGCCCTAAATTACCCCCCACCCCAGACACACACAACCCCCCACGCTGCCAAAACGAAACACAACAAAATAATTACATAGAATAAAGACTAGAGTACTATAAAACAGTAATGCCGCGCACTCCACCTCTCTGCCCCAGCTGGGTGGCAAAACAAATAACTTTACTGCATAACTTTACTCTTTTAGGATAATAACTCCCCCTACCAAAAAAGAAAAAAAAAATACAAACAAAAAAGAAAAACCTGCCCGAATCGTAGTCATGCAATATTAACTTCCAAACAAGCTAAAGACGAAAATAAAAAAATTATATTATAAAAGAGTGATATAAAAGTATTTCCCGCCAATGCCAACAATAACAACAACAACAGAAACAATGCGAGGAATTGAAATTCAAATTGCCCTTAACATGGCGCGTCGCCTGCCGCTCGTCGCCGCCTAAAACCCAAACAAACAAACGAAGTAAACGTCGCGTCGGCAACATTGAAAATCAATATCGAAGGGTGTGTAGACATTGTGTGACGGTTTTGCTCCCATTTTTACATGGTGAAAAAAATAACAAAAAAAGGTAACACTTTTTCGGGTTATACCAGAAAATAGTTAATTTGATACCAAAAAGAGTTTGGACAAATTTTGTTAGTGTAGCCTTAATTTTGAATTAATTGACTTATATGACGAAATATTAAACAGAGTTGATTTTACTTTTCAGGATAAAAAGAAAAATGTCGATAGTCAAATTAACGCTTTTATGAATTGTCAACATGAAAGAGTAAATTTAACTTGTGAATTTTTGAAATATTTTTATTAGTTTTGCTGTTTTTAATTGAATTGATGAAAAATTAAACAGAGTTGATTTAACCTTTCTGTGCTTTATTGAACTCTTTTAACTCAAATCGGACAAGGCTCGAAAAATTTTTCAGTTTTATCGTAAAACACATTAATTTTTGACTATCTTGAGATCAAGGAATCCAAATCCGCAGTTAGAAAAATTCCAACTATCTCACCGTGCGAGATATGAGGGGTTCAATTAGTCGAACACTTTAAGGTACACCTGGAGGCCGATGTATGCAAAAATTATCAGGAATAAACTATAATACCGACTATTTTAACTATTGATAACATTCGTCTGAGGTTTTTAAATTTTATCTACCCCGCATTTTTATATTATTGAAATTTTATTGATATTACATTTCTATATAAGGGTTAGGGGGTCAGTCCCCAGCAAAATTAGGGGATGAGGTGGGGCATACATTGACAACGATTTTGTAAAGCCTCAAGAATTAATTATTTTTTGGTATGAAAAGAATGTCTATAGCATATTTTAAAATTTATATATAATATAGCAAAATGATCAATTTTGGTGTTCGACTAGTCGAACAGCTGTCCGATATGGGTTAAAGTTATATATCTTATTTTTTCAATGTCGATATTATAGAATTAAAAGAAAATCATCAAGAGTTAAATTAAATCTTTCTAGTTTACTGTATTAAATGGTAAACGAAACATTCAACTAAAGGACAGTTTTATTTTTCTCAATTTTTCGCGTTCAATTTGACAGCTTTTAGTGTAGTTATTTTTCGAACTCTAAACTTTTTACACTATCTTTTAACTTCGAAAAGAATGGTAAATGGAAAAGCGTTTTCGATATCAAATAAGCTTGCGTAAGCTTAAAGTAAAATATAATTTTTAAAGAATTTTGTAGATAACATATTCGGTATTTGTTAGTTTTCTAGTTAAAACATGATTTACATTTTTAACATCAATTTAACATTGTTACAGGTTAAATTAACTTAACGGGGGGTTGTTACTCATTTTATACAATACTATTTTCACTCAAAAATAGGAAGATAACAAAACTTTGTTTCTATACTTTTTCGAAAAGTAAAATTGACCACGGAAAAAGTTAAGTTGCAATTTTTAACAGTTTATTTGACTTTCTTAAATGTTAACTTTACATTTTGTTATATTTTCTACAAGTTTGAATTTACAAAAAAATTTGTCAAATTTACAAAACATTTGTTATATTTATAAATAATTTTGTTAAATTTGCAAACAAATTTGTTAAGTTTACAAATAATTTGTTAAGTCTACAAAACATTTGTTAAGTTTATAAATAATTTGTTAAGTTTACAAACAATTTGCTAAGTTTACAAACAATTTGTTAAGTTTGCAAAATATTCGTTGAGTTTACAAACAAACTCGTGAAATCAACGAATTTTTGTAGTGTGCCCCAAAAATAGTGAACAACGATTTTTCGAAGTCGAAATGTGAGCAGTATTGATTGTCGTAGTAAAATAGAGAAATTATGCGACTGCGAAAACTTCCCGCATTTTTGGCCATTTCGGCGGCGGGTAAAGTTGCATAAATTTAGTTGTTGCCGCTGCGGCAAACTTTCTTTTTTTCGCATTCGTTTTCGTATTCGTTGGCACTTTTATGAGTCTGTCTGATTTCTCAGTCTGTCTGAGCGTCTATATTATTTGTCTGTCTCTCGTACTGTCTGCCTTTCCCTTTTGCTGGAATAGTAGTTTCAGTTGTTGTTGTTGTTACTGTTGTTGTTATAGGGGGGTAATAACAAACTTTTCTACTTAAAATGTAAAGTTTTCAATAATTTCGAATATTGGCGAATGGCCAAAAAATATATTTTAAAAACAACAAACAAAAAAAAAAATACCCGAAAAGCTTGACTGGCAAATTTCCCCGTTTGCAAAAGTTTTTGGGGGGGAGAAGAGGCAGACGAGCGAGTGAGCGAGCGAGCGAGTGTTCTTCTTATTGAAAAATTGCAGGCAGCACTGTGAATGCCAGTGCTGCCATAAATTATCAAATATGCATAATATTTACATTTCGTTTGTCTGTCTGTTTGTTGTTGTTTTTCCTATTTTAGTTGTTAGTATTGTAGGAAATTATTTATTTTTGCTTATTGATGAGGAAATTATTTATTTGCACAGAAAGTTTTTAATTTCCCTGCTGGGCTGCTTGAGCGGACAGCACAACACTGGCACATTCAGACGGATGGGTCATAATATATTATAATCATTTTCGGTTGGGGGGGCGGGGGTCTGGGCGGTAGAATCGATGGGTCGCGCGCGGGTCGGGGGCAAAGGAGAGATGGGGGTAAGACGACACGATGGTCGTGTAAAAGTTCATTTAAACTTATGCTAAACTTTTGTAATTATTTGATACTAATCAGTTTTAATGGAGTTTTATTTGGAGTGGGAATTTTTGTAGTTTACACGCGAATAAACAAAGGGGAATTATTCATTTATCAAGAGTATGGAAGGCAAAAATGTTTTCAGGTGGAGAAACTGAGTTTAATAGAAAAATATTTAATTATAAAAATTGGCAAAAATTTACTAAATTTGTTGTAACACTTTTGACAATAAAAAGTTATGTTATTTATACTTTTTCAATATAAATTTAAATCCATCTTAGAAACTCAAAAATTAACTTTGAGAAAATTTTTGAAAATTTCCCAAAAATTTCCCTTGAGGGAAATTCTTTTTTTGTAATTTTGTATGTGAATTTATTATTATTTATGAAGTTTATAGACCAATTAGTAAATTTGAAAAAATTTCCCTACTAGTGAAATTTTTCCATCAAGCATTTCCACCAAAATTAAATAAGAAGGATTTTTATTTTGTTGAAAATATCCCTAAAATATTTAATTTTCTTAAACTCACCTTTGCCAAAGCCATGTATGTCGGTGCGAAAATTATCCTTGCCCTTCTGCCCGTCGACCAGTTGTCCCAAGCCGTCGACATATCGATCACCCTGCTCGTAGCCATCATAGGTCTTGTCAGACAAATCGACCTCCATGCCGCGCTGTACACCTTTGGGAATGCTGTAGGAGACAATGCCCTCTGGAAAGAATATAAAAAAACGAATAAAAAAATTATATTTAAAATGTTCAAAATTAGAAATTCGCGGGCAGAGAGAAATTACTTAAATATGTATGTATGTACATACACATGTACATAAGTATTTACATACATAGCGCCCTCTTAAAAAATGAAAATCCAAAGCCCTGCACAAAGTGTAACACTAGACGCCGCGACATATGTTCCTGCCACGACTGCACGAAGTGACGAAGACAAACGAGCAACAAACTGCAGCCGTCTGTCCGTCTGTCAGTCTGTCTGTCCTGTCTCTTTAGTGGGTGTCTGTCGCGCGGTTAGAGGGCGAAAGTTTGACTAGCGTATTGGATTTCAAATAGCGCGAAGGACTTTTATTTTTTTTGTTGGTTCGGGGAAAGAATTTTTCAATGTCAAAGTTAGTTTAAAATTTGTTTTCGGATTGTGTGTACAAATAAAATTTCTCAAATTCTTTTTTACAAAGTAAAATTTTGTAAGGTTAGACGAAGTTTTTAAATCAAAGGGAAATTTTTTTGTTGTTGTCTCATTTTTATAGTTTTTCGTGGTGTAGTGAATTCACCATGATTTATTAAAGTTCCAAAACTGAAATTTTTATTAAAAAAAATTTAGAATCTAAAAGATTTAGTACAAAAACTGTTCTTTTGACTGAAATTTGTAGTAAATTTTGCTTGTGTACAAAAACTGTTCTTTTGAAAAAAGATTTGTAGTAAAAATTAATTTTTTAACAAACATTTTCTTTTGACTGATATGTTACATAATTTTTGTTTAAACAAGAACTGTTCTTTCGACAGTTACTTTTAGATAGCAGTTTTTTTTTTAACTTAAACTGTACATTTGACAGATAAGTTTAGTAAAATTTGTTTAATCAAAACCAGTTATTTTGACTGGAATTTTAGTATAAATAATTTTTTTTTTAAATTTTCTTTGGACCGTAAAATTTTTATATAACAACAACTGTTCTTCTGAAAAAAATTCGTTCTTACTAAACCTGTTCTTTTGACAGAAATTCTTAGTAAAACTTATTTTTTTTTTTCAAATTGTTCCTTTTGTCACTTTGAAGCTCCTTTTGAATTTATCGCATGTCATGTGATATTTTTCGATTTTGTACTTTAAAAATATATACAAATATTCCAAAAAGCACAGGGCTGTCAAGCATGGGCAACAAAAACAATACAAACAAAACAACAACATAAAACAAAAGCATTTTTCAGCCAAAATTCGCAAAGAAAAAAAAAAACAAGAAAAATACAAAACGAAATAAGTCCGTTAAAGCGACGCTCATTTGTTTTGCATGCGAATAAAACGAAAACCGAAAAAAAAATACGCTGCTTGATGACACGCAATAAAATCGCATGTGAGCACGAATAACAACAACAGCAACAACAACAACAAAACCACAGCAACAACAATGAGTTGAAAAGGAGCAACAAGGACGACGACAACGTCAGCGACGCCGTTCATGCTATGGCCAAACGAGCGCTTATTATGATTGTGTAAGTAGTGGAAATATATCGCACACACATACACACACACACACACATACACTCTCTCCCATACATGCTGAGCTGCCCATATAACTATGCCTGTCCGTTTGTCTGCCCGCTTGTCAGCATATCCCAACGCTCGACAAACGTCCTTTCATTGTCCTGTCTGCGTTTATGTCTTTTGTCTGCAAACTTGCGAGCGCGCTTAAAATTTTGTCGCGCCGCTGAATTTGCCGCGCAAATTTCTCATTTTATGCGATGGCGTCCTTTTTTTTTTAGCCGTAAATTTTTCAACAGTTTGTAAGCGTTATAAACACACAAAATTTTGTCATCAGGATTATGTTGAAAAAATGTTTTTAAAATTTCATATATGAGACTTTAATAGAGTAGAGAATCAATCAGTAACTAAGTGGTCTACTACTTTAGTTTACATCTCGTTGACGTAACCAAAATGTCCAGGATTTGTGTTTGAAATAAATGCTAGAATGGGTCACCAAACAAGATTATTTTGAAAACTAACCTCAAAAGTGTCTCAAGTGAGTAGAAGACTTTTCAGAGAGTGTTAAATGCAGTGAAGTTGTTTTTTTTTAACTCTTCCAATGCTTTTTGATATGGTTGGTTGGTGGGTTTGTTTGCAGTGGTGACCCTTGTCTAATTAGCGCTTATGCGCCTTTTTAAGCCCACATCCTCAGTTAGTTTCAGTATGCCGGTTGTTAGACCTCTGGATTAAAAGATAGCAAGATAATGACCTAAGACAACACGAATCTCTCCCATCAGCACAGTCGTCATATCGTGTAATGAGCGAAATTGTTCAGCTTCCCCACATCGTGTAGAGTCTAGAAAGGGTCAGTGTGCATGCGGCCGATGGTATACCATGATTGTCCAGAGTATCATTAAAACAAATCGGCTAAAGCCATTTTGTTTGATTTAGGAAGTTAAGTAAATAATTAACGTCGATTCCTGACAGCTATCCAAGTCCACCGAAGATTGGTTTGCCTAAGGTGTTTTAATATCCTATCATTTAAAAGACTCCGAAACAAGCTTGAGGTCAGCTTTTAAAATCTTCGGTAGAATTTGACGAATTTTTTTTGCTTCCACATGATAGGAACCACTCTATAAATACAAATTCACTTTTTAAAAATTAAATTTTACATTTTTAAGGACCTTCCTAGCCTACATGCCTAAACTGCTTCCGTGCCCCTTGACAAATTTAATCAAACATTTTCCAAAAATTACTAATATTAGCATTAATAATTTATTTATTTACAAAGCCACTTTAAAGTCAATTGTCATTTGGAGCAATTAAGTCATTAGTTAAGAGCAAACCTTTTACTTAACCTAATATTTAACCGGTAGCAGTTATTTATCGGGGGTACCTATGACTATTTTTATGTTTTCTAACCAATTACTCTTATGCATAGAAAAAAAAACCGAACAATCCTTGATAATTATGTGCACTTATGTTACCCCACCCCCGCACAATTCCCTGTCCAACCCTCTTATTTTCAAAAATTCCAATTATACGCAAAAATGTCCGAAATTATCAACATACATACATACAAATGAGTATATCTCTCATTGCTTTTATTAAAAAAAAAATAGATAAATATATATAATTTCCTATTTTCGACCCGTAATTACCAAAAATCACATAATTACACTTAATAACGAGCGGCAAGCATAGTTCAGTACAAAAGTATTTCGAAAAAAAATACACACACTCATAAAATATATAAAATGGGTAAATATCGAGAAAATTACGTGTGTGTGCCGGGGTTTATTGTGGTTTTACGAATGGTTGAGAGACGTCGCGCTCGTGGGACACATGTACGAGTACGTGGCGCGTGTCCTTAATATCCATTCGATATATTTATATTGTATATATGTATATACATTTATATATATATATGGATTTGTAGAATACACAAACATACGCATATGGCAACTACAAGTATACAAATTCTTATCGCCTTCCTGCCGAGCCCCCCACCCCCCGCAAACATTGATCATTTATTTATGAAATGAGGCGAACGAGAATACAACACACACACACATTAAAACAGAGAAAAACGCAATGAATTTCGTTAAAACAATAAAAACAAACGTACGAAATGTACAAAAAAAAAGAAAAAAATAAAACCGTTAATGTTCGTAGTAAATCCAAAGGCAAACGTAGTAAATTAATAATAAATAATGGCATGTATGGGTGTGTGTGTAGTTGTGGCGTATGTGTAAAATATGACAACGTGTGCACACAAAAATGAAAGTTCATCCTTTTGTCTTTCTGTCTCTTTGTCTGTTTGTTTGATTGTCTGTTTGCGCGTATCTGTTACTGCATATTTGAGCATGTGTGTGCGTTCATTTTCACACATACTTATGCAGCACATAAAATATTAATTCATATTTGCAATACAATTATAAATGAAAATGAAACGAGCGTCCGACATCGCTTGCGCAGGGCGGCGCGGCGGCAGTGGCAGCATCCAACCCGGCCATAAAAACCCGGCCAAAGTGCAAATACTTTTGTGTCCGGCGGCAGGCCTTTTTTATAATTACATATACACGGGAAATGCTTCCTGTTATTGTTTTTTTTTTACACACACACACACACACACCCACTTGTTGTGTAAATATTGTAAAAGATAGTAGTAGTCGTAGTGCTGCCGTTTTAAGTAGTGGCCGGATTTTTCCGCTGAAAGGGCTTAATTAATTGCGCGCAAAAAACTCTCCATAGAAAATAAAAACATTTTTTCAATCATGTTACAATGGCGATAATTGTAAAAAAAATAATTTCAACCATGAATTGAATGAATTTTGTATATTAAAAAAAATTTGTAATATCTCAAACTAGTCTAAAGGTAGCTCAACTTTAACAGTTTGTAATCAAAAATGTTAAATTATGAACTTTATATAATACTCTTGCCAAAGTCTAATAATAATGTGGAACAAGGCATATATACCATGTCAGTTATTTGACATTAACGCTTCGCGAAACACCCAACCCGGAAATTGATGGACTTTCTTCTAAAGCCAAGAAGAAATCTCCTTAAAGTACTGTTTTGTATAATCACGGAGGCATAGTACATAAAATTTATATATGATCCAATTTGTCAATCATGCCATGAGAACGACGACACTGCAGAGCATTACCGCGGTATGTGTCCGGCTTTTGCAAAAGCGAGACTAACAGTAATACTCTTCCTATCCCTAATCTTCTTAAATTCATCCATGAAACTAAGTAGTTTAGTGAATAGTGAACTTATCTCTTAATTTTTCGATCCAAGCACTTCATTTCTATATATCTACTTTTTATTCCGACACTATCCAGGGTATAGCCCAATGGTCCTTGAGGACTGAAAGCTATGGTCCCATACCAGCTCACAACAACTCTAACTCTAACTATAGTATTTTCCTAATGTTCTGAAATTCATTCATGAAACATAATAAAAACTTTCTTTCTTATCCAAAATATCTCTTTTCTATTTCACCACTTTCGTCTATTTCTCTACCGACTCTATCCTGGGTATGGTACAATGTTCTTATTGGATTGATTGACTTCAATACTAACCCACCCATAACTTTTTACTCTAAACTCAAGCGATTTGATATCAATTAAAAAGTTCTCTAATTACTTTAAGTTGCAAATATCTTCATAAAAAATTTAAAAACTTGTTGGTATATATCTTTAATAGTTCAATGGTTATACGAGTACCTCACATATGAGAACATGTTTTTTTTTAACTATTAATGCTCTTTCTCATTTTAAGCTTTTTTACTCAGTCTTTAATGTCTTACGCTTTCTTGAATTATAAATTTACTTTCGACAAATTGCAGCAGTTTAAAAATTCCACTAAACTTTTTTGATTTTCTCAAAAATCCAACTATTGCCTAAGATAAATGATAGTTATTAACTCCATGTAGGTAGCTAATTAACTTTGTGACAAGTATACTTTTAACTCGCTGCCAGCAAAGCCACACCCCAATCCGCAACACATTTGAGCGATTACCTAATCTTTCGTACTACCGATTCCCGGTTTCACTTTTCTCGCATTTACTTGACGTATGCGCAGCAGTCATAAAAATGCAACGCTACGCTACCATTAATCTTTGCCGCTAATCAGTCGCATTTAAACTGCGATTAAACGATTCGGCCCAACATCGCAGCGCAACAATTAAGCAGAGCCGTCATTGAAGTCGCGCTAAGACGAGCTTAGCCAACAATTCCGATGATGGTTAACAAAGCGGATTTAAAGAGCGCCATTTCAAAGCGAACATTTTCCATTTACAAAAAAAAAAAAAAAAGCGCAGCGAACAAAAAACTAAAATAGAAAAGCTGCTTGGCTTATCTCGTAATTTGTGACCGTTTGAACTGGGTGTGGTCTTTGCCAGACTAACTCCAAATCAAGGTTTAGTCTAGCGCTGCAGACACATGCTCTCTCGCCCTTTTGCGCTTGCTTGAGAATGTTGCGGCGAGCTATGGTCGCAGCGGCAGCAGCGTTGCACTGCATTTCCAGGTGCGGTTACACGATTTGAACGTAAGCGTAAGCGTTGTATTGTTTGGCATGTGTTTTCACATGTTTAACTTTAGTTTTCGTTTAAGTTTCATCTTTTGATTTTCGATTTATTCTGCATGTCATAATTTACGAGATTACAAATTTGTTAACAATTTAAGTTGGACGGACGGTTGGGCGATTGGACAAGATTTATGACATGACAATATGAAATGGTGCGAGTTTGATTTATTGGCCATAAGTATATTAAATGTTTTCTACTGCGATTACAAGTATTTGCATATGTCACAATAAACGATAAATGAGATATGTTAGTTTTATGTGGGGGCAGGAGACACACATGCCAAATATTTATTTTCTTTTTGTTAAAAAGCAATTATTTTAAAATTAAATAAATACTTAATTTCTCAATTTTGCAACTAAATTTACTACCTTTTCTACACACTCATTTGTAACCCTTTTTTAAACTTACTTAACCTACAACATAATTCATGTCTTCTGGATTCTAACCTCATCGAATAAAGATCATTTATAACTTTTAAAAAATAATCTTTTAATAAATCTTAACTCTCGCCTCATCTAGGGGCTCAAAAACGCGTAAGCCCCCTACAAACACTTTTCGTATCAGATTTTGTTCAAAGCTTATATAGATATAAGAAAAAGACTTGTTTAAAATAAATCTTTATAGGATATTTTCAGATTAACTTCCGAAGAAGAAGTTGGCATTAGAAATAAATCTCTTTTTGACATATGCCCATTTAAATTTTACCTTAACTCGTTTCACTTTAACGTCATATCAAAAATGAGTTGAATTTAAGTTGAGCTACTTTAAAATAATTGCCTTTACATTCCTAACTCTATTCTCCTGCTCTGTTCTAGCTTTAAAATCATATTTTCAAGCATGGTTATCAAAAAAAGCCCTCTAAGCTGTCCCTTTTTTCCCCTACCCCCAACAATCCCTTAATGGAAAACCCCTTATTTTAGTTGTCACCCCTCCCACACTTGAACAGTAACTCCCACTTAATAAAAGTGTTATCTTGATTAATTTGCATATGAAATGTAAAATATTGCCGCCGCCGCACACCCATCGAGCATAATTTCCTGCGGCAGTCCAATGAAAACCAAATGACATGCCCTTTAAACACTCAAAAAAAAAAAAAGAAAAGCTTGCAGTAGGAAAAACAAAACCTTTTTACAAAATAAAATATAGATACACCTCGGCACTTTAGCTCCAACACGTTGAATTGCTGGAGGGGGGGCGTTGGGGTTGCCATTGTTTTTCGATGGTTCGCTGGTTGGGCTGGTTGTTGGGGGCCCGTCCCACACCCGTTTCAAATAATTACTACATTTAGTAGTGCTGTCCGAAAACGCCTAAATTGCTGGACACACACACACTGGACACAATTTCTTTTCGAAAATCAACACGCATGCTTGCATTTTTCCCGTAGACGTCCCCTAAAGTTTTGCGGGGCACGAGTGTGTGGGGGGTTTGGGAAAAGAGTGTTGTCATTAGGCGCTTTGTTTAGCCTTTTTTTTGTTGTATTTTGCTGATGCCGCCGCCGACGCCGCCAGAGCTTGGAATTTATTTATCAAGGCTTGTTTTCGAAAAAAAGAAGTTGGGCATAGTTTTTGCTGCCGCTTCTTGACACATGCACGCAACACTGGCGTCGTGTGTCTTCTTGCAAAACAACAGCAACAACAACAACGACGTCGCTTGATGTTGTTCAATGTCTGCACGCGATTTTCAAGTACTTCTTTTTTTCGCTTCGCCTGTTCGTTCGTTCTTCTTCTTCATCCTCTATTTTGTGGAAAAGGCATTAAGTCTGTTTTAAAGCAAAAGCTGACGTTTATCGGATTTAAAATTGTAGCCAGGCAGTGTTGCATGTGATTTGACTAAAATGTTATGTTTAAATGGATATGTTTAAATTTATAATAATGCATTTTAACTTTTTAAATTTATGATACTATTTTTTTTAATTTACTACTATTTTAAGCACTCACTTATGCCACATTTAACAAAACTGAATACAACAAAAAGTATTTAATTCCCTCAAATCTCCACTTCTCACATAATTTTGTATGCCAAACAACTCTCTCAATGCGCTGACTAACCTCATGCTTCATCTTTTCAACACCATCGCTTCTTCATGCCACGCTTACATGCCCAGCCACGCTTTAATCCGCTTAGCCTGTGCTGCTCCACACCCATTTTGTAGTGTAGTATAGCATCTTTTTGTTGTTGCTGTTGTTTTTTTTCCTTTTTTTTTTTGTTCATTCTACATTCGACGTTAGTACTTGTACATGTACTTTGCCTATGATAAATTAACTTTGACACTAAAACTCTGTAAACCTTTTCCACACTATCATCGCTCATGTCCAGTTTTTATCCTCGCGTTTAAATTTTAATATTTTTTTTTTAATTTAATTTTTGTTAGCTTTTCTTTTTGCTAGTAAAACTTTTATCTTAGTGAATTTTGTTTTTTTATTTTTAATATTTGTTGCCACAGTCGACATGACTTACCTTCCCATGGGCAACCGACAATCTCGGCACGCAGACACACCGTCCGATCGTACTGGCCGTATGGATAAATGCGTATCTTCGAGGCGAAAATGATCGGCTGGAGTGAGTTTTCCACTTCGCTGTAAGTGTTGATATTACCGGCGAGTATCTGCAAATAAGTGAGGCGAAAGAATTTCAGTTATTTTTGCGGTTAAAATAATTAATTACAGGGAGTTTTTGAAGGCTTGGCTTTAATGTTGGCCGAAAGGAGTTAGTGAACTTGAGCGGAGGAACGAGGTGCTCACAAATTTCGGTTGACCGCAGATGTAATGTAATGGGTTAATAGCAAAAAGTAAGGAAACTGTATTTAGAATGAGATAAAATATCTTATTATTATATATATATATATATATATATATATATATATATATATATATATATATATATATATATATATATATATATATATATATATATATATATATATATATATATATATAAGATACATATTATCTACAACATTCAAGGATAAGGCTAATCGAAAAATTTGGAATATTTAGATTTAGATATTAAAGTCTAGAGGCTTTTGGATAAAGCTAATCAAAAAGCATAGAATTTTTAGATCTGGATATTAAAGTCTAGAGTCTTGAGATCTCTTTTGTTGACTTCTGATGAACTAATTCCTTCCTAAGAATATATTATATTTTTCTAGAAGTCTTTAAGAATGTGATAAGAAATTTAAGTGACAATTTGGTAACAATACTGGTTAAATTTCAGGTAATTTAACCAGAATATTTCTGTCAACCATTGCTGGAAATTCGCAATTTGATTGGAATTGACTGTTGATATCTTTAATTAAATAGAAAATATAAACCTTAAAAATCTGTCGCTTACCTCCTTGCCCTGCGTATTTTTCCAGCGCTGCCACTTGGTGAAACCCGGTCGCCAATATTCCAGCACATACGCTTCGGTATACTCCTGACCTTGACCCTTACCAAAGCGCCCCTGCGTACGTATCGCCGTTATCACATGCGTCTGCAGCAAATCCACCTGCAGATACTCTTTTAGCGCATTCGAGACCATATGCTTGGGACACCAAGCGCCGCCATTATTATCGGTTTTCAGTCTGAAAGCAAAAACAAAAACAAACAAAATTTTAAATCAGTTATGAATTACTTAGCAAAAAAAAAGAAGCGATTTTTAATTAAAAGCTACAAGAGTAATTGTGATTTTTTTCTCGATTTTTCCCCAGATTGAAATGGCCTAAATACGCGCCTTAACGGTCGGCTGTGCCTCAATTGCTGTGTGGCAAGTTGCAAAGATGTCTTCTCCGGCTGAAGGCTGACGTTTGTAAATTTGTGCGAGTGCTTGTCGCTTTTTGTCGATATTTTTAATACGCACAATAAAAAGTGGTCTCGCAGTCCAGGTAAGTCCATAAAACCGTCCATATGCTTCATAGTAGTCGTAGTCATAGTCGCAGTCGATGTAGTTGTTGTTTAGTTGTTACGAATAAGAGTTGAGTATAGTAGAAAAAAAAAAAAAAAAAAACTCAACATAGTTTCGAGGCGCACATATAAATTAATTGACATTAAACGACGCACCGCAGTGCGCCGGCTCCCGGCACCCGGTGTCTGTATTCGGCGGCAGCGACTAAAGTGGCGTTTGGCTTACAATAAATGCGGCTAAAGCGGTTTACAGCACAGCATACAGGAGGCAACAACAACAACGTTGACGACGACGCAGACAGACAACCGGACGGACGGACGTTATTGTTGCGGTTACATGCTAAGTTCGTTAAGCTTAACGCTTGCAGGGGCTCTACTAAAGCAACAGCAGCAGCAGAAGCAGAAGCAGCAGCTGGATATGTTGTCTTTGTAATTAAGGATTAATTTAAGTTATGCTGCTGCTGCTGCACCACTAAAACCTTATTGATATGTTAACCGAGCGCGCAATGTCGGGTATATTTTAATTAAGCCAACATGCGTGTAGTTGCTTTTCGCTTCGCTTGTAGTTTGGCTTCGCTTGTCGCTACTGGGTATATGTAACTCAGGATTCGGATTCGAACTCTGTAGACGAATTTAAAGCTTTGGTTGTTCGGCGCATATCCGCGTGTGGAGCGATACCAAGCTACAGACATAAGTAATTAGGAAGTAAAGTTTAAAAACGAACAAGTCGAAGACTAGTAAGAACTAATTGCTTGTGTAGCAGCCAATGGAACGAGATCTCTGGTAAGATCACAACTTTTGGTCGAACTTTTTTGGTAAAGGAGGCTTCCACAATTGACTGGGTCTAATTGTATTGGAATTTTTAGATTTTTTACTAGTTTCTTAGTCACTAGAACTATTATTGATACTTGTTTCTTATGTGCTTTAGGGTTAAAAATACTTTCGATCTTTGAAGGAACTTGTATCACGATATCTCTTTTATGTTCAAAACTTTTATTCGATTTAATTTCCTGACGGAAGTTTCTTCAATTAAGTCCGTTTATCTTTATAGGAATTAGCTTATTACTTGTTTTATAATTAGATATCCAGACACGACTGTATTGTAAAGAATATTGACATACTCAAGCCGACTGTTTTAAATAAATTAAGGTATTCCCACCGACTCTAAAGCACGGGGGCATATCACGGGGGTAATATCACTGTGGATATTAAAAAAAATCTCGAATCATTACGCTAAGTTCTTCAAGTAGCTAGATACAAATTTGCGACTGTCCTCCAATTTCAAATCAAATTAAACCTACTGAAAGATTAGCAAAAAAAAAGAAGCAGATATTTCATTGCGAACGTCAACCAAATATCACTGTCAATCTCGCGCCAACAGAGCGAGTAGCAAATAAAAATCATTAGATACAAATTTTTTATTTATTTGATTCCAACGACTGCTGCTTATGCCACAGAAGCATTACATTAGCAGAGCACCAAATGCCAATGGCTACTATCAAATTACCAATATTAGCTTAATGACAGTTGGTTGCTGGTTGTATTTTTTGTTTTTGTTTTTTGTATACTTCAAATGCAATCGAATGATACCCACTACCGCACAGCTAGATACAAACTACCAAATATGCAACTCGGCGCGCAGCGCGCGGCAGGCGGCGATGCTGCTGAAAGCTAGGAAAAAAAATGCATTGCATTAAATTTAAAGTCCGACAAGGAAATTGAAATAGGCGACATCACTGTGTGGCATGGAGTAGCACGGAGCGCGACTTGATTGGAGTTGCCAATGTTGCGGATGCGATGGTTGCTGTTGTTGTATAGTTGTTGTTGTTGTTGTTGTACTGCTCTGACTGCTGCCAGATTGTTAACTTTGGCAATAACAATAATTAAAGCCAAAGTCGTAATAAACATAACTGCGGATATTAGCATTTTAAATGATGTGCATACGATGAAGACGACCGTGCACAGTACTTTGTTGCATGTTTCGAATTGAAGAAAATTCGATGTCAATATTAATATTATATTCAAAAGTTATATGAGAATTTCAATGGATATGATTTTTGTCATTTAAGTAGATGAAAAGTGTTGGCTGAATTGTATTTTCTTTCACAGAGGTTCAAGTATAAAAGATACATATATAAAATATATATATGCTTTAATATATATAAAGCAGATTTTAGGCTGTATTCTGCTTCGGATCAAATTAATTTATATCAGCTATATCTTTAAACATTTTTGGTTTATGTCTTAAATTATAGTTATAGAAATCCAAAAGATATTTCAATGAATTTTTTTGCATAAAAGATACATATTATAAAGTATATAATATATATATATATATATATATATATATATATATATATATATATATATATATATATATATATATATATATATATATATATATATATATATATATATATATATATATATATATAGTTTAATATATGTTTATATATATGGCATATATTTTGTTGTTTTCTCTGCCTCTGATCAAACTAATTTAATTTAAATAATAATTTATAATTCCCTTTTCTTTAATCACTTAAACCAATTTGAAATGAAGTCTCTAATTTGCATTCTCTCAACGATAATTTTCACTTCCGCATTACGCCCAAGAACTGTGCTGTGCGCCGGCGACTGTATCATCTGCTACTATCACCAGCTCTGAAGTAGATATGCCCGTTGGATATTTGTATTTTTTTGTATTTCGTTTGTTTTTTTTTCAACATCTCGGTAATTTTATAAAGATTAAACTGACTTAAGCACCACCACAGTCCACATGACCACATCACCACCATCTTCTCGTGGAATTTTTATTAAAATCTGTTTTTTTTTTTGCCCGCCCCGCTTAATTGGCACCTTTGGACACTGGCAGACGAGGCGAACACTTTGTTTGCGATTTTAATTAGATAATGCGAATGGCTGTAAGCAGAGGCCGCTCTGACTACACATCCCGACGACGACGACGACGACGGTGGTGCCTAATTAAAATCATTAAGACAAAAAAAAAAACGAAATTTTATTGACGCGTTGATTTCTAATTTGGCTACGTCAATCAGTAGCTACTTGTGCTTTGAATTTTACAGCCGCTTGGCCATTGGCACACACACACATATACAAAAAAAAAAGAAGAAAAACGCTCGAGTGTACGAACAGTAGCCACAAGTCTTTCAGTGGTCTAGCGTCTAGACAGGCAGCAGCTGCCGACGACGATACCTATCTGCTTAGTCTAAACAATCATTAAAATGTACTTCCCCCCAAACGCCCCCCCCCATTCACCCTTTTGTCTAAAAGTCTAAAGAAAATTTACATGTCAACAGCTTCGCGGGAAATTGTTAAGTTCTCTTTTATAATTACTATAAAAGAGAACTTATCTAGTCTGCGAGAATGTATCTGCTAGATACAAAAAAAAAAACCGAACAACAAAGCTTCCGCCGTTGCACAAGTCTTCTTCTTTTTTTTTTTGTAATGGTTGGTACCTGTTATTTTCCAAGAATTCCGCTGCACTTAAAATGCACTTTGAGAGCTACTTCGCATTTTTTTTACCCTTTTGCTGGTATGTTAAATTTTTTCTCTCTTCTACTATCGGTTGCGCTTGGCTTTGTAGAATTCTTGGTAATCTTTTTGAAATGTTTGGTTTGGTTTATCTCGGAATTGCATCGTCGGCATTTAAACTTGTTGTTTTATTTTCAGAATATGCTTGAAATTATTGTACAGCATAGCGACTAATTGCCGTGCTAACGAGCAGGCAGTCAGTCTAGCTAAAAAGTTAAAGTCTAGCATAATGAGGAGAAAAATTTATAGTACTCGATTTTTAAGAACTTTAGAGCCAGTAAGCGAAAAAGCTTAAGTAAATATATAAAGTTATAATGTATAGTATGTACATTAAAAACTGCAAGGGCACTCTGGAGAGTATATATGTACTATTTTATGACAAATTCGGCGTACTGTCCCGCACATAAATTACAGCGCTGAATCATTCGTACGAAAAATCAGTGTCATGAAATTGGAGAAACTTTTAAACTGGCCGTCGTAATTTTCACAGACACAGACAGACGCACATACGCACACAAGACAGACAGACGGACAGATAGATAGACAACCCCAGCAAACAATCTGACTCTTTTCGGACTCTAATTGGACTTTTTATTCTGCGCCTTTACCCTCATAAAGAGCTCATATTAGAGTCCCATGTGAGCGTGTTTCCCTTCCTGTAAGAGCACACACAGTTATGAGTCTAAATTATGCGTTTGAAAAGTGTCATATATGAGTATTTGCAGTCTCTAATAAATGATTCTTTTCTGACTCATATTAGACTCAAAAATATGTGTCATTAATATGAGTCTTTTCGGACTTTTTTAAGAATCTAAAATAAGTCATAATTGTTCGTATTTCGGATATTTTACAAGAACAAAACTTATCATAAAAATTATTTTAGTTCATCTCATTAATTAAGCGTCATAATTCTGAGTGCGCTCAGAAAATGATCTGATGGGCAGTACACACACAAGACAGACAGACGGATAGACACAAAGTAAACAAACACAGCAACCCGCATTTTTACGCGCCCAATTCAACAAAGCATCAACGCGCGCGCTCATCAGCAGAGTTTATAGCTCGTCGCTTTTTTTGTTGGTTTTTTTTTTGTTGGTTTTTTGTTCATTGCGCTATCATTTCCTGTCCACTTTTTTAAATGCAACCGTGATTTCGGGCAATTTTACGAGCGCTTTTAATGGCGCATATAACTCTGCTTTTTTTGTAATATCTCACATTTTTTTTTTCTATTTGGACTTTACACCGATATGAATTCAAAATATTCTCACACACCGACATTCCGATGAATGCGTTTATATTTTTTAAATTTGCGCGCTTACGCCCAGCGAAAACGTTTAGAAAAAATTACCTTTTTTTCACATAAATAAATATTTGCTATCGGCAGCGGAAGGGGAGCGAAAGAAAAAAGTATGTGAAAGTATTTCGCCGTTTATTAATATTAAAAATAACACATTTTTACATAAAATGCGCATAAAAATTAATTTTAAACTCGAAAAATAGAAAGAAGAAAAAAAAAACGCTCACGGCCGCCATACTTTTCCAGCGCTTTGTGTCACTTTGTGCATTTCGAGCGAACACATTAATTAAGCGAATCGAAATAAATATTTAATTTAATGTTGCATTTTTAATGCACTCCGAACAAACAAACAAATCGAGTCGGCAACACTTTTTTGTGCCTTTATTTCGGGAAATATACTTTTTTTTCGGATTTCTGTTTTTAATTACTAATTCAAACAAAAGCTACTCTTTAACTGCTTTGAGTACCTTTTTGTTGTTGTTGTTATTGTTGATTTTGTTGTTTTTGTTGTTTTTGTTGTTTTTGGTCGTATTCGAGAAATCTTTTGTAATACTTTTAATGAGTTCGTTCGTTCGTTTGTCTGTTTCATTAGATTCCCAGCAAACCATTTTCTGACTCTAAAAAGAGTCATAACTCTGATGATTTCATGAGCCTTCATATTTATGACAC
Source organism: Suillia variegata (assembly GCA_949127995.1). NCBI lineage: Eukaryota > Metazoa > Arthropoda > Insecta > Diptera > Heleomyzidae > Suillia > Suillia variegata. The sequence goes on from OX421844.1 coordinate 43,810,789, forward strand.
ATAAAATAGTCATAATTCTGAGGGTTTCGTGAGTGTTACACGTTTTAAAATTCATAATTAATAAATGAACTAAAATAAATTTTTATGAGTTTTTTTTGTGCTTGTAAAATATCCGAAATAAGCCATTTATGATTCATTTTAGATTCTTTAAAGAGTCCGAAAAGACTCATACTTATGATACTTTTAAGGCACATATTTCGAAGTCTAATAAGAGTCAGAAAATAATCATTTCAGACGTTTATTAGAGACTGCAAATACTCATATATGAGTCTTTTCAAACGCATAATTCGGACTCATAACAGGAAGGAAAACACGCTCATATCGGACTCATATATGAGCTCTTTATGAGGGCAAAAGCTCAGAATAAAGAGTCTAATTAGAGTCCGAAAAGAGTCAGATTGTTTGCTGGGTATATTTGTCTGTCCATCTTCTCCGTCTTTTTTTATTCGTTCGGACCATTCCATTAGTAGCAATTTAAATTAGGGTTGCTCTACATAAATATTTAATTATTTTGACATTGTCTCTTCTTCTTCTTCTTGTTGTTGTGTTAATGTTGTGTAAAATTACAAAAACAACAACAACAATAACACCGATCATAGAATCAGCAGCTGGGTTAGTACCTATCCACTTTGCACGAAAATTAGCAATTAAATTACTTTTGTCTCCTGCATTTTTCTCCTCCGATTTCATTGTGAATATTCATTAGGTTTCTTCTTTCTTGTTTTCTTTCTTTTTTATAAATAGTATCTAAAGAAAAAGGTTTCATTTCTTTTCTTTTAGCTGTTAATGTCATTAAATGTTGTTTAGACGGCATTTAAATGGGTTTTCTTTACTTTTACGTTGTTTACTTTAAAACAACTTTTTAATTATTTGAATTTGAAATTTTTATCATAATTTTATTTGCTTTAATTTGAAATGCCTTTAAATTAGATTTGATTTAATTAGGGAAATCAGAAATATTAACAACAACAACAAAAATTTTATTAATATTTAGTCAATGAATGTGATTTGGTACATATCAATTATTTACCATTATCTTTTCTCTTTATACTGGCATGAAAGCTCTGACCGAAAGCTTTTTTGTTGAACAAGTAATCACAGTTTTATTTAAAGAATATTTTAGGAACTTAGAAAGACGTTTAGATCAACTTAAATATCTTAGGAACCTACAAAATCAGTTATCTAGACTTTAAACTATATACTTGTAAACAGATCCAGGGCATAGGGAAAGATGAAGAAGAAGAACATTGAAAATCAACTATCTAGACTCTAAACTATATAAACAGGTCCAGGGCATATGGAAAGATGAAGAAGAAGAACATTGAAAATCAACTATCTAGACTCTAAACTATATAAACAGGTCCAGGGCATATGGAAAGATGAAGTAGAAGAACAATAAAAATCAACTATCTAGACTCTAAACTATATAAACAGATCCAGGGCATAGGGAAAGATGAAGAAGAAGAAGAACATTGAAAATCACTATCTAGACTCTAAACTATATAAACAGGTCCAGGGCATAGGGAAAGATGAAGAAAATCAGCCACCTGGAACCACAATAGATATTACATAATTCTAAGCTATACAACTTGCTTACACTTAAAGACTTAACAAAGCTTTATCTCATAGATTTTTATTAAAGATTTCGACCTATTTATTTTAAGTCTTCAGGTCATTTCTTTCGGTCAGGTTAAGGATAAATTCCTTTCCGATAACAAATACTGATTCCGTCAAAGCTCAAAGTCACCAGACCCTGATGGATCTCTTACATTTCTATACCTACCAATGTATATCTAGATAAAGATGTTGACAGCAATAGAAGCAGATACAATCTACAATAAATTGTATTAACTTAATAACTAACAAAGTCAGTAACTAGTTTTGTAAGTCATTACGACTTAAGACGCTTAAATCCTTTTTTTTAAATTATGATGACAAAAATATTCCCATAAAAGAAAATTCTTTCTAAAGTTTTCTAAAATTTTTGTATTTTTGAATTTCTTACCTTGCATGTTGCGGTCCAACAAATCCAGTATCATGCGCGGAGCTGGCTGTGATTTGAGCATCTGTGATGGCACCGGATTCCATGCCCAGTGCCGAGTTGCAAGTCGCTGTAAATAAGACCAAACATTAATTTCAATAACAAGCGCCAAAAACTATTTTGAGAATCGAAAATATTTCCGAAATAAATAACAGCGAACCTCATTAACCCTTGTCGCACTCAGCGCAAACAAAACTAAGACCCAATCAAGTTGAAAAACTGCAATCGCCCAGAAGTAGAAAAAAAGAAGAGAAGAGAAATGAAACGAAAACGAAAACGAAAATAAACCAACGCCGTCAAATATATCAAAACAAGTCAAGCGCGTCAATTTGACTCTTGTGCGCCTTGTGGCCCTGTGTGCGCCGCGCGCTTGTCACATGGGGCTGCCACTGACACAGCCGCTGCTACTCTGATGCTACTCTGCCGCTGCCACTGCCACTGCCACTACCGCCCGCCAGTCAGTCGCTTCGTGATCTTTTCGCATGACGTCTCCTCAAAGTGGCAGCAACTGGAGCAGCAGGAGTCTTAGCAAAAACAAACAAGAAAAATATGCATCGAAAAAATACAAAAACAAAAACAAAAAGAAGCCAGCGGATAAGAATGTTTCCAGCAGATTGCACGCAAACCACAGCAAAAACTGCGCTTCGATTGTGAACTTTGTAGCGCTCGCGCGGTTGAATGGAGGTGCGTCGCGTTCGCCATTTTTTGTTTTTTTTGTTGTTTTAATTTTTAATTTACTATGTTCCTGTTTTCCAATTTTCGTCTGGTATCTCGGGCATTAAATTTATTTACAAAATTTAACGCAAGTTGCATGCAACAACGCGAATTTCTCACGAATTTTCGGTGTGTCACGTGTGGATGCGTGGCTGCGTCGCCGCCATGTGTATGGGCAAGGAATTCTCTTTGGGGTATTCGGTGTGCTGTGTGGCGTTTTTGGGCAGCTCATGTCGGCGGCTGTGTTGCCACTTGAGGCGAGGCGAGTGGTGTAAAATTAATTAATTAACAAGAAATTCAATTTTGAAGTTTTCGACATAATTAATAGCGCCGCCGTGAATTGATGGAGACGACGACGACAAGTTTCTGGGTTAATTGTCGTGTTACGGATATGCCGGAGATATTTGTGGCTTTTCCGAGGAACTCTTCTAATTCACTTCTAGTACTCGATTAGAATTTGTTTTGAATATTTTATATACGATCTCTATTTCATTCGAGAGATAATAAAACAGTTGGCAAACCATTTCTTGATAAGAAATTATCTTCCCAAACAGAATATTACAGTCAGCTGGAATACTTCCACATTCTTTTATTTAGTCCATGTTTTATTCAGTCTCGGATCACATATGTGCCTTTATCTCTTGAACTAGATACTGACTTCCTTAAATAATTTTTTTTCGGCATAGGTCTAACATAAATCATCAGTTAGTTTTTGTCTCGAATCAGTGATTCTTTGTAGTCTTTAGAAGACGTCTCTGACAAGTTCTCTACTCCCTCTACTCTAGACATCAAATTCATCATCATGTCCACTTTCCAACAAAATCACTTCATCATTTCGCGTATCGAATATGATCATCAGCAGAAGTTCTTTTCTACTAAAGCTCAAACGATCATTTATGAGTCAACAAATAAAAAAAAACTGAATAAAATAAAAGCCGCAGGGAGTTGTCACGGCTCTGTTCCTCACTACTTGTCGCAACAACAACAACAAGAACAACAACAACTACTCAAACTCCTCCAACTGCTTCGACTGACTGACATTCACTCGTACTCCTGTCTTCGCAATTTATTACCTTCCGATTTCATTGCCTGATTTTCTGTTGCTGTTGTTGATGATTTGCCAAGACAATTTCGCCAATGCACATGCGGAATGCCCTGACTCTCCAATTTGACTTGACTGTTGGCATTGCCGCTGCCATAGCCATTATCCGGTGTCAGGCAGGCAGGCAGGCAGTCAGCCAAGCAGCCGGCAGACGTAGCCGCTGCTGCCGCCGCAGTCGCAGCTAAGGTGCGTTCGCTTAGAAAAATCACAACGGACCGACCGGCATTGAGAGTTTATAAATAAATTTACTGACATGACTAGAAAATGACTACGTCTGCTGTAGTTGATTGCAGTTGATATGTTGCATGTTGTAGTGTGGTGTGGTGCGGTGCGGTCGGAAAAGGTATCGCAAGGTAGAGGCGTGTATTTCGATGTGGAAGCGCAGTGGGATTAGTTTAGGATATATATTCATTCATTTGGAAAATTGTTGCATGTTGTTGCTGTTGTGGTTCTTGTGAATTGTTGTCGTTGTTACAATGATATATGCATAATTTGTTGCTGCCGTTGTTAAGGCAACCGGCAAACATATTTTTTACATGTTTCAGCAGTTGTTATAATATACTACAAGCCTCTACTTTAGCTTTTATTGATTTTTGAATTTCGAAAGGAAGTTGGGAGAAGCTGAGGATAATGCTTAGGAATTAACTAAACCAACTTAAGCTTTTGAATTTATTTCTGGAATATATATTAACTATTTAAGATGGTTTCTTTTAGGAATACGCCAGGTTATTGCAGCCTAGAAAAGGTTCGGCTATTCGACTTGGAGACATGGTCAAGTTAGTGTCCTTGTAATACTTCCATATAAGATATTGTTCATCCATATTAGAGATAGTTCACGAATGTCTGAAACTGTTGTTCGAAATGAAACCGTTTCATTCTGGTTTCTATTGCGAGTATCCAATCTTTAAGCTGTTGACCATTAACCTATCAAGTGACTGTCTAAAACATTTACCAAATTACTTTGGATTACTGGTAATTAAAAAATACTTCAAAGAATTAATTGTACTTTTACCTCCATTTGTTAAACTATTTTACCATTGAGATGTTCAGCACACCGGTTAAACGTGCCTTCAACTGTTTCCAGCTTAAGCTTTAAATTATTTCCGACTGTTTCTCAGAACATTCGACCACGTCGTCTGGTCGAACTCTTCACTTCACTTTAGAGCATCATAAAAATGTCAATATCCTCATTAGCCAAGCAAGCTTAAGAGCTGGTGGAGCGCAACTGGCCGAGAGATGCCAACCCCCTGTAGTGCGTTTATACTCGTATATATATTCTTTTTCAACTTGCATGCGAGCAGCGTGAATCCACGCCAAAGTGGAGAACACCAGATCATTTCAGTGAAATCATTTTCAATGTCAATTAAACGCAGCCCAGCCGAGCCCAGCCCGCATTTTCGCCAGACCCAAACTCAGACACAGACTGACAAAAACGAAACAACCAACACTCTGCTGGGGGGGCAGCAGTGATGCAAACGCTGGGGCACACCACTAACCTATGACAGTGGGGATGCTACCGCGCACACAGTTCATTCGACACGGGCAATTGAAGGAGACTATTGAGACGAACGAATCGAAGTGGTTAATTTTGAAATGCTTTCATGTGGCGTGGTGAATACTTCAGAATTAGTTACTCTCAAATGTTAAATATCTCGTGGATATTTAAATAACTCGTGGATAATTAACCAAGTGATGAGCTTTTTTCGACCACTTTTTCTTCCATAACTAATGATATGAAGAACTTTAAATTGAAATAAGTTGATGTATGACTTACCAATATCGAATGCATTGCTTTGTTGTGTTGTGAGCACCACGAAGCACAGTAGAGCGAGCAGGAGCAGGTGATAGGAAAGGCACTTTGGGGAGAACATTATTATTTTGCGGGCGATTTGAGTCGTTGATTTTTGTGTTCGCGTCGTTAGTTTAGACATCTTTTTTGTTGTTGTTTTATTTTTGTTAAGTGTTTTGTTCGAAGCGGGCTGAAGTTGAAGTTTTGTAGAAAATATACAGTGTCGCACGTTGTAGGCGTGTGTTTGTTTTATACGAAGAGAGGCAGTGTTGCTTGTGAGTTCTGAAATGGAAAAGAAGTTTGATAACAATTTAATTTGAATATTGAAAATTTACTTAAAATGTAACTTAAGCTATTTTTTAATATATATAAAAAGGTATTTATCTTTTGAGTGCATTCATTGACACTTAGTAGCCTGACTTGTTCACAGCCAGTATACCGAAAACCTGAGGTAGGTATGCCTCAACAAAACGAATCTTCACTGAAAAGCAGAAAAATTAAAGGAACTCATATTTACCCATGGAGTTTCTCACTTATCTTCATCTTGGAATTCTCCCTTAGAATTTCCCTAAATGCATAGCATAGCAAATAAAAAAAAAAAAGGTTCAATTAAAATCCTGCTGCTCCTAGGATGATGCCAACCAACCAACCAACCAACACTTTATATACCAATTTCATGCAATTTTCATTCATGCTGACGTTGCGCATTTCATTCAACTTCATTTTGCCACAACAATTTCCTTAGCCAACTTCTCTACGCTGTTTTTTTCATCTATTTTGTTTCGTTCATTTCTTCCACCACTCACTGCCATTTTAATAAATACCAAAAGCAAACATGACAAGGCGGAGAAAAGGCTAAAAGCAAAATAAACGTTGAAAAGAAGAAGCTTCTTCAGAAGCCGCCAGGCTACCGAGGTGGCAGACGACAACGACGACGACGATGACGACGACGACGTCGACTATGACGGCAGGTTCTACTCCGCTTTAATTTGCTCCACATGCCAAAAGCAGGCCAACATAATAAATATGAGAGAAAAAAAATATGAAGTGAAAAAAGAGAAAGAGAAAATAGAAGCAAAACAATTTAAAAACGAAACGCAACACAGGAGGCGACAGCACAGGACGGGGCGTGTGGTGTGGTGCGGCGCGGCGCGCTTTAAAAGAAATTTCATGCATAGATGTCGCTTTAGATGATGAGTCGCAAATGAAGCAGCATCGTTCGAAAAAGTCGACATTTTTTTTTTAAACGAAAAGAAAAAGTAAAAGCAAAAAGCAAACCATGTAAACAAACCTTAAATAAAGTTTGTGCCATAGGGAAATGTACAGCAAAAGCGTGCAATCGGGCGGAATCTATGTCGGTGGGCTGGGTCGAAAGAAGCAACATTGCAATAGATTGCCATCTTTTTGATGTGCTATAATTTTAATGAGCTTTGCTGTTGCTGCTACTGCTGCTCCGGCTAGATCTGCTGGTGCCGCTGTCGCTCCACATTGGGTCAAAGCAAACTAATTAAGTGCGGTTGAATTGCAAATGAAATCGTTCGTAGAGCACAGCGAGTCTTGTCTCAACTGGCCACTGTGTGGACACATGCATAAGAGTATATGCTGCTGCTGCTGCTGCTCCTGCTTCCCGAAAGGATGTTATCAACTAAATCGAAATGTGCTTTTTCAGTTAGTTCAATAAATTTTCAAAAGGATGATGTGATAAAAGTGAAATTGATGTGGGTAACATATTCGGAATGGAGTTGCGTCCTTTGGATGGGTTTGGTTTTGCTTTGATTCGATTAAATCTGCTAAATAATCAAAGTTTATATACTTGGCATAAGGTTAGGTTAATTGAGGTAGTGTGCTTATATTTTGAAATCGAAAGATCTGTAGCTATGAAATGCAGCATCATATGTATTGAGGCTTAGATCACGAAGTATTCCAAAGTGTGCTCTCCTCTCGAGTGTTTTTGAAATTTCGTTTCGAATAGAAAAGATCTAAAGCTCGGTTTAAGAAAAGAAGCACTGGAAGAAATGGTTTTTTAAAATAGTAGAGTACCCTATATTATATAGAGAACGTGTGCAACGTTAGTATTATCAGGAAACTCTGCTGTCGAAAAAAAAAATTCAAGACGGAAACAAAAAGAATAGAAGTGCTTTCTATGATACGGAGTTGTATCTGCTTCTTACTTCTTCATTTAAATTATGTTCTGGACAGGAGCAAACTGAAGAAAGTGTTAGGAAGCAAGTTCCGAAAGGTTCATTCCCTTGATATTAAATATTTTCATATACTTCAAAGACCTCAAAATACTACGAGATAATTGTTAAGCAGGAAACTGTGCTATATAAAGTAAATTACGGACGCAAACAGAGCTAGAAGTGCTCCTTATGAGATGAAATAATACTACCGAACTCAGGGTTCTTTCGAGTATCCAACGAAGATGAAGCACTAATAAATGCTTCAGCAAAAATTCATTATTGTTTTACAAACAAGTTTCAATGTTACGTCACTTAATACTACGGAGTACTCCCTCGAACAACTTAAAATTGGCTTAATGAAAAAATTCCTTTAAAAAAATATCTTTTTAGCCAACAACTTACAAGTACGAAACACTTAAACTTAAAACAAGCTCAAAGCATTCACACAAGCTTGTTAAAATTCGTTGGCGTACAGAAATTTACAAGCTAACTTTTAACTACATTCGCTCACACTGCAGGCCATCTATCTGCCGCTCCATTAGCGCCGCAATCCGCCTCCTCCAAGCGTGTTTATGCCACGACAAGATTAATTAAATAACTGTAAAATTTAATTTAAAAAATTACCACTCAAAGCGGCTGGAAAAACCAGCTTCTTCACACACACATACACACACGACCGAAGGAGGAGGAGGAGAAAAACACATAAAAAAATAATATTAAATATAATTTCTGCAAATAAACCGCAAAAAACGAAAAGCGAAAAAAAAGCGCAACCGGCAACACTGGCAGACACATACATCAAAGTGGCAAATATAAATTGAAAAGCCATGCCATGCCGGTCGAATATGAAAATCGCACGAAACACGCCCGAGTGATAATTTTTCATCACTGCCAGGCTGCCGCCATTGCCGCCAAAACGGTTAAAACAAATATTGCCGCTAGCTCGCAGCGGCGGAAAGCTTCTCCAAAAGAACCTGAGCCAGCGACGACGACGACGACACAGAAAGAGTCGGCGGCGGCGGTGAAAAGGCGCTTCAAAGCGTCGTCTGCAGCCAGTGTTGCATCGGCACTTCAACAAAACAGCAATCGACACACACACACACATATACAAACACACACACAGTGCCGTTTGCTGCCTTTCGGCGATGCCAGCCTCCGGTATGTGCCAGTCTAAATCTGTAACGTTCGCCGGTAAATTTGCATGGGTGTCATTATTAATTTAACCTATTTCGAAGATGAAGCGTACATTGTAAAGGATAAAGAGGCGCTGGCAGGGATTGAGGAAAAACATTCTACTCAACTCGAATGCAGCAGAGAAGAAGAAGAAGAAGATTTTTGTTAGGGACAAAAACGAGAGGCACTGCTCAAAAAATGAAACATGCCTTTTCGAATCGAGAACCTGTACAATTTATGAAGGAAATAAGTAGTGTGACAGCGAAATTTATCATAGCATGTTGCTCGTTTTGTTGTTGTTGTTGTTGTTAGTCTTGCTGTTGGTCATGTTGTTGTTGTTGTTGCGCGGAAATTTATGTATATTTCACAGCCTAGGCTATGGGTTGTATATAGGGTGAGTGTCGCCAGTTGAAGCAACGAAGCGCTAGTCTAGGCTTAGCATAGTATCAAAGGTAGCCGCCAATAGGCGCGCGAAAGACTGGGACGACGATGATGATGGCGACGACGGCGACGACGAAAGATGAGCAATTAAGCCAAGAGTTATTGACTGTGACTGTGGATAACCGCTCATGCAAGACCGACCGATGCGATCGATAGGACTTTGGAAGTTACTCGAGTGGCAAGCAAGGAATGCAACGCTGTGTCTAAAGCCATTGGCAGATTTAAAGCATAACTTTGCTTAGGTCTAATTGAGGTATTAAAATAGCTCGAGAAGAAATAGCTTAAGTTGGTGGTGTTATGTAAAAAAATAGTTGAGAGAAGATGAATCGTTTCCTCTCGCTTTCGCTTTTCTTTTTCATTTTCATTTCCATTTCGAAAAAAAAAATTTCCTTTCGCTTTTCCACTTTTCCATTTTTCACCCGTTTTTACAAAAACAAAATCGAACAACAGAGACGACAGACAGCCAGCGCTGTCACTTTGACAGCTGTCCAAATAGCAAACTTGTTGTAGTAGTTACTCGCGCTGTCAACTGTCAAAATTCATATTTGACAATGCAAAACTCAAGTCCTCGACGAGCAGCGACGTACAAACGGCGCAAAGCAAAGCAAAACAAAACAACAACAACAACAACAATTGAAAACGAAAGGATTCTCAAGCGCAAAAATTACGCAAAACGCTTTTTTCACATTATTTCATTAATTCATTAAAGTGTAAATGTCAAAAGTGACATTTCTCATGCGGCGTCTGAGTGACGTGTATGCGAAACAAAAAAAAAAAAAAACGCAATTACAGTCACACGAAAAACAAAAACAATAAAAAGAGCGCCAACATGCGTGCGACAGTGTTGCCATGTAATTTACGAATTTTGGATTTCAGCGACGGTTCCGCTGAAGTCAGTCAGTTGTTCCTGTTGTTGTTGTTGTTGGCGTTGTCGTTTGTTTGGCAGTTTTGGCGCTTGTTAAAGTTTTTGAATTGTCACCAAATTTAAATTTGTGTGACTTTTTGTTGTTGTTGTTGTTATTTTTGTATTTTCGTCAATTTAATTCCACTTGACCAAACGAAAATTCTGCTCTCTGCGCTTAAGTGTTGCATTTTCGGTGTGTGTGCGTGTGTGTGTGTCTGCGTTTGTGTCTGTCTGGGACGGGGGCAAAATTCGGTCAATTGATCAATTTACTTTTGACATACACAATCAGCTGTTGCTCCCATTTTGACAGTTGTCAATTAAAGCAGTTTGCTAGTTTAAGTAATTGTCTCTATTGTTGTTGTTATTGTTGTTGTTGCTGCATATTTTTGTTGTTGCTATTGTCACTAGTCACAAGTGTTTGGGAGTTGCATGTATGAAAATTAAAATCGCTTAGTAGCGGCTTTAATTGGAAGCGTGTAAAAGTGTAAGCGACGTAAATCAGGAAATGAGCTGAAATTAGGCTAATTTTTGTTTTTAGTACAATGTATTTTTTAGCCTTTTAGTACAGCGGTAGTAAAGTAATTCAAATGTACTAAAAAATTTTGGTTTTAGTATATATGTATGTATTTAAAAGTTGCATTTTGCTATATAAAATGTTGTACTAAAATTGTTTTTTCTTAACATTGTGTACTAAAAACTTGCAAGCCAATTATGGAGCACTTGTACCTAAAATTTTACCCAATAATTTTGTAGTTCAACTGAGGTTCTAAAATTTATTAAATTTTTAATATATTTTCCGAACACTTCGTACTAAAATAATTTTGTTAACACTTCGTACTTAAAGCTTTAGTACTAGAATCTTGTACTTTTTTTCAAATTATATTTCTTATACATTTTGTACTAAAATATTCTCTTTTGAAATTTCATACTTCAAAATAAATTTTGTTTATAAAAATTTTTTCAATTAATTGGTACCAAATTATTCTGTTTTAAAGTTTTGTACTAAAATATTCTATTTTTTGATTTCATACTTTAAAATACAATTTTTTTAAATAATAATTATTTAAATTTATTTGTACAAAAAATTTTTTTTTAACATTTGATTTTTCAAAATTTAGTACTAAAATCTTAGAAAATTTTATCTAAATAAATTTCTTCAGCATTTTGTACTAAAATGTATTTTTCAACAATTCATACTTAAACTTTTAGTACTAAAATATAATTTTTCCGTTAATGATTTTCTCCAAAATACTATTTTACATACATTCACGCTATGTACTAAAACTTGTACTAAAACTTGTACTCAAAAAATGTGCTACAAAAAAGCGTACTAAATCTTTTTTTGTTTGTTTTTGCACTTAAAGATTTTTATGAAATAATTTCGCAAGCGACAATTTCTGTACTTAAAAATTAGTACTAAAGTTAATTTTCTGTTCTAAATCTATTTAACCGTTTTTTTTTTTGTTCTCCAGTGTTTCCCCCAAAATATTAAGTCATAAAAATATAATTTTTATTCGTATACGTTAAAACGCAAATTTTATCATATTTAACACTCACACACATACACACACAATAGCAACATTTTCCACTCCAATTTGCCGCTAAATTTTCCACTCATTACCGCTACAGTGACGAGCAGCAGAGAAGCATACAGCAGCAGCAGCACAGACACTTGGCAGTGTCAGCAGAAATAACCACTTAGCGCGGCAAGCGCTGCAGCGACGTATAAAATGGGCCGCAGAACAGCGAACGAAAAGGAAAAACTCCACCCGATAGTGGACGGAAAAAAAACCGTAAATACCAGCGAAAACCGCAGCAGCAAAACCAACAAACACGCCCACAAATCACACCTCCCGCATTAAAGACGAAAACGCAGCAGCACTGTAATAAAAGAAGACGAACAAAAAAAATAAACAGTGTTGCATACCAATTTTATTTTACTACTTTGTTTTTTTGTTTGTTTTTTCACAAGCCACACTTTTTTTCAAATTTTTTATATTTTTAAGGGAAAAAAGATTCTTTGCCACAAGAACCGGGTTGGGGGACTCAAAGCGGGTATTCATTAGCATAGCGGGCAATATTGAATTTCTATGCATGTGTTTGTATGTGTATGTTTATGTATGTGGTGTGTGTGGGTCTACATGGGTGGAAATTTAATCCCACCTAGAGACTATCGAACAGTGTTGCATGTTCCTCCATAGTTGCAAATTTAAAACCATGAATGGCGAATAACAAGCAAAACGCTAAAGAGAAAACAACAAAAAATACGGCAAATATGCAAAAATACGAAGGGCGGCTAAAAGGGGCGCAAACAAAAAAAAAATCTCAGCAACCGGCGTCGCAGGACTACTTACATTGCGGAAGTGCGATTGAAAAAAAAATGGCGCAACATTTTCTGCTTTCGCTCGACGTTCGTTCGTTCGGTCGTTCGTTTTGCTTTGCTTTGCCGGGGGGTCAGGGGTCGGGGGATGGAGTGGTGTGGTGTGGGGTTTGGAAATATGAGTCGTAAAGTTCTGTCTGAGTCTTGCTCCGTTGGGGCCAAATTAAAAGACACTGCTGCACATGGCTGACGTGGGTTTCGCAACGGAAGTGCCGCTGGTATTTCGCCGCAGAAATGCGAAGATTCTCTTTTTTTTTTTAGTTTAAATAAATTTTTAAATATAACTTTAAACTTATAAAGACGCTTTTCTATAGCTTCCGAACAGATCAAATATTCCTCTGCATACTTGTCAATTAATTTGAAATTTAACTTCATGCCTTCCAGCTAAAAACTAATGATATTCTCTGCCACAATTTCGCCGGAAGTGAAAAAATTCCGTTTTTTATTTCAACATCCGCTTTTGGATGCATTTCGAAATTTTCTCTCTCTCTCTTATATTTGCGTAAAATCGCATTTGTGCAATTCACTTAAAACACAACAAACAAACAATTGCGCAAAACCACTGCCCACCACTTTTGTGAACGCTCTCATAGTTCCTGGAACACAAAAACAAAAACAAGAATAAACGCTGTGCTGGCATTATTCGAAAGGTTTTTGACAGGCGCACCGCCAACAGTGATGCCGACTGCCGACTACTGCCCAACAGACAACAGCAGGATAAAAGATCGACCGACCGACCAACAGACCGACCGACCGACAGAAAGACAGACACACATTTTCTGCTGCTGACATTTGAGTCGAGTCGAGTCGTTGTGTTTTGTTGCGTACGCTGAGTGAGTGTGTCCCAGGAACGAGGAAGCCAATAATGCCGGTAGCACAGCTCGGCTCGTTGTACAATATGCGCTTGTTGCCTGTGGGTGGTTCTGCGGCATAACTACTAGCTTAGGAATGTTTGTTTTTTTTTTGCTTTTGTTGTTGTTAATTTTTAACAAACAAACAAAAAATATGAAAATTATTTTGCAAATTTCATCGGAAAAACAAGAAGAAGACGAAGGGGTTCCGCTGCGAGTATTTATTTCATTAATTTGATATCAAAAATGCTTAAAGGCGGAAATCGTTTTGACAATGGGAATATTTCCAAGAATTGGCTGACGCGTTTGTCAACAAACAAACAGTTTTACAATTTGGCTGATTTCATGGTGGGCTTTCGATTGTGAAAAGCGCGTGTACCCCTCTGCCATAAGACGGCCTTAAGCTGGGAATAGCATTTTTTTTAATGATACTGTGACTACAGGAAGAGTGGCTTGGTTAGAGTGGCTTACGAGGAATGAAGACATGTTTTTTTAGAACTAACCTAACTTCAACGAATTTTTTCATTTTGTTAGTAAAGACGCAATTTTCTATGGATGAAAAATCATTGTTATGAAGTTAGGGAATCTCATGAAAGGAATGTCTGCATTACTTGGAATTCACTCTGCCTGAACAATTTACAGTCAATGTTACTTCTATGTTATTTCGAGAATTGTCTACATTACTTGTCCTCTCCATAGCAGACTCTAATCCCCAGGTAGCTATCGATTGAGTATATATTAATATGGTTTCCTGGTTGATTGGTTGGTTTGCAGTGGTGCTCCGAGTCTAATTAGCGCCCTTTCAATCCCACATCCTCAGTTAGTTTAAGTATGACGGTTGTTAGACCTCTGAATTAAAAGATGGCAAGGAAATGAAGATTGGGTCTGATCTTGCTGCTTGAATGCGAGTTGTTCGCCCAACAAACTATGGTTTCCTTATATATTTTTATCAATTTTAATTGAGTATCTGAGAAGTTTTTTTTTAAATAAATCCATTATTTATATTAGACAAAATTAAGTCTTTAGAAGCTTTAAAGTTTCTTCTCTCCATTAAATTTTAGCCCTCAGGTTGCGCTCGAATATTGATTTTAACCTATTGTTTCGAAGTCTTCCTTTCAGCACTACTATTGTTATTTTTCCATAAAAATGGGAAGAAAAAGACAATAATCAAAATTGTTAACAATTTTCTATTTTTAATTAGTTCCTAATGACCTCTCGAAAATATTTCAAGCACAACTTTTATAAAGGAACAGAATTTATTTGGAACCAAATAGCTCCATTTTTTAGGAATCTTGAAAAAGTTTCAAGAATGGTGCTGAATGTACTTCTAAAATTTACAAAAAACTGTGTCAACTTAATAGATATAAAAGCTCGTAAATGGTCAATTCCAGCTGGTATTGCTATAATCTCAGCCGGGTTCTATGAAGGTATGACTAACCAGATTTATCCAATATTTATTCCATAGGGGAACTAGGTTAGGTTAGAGTGGCGGCAAATGCCTCACATAGACCAGACTATGTCCATAGCGTTACCACATGCTCCCTTTAAATGGAGAAAAGAGTTGACATTACTTCATGATATTGGTCCATCACGAAAGTTTCAGTTCTAAATGCGAAGTGTTTAAGTTTGGAGATATTTATTCCATAAAATTCGATTAGAGATTTGAAAAAAGCTTATCCCAAAATCCTCATTCTGCATTTGGCTAGCGCTGGAAATGGCAAAGTCGGTGTTCTAGGGAATACAAAAAAATGACAAAGATGTGGGCGAAAACAGAACGAAACCAATTTTTTTCATTATTTTTAAATAGCTTTAAAGTTGCGGAATAACTCTTGGATTTATCGAGAGGACAATAACTCAATTTTGGATTTTTTGAACTCTTGCAAAGATTTTCCAACTGTCCAATTGCGATTCAGGAAATCACCAGAAATCAACCAGATGAAGATTTTTTGTATATATGTATTTCCTATACCTAAAAAATCGATGTCATTTGCAACAGATACAAATATTTGTATATATATATACATTTTTTTTTATTACGCACGTGACACGACATAAATCCACACGATATTCTGCCATAACAATTGCAACGCTTTTAATTTGTCGCTCTCGTCTCCGGCTATTGAAAACCGAAACATAACACAAACGCAAACGTATACGAAGAATAAGTAGAAAAAAAAAGGCGCATGCACCGTAAAAATGTCATAAAAACTGTCATAAATCTGTTAAATTATGTACATACAGACAGACGTAACTGGAAAGGGTTAGTTAACTTTTGTAGGGCATGCACGGAATCTATAATTTTATACATACATATATATATATATACAATAGTAAAAATACAAAATAACTTGTATTATTTATTATTTATGCTATAATTTTAGTTACGGAAAAAAAAAATGTTAGTCGCACGAATTTGGCGTAACGCCCGTCACATTTAAACAATTTCCTCAATTTGTATTTAAATGTAAATTTAACCGCTTTACGATGAGCATATGTCATTCTACTGTTTGGTTTTTGTTGTTTTTGTTGAGTTTTCCAAATTTAATTTTATGTTTACGTCAATTGTTCGCCGCCATGGGCGGGGGTCGTCATTAGAAGCGTGACACCTGTAGGTGGGCGCTTAGCATAACAACGCACAAGGAATATTTTTATGTATTCTAAAAAGTATTCCGCCGTTGCGTGCATACTTTTTTTTCTCAATTTCATAGTTGTTGTTGTTGTTTTTGTTTTTCAGTTTTCTAGTTTTCTAGTTTTTTTTCTAACAAACTGTGCCGACAAAGTGACAAAGCCACATGCGACACATGCGTGCATCCATTGGTTGAGGGCACATCTTTGTCGCATGCTGCCAGGCCAGGCCAGTGTTGCCAGCCTACATGCTGGCTGTCGGTATTCGGTCATCGTTACAGTCGTGCGAATGCAATAAAAATTAATCAAGCGTGCCTAATTCGGTGCGAGAGTCAGTCATAATTTTCTTTTGTCTTATTCAACAGTTTTCTATTTAACAGTTTTCTATTCAACAGTTTTCTAACAACCCAGAGAGAGAGACTCTTGAGCTAACAATGGCGCATCGTTGTTAACTTGAGACAAATTTCCATAGTTATAAAAAAATTAAGAATCTTTCAGGTTTTCAAATTTTCGCAGACTTTAGAAAAGGAAAAGGCAATGCAAATAATTCACTACAGTCGTGTCTGGTTATAGGGAACTAATAATTGATAGGACTGTTCACTATATCCGGGTTGTTCACTATTTCCTGGTGGACTTTTCTTGCGGTCAGAAATTGACTTTTGGACCGCTTCTCAGTAGAGTTTATTTTTTTCTTCAGTTTTTTGTTGCTATCTGCTTGAGGTTGCTTTCAAAATTTTATTCACTAACCTCCAAATAGTGAAAGAAATTTTGAAAAAAACATTTCGATTGTTCACTATTTAAAGTACTCCATGTTAAAATTTGGATATTCACTATATCGAGGTGTTCACTTTATAGGGTGTTCACTATACCGAGATACTACAGTATTTAAAATAACCTTTAACTTATGTTTTGAATGTTTAGAATATTTTTGGCAAATTTTTCAAATTTTTTAATTAATATGCTTATATGTATCTAGTTCAACTTGTATTCTATCTTTCACAAATAACTGTAGAATTCAGTGTGAATGCAATTTTTGAGATACATTTCCTATATAATTGAAGATTGAGACACTGACTGTAAAAGTAAGAATGTTATACTGGCAGATTTGAGGTCATAAATACTTTAGTTGATTTTTGAAATTTCTTCAAATACTTTTCTAAGAAACCTTATATAATTAGTAAGTTGTCAACCACAATTTTTTTAATTATTTATACATTGCCGATTTATTAAAATTCATTAAAAAGCAGACTAGAAAAAATTTATGAATCCTTTTTCTTTTTACTTGGTTCATTGATTAATCAAAAAGTAATCAAGAAAAATTAATTTTTTTTAATTACATCGAATGTATAAGTAAACAAAGTCTCACATCAATTTTAATGCTACTCCCTTAACCCCTTCACACGACTTCCTTATCCACATACTAAATCGCTTACCAGCACATACGATTCTGATTTCCTTTTTCGAAACGATTCAATCGGCGTGTGGAAGTGGAAGTGGTCGTCGTCTTGACTTGACTTGACTTCTGACGCATGTAAATCACACACAAAGAAATCAAAATGACACTCGAATGGCAGACGCACAGACAAAACAAAAAAAAAAACAACAATATCCAAATAAAGAACCACAGGCCGACTGCCCATGCTAAAGGTTTGCCCATATCGACGTTGAAGCAAGACCCTCCCTGGCTAATTAACTTTCGGTTACAGTTCAGTTGCATCGTCGTCGCAACGTTCCAAAGACCAAACGAAACCGAATCCAGAGGCACAAACACAAAGTTTGCATATTAAAATTACAACGAAAAAAGACATACATACAAATATGTATGTATGTGTATAAAAGAAGAAGAAAATGAAAAAAGAAAAACTATAATAAAACATGTTAATCAAGAAAAATGAATGCAAGCAAAGACTAAAGCGGAAATGAAGTGACTGCGCCACTTCCCGCAATCGATTTTGTTGTTGTTGTTGTGATGTTTACAACTTGGCGTATTTATAATTTTAACACTGCCACTGTATAAACAGTGTGTTGCATATTCATAAGCGCACATATACATTTATAAGTAGCTGACGTACTTCTGCTGACAACGAAACTGCGAATTTGTTGTTGTTTTTTTTCTTCTGTGGTGTCAGAAATTTTCCGCATCACAAAACAATAAGCCTCATTAGCCGCCGCCGACCGTCATCGCTACCGCCCGCCTTCTGTAGTAGTCATATAAGGCGCAGTCTTAAGTGCAGTCATATTGAAAATTTGTGAAAAAAAAACTGTATATGCAGTTAAATTCAAAAATAATGAACTCGCATTTTGACTGCGCACAAATCGGCTGACAGCGCGCTAGTCTGTCTGATTTTTTGACTAACTTTGGCTGACGACGATGACGACGATGATGATGATGATGAAGATAAATGTCCGCTGGGAAATCAATCAAATGCGGGAAGCCTCATCGTCATCATCGCTCGCGTCTCTCTCTGTTTTGATTATGCTCGGTTTTGCTTGAATGAATTTTTGTTAATTTCTTGTTTTGACTTTGGTATTTTTTTTATTTCATTTTTTTTTTAAGGCAAGTCCAAAAAATCATTAACTGAAATTTTGTAATTTATTTGACTTTTTGGTTTTTGTTGTAGGGGCGGGCGGGTCATTTCGGTAGTTGCGCCCTTAGTTTCTGTTTAGTATTTCGTGCTTTAGCTGCGTATCATGTGTGGCGGCTTTGGTCATTATGACACATTTTCGTTTTTCGGATGTTTAGTCATAAGCAGGGCAGCTAAAAATATGTCACATATTTTGTTGGTGTTATGAAACGTCATTACATTGATTTGATGAAAAATACATTGAATTGATGTTAAAGCAAATGCGAAAAAAAGTTTAATAATCGCGTGAGGTTTAAAAAAAAAAATCAATTTTCATGAAAAATACATTAAATTAATGGACTATGAAATGCTTGACATTAATGAAAAATACATTAAATTAATGAAAAATGTATATATTAGCTTAATGAAAATAAATCTTTATATAAATCGCAGAAAACTTATGAAAAAACTGAATTCAAAAAGATGCACAAAATTCGTTAAAAATTATGAAAAATGCATTAAAATAATGAAATATACATATATTTGAACTAAATAAATATTATTTAATGAATTAAATAAATTATAAAATGATTAGCGACAAAAAACATTTCATTCATAAGAATGCATTAAATTTCATTACATATACTTATGTATACATAAATTCATTATTTCACTGAAAAAATACATTAATTTAATGAAAATAAAACGTTAAATAATTGAAATTCTATTAAGTGGCAAACAAATAAATTAATAAAAATTCATTAAAAATCATGAAAAATATGTTAAAGTAACAGAAGAAATTCATTAAACAATAGAAGTTTAAGTATGAATTTTACATTCATCAGATATAAAGTTCATTGAATGATTGAATAATATGTTAATTTGATGAATACATCGTATTAACGAAACAGAAGATGATTGAGAGAAAATAACATTAATTTTATGAAATATTCCTAAGCGAATTAAACATTTCTAATGATTGATGAAAAATTCATTAAAATAATGAATACTTTAAATTCATTCATATGCATTTTATATAACTAAAATGTTAAATTCATCAGATATACATTTACAACAACAAAAAACCCTTAAAAATGCATTAAATGCTTGAATAAAACGTTAATTTGATGAATACATCATTTTAACGAAATTAATAGTGAGTGAATGCAAATTACATTAGAATAATGAAATTTTCATTGGCGAATTAAACATTTTTAATTATTAAAGAAAATTTCATTAAAATCATGAATATTTTAAATGTGTACATATATATAAACATTTATACATATGTACGTACATTTCCTTTCGGAAAAACTTTCTCATCAAAATTTCGCAGTAATTTATCAAATGGAATTTCATTACTTTTCTTCTTTTTTTTTATCAGTTTTGTTCGAAAATTGTGTTAAACATGCAAAGTAATTTTTCAACGCCGTTTGTTGTTGTTGTTGCTTTTCTTGTTGTTGTTTTGTTAGGGGTAACTACAAAAGTAACTTTATCTGTGTAGCGGTGTCTAGCATTTTTTGGAGGGCTGCGCGAAGACTTTGTGTTGTTGCTATTGTTGTTGCTGTTGTTTGTTAATGTTGGTTATTCATATCCCAAGTGAATTAGCGACGCACGCCAGGTGTCAAGTAACCATGGATGGATATATGGAATAATACCAACAAAAAATAGACAACAACAAAAAGTAATACATAAAAAAAAAAATTCAAAAGAAACTCAAAGCGACCGCCAAGGCTAATGAAAATCATCATTTATTAAAAAAAATTGAAACCGAACTGAGGAGGGGTGGCATATAACTCCATTGAATGAGACACGGTGTTAATTGAATTTCTTAATAAATTTTCGTTTTGATGTCGAAAGCACTTTTAGATACAGTTTCGAATTCGAAAATTCAATCATCAAATAACATAAAACATAGAAAATCTGGAGAGTGAGTAAAAACAGAAAAATTGCTTATATACAATTTATATCTTTTTGATTAAATCCACACTAAGTAAATTGAGTGAAAACCGCAACTGAAATCCACCAAGTATCTAACAGTTACAAAATATCGCAGCTTTAAAATAAACAATTTCTATGCGCCGTATCTTTGAGATACAAAACTATGTTATTCATTCAGAGATTGTTGACTATCAACGGTCACAGCGGGAGCAACATGCCGCCAGCGATACAAGTAGTAAGTGTATCTAATAAATACGAGCAAGATAAAAGAAAAAGTTACTGTAAGATACAAACGGCGGTTACTTAAAAGCGTCGGTAGAGTCGGTAGATTCCTTCAGCAGCAATAACAACTAAAACGTCAAAAGTGATAAGCACAAATGCAACAAATACAATAACAAAATTTAATTTCTATAATAACACAAACAGCAACAAACTGTCAACAGCTGTTGACAAAATTTTATATGTATAGATACTTGCGTATCTTACGAATGCAAGCGACAAACAACAACATTCCACCTTGTACGTGTGAGTGAGTATCTTGCATCCGTCAGCACGCATGCATCTGTAAATCATTTTATCTGCCATCCAGGCAAAAGAGTTTAGCATCTTTTAACAATGTTTGTTGTTGTTTTCGTTGTTTTTTTTCCACACAGTTTTTATTGTTAATATTCTCTGGTTTTGTGTTGGTTTTTTTATCGCTGATTTCTCAGCTTGTTTTTATTGTCAGCGTGTGGCTGATGGATTTTTTTTTTCCTTTGTTTTTTATTTAATTTTTCTTCTGTTCTGTTTTGTTAACTTTATTACAAATTATGAGTGGTAATTATTTCGTGTGTATGTGTGTGTGTGTGTGTTCGTATGTCTTTAGCAATTAAAGAATTCCCTGCTTTTGTAAATTTTTGTTATTTTGTATCTTTTATGATTGCGAAACAGCAGGATTTCTTTCTTTGTCTTCAACGAGCTGGAATTTATTATTTTGGCTTTTATGATGGCGGAAATTTAAGCTCCGTATTAATTTTTTTTAATGACCGTCATTTATTTTATTAACATGACATGATTTGGTAACAAAAAGGTTGGAGAACAAAAATTCTTAAGATACAAGATACATTTGAAAAAATCTCTAATTAAACTTTGGCTCTGCTGAGATGAAGCGTTGAACTTTTAGGAATACACTCCGCTAACAGTTAATATATCCTTTAAGCAAAATAAAAAGATATTGAATTTTTTACTATACATGTATTTCAAAGATACATTTTTAAAAAAAGTTCACTCAAACACTTCAACTTATTTCAACTAATTATTCGACACAAATTATCGCTGAAAAAAATCGTTAACCTTTACAAAATAACTTTTGCAACTCGATGTAGTACTAATTTTGTATCTCAAAGATACATTAAACGCGCACACACACACACACATACACAAACACATTGTTATGAAATTTTTAATTAATTAACGTTAACCAACAGAAATGAGTAAAATTGCTTTAATAAATCTTTGCCGCAGCGTGTTGTCATAAATTTTACGTAAGCGTGTATCTACTAGATAACTTTGTGGTATCTTAAAGTTTGCGGGTTGGCGGTTGGCGCAGCGCAAATGCAGGTGCCCTTTTATTGCCGCTGTTGTTGTTGCTGTTGTTGAGTAATTTTTCCCTTGCTTCAAAACGCTTGGATGCAAGCCGCACATCTTTCAAGTTTTTTCTGTGGTTATAATTTTTATTAATTTTTTTTTTCGGTTTTATTGTTTTTGTTTTCTTGTTTATTATCGTCATTTGGTGGTGTTGTAAAAAATATTTCGAAAATTTTTTTATTTGAGATTTTTTTGATTTTATTGTTTAGCGCGCAGAACGTGAGAAATTCCTTTGAGCATCGAGACTGCTTCATTTGAGGTGAACAGAACAACGGAAAAAAGTTTCTAATGAGCTGGCGCCAGTTCTGAGTGTATGTGTGAGTGTGGACATCTCTTTTGTTCTAGGAGATGTCTATAATATGTTTGTTGCTTTTGACAAATTAGACCAGAGCTGTAGGACAATAACACATAAATTTCAAAAGTTGTTTGAGATATATCAAAAAAAATTTGATATGCTAACAAAAGAAAATACTTTATCAGCCCTATAACTTTTGTAGTTTACAGTTCAGAGATAATCAAAAGAAAATGAAATTGGTGGATAGTTTTGTATATGCATAGGTGGGCATCGTTAATTAACAAGTTAAATTCTTTCATCCGAGAAAAGTTAACCAAAAATTTAACTTCGTTAATTTCGTAGTCTCATTGAAAAGTTAACGTCGTTCAAAATTTAACGTACAAGTTAATATTTCTATAGCAAAAACAAAACAACAATTTTTTTTTCAAATGATCGAAAAAAAATGTAATTTACTCTTTGTTTGTTTTCACTTTATATTTCGTTATTTATTAAATTGTTGAGTTAAAGTAAATTTGTTGATATCTTTTGTTGAAAATCTTTTAAGCGTCACTCATCGTCACTCATTGTTCGCTATTTACAAGATACATTCGAACTGAAATATTTATATCTCATATATTTTACATAGATTTTAATACAAAGTTTCTCAAATGTAAAACTTGTCTGCATGTTTAATTAAAATTATTAATTTATTTAAATTGGTTTGCATTTTTTACAACAAATTTACAACACATAAAATTTAAATTTAGTATCAAATAATTTAATAAAAATTAGTTTATGACTTTATTGTTGTTCCTTTATATTTATTTTGTATTTGCAAATTGTTGATAACTCACTTCAATATACTAAAACCACTTCTTAGATACATTTCAAAATGTTTAACTACAAAATTTAAAGACTGTCAGGAAAAATGATGAAATACCAAAAATTTTAAGTGTGAAATTCAATTGCTCTTTTTTTTTTAGAATCTTTTTTGAAACTTAAAATTTTACTAGCAAAGTTTGTTTTTGCAGTAAAAAATTTCTTCAGGTCGAAAAATTTAAACATTTTCAACTCTCTATGGACCGACTAAAGACCTTTGAAAACTTAATTTGTTGAGATGGATTCACTTTAACTTCAAGTTTAAGATACATTTCGCTATTGTTATCTAAAAGATACAAGATTATATTTTTAGTCATGTTAATAAACAATCTGGTATCTTATTACTGTAACTAATATTTAAAAAATGTGCCTTATTGGGAAAATTCCAATTTTTCAAAGGGAAACCAACACTTGAAACAGCAGATTCTTCAAATCGACATATACGCGTATATATATATAAATCCAAACATTACATATATGTATATATGCTAATAACTTCGAAGAGTGTTTTCCGATTTTTTAATGCAATGAAAAGAGAATCTTCATTTCATTTCTTCAATGTTTTATAAGGACTCTCGCATTAGGAATTATCTGTAGAGTTGCCTGCAATTGTTTGCCTTTTCCATGACCAGGCTTAATTCCAAACGTTTCAGATTCAAATTACTCCTTAACAAAAACTTTTTGAGATACGTCTTAAATGCATGGGAAAGATGCTATAAAAGTCTATATTTAACTTTTTTACAGATTACACCAACTTCTCCACTTTGTACCAAAGCCCTCAGACCAAGTTGTCATATGCAGCCAGACAACAACAAAAATCATTAACACTTTAATAATAAAAAAAAAACATGCTGAACTTACATTAATATAAAATTGTTGTTTGTGCAAATTTATTTAAATCCAAATACGAGTACACAATAAATCCGTTTAAATGCAGTTATAACTTAAATATACGTATGTATCCAGGTATGTATAAGTATATATATATATTAATCGGCTTATTGCATAAATTCCGCTAAAGCGTTGTAGTCGAATAAAGTTTTCACATTTCAATTTGCAAAAAAGAAGAGCGAAAATTTTCTCGAATTTTAAAAGGAATTTTCCAAATGCAAAATAAATGCAGTCTCAGTGTAAACGCAGCTGGTGGTAATCCAAGTAGCACGAACTATAAGATACAATTTTTGTTGTTGTTGTTGTTGTTCTCATTTAATATCGTATTTTAAAACACTTGAGATTTTTCTTTTGTTGTTGTTGCTGTTTAAATATTGATATGCTGATTTTTCACTTATTTGTTGTTATCTTAGATTTTCAATTTTAAATGCATTTATATGGAAAATCGTTAAACACGCGCAAACTTTTGTTTTGTTGTTTTTGCATAAATTCTCGATTTTTTTTTTTTAATCTTTAGGATGTATCTGACACTACCTGTATTTCATATTTTTTTATGTAATTATTATTCTCGGATTTTTTTCTTTGAATATTTCTCATGATATTTGCACTTTAATGAAATTTTCACAGAATATTTTCACCGGTCGACTTTTCAGTTTACGCGTAAAATGTGCCTCGAACATGTTGAAGCATTAAACCCAAATACAACAATTAGTCGCGCAATTGTTTTTTTGATATTTCAAAGATACGTTTAAAAGTTGATTATGACAGATTTCGTTCGACCGTAAATGCACTAAATCGAGTTTAAGAATTCTCAATTGCATTTACGTGTTTTTTAATTAGGCGAATGCGAATGCGAAAAGCAAAATGCACGACGACGCACGAATTGTTTGAGCGAATGAATATACGCGATAGATATTACACGACGACAACGATGACGACGATGACGAAAACGTTGTTGTTGCGGCAAGCGTTGCGCTTTGACTGTTGCCACGGTTCGTTCTTCGGTTTGTTCGATGCTCGCTGGTAGCTCGCCACCCAACAAAATCGAAATCACTTGTGGGCTACCCTGCACTGCACTGCACTGCACCACCGTACCGCACTGTTGAGTATGTATCGATGTATCGCAAAGATACGCGCGCCGAACCGTGTATCTTTTACGGTTTGTAACACGCCGAACGAAGGTTGACGAGCGATTGAAGTGAGTCGTTGTTGTAACAGGCACATCGAGCAAGCGAGCGAGCGAGCGTACGTACGAGCTACGCTGGAGTTGTGCGTAAAAATTTTTTTGGCTGCAGAGTATCCATGAGATACTTGCGGTGGTGCTGAGCGAATTGTGTTGAAGAGAGAAGAGCGCAAATTTAACGAAAGAAGGGGCACAAAGTGAAAGAGAGGCATGAAAGAGAAACAGTAAATTGGAAGCATAAGTAATAATGATGAAAATTTTTATGGAGTTTCAGTTGGATCTAAGATTTTAATTATTTATATATTAGTATATATATTTATATATATATTGTATCTTATTTGAAAAGTATAATTTATTTTGCAGAAAGGTTTTATTTTATCATATAGTTCAGTAGGTATCCTGTGGATACCTGTAATTTCTATCTGTAGTACTTAATTTTTAAAAATTTCTCTCTTTAGTTTGCAAATCATTGCTCTGAGTTCTGCAAGCTGAGCGTATTTTGTGTATAAGAGATTCCATTTGTCATTTCGTTTCATAGGTACGCTGTGGCATCGAGTGAAACAAAACAATCTGACGGATAAGCAGGGTAGGTTGGTTGGTTGGCCACCTTCACACTGAAAATTTTAAATATTTCCTGTTGCATATGAGGAGCTCATTTGAGGAACTCAATTGGAAAGCGACGAGCAGTTTCGGCAATGAAATTTGATACTCGTTAATGGAGAGAGACTAAGAAATAATAGTTTTGGAGATATCAATTTTTTATTATTGCAATTTAAAATCATATCTCTTTTTTTAAACGGTTTAATAATTTCTTAAGAATGAGTAAACTTCAACTTATTTTGTCTCTATCTGGTTAATTAACTTTTTATTATTGTCAAATATTTCACTTACTTCGGTCAACTTTTGAATATTTCCGATATCTTCAAAAGATTAAAACAACTAACAAATATTTGAAAAAAAAATCAACAAAAAATGCCTTTGTGGCATTTGGTAAATAATTCGTGGTCATAAATCTCAATCAGTCTGCATTGATCTATTTGTGTCACAATATTGTCTCATTCGACTGTCAGCGATTTGGCCATATCTGCGCTAAACAATCTTTCTCGCAAACGCGACGGGTAAACGCAGTGCGGGGCTGCCATGCCTTCAATAGTTGTCTCCACCAATGCTGTGGAAAGGCGACATTAATCAAGATTTCAGCCAGAAGCAGCAGAAGCGCGTGCAGCACATGTGGCAACACTGCAACCGGTCGTTTGTCGTCATCGTCGTCGCGTGTTAGACTCTTCTGAGCTGAAGTAAACTATTGGATTATAGTGTAAATGGCGTTGGATGATAAGGGCGAGCATATGGGGCAATTGACTGAGGGGGGGTAGATGGGGGTTCGGACGAGACTAAAGGGCGTGGGTGACATGCGCTGCACGTCATAATTGGGCATTACGGGTGGATTAAAAGCGCTTAACTGCGCGCTACTAGCGACAAGATTTCAGCGTTTTAAAAAATGTATATAAAAAATATGCATGACAAAAATTGTTGTAAAAAATGTATAAGAAAAAAAAAATGCATACAAAATGTGAAACAATCGTTTTGGAAATGTTTTCAAGTATCTGTTGGGTGCCCTGCTCGCTCGTTTAATTGATAAGCGGGCGTGATAAATGCAATTGTGTGCCGTTAATCAATGCCGATAAATGCCATCGAATGTATGTATATAAATGTATATACATATGTATATGAATAAAATTAATAAATAAATTGTTCTAATGTTATTTTTATGATTTTGTATTCTAATCGATTTGAATGGCGCGCATACTTGAAATTTATGAGCGTGTAATAAATTATGCCAGCTCGTATTTAAACGAAATGAGTGAAATACAAGTGTATAACTTGCTTTTGGTGGGTGGCTAATGAGGCGTGTTTTAATTTTAATTTTTTTTTTTTGTACTAGACAAACACTAATGTGTGATTTATTGTGCTAAAATATCGTGAATGTCGAATTAATTTGATATATATTAAATGGCAAACAGAAGTGTTCCAAAAGTGGTTTGCGATATATCACCAAAAAATGATTTAGGTATTTGGAAAATAATTTTGAATATGGACAAAACTTTAAGATACAGACAGAGAATATGTTCAAGAAAAATGGGTGAGGAGGTAAGGTGGATGGCAATAGTTGAGATGCAGCTAAATAATACTAAGCCCAAATTGCATTTTTGAAACTTTTATAAATATATATATCATAGCAAATAAATGTTTATATATTAAAATAATTTTATAGAATTTTCTCATGATGACGATCAAACAAAAAACCATTAAATTTAATTTAGTGGAAGTTGAACCTGAGTTTCGGAGTCAGGCTTCGTACCCTCCACGCCGCTCTTCCAACCTCATTGAAAGTCCTATCAGACTGTCCACTAATGAACATTTTAAAATTCCTTAACAATTCCGGATGGTTCCAGCATTGACTTTCATGCCACCCCCCCCCCCCCCCTTCAGGAGATTGTGGTATCAAAACGGCATTAAATATGCTACTTGTGCTGGTGGGGTTCCACTTTTACTACTACTAGTGAACCTGTGTTTCAAACCGAGCGACTGTGCTTGGCAGACTGAATGCACTGAGTTATTGAGAGAACCTTTTTGAATTATTGCTTGAAGCTGATAATAGTCGACAAAAATGTTCTTAAGCTTTTTCTTTAAAAATATTTCTAACAAGAAGATTGTACGCTGATAACTAATATTATTAACAAGACCAACTTTGTTTCTTCTTTCTAGGTTGTATAACTTCTTGAAAATCTATTTTAATTTAAAATTGAACAGGTAGGTAGGTAGAGTGGTTGTCTAAAAGACAAACCTAGGCCTATTGAAGGCCCATTGTGATACCACCGGAACTAAACTGCACCTTACTCCTCCTCTGGATTCTCTTTAAGCCATCCTGTGGCCTTAATAAAACTAACTACTTTCGACACTTTAATATCTGCTACTTCAGTTAAGTTGTCGAGAAAGCCGGAACCAAGAATTTGTAACCTCATTCTACACAGAGCCATGTACTTGCATAGAAGGTGTTCAACATTTTCTTCCTCTTCTACATCTTGACAACTCCTACAATAGTCGTAAAAAGGAGCCCCTGTTCTACTGGCATGTATACCTAGGGTACAGTGCCCTGTGAGGATCCCAACTAAAATTCTAACGTCTTTCCCGCTGAACTTCAGTAGAAGATTTGTGCGAACCATATTCAACTCTTGCCACGTTAAAAAAAAAACTGAACAACTTTGATATAAAATTATAACACAATAAACTGAATAACAAACTTTATAATAAATAATTAACCTTTTTAATTAAAAAGGATAAACATTGATTTAAGATTGCTTCAATGTTAAGCGATAACTAAGATTGAAACAATTTTAGAACCACTTAGTCAACTTAAGTTAAGGTTGGCATATACGAGTATTTATACTAAATATGCATTTTTGAATTAAGGTTGAAATGCTTTAAAACTAATATAAACTTTTTCTATATTCGATTAATCGCTTTTGAATAAGCTCGAAATTAATTTTAAAAAAGATAGCTCAATTTTGAAATTCATTCAGCATGAGCGCACATATGAAAAAAATCGCTCATGGTTGTTTTTTTTTACTAGACCTTCATAATAATTTTAATCTTTAAATACAATTTCATCAAGAAGCCGAAATCGGGGCAAAATATAACAAGTCAAGAACCGAAGAATTAATAAAAAAGTTAAGAACAGATATATTCAGATTTACTCAGGATTACATAAACTATAACCACTCATTGGCCAATAGGAGACCATGCTGAGAAAATGGGTTATCCTCACAACGACAGATGCCGAAGCTGTAACCCAGAAGGATCCAAAGAAATGGTTTTCCATTTCCACTGTGAGTGGCCGTATTTGGATACTCTACGCCAGAGCACGTTAGGAAAATTTGAAATTTGAACGAGCTTGCTGAAATTTAAATAGATAACATCAGCAGGTCCGTATCTAGGGGGGGTCAAGGGGGGTTATTTCCCCTGGCGGCATGTGGAAGAATCTTTAGGGGCGACCCTTAAAGAAAAGTGAAGAACTTTTTTCTTCTTCGTATGCTTTTCTCATGAAGGGAATTTTTGAGATTTTTTTTCAATTGTCTTCATCTGCTTTCATGAAAAAAATGTACTGTTAAATTTTTCAACAACTACTATTTCATAACAATTACTATTTCATAGTTTGATTTAAAAATTTTTAAATTAATTTATCAAAGATATTTCTACAAACTTGAAGCCTCTACAATAAGCTCAATTATTATGATTTAAAGAGCAGATGGCGCCTAGAATTGGTCATACAATTCTACCTTAGTAAACCAATTTTTTGTATAAAGAACCCAACCAAAGCAAAACTTAACTTTTCCACTTCTCTGCTTTAGAAAATGAAAACCAGTGAACAATTTTACAAGATCCATTTCTTTCCGCCGCCCATAAATAAACCAAAAATGACCGCAGCAAAACGGCCGCTTCATCGTCTCGCATATCAACAATATTTAATAACTCAATTGCAGCGTGTGGCGCGGCGCGGCGCACAACAACAAAAAATTCAATCAGCGCTTTTTTGCATAATTCGCAAGAAATTTGCCATTTTTCCAACCACCACCGGCTTACCATAATTTATGCCGCAAAACTGACGCTTGGTCGAAACCGCACGCCGACAGTCGGCAACAATGTCTTGCGACTTCTGGTGAGCGGTGCGGTACGCTGCGGTGCGGTATCGACACATCTTATCGACTTAATTCGTCTACAATCTACTAGATACTTGTGCCGAAAGTAGCTTAAACAGATGCAGCTATACTTTGTATATGTGTATGTATGTATAAATGTATGTATAAAGAAAAAGCAAAAGCAACAACAACAACAACATAATAACAACAATTGAAATGTGCGTACGTGCGCGGAATTTTGCAAATTCGCCAAAGTGTGACCAAGGAAAAAAAATGAAAAAAAAACGTTTCTCTGCTGCTCGCAGAAGATATGAAGACGCGCGTCATGGGCCGCCGGCCGCACTTATTAGGCGCGCGCTCGCAAATTTCAGTTTTTCTTTTTTTATACTTTTTCCTTTCGACATTTACGATTTGTTGTTGTATTTTTCTTTTCTTTCAAGTTTGCGTCTAGAATCGCTAATTTGGGATTTGTGTGGTTTTTCGTGAGATATTGGCATTTTTTTTTTTTAAAATGATATAAAGAAGTGTGTGTCTCGCTTTTATGAATGAATGGAGTTATCGATTGTGAGTTTCTTAGTCTATATATATTTAAGCTATAACTCGTTTTTTAATTTTAAATTTCTATTTAATCGATTTTGTATCTTTGAGATATCATTTCGAGATATTTTCATGCCAACAAACCAAATGACAATAATCGGCTTAAAAGTTCCCATTGGAAGCTTCTCTCTTAAGAAACTTAACTTAACTTTTCGTTCCACCGATTAAAATATCAAAAATTCTGCATGCAACACTGAACTGATAAACGAAAACAAAAAAACCCAGACCGATACCGAAAATGTGTTCTAATAACCAGGATGATGACCACAGCGAGGAGGAGCTGTTGCAGTAAAAGCTGCCTGGACAAAAAAACAACAAAAAAAACGAACTAGAAAAAGCAGATGATGTGTTAATTGACCACATTTCGAGCATTTTGTGCTGTGCTCTGCTGTGTTGCTTCGGTAACTCCTGTTGCAATCCGCTCTGCTCGGGTTCGGTCCGGTCCGTCACAGCCACACAATTCGTTACGGTGCATACGCATATACACATGTACGCACACATAAAGATATATATGTATGTGTGTATGCAGATAGTGACAACGTCTGCCGTTTCGGTGTAAATCCCAGCAAACTCAATTAGAAATTCCATTTTTGGCTTTTAGCATACGTTGCCGATACCAATTATTGATTCCTTTTGGCTGATTTTTAATGCCCCGAAGGAAGGACGGACGACGCAGTTTCAATGTGTTTTTCGCTGTGTTCGAGCATTTCAATCGGAAAACCGATTATCTAATAGTTTAGATTTTGTTAGTTTAAGTTTGACTTAAAACAATTTAATTTAATACATTTTCTTAAAGAATTTTGATACATTTTTTTTTAACAAAAACTTGTTAAGCCCGCGAATATTTTTATATTCATACTTAATTGTTGAATTTTATCCTAATTTTATTATGACCCGATAATGCTTCTATTGTCAAAAAATACTACGCAAATAAAAAATTTAGAACGTCCCTTAAAGGATCCTATTAGGCCCTAATGTAAACCATATAAGAAGATTAATTGGTTCTTATTGCGAAAATCCAATCATTGCCCGATGGTGACCATATTTTAGCATTAATTGGAGGCTATTGAAGTGCTATAAATATTATTTTGGATCCTGATTATATTCCTATGGATCCATTTAGATCCTAACTTTAAACCATTTGTAGCCCTAATAAGAGACAGAAATATCTGTCTATTAACCCCATGGAGGCCTGTGAAAACCTTATTATAGATTTTTAATTTTTTTTTAGACCAAACTAAAGTTAATTGAGAACCCTGTATTTTGACCCAATGGAATGCTGTGCATACTTTGTAAGGGTTCTAGTGGCCTGTATTTAAATTACTTGACCCACTGCGATCTTGTGCAAACCTAATTAAGACTTTGCAAGGATTATCATTGGATTTTTTATGGTTCATATTTAAATTATTTAAAGTTCCCGAATTTTTACCCAATGAAGAAAAAGTCCGTCCTATTAAAGGATCAACTTAGGGGCTTTTATCAATCATTTTAGAGTTAATTGAGGACCCTATTTGGACTTTGTTAGGAAGATAACAATTTTCTTTTTGGCTCAAGAATTGCCAGGGTCTTAGTATATTTGAAAATAACAACAACAAAAAATATTATTTTAATAAATAGTTTTTTTTTAACATAATATCGTTTCAGGAACTTCGACCTTTTATTGAGAAAGATTTGAACTCTAAAACCGGGTATTTTTAACGATCGAATAATTGAAAAAAAATCCATGTGAGTGTTCATAGCAAAAGTGACGTGACATGACTGTCGTTGGCATTGGCTGACATACGGACGGACGGACAGACAGACGGACAGACAGACGGACAGACGGACAGACGGACGGACAGACAGAAAGACATACCGGCCATCGGTCATGATTGAGCGTTGATTTCATTTGATACGTTCTCTCGACTCTTTTGTCATCAATTAAAAAATCTGTTTGAAAAATCATCGGATTTGGTCATTACAATGTAAACGAGTGGGCGACGAGGATTGTAGGCGGAGGAGAGCAGGGATAAATTTTACACACACACACACGCACACGCACAAACGCACAATCATCATGAGGTGCGCTTTACGCCGTTGTTATTGTTGCTGTTGTTGTTGTTATTGTTACTGTTGGTGCTGTGGAAAATTAGTGCACGGACTGGCATCGAAAACCGGAAACGAATACAAATGCGCCGCCGTGCGTTCTAATGAACACGCACACAGACACACACACACAACCGTAAATGTGCAGTTGCATACGTGTACGTTTAGTAAGCTATTATTTTTTTTGTTGTTGTTTTGCCTGCCTGCCTGCCTGATGCTGCTACTGTTCTGTGTGTGTGTGCGTGTGTGCGTGTGAGTGTGTTTGAGATTTTGCTCTGTTGTTGGCGCAAATTTTTGGAATGCAAAAATCAACGTTAACTGAAATGAACACATTTTGTCCATTGTGGTCGGCATTTGCGGTGCATTAAGAGTACAACAATATCATCGATAGGCGTGCGCACAGTGGGATGAAATTTTTCATATTGTATTTTCATGAAAATAAGAACTTTATAATAGTTCTAGTAAATAATTTAAATTTTTTAATATTTTTACTTAAGCTATCTTTTGACGAGATGCCATACTAAGCGTTTTCTTTTATAGTTATTAAATTTTTTGTCGCCTTCTGAACATTTTTTTGTGGTTTCAGAGCACTCGTTTTTGCCTGTAATCGGAACAAATCGTTACTAAAATCGATTATCTTTAGTCACAAATTTCTAACTTAACAATTGAGTTTCAAATGCAATTAATTTCAAATTTTACTTAACAAAATTTTTTTGTTTCGATTTGTGCCACTGTGCACTGCCACTGCTCTCAATTTTCGCAATGAACCGAAAAAGCGAAAATGCTGAAATGTATGTGTGTGTGTGTGTTTGTGTGCGTGTGTACGTGTAAATTAAACCGATTGCAGCGAAATCGCATACAGCATGCCTAAGTATTCCCATAAGCGCAAATATATAGAAAAAACACACACACACATGGACCTATACATAAACACATATACATATATATACATATATATACACATAGAAAATTAAATAAAATTGTAATACTTTAATTAGAGCGCAGCACAAATTGAAATTGTTTGTATCTACGAAATTAGTTTTTTTTTTAAACAACGAAATGAATGACAAAATTTAATAAAACCAAGAAACCGATAATTTAAAGCGATAACAACAACAATCGAAAACAACAACTACAACAACAACATGACGTCGTCTAAACATTTTTCGATATTTCGGTTTTGTGTGTTTAAAATTTCCGGAAATTCAAATTGTTTATTTAATTTATCGCACAAAATCCTTAAACAATTTGTCATACATCGCGCGCGATTTCAAGAACGAGAATGCAAATATTTGTATCTAGTACGCCAGACCGAACGAATCGTATCGTATCGTATCTGATAGAATAAACAGTTTTTTTGAACGATAAGAATAAATGGAAGAACACGAGAATACAAAAAAAAAAAAAAGAAAAATGAAAACAGCTTAAGGCAGGGCAGTCACAAATCGATTGGCACCACCAAATGCGCTCATTCATTCGAATGTTGTTGTGTTGTTCTTTGTTGTTGTTGTTGTTTTGCTTGTTTCTCGTGCGCCTGCGCGGCCAATCTCAAGGAGTCGTCCAGCATTTGTGTTTGCATTTTTAAATCGTAAATAAACACAAATCGCACACAAACAACAATTTACACAAAAATGCAATATTGAGCGGTGTGCCAGCGCGTTGTTTTGCTTCGGATCGTATCGTCCTCGTATTTGCTTATTGATAATTTTTTTTGTCCGCTTGTTATCGGCGCGTTGCTACGTATGCTACATATGCTACATATGCGACGTATGCTACGCATGCGCACAACTGTCGCAATAACGTCATTTCTGTATTGAAGTGATATTGAAGAATTATTCAAAACTCGCTAACGGCTGGTTTAGGCAAATTGGAAATTGTTGAAATTGAGCGTTGACAAAAGTGTTTTCTGCTTATTGCATTGTGACCCATGAATGTCTTGAATCAATTCATAACTTAAGGCTTAATAAATTGTTGTACATTTTAGATAACATTTTTTTATAAAAAGTATTTATTCCAAACAAAATTCAATTATTGAGTTTTAACGAAGAAAAAACTTAACAAATGCTGATTAATCCAAAAGCAAAGGGCAGCATTTTTTTTTTAATAATGCCTGAAATTTAAAAAAAGCAAGTAAGACATTGTAGCCGGTCCTACTGACTATTGCAAATGCAGCACAGTGTTTAATAACACAAACAAATTAGAGTGGTTCATGATTTCGCAAAGAAATATTATATTAAAAAATATATTAAATATACAGTAGCGTATGGGTATAGTGAACACTTCGATATAGTGAACGCCCTAATTTTTACATTGATTACTCTAAATAGTGAATTATCGAAAACCTCGAAATATGAATAATAAATGAACAAAAGTATTGAAAGCAATTTCAAACAAAACGAAACAAAAAACACAAGAAGGAATCAAAAATGAAAGAGGTTATTCCCCTCAATTGAATTTTTGCTGTTGATTACTTACAAAAAAACAGCTGTTTTTTGACATTAGTGATTACGTTTTTTGTCCAATGCATTCCGATTGTGGTTCAAAAGTCACTTTGTGAACGCAAACTTCTATTCTCCAATTCTTTCAATTTCGCATATATTTATATTTGCCTACTGATTTATTTTAATGATTTCTTAAATTTTTATACACAAAGTGTATTTTGAGCAAATAAAATAAGAGTTTTTAAGCACAAATTTGAACCTTGATATAGTGAACAACCTCAATACTGTGTACAGGCCTTGCAATAATTAGTTCACCATAACCAGACACGACTGTATATCACAATTTTTAAATCTTGAACCACACTAATTCGATTACTCTACTTATTTAAGATCGTTTGTGTACCAATATAACCAATTACAGTTATGAGGGCTTAATTTAACCGTATAATAAAAAACAAACAAACAGGGACCGACCTAATCGTTTTCAGAATGTCATCAGTTATTTCTGTTTATGAAACAAAAATCTTTATACAAAATTTCAACCCATTTTCTCTAATAGTTCTAAAGATATTGTATTAACAAGAAATTAGTATTTTTTGGAATAGTGGGCGTGGTCATGGGCGGAGTTGCTCCAAAAACCAGTGCATTATCTCTAACTATTCTCTCGTTGTTGCATTCACAAGAAATGATGACAGACTGACAGATAGACAGACATACAGACAGATAGATAGACATATAGACAGATAGACAGATATACAGATATACAGACGAACAGATAGACGGACAGATAGACAGGCGGACATGGCTAAATCGACTCAGTTTTTTATTCTGCTCTGTCTTAATCTTGAGTATTTCTAGTATTTCTCTACGTTTCAAACATAGGACAAAACCCAATATTATGCACCACTGAGTAGTGCATATAGAGTTGCCAGATTTTGTAATTGTTTAAACAAACAGGAAAAGAAATAAATGTTGCATATTGACGCTTGCAACAAATAAGCTTACTTTCAAATAGTTTATGGTAAAAATTTTCCAACTTACTTCGCCGAATAAGAATCCAATTCAGATAGAAATTAGTATATAAAAAGAATTTCATTTGATATATGAAATGTTGACATAAATGTTCATATAAATCGTCGATATATCTTTAAACAAATATATTTAAGTAAATATGAAAATTTCTACAAGTTGTTGCATTTGTTTTTAATCAAAACAAATTCTCGACTTAAGTTCTTTTTAAACAGTTTTTCATTTCTTCATCCAACAAAATGTCAAAATAAAACTCACACTAAAATCCCTTAGAAATATTAACAAAAGGAAAGCGAAAATAAAATCCCTAAATGAAAACATATTGTTAAGCTTTACTTTAACAACAACAACAACAACAACACCACCAACAATAAACGCAGACAGAGCAATAAGATAACAATAATCATTAGCATGTCCCTGCACGTACACAATGTTGCTGTTGTAATCCTTACTGTTGTTGTTGCCGCTGATGTTGTTGTTGTTCTTCTTCTTCTTGCTGTTGTTGTTGTAGTCATTAAAAATTCCCACAATATGCGCTGGTAATGTGCGTTAAAAATTGGCGCAAGCTTCTCCTCCCTCTCCCCATTACCAACCGAAAACACTTTTTCGCATATTTTAAGACAAGACGAAAGTTTGCAAGACCCAAAAAATACGTTATAAGTTAAACTTCCCCCCCCCCTGCCGTCCCCCTGGCCATCCCCCAGCCGTACCGCATGTCGCACCCAAACAAAGCGAAAAGTGGCAACACTGGAGGTATCTTAATTTTAATTAAATTCTATGCGCGCAATTTTCCAACAGATTTATTAAGAATAAGCGGACATAAGAGACAGCGACAACGACAACGACAGGCTGTGGAAGTATTCGGTTGGGTCGCCTGCGGCAGCCACTCAAAATGATGGACAGATCGGACGGATGGACGGACGGACAGACGAGCGGACGAGCGGACAAACAAACGCTTGACGCACTTTTGTCAATGTCAATTGAAAAACTCGATCTCATTTTTCTTAATTTCAAACTGGATGCCATGGCATGTTGTTGCTTAGGGTAGTACATACAACACCAGCAACAGTCGCCGCAGATTAGCAAAATCTAAACAACAACAACAACGAACGATGAACAAAAAAAGTCGCTGCGAAATGAATTTGTGTGCGCTGCGGTTCGCTTTTTTTTTATATTTCGTTTTTTTTTTGTTGGTTTTTTTAGACGGCAATTAGTGGCGCGGGCAAATTATGAAAAATTGTGTGTTGGCAACACTGTTTGTTGTAATTTTGACGAATTACTCGAGGGAGCTGCGCAGCTTGTTCTGTTTTGTTTAGTTAAGTTGTTTGCTTGTGCTGCTTTGTTGCCGCCTAATTTATGCAAATGTGTTAATAACAAAAAAATTGCAAATATGGAAATTGAGTGTACAATTATTTGAGTTTTTTCTTTCAAACGCACAGCGGAAAATGTTGGTAATTAATATTAAAATTTAGAAAAAATATTATTAAATGAAAAAAGGTTAAATTATTTAATAAAAGAAAAACTTTATGAAACAATTTCAACTTCAAACCGAAGACGTTAAATAAGTGGATAACATATAATCTATTAAAATTTCAATAAGTTGAATAATCAATACAAATAATAGGTTCATTAAATTTTTATGTAATGCTGGAAAATATAAAAATATCTTTGAAATTAGTCATTAAATGAATGAACAAAAGTTTTTCATAAATTTTGTAAAACGTTTTTCCTTCAATTCAATTAACTGATTGTTCACTACAATGAAAAAGTTAATTGTTTCAATTAATGGCTATTAATTTAAACAATAATAAAAATGCGATTTAAAATGTATGAACAAAACTTTTTCATGAATTTAAGAAACATTTTAACTTCAATTAAATGATTGTACAATACATTGAAAAACTTAATTGTTGCAATTAACGACGATTAATTAATACAAACCAAAAATTTTGCGGATTTCTGTAGACAAGATTTCTATGATATAAACTAAAAATTTGAGACTTTTAAAAATTCTTCTTTGTTTTTATTTATAGAAATAATAAATTTCGAACTGACCATGTTGTAATAAATATAAGGAGAGGAGAGGAGAGTAGAAAGACTCACCTCGCTATTGTTTCTCTCTTTAAAAATGAAATTTTTGTGTAGTTACCATGGCTGCTACTTATACTACTACCATGACTGCTACAATATTATTAAGTAGATTAAAACAACAACATATGTTAGTTTGTTGATATAAATCAAAAAACTTCAATGTAATAAAAAAAATAAAGCAAAAATCGAGGTGAGTTCGCTCAATTTACGTTCTCATTTCTATCATAGTTGAATAATATATAAGGTTAGGAAAGTAGGAACTCACCTCGATTTCTGCTTTAATTTTCTGCCTTACTTTGTGAGAAAAAAATACATTGTTGTTTTTATTTAATTAATGTTTTTGTTGCAACCATGGCAACTGCTTAAAAAGAGAGAAAATATCGTGGTGGAGAGGGACAATTTTCGACTTTCCTCAGCTTATAAATAATTATTATACCATGGCAAAAAATAAGACAGCAATCGAGGTGAGTTCGCTCAATTTGCGTTCTCATTACTACTTTCATAATCTTATTATTCAACAATGGGTTTGACTATCGACATTTGTTGTAAAATTTTTAAATTTTAAGTGTTCGAATGGCCTATATGCAGACATTTCTACTTTAACAAGTTTTATCGATCTAGTTTTATTTGCTGCAATTTTGATGCCAAGATTTTCTCAAACAAAAGTCAATTTAGAAATCAGAGAGGAAGCTCAGATCTCTCTGATTATAACTGAGCAACTACCGGACCGATTTTTAAGTTGTTTTTTTTATATTTATTTATAACTTAAATAGCTCTTAAAATCCAATAAAACTATAAATATATGTTTTGGTTTTACTGTACTTCTTCTCGACTAATAACAACAAATAAATAATTCATACTATCAACTTAATATCAATTCTTCAATAAATTTAGTCCTAAAAAAAAGTTGTCTTATCTTATTTTGAGTATAACAAATTATAAACATGTAAAATTATAAAATTGCCCCCCCCAGTGCTGCAGCGCATATCACTTCACCCCCCAGCAGCAGGATTGACTCAACGCCACAATTACCGCCTGGAAAAAAGATGATGATTGCGATTGTTTACAAATCGTACAAATTATTTACAAATTGTTTATACAAAAGTTTCAATAGCCAACAAAGTAAATACATAAAGCAATGAGAAAAACAAAATACGCTTCAGAAAACACAAGAAAAATACAAAAATATCGAAAGAGAAAGAAAAAAATACAAAAAATACAACACAGCGTAGTGGCAAGTAGGCAACACTGGCCGCGCAGCACGTACTGTGCACTTGAAGTACTCACAACGAGCAAACGAACAAACGAACGAACGAACGAGTGAGCGTCCTGTCAATTGTTCAGGCCATAAATGTCAAAACAATTGTTGACATTGGGCGCGCAAATTTACGATGCATTTCAATGTTTTGGGGGTATGGGTGGCGGCCCCCGGCAGCGCAATAAAGCGGAGTCAATTCAAATTTAAACACATTTTTTTTATGTATGCTCATTTAAAAAGTTGGCATTTTTATTTCAAAAATTCGAATTTTTTCATTTGAGTGTTTTTTAAATAATACTTTCATAAATCTAAATTTCTCACTTGAGTATAATAATTGCATCTTCTTCTTCATATTTTTACAACCTCACGTAGAGTCGTAAAAAATACGAAAAAAAAAGATGACTGAACTCACTTTTCAATTTGATTTTCAGTTAAGCGTACTTTGAGATACTTTTTACGCTTTTATAATTACGCACGTTTGACACTTTGTGTGTTTGTGTGTGTTGGTGTGTGCTCGTGTTTGTGTGTGTGTGTGTGTGCGGTTTTTTTCGGTCGTAAAAATTGTATTTTACGACATTTTGATTTATTTGCGTAAACAAATAAATGTAGATACTTTAATTGTGCACTTATGGTGCCTCATAAATTGAGGTACTTGCTTAATGCGTACGTCCAAAGGAAACAGCTGGGACTGTTTTGGGAGAGAATACTACGTCTTTTGGTTAGTGGAGGACGTTGTTGTAAGAAAAAATTAATAATTTTTTTTTTAATTTACCGGATGCGTACCGAAATCATATTCAAAGACAAACGGAAGAGGAAATTCGTACGCATAGGAATGACGCGCGTGTTTGATTGTGGCTTGGACGAGCATGTGGAGGAATTTACTGCACAATCAACTAAATTTTTTTTTCTGAAATGTTATAGTTACATATAGTTGTTATATGTTGACTTTCAGATAAGTTTAAAATTTTTTTAAAATAATTTTTCAGTCTCTGGTAATAAAGGAATGTTTCATGGTTCAAGGTATCAAAAGATTTATTCAAAATTTTAGTATTGCTCTGAAATCCAAGCAAAATATTTCAATACTAAAATTGATTTTAGATTCCGAATTTTCGGTTGATTTTATTTAAACGTAGAATTACGAAACGATTTTCATTGAATTAAAAAAAAATTGGATAATCATTTTTTTAATTAAGGTTTTCAAATCCTTTACAAAATCTTGCCTAATTTTTAAAGTCGACTTAAACATGTAGACCTGCTTTTCCAAATTCTAAGTACCAAAATTCTGTTTTCTATTTTCTGGAAGACAATATTTTGTTGCCTAAAATTCAAATAGAGAAGACTAAACATATTTTTTTTTTCTTTTAATTTTAGAAAAACAACATTTTTGAAAAAAGTGAACAATTTCTGAGGTGAAATTTTTTCAAAGAACTGAATTCTGACCACACTGAACTTTGTCGAGCAGCATGTGAACCTGAGCGCCTCTTAATTTTATTGGCATTTAGTTGGCTGTAAAGAAATTGAAATTGGTAAGTTGCGAAATCGTGTTAAAAATTTACATTATTATTGAAAATCTATTATTTATTTAAAGTGAAATTTGAACTATTTAATCGATCTAGTTTTATTGCTTAAAATTTCATTCCTAATAAGATTTTAAAAAGGTTTAATTCAGATTCTAAAGGTGTGGTCAATAATATCAAAATAACTTTATACTATGGACAATTTATTAATATTTTCACTAAATTTTACAAATTTTGGGCGTTGTACTATATGTGGGCGTGGGGCAGATTTTATTATTCTTCCTGGTACATCCCTATATAGAGCGCATCAAGTTTCAAAACTTTGGTGGTGGAAGTAAAATTCATCCGTTTCATCGTCATCATTCATTTCTTAAAATGGGCGTTAAATTGATACAACCACTCCCATTTTAGGTGAAGTCGACAGTGCCCATACAAACTCAGATATCAAAATGCAGATTCTTAAGAGAAATTATAGCCAAGTAATCGAATATTTTCTTTTTTTTAAAAGCGTGCGTCAAATTGATCTAATCACGCCCATATTTGGGGAAGTTATCGACAAGACCTATACAAACGCAGATACCGAATTTCAGGAATTTTTATGAACAATATTAACGAAACAATGGAATACTTATACTTAATTTCACAAATTGTGGCTGTAATAGGTGGGCGTGTCAGATCTCACAGCAATTTCTCAAAATTTGAATCTTTTAGATGTGAAAAAGAGATAATGAAAAATACAAAGATAAAAAGAAAAAGAAAAATGAAGAATGAAAGAGAGAAAGAGAGAAAGAAAGAAAGAAGTAAAGAAAGAAAGAAAGAAAGAAAGAAAGAAAGAAAGAAAGAAAGAAAGAAAGAAAGAAAGAAAGAAAGAAAGAAAGAAAGAAAGAAATATTTATATGGAAATATAAATAAGCATCATTCATTTTCATTCATTGAGAACAAAATGTGGTAACATAAAAAGTAACTATAAATTTGACTACGACGTAATAGAATTCCTGTTGACAATCGAATGTAGTTGAATGTAACTATTGATTGCCGAAAAAAATTTAATGATAGAATGTGTCAACTACGCCATAATAATTTTTGACTATTTCTATGTCAAAAATTAAAAAATATACTAAAATTCAACTAAATTCAACGACTTATGTCGACAATGAAAAAAATTTGAAATAATTTATTTATATATTAGGTGTACAAATAAGTTTCCGCCGTTTTGAGAAAGATGTCGTGGCACG
This sequence comes from Suillia variegata, assembly GCA_949127995.1. Classification (NCBI taxonomy): domain Eukaryota; kingdom Metazoa; phylum Arthropoda; class Insecta; order Diptera; family Heleomyzidae; genus Suillia; species Suillia variegata. Next base: position 43,853,297 of record OX421844.1, read on the forward strand.
AGGTTTACGTTGGAATTCGCAGATGGTAACCTACTTGAAAATTAGTTTGTTTATTCCAGAACAACATAACCTTATCATGTTATTAAGTTCGCATTAGCATCATATATTTTTCTTCATCTAAAAATGTCTCAATTTGAGCCAACTAAGTGTCATTTGCGGGAACTTTTAATTTATTTTTTTAATTTAAAAAAATCTGCTGCTGAGTCGCATCGATTGCTCGTAGAAGCATATAATGAGGATGCTTTGAGTGAGAGAACATGTCGTGAGTGGTTTCAAAAATTTAAAAAAAGTGATTTTGACATAAAAGACAAAGATCAAGTGGAAGGCCGAAAATTTACGAGGATGCAGATTTGGAGAAATTATTGGGTGAAGATTCGTCTCAAACACAAAAGGAACTTGCACTTAATTTAGAAGTCACTCAGCAAGCAGTCTCACATCGTTTAAAATCGTTTAAATATTATTTTATTAACAAAAAACGGCGGAAACTTATTTGTATTTTGAACCATTTTAAACTTAATTTCTGACGTCAAAATTAACTGACATTCTATTTATTTTGTTATATTTGCTGTTATTACTAACAAAATGTAGTTATATTAGTAAATTTTACATTAACTACGTTACTATATTTTGCTTTCAGTGTATACGATTATACAGATTCATAAAATAGCATTTTATTTTATAACCCCATACAACTCCATTATACATCAAAAATTTAACTTTAACAATTTTTGGTACCTTTACCGCATGTTTTAATCCAATTGTGAATGCAATAACTTTCGACCATGCCCCACCATATGATATAATAATAATAATAATAAAAAATGTAAAATCTATGCAACATATTAGAACAATAAATGCAATTTATGGCTGACCATTAGATGGCCAAATACGTACATTTATTCGCACTCTATCAAAACTTTTCGCTATATCGCAAAACAAATTTGACATTTATTTTAATTTTTATTGCACGAATGCAGCACTTTAAAGCACTTTTTGGCACTTTTTAGCACTTTCCGAAAAAATAAAAATATCCAAAATAATAAAACGAAAAGAGTATTAAAAATGGTAGTCGGCGAAAAAAAAGTAGTTGAAAAAGCGTACTTCGCACACATGAAATTTAGAAATGGCATTGCACAAATTTTTACACTTTTATGGACAGCAAAACAGAAGCGGCTAAAACAGCCAAAAACTTCTGCTGCTGATGTCAGCAACAATTTTGCCAGCAGTAACAGCAGCAGCAGCAGCAGGAAGCGAGGTATTTTGTCTGCCGTGAATCCGGTGTAATGTTTCGTACCCCTTGCACCCCCTCCCCCCCGCCACACAATTCCGCTTCACCACGACGAATTTATTTAAATAAATAATTTTTCCATTAACCGCAAACATGGATTTTGCAATTGCACAAATGGACTGCAACAAAGTCGCGCTTGTTTGTTAGTATAGGTGTATGTGAGTGTGTGTGTGTATGTGTGTGGGTGGGTATAGGATTATAAGGCCACGTGGCACGGTTAGGGAGGAATACAAACGAAAAGCTTGTTATGTAGCGAGCGCACTGGCGCTTGGTATTAGGATTACCCATACACAAACGTTAGCAATTTGCTTAGAGTGAAAATTCGCGTCGCTTGCATTTTGTGTTGCCGCCTTTTAGGCGCGCGCGGGTGTGGTTTGCATTACAACTGGCATGGGTGTGTGAGAGTGTATGAGTGTGTGGGAGTGCATGTGTTAGTCTAACATACTTATAAACACGTGCACATATTTAACAGCAGGAAAACTGCAGTTTTACGCGAAATTTTGTTAAATAAATAGTAAATGTTTGGAACAGGATTGCCAACGTTCGTTGTGTAAAATAAAAAGTTGATAATCATCAAATACTTTTTCGGTTGGATCAAACATGTGAATTATTTGTATATAAGGTATCAGGTTTTTATGTAATGGTAAAATGAAAATTTTATTTACATGAAATTTATGGTTCATACAACTAAAGAAATATATTTGGAAAATATTTTATTTGCATCAAATAAAGTTTTTATTTAAGGCAACTAATATATTATTGCTGGAAATATTATATTCTAACTCAAAAGTATTATGTTGTTAGAGCAAATAAAAATTTGTTTACTTCAAACATATTCATTTAATAGAAGCTATAGTTGTGCCAAACAATAATATATTCTTAAATTGTCAATAATATTTAGTTTGGGAGAAAAACTCATTACATACTATCGTTAAATAAATAAAAGCAGTTTAACAAAATCATAAGTTTGTGTGAAGAATACCAATTTCTGAGTGTATTTTAAAAGTTTAGATATTTGTCATAAATACAAACTTTATTATACCCAAACACAATATTGTTAGAGTGAACATACGAATTAGTTGTGCTCAACAAACACTTACTTGTTAGAAACATAAATACCTATTTCAAATATACTTTTGTTTGAATGTAATAAAATATGTCTGGTACAAATAAAAAATGTTTTAGAACCAAATACAATAATGTATATTTAGTTGAGTGGAATAAACATTTGTAATAATAGTTTATATGTCCTGTATACACAATTTACCATATCCAAATACAAAATTGTTGGAGTGAAATATATTAAAGAAATAAATATTTACTATTTATGAGGAACAAACATTTAATTGTCACAAATACTAGTATATATGTATCAAATAAACATTTATTTAACGTAAACAAAATATGATTGGTATAAATAAAACAAATACCAGTATACTAGACCCAAATGCAAAACAATTTCTGGCAGTTTTATTTGAGACAAATGCAATTTTCTCTGGTTAAGTTATACAAATGGCAACCCTTGAACTACCATATCAACAAAAAAAAACAATACGGCAACACTTGCCATATCACATTTATATTTTTGGACCGTGCAAAACAGTCAAAATTCCATATTTTTTTAAGTTTTTTTATACTTCCTGATTGACTCCGTTACATCTGACCAAATTAATTAGAACCAATTTATATACTTTTGCGGTCGACGATTGTGACAGAAATGTCAATGACGAAAGGCAACTGCAAAACAAATTAACCGACAAAAATTGAGAGCATACACAACAAAAAAACTAACATGAAAAAAGAATTTCCGAAATTTACCACAAAGAAAAAATTGAATCCACTTTGATACGGATACCCGACGCAGATATGTATACCGTCAAAGTTCTGACCGACCACCACTGTCAGTCACTGGCAGTTGTCACAAATGTTCGCTCTAAATTACAGTTAGTTTTAAGCTCAACTCGACTCGACTGGACTACGAAGTTAATGAACTGCGGATGACGGTCGGTCGGTCGGTCACAAGCGCGCAGCGCGAGGTGAGAAGTTGCAATCGCTGCCCCGAAAAATGCTAATAAAAAATGACAGGCGAAATGTCAAAGCCAACAACAACAACAACAACAACAACGAGAATAGCAAAAAATGACACTTGATGTTGTTGCATCAAATCAACAAAAACAAGAAGAGAAGAACAACAAAAACAAACAATAACCAAAAGTCAAATAAAAATAAAAATGAAGTTTCTAAGTTCCTCTGACGTGTAGCTGTCAACTCTGGGGCTTGCTGCTTGACATTTGTGTTTGGTCAAATAAAAAATTCCATTTACAGTAAAAGTGCAATTCCGGGTTTTTTTTATTTTCAGTTTTTTTTTTGCGGGCCAGTCTTTTTTTTTCTTTTAGTGTTTTAAGGGTCAACGAAAGAAGTTAGTACAACAGAACAAAAGTAAAAATATCAAACTTTCTGCTGTACTAAGAATTGTTCTTTGACTGTACGGAATTGTCGATAGTAAAAATTGATAAAATCAAATTTTTATATATAGAAAATAAAATTTTGCACTTTATCGACTTGATCGATTATTTTTCTTGCCGCATAATATTGCGGCAAATGTCATGTAAATTTAGTTTGCCAGAGCCGTCTGTCAGTCGGGCGTGTGGTTTGCATGTTGATAGCATGAGTGCGACAAGTCAGCACCGACACACACACACACACGGAGATATCACAAATATGTATACAAATACACAAACACACTCGTGTGAAGAAGAAGAAAAAAAGGCAATCAAAATTGTTGCAGTTGAGTTGTTGTTTTTTGGGGCGCATCAACAACTTCAGTTTAAATAACTGAAAAGCAAATATTTAACAAATACCTGCGAGCGGCTTTAAATGAAATTAAATGCAATGCGAACGAACGAACGAACGAACGAAATAATTAATTCAGAGTATTTGCAGAGAGCGACTTAAAGTCTTAAATGCACCAGAAGTAGTAATGCAAACAACAACAACAATAACAATAATACTTACACACACATACACACAGAAATACTAAACACAGCCGGAGCTGTATGGCAGGCCCACAAAATGCTCGAAAATCAAAAACCAAAAAACCACCTCGAGGATAATTTCGAACCGAAGAGAGATACAAAGATGCAAAATTTCTTGAATTTCCTCTGGTTTAGCAAATTTATCATCATCGTGATGTGCATTGAAATTTTCCAAAAATTTCCAAACATTTCGCAAAAACTAATCGAAAGCAAACAAAGACACATACCGTCTTACATATCGCACACACACGCACACAGACAGACATTCATACACACATACATACAGACAGATGGATACTTTCACATGCAGCATGCATGCAGATACAAAATTGATGTTGGCAAATAATAATGAAGTGCATAAAGATACACAATCTCTAAAATACACAATCACACTCGGAATTATATAGACACACAGTGTGGGGCACGTTCCACGGTGCGACCGATACAACGAATGAGATTAAAAAGTTAAGAAAATTTACGAATTTTTATTCAAACTAATATTCTGTTAAATAAGACAATCAATTTAACGCTATTGAACTTTTAATCGTCGCAATTAATTGTTTAATTAACACAATCAATTTTTTATTAATCGCAATTAATTTTTAAATTCACTCAATTATTTAACTGATTGTTTAATTCACACAATCCAATTTATAATTTACGCTATTGAACTTTTAATCATCGCAATTAATTGTTTAATTGACACAATTAATTTTCTAATAATCGCAATTAATTTTTGAATTCACTCAATTATTTAATTGATTGTTTAATTCACACAATCCAATTTATAATTTACGCTATTAAACTTTTAATCATCGCAATTAATGGTTTAATTGACACAATCAATTTGTTAATAATCGCAATTAATTTTTGAATTCACTCAATTATTTAATTGATTGTTTAATTCACACAATCCAATTTATAATTTAACGCTATTGAACTTTTAATCATCGCAATTAATTGTTTAATTGACACAATTAATTTTCTAATAATCGCAATTAATTTTTGAATTCACTCAATTATTTAATTGATTGTTTAATTCACACAATCCAATTTATAATTTACGCTATTAAACTTTTAATCATCGCAATTAATTGTTTAGTTGACTCAATTAATTTGTTTAATTAACGCTATGAACATTTTAATTAACGCAATTATTTCTTTATTGAGTATAATTAAATTTTACTGAATTTTGTTTAACACAATTAATCTTTTAATTCACACAATTAATTTGTTACTTAATGCAATTATTTGTTTAATTAAAGCAATTAATTTTTTAACTAACGCAATTAATTTTTTATTGAAAAGAATTAAATTTGACTGAATTTTTTTTAATTAATACAATTATTTCTTTAGTGAATATAATTAAATTTTACTGAATTTCAGACGAATTTCAGACCATCAAATTCAATAACAATTGTGATTATATTGATTAAAAAAATTATCAAATTTTGTTGTTTCTCAAATCGATTGAGGATTTTTTTTCATTGATTGAAAATTTCATATTCAGAATTATTAAAACTTTGGATTACTAAACAAATTACTTTGGAATTGACCATTTTCGTACAAGTAATTCTTGTGCAACAACAACACCAACAACAACTACAGCTATAAACTCTGTGTCGTACTTCACAGATCCACACCGCAGGCGTATTTCGTATCTGCAAAATTCTCAATTCCATTCTATGCGTTTCGTTTCGATACGATACGATTCTGTTCTATTCTATTCTATCAACTTGAAGAATACTTATAGTATTGTATGTAAATTGTCATCGAGTCCATTTAGTCGATACACACACACACACACAAACAAACACACACATTTACACATTCAAATAAACACATATAAAATATATCTGTGAATTTATGTAGCAAAATTCTTGTCGATGAGCAAGAAGAGAAGAAGACGAAGGCGAAGAAGAGTAAGAGTAAGAGCAAATTAAGAAGTAGCAGGTAAATTGAAACAGCAGCAAAAGATATTTCGACAAACGGATGGATACGTTGATGAACGAATGGATGGATGGATGTATGGATGAGGTTGGTTTCGAAACGAAACGACCGGGGCCGGAGCAGGACATTGAATTCGACATCATGGTCGCTTTTGTGTGCATATTAGCTCAAGTATTATTTGTCATCAACAGTCAACAATTTAGAAGTGCAACAGCAACAACAACAACAGCAACAACAACAATAACAATAGCAACAACAATAACAACAACAAGTTGCCAAGAACAAGAACTTCGACTAGAGGCTACTTCAGAAAAGTATCTTTTCAATAGGAAAATTTGTGCATGCTTTGAATTGTTTTTGACAGGTTGAGGGACTTGAGAGGATTTTAAGCGTCTTTTTTTCTTGCAAAAATCAAATTTAAAGTGTTGCATGAAGGACAATGAAGACAATTTTTTTTCGATATTAATCATGGAAATTTTATTATTTATTATAAAAGTTGAATAGTTTATAAAGTTAACTAGGCGGTGTAAATTAGCGAAAAATTAAGCTATCTAGTAATATAAATGGAAAATTATATTTAAATGAGTGATCAAAAGATTTTCCGGTACCTAATGTTGTTTAGAATTAACTGAAGACAACAACTTCGTGACGAAGAAACAAACCTAGAATAGTTTTGAAGATATGCGCAAGAAAATTTAACATTAAAACTCAAAGTTGCATTTGATAAATAAATTTTTTCGGTTTATTCCGAAACTGCTGACTGATCTGATTTGATATATGTATGAACAGAGCTGGGCACGAACTTGTGCAAACTTGCTTAATTGTTTATCAGTAACAAATTTTGAACTTTGAAGACCTCCTCTATACAATCTTGGTAACACTAAGGACCACTTAAGGTCAATGTGTGATCTCTCTCTCTCTCTTGTTAGATCAGCCAACGTAACCTAACCTAAGCCGGGCACGAATTAGTTAATTAACGAAGTTGAATTTTGTTGCAAATTTTTAACGTTTCCATTCATTTTGACAACCATTACAAATGTAATTAACTTGCGTTAAATTTCTTTCGTTAATTGAAGGTAGTGAAATTAAATCGTTGTTGAATAAACATTTGGAAATTTAGCTTTTTTATTAAATTTTAACTAGTACTGTAACTCTTTAACAACGTTAACTTTTTAAAGACATTAACGAAGTTTTTGGTTTAATAATATTAAATCGATGTCAGATAAAATTTTGATATGTTCATTTTTAGACGTTAACTCTTTAACGACATTAACGATGTTTCTGGTTCAATTTTCTTGTATTAACGAAGTAAAATTTATTGCAATTTTTTTACTTTGCCATTCATTTCGAAAACGACTAAAAATGTAATTAACTTGCGTTAAATTTCTTTCGTAATATAAGATATTAATAATCAAGCGTTGTCGTAAACAAATTTGGAGATGTTGCTTTTTATGAAATTTTAACTAGTACGTTAAATTTTTAACGACGTTATGAAGTTAAATTTTTGATTAACTTTTCTCGGATTAACGAAGTTAAATTCATAATTAACGCTGCTCACTTATGTGCAAAACTTATAACAAAATTCAATTTTGTATTTTTCGGCTATGATAAAATTCCAGATAAAATTCGATCAAATTATTTAATTTATTTGAAAAAAATACAATTTAATTAAAATTTCTACATGTCTCAAATGTCAACTAATTTGTACAATGAACAAATCCAATTTTCTGCAAAATTTGCGATTTTTAAAAATTCTCTCAACATGAAGTGTTGTACTGAACAAATGCAACTCGTTTCTTCGGCTGAATAAAAATTTATTTGCACACAATCAAAGTCCAAATGAAATCCTCTCTGAATTTATTTAACTACCCCGACCACTAAATACTCGACAACAACAACAACAACAATTTAATTTGTTGTTCAAGTGAACAAAAGAATTGAAGAGAGTTGCTATTATTATTAAAATATTGATAAATTAAGTGTGCATTGTTGTTGAGTAGAGATTCTGCTGCTTCACTTCTATAATTCTTAACATGCACACTTGACAAATTCTCTTTTAAATATTAGCACTTCCGGTTCACTCAATTGCAATAATTGATATCACAAATGAATGCAGGCGAGTGTGTCTGTCTGTCTGTCTGTCTGTCTGTCTGTCTGTGTGTGTGTGTGAGTGTATGCTTGTATATATGCGCATTTGTGCGTACTTGTGTGTACATATTGAGATGTAAATGTCAATTACTTATTTTGCTAGTATTTCTTATTTTACTTCGTTCGCAGTACATGGCGATGCAAAAGAATTACTTAACTACTTTAAAAAAACAGTTAAAATAATTTTAAAAAATTTAAATGGAAATTGTTTAAATAGTTTTGGTCTCAAATTAATTTACATATTTATTTAAATACCTTTTAGTCGGTATATAATGCGAGAATCTTGGTTTCCTTTCATTAGTTTATAGGAACTACTTTGAGCTCTAAGTTCTCCTTTAGAGATATCGGAATGAAATTTTCAAAAAAATATATTTTAATTTACAGTTAATTGGAAAAAATTGTTTAACATTTTCCAATTTGATCCACAAATTTTTCTCCGTGTACCGATGTCGGTAAGAAGAAAACTTTTCTACATTTGAGTGCATTCACCCACATTCACAAGAAAATAACAGCAGAGTTACTGTTGTCGTTATAACAAACTTATTTGTCGTTTTTTGTTGTTGTTGTTGTTGTTGTTGTTGTTCTGTTGTATTGTTTGTTATTGCTGCTTGCTTGTTTGTTAGTTTTTATGTCCGTCCGTCTGTTTGAATGCGCCTGTGTGAATGGTGGCATTTAACTAAAGTACCAATTTCATTCGAATGTGTTGATGCATACAAATACAAACACAAATTGAAATAGAAATGACAGCAAACTGAAACGCACACATGCCCAGTCACATACAAATGCACACACACACCCACAGACACATACACCCACAGACACATACACTTGAAAATAATCACAGAAACTGGCCCACTGCCGGGGCAACACCCATCATTAGCGCCGTTTCAACGTTGCCAGATTTAACTTTTGTTAATTCGTTTATTTGCCATATTGCGTATTACCAAATGCCTTCTTATATATTCTGCCACGCCTTCAACTAAGTTAGAATCTAAAATCTAAACTCAACTAAACAAAAAATTAATTTATTTTATTAATGAATTTAAATTTTTGTTAAAGTTTTTCATAAATTGTTTAACTTCGGGCACGCCCACTTTAATTTCAAGCCACATAAATTTCAAGAAATAGCCCAGTTAAGTACACCAAATCATTGCTTGACAAGAAGTACACAAGTTCATGTTATTAAACATATAATAGGCGTGTCATTTACACTACCGCCCACTTGTTGGTTTAATATAGAAAATTCAAAATTAAAATCTACTTAATTGTAAATCTCTCATAAATTAAAATACCACACAATCTGGCAACTATGGCGTTTTAACTGCATACAGCTTTAGTCAGGAAATGCATTCGAACACTTAATTTTCAGTGGCAACTCTTGAGGCAAACTAACAATTTTTGCATTAAACAAGCACGAGCGCTGCATCTGAGATGCGCCCGAAGAAGAAGCCCGTGAAGACGCATTAGGCATGCATGTAGGTGTCTCTCTCTCTTTGTATTGAACGACTTTGTGTGACAGAATGTGTGTGTGCGTATGTATGTGCGTGTATGTGTTGTACCAACACTAACTAATTGAGTTAGAAAACATGAATGGCAACCCTTGATGGAGGAGGTTATCTTTTTGCGGCAGCAGCAGTTTGGAACGGTTTTACCTTGACTATAAAATGTATGACAACCTGGCACTAAAGCAATTGGAATAGCTGGGCCACAACAAAAATTCAAATGCCAAACACTAAAGAGCTTTGGCTAATTGCAGGTTTTTCTGGCTTCAGAAAGTTTTTACTTAATTTAGGCGATAAAAGATTTAGTGATTCAAATAGTTCTGGCTAAGAGAGTCGAAACACGTCAGGAAGATTTTAACTGAATGCAAGTGTTGCACCAATACTTCAACTCGATCGTTTCTAAGTACATTCGGTTTTGTTATTTTTGATATGGAGCTCTTTGGTTGAGCTGAAAAGTGTAAGTGGAATTTTAGTCGTCCAAAATTGAAGATTTATAGTAATGAGAGGAATACAAAAGAGAGGAAAATTTAAACCGATATGAAGTAATTAATAAGGAAACATGGAACAGATAAAGAAGAATTGAAATAAAATACAGGCAAAGATAGAAGGGAAGGAGAGAATAGTACAATAAATTATAGGAAAATAAGAAAGAATAATAATGAAAACGTGCCATAATTAAAAACGTGTAAATTGGTTTGGTTAGTATAAGTTAAGTGAGCTTATAATACTGAATTTGGTTAATTAGGTTAATAATATGAATATAAGTAGAAGAAAAGAGAACAAAGAAAAAGAAGCAATAATAACGAAAAATTCAGTTATATATTAAATAATAAATCTCTTTTAAAATAAATAGTATTAGTATAGGTTAAGTTAGGTTATACTCAGGCCCGTATCTAGGGGACCACGAAGGGGTTATTGCCGCGGGGGTAATTTTGCAAGGGCGCCATGTGGAACAAGCTTTAGAGCGACACTTTCAAAAGTGAGTACCATTTTTTTTTTTTGCTTCTTCATCTGCTTTTCTCATGAGAGGAAGGTGTGATTATTTTTTAAATTTCTGGACATTTGTTTTCTTTTTTTTGCTTCTTCAGCTGCTTTTTTAATAAACAATAAACAAAAAAACAAAAAAAAATGTACTATTCAATTTGTCAACAACAACTATTTCATAATAATATTTTTTGAAAGGGCGACAATATCCACTTTTGACCCGGGCGCCTTAATTCCTAGTTACGGGCCTTGTTATTATATTAGTTTTAATTACAATTAATACCAAGACAAAATCGAATTGTTTCAAAAGAACACATACCATAAAAGATTTCCTAATTCAAGGCATGACACGGCAGGATCAATAAGAAACAAATTTAGAGCCCATCTTCGCAACTACTCCAACAATTAAGAAACCATTAAAAATTCATGGAAACTACTATAGCTTTTCTTTGTTGTTGTCGAAATGTCGTGTGCTTTGTACTCGGCCACGAGTCCATTACATCAATTATTTATTTGCGCATTGTTTGCTAAAATTTCCGGCGCATTCTTTTGCGTCATACATCCGCTTTATTGTTTCGTTTGGTTTTTTTTTATTTATTTCTCTTCAACTTCAACTTTGTTTCGGCAATTGTAGCGCAGTGTTAGTGTATTGATTACACACACTCAGTGACGGTTGTGTGAGTGTTGCCGTTTGTCAGTGTCGTCGTTGTCGTCGTCGTCGTTATGTGTGTGTGTTTATTTCTTTGCTTATGGGTGTGAGTCGCCATATCCGATGCATACGAAATGGCAACGCATTCAAATTAAATATTTATGGAAAAATGTCTGTATTTGTATTTTGCTTGTATTGCGCCGCGCGCCATTGAAATAAAGTATAGTAAAATAACATAAAATCCATCCAACAAAAACCAACTCACACACACACACACATATACACACATACACGATATAAAAATAAAAGAAAAGAAAAGCAGCCAGCAAAACATTGTGATATGGCGAATTTATTTGAGAATATTAAAAAAAAAAATATAGTGGAATTTTAAGCGGAATTTCCAAATGTAGAAAAAAGGTTACAAAAAATTACTGTCAAAAATTACTGGTGATAAAAAATGCTGCACATAGAATTCCATATAAATATTTCGATGTTCTCGCAGTAGATTCAGCTTTTTAATTTTTGTTTATATTTTTTAATTGAGTTTGTGACGGACTTAAATTCGACGACAACTTTTCGACTATATGAAAACTTTGGACTTATAATTAGATGAACTTAACATTGAATTGTATCTGTTAAGTTTCTCTACACATAGTTTCCATATACTCACTTATATAGTACTTCAGCATCCTTTAAAGATAAATCATTAAACCTTGAGATATAATATGAAGACTATGATAGATCGTTTCTGTTACTCTTCTCGATAGATTTCTGACTATCAGTCACTTTTTTTATGTCACAAAAGCTTGTGAGAATTTTTATATTCGTTTATATAAATGAAAGAGACAGATTTAAGAAACCCATTCTATGAATACAGAAAGGAACTCCAGGAAATATTTTTGTATAATTCCAATATATGCAGTGAGAAGGTTCCAAGGTTCCACTTGTCAACATTATAAAAAAAAATACTCTTTAAGATCTAATTAAATTACAATCATGTATAATCTTATTAAATTTTATAATATCTGGTTTAACAGTACTTAAATTTGATTCATATGTAACTATCATTTGAAAAAAGAGCGGATTGACAATTTGGAGGCGAAAAGCGGAGACATGTATTATGCCCTTGAATTTCAATACACTCTCTTCTTCTCGCTCTTTTCTAATTGCCGAAGCAACAATAACTACATCATAGCGCGAAGTAGGAGGGGCACAATTATAGTCGCCAGCAACAAAGGGCGACACGAAAACGAATACTGTCGAAAGATTTGCTAAATCTCAACAAAAAGATCGACGATAAGTTGAAAATAATTCTGTGAGTAAAGCAGGGAAAGCGAAGGCAACCGCCTAATGTACATATACAAAAATTGGTCTTTTCTCTGTTTGTCTCGAAAGTATTTCCAAAGGAGTACTCAGAGTATTCGGGTAATCCGTGATAAAAAATACATTTTAAAAATATACCTTTAACAACAAACAAACTACTTATGCTGTAAACTTCTGAATCCTCAGTCAGTTAACAACCTATTACCACCGAAGCAGTTTCAGCCATCGTCTCCACAATCAATCGATATAAACTACACTTAACAACTGATGATGACCCCCGAAATTTCTTCTTTTGTCATTTGGCCATTTCGCACCAAAGCGTTGACGACTCAAATGAAAGCGTTCAAGTGGCGAAACACTTTATTCGCATGTGCGTGCGTATTTTCACAACCCCCCCTCCCCACCTCATCCGCCGAACCCCACCAACAACAACACATTCACTTGCACTTTCCGACACTTTTCTCTCTGATGTTTTCCGATGTGACTCTGTGCGTTTGTTTCGTGTGTTCGGGTGGTGCGATGCTGCCACATTGATTTGGAGTAGTACTGGCAGACAGACAGACGATTGACTGGCCTTTGAATCTTTGACTGTTTAACTATGAAAAAAACAACAAAAAAACGCTTACAAAAAAAGTGAAAAAAAAAGAAAACGAAAACGAACAAATTTCAGTTCGTAACTTTGCAGTTTTGCATGTTTGCGTTTGTTGGTTCATGAAATTTTAGCACTGCCAAGAGCGTGAAATTCGAATATTCTCGTCGTTTTTTTTTCCTCTTTTTATTTGCATACACAAAGGCGCAGTGCCATGGTTGTGAGCATAAACCTTGTACAGGTGCTACATTGACAGTTGACAGGCCAAACCAAAAGTAAGAAAAAACCAAAACAACAACAATGAAAAATTCGAATATAACAACAACAAGAACAACAAAACAATTTGCTGTGAAAAACAACACACACTCACAGACACACACACACACACATGCCAAAGCAACATTTTTGACTTTTATTTGGGTCGATATGCTGTGAAAATGAACACAAACGAAACAGAAAAGTAGTCAATTGCGACATTTGAGCGCTTTTTCGAATTGAAAATAAATTTTTAATCAGAATGTATGCGCAAAGCAACCGAAAGTACCATTTAGAGAAAGACAGAAAGAAACAAGAAGAATTGATAATACATACATATGTCAAATTCGTTTAGATACTTTACTATACTGAAAAGAGGAATATGTCCTTCATGTTGATATTTTCTTACTGCTCGGGAAATTTAATTTTTGTTTATAATTAAGAACTTCCACTTGCCATATAGAAATGCATATTTCAAATGGAGTCATTGAAGCCAAGCCAGAGCAACATCCTTAATGCCCTGGTAACTAAACGACGGAAGAGTTTAATATGAAAAACGAATTTAAACGAATCGTAGGAAACAATTTAATATCTCGAAAATTTTTGGGAGAATTTCATATGCTGCTGTAAGCAGTGGTTAAAGCTGGCAACATTGCTTAAAGTATAACACAAATTTTGATTTTATCCGATCAAGGGATTAATTCTCGAGGTCAGCGGACACTTTTCTGTGCAAAAATACCAACTTTATGGAACAAGTTCTGATTAATAAGCATGACAATTATGGGTAGGCGACGAAATTCTCAAAAATAAAATCCACAAACACAAAATACCCAGGCTTACGGAAAATCGTCAAACTCATACATAATTTCCAAAATCAAAAGCCTCGAGAAAATAATGCCCAAGCACAAAATCTCCAAACTTTCTACAAAATATTTATCGATTGCATTTTACATGCAGAAAACTGTGGGCTGACTACTGTTGAATCGGGCTCGAACTAAAGGATCTACATATGGGTTGATATAGGGATTTGAATTGTTTTTCGGAGATATCGTATCCAGCCAAGTTTTTGTTAAAATTAACATCGCACAAGAAAAGAAATGAAAAAAAAAAATTATATTTGGGGGATTTTTATTTGGGGATTATATTCCGTGGTTTTGTTTTCTGGAATTTCGTATCTACATAAATCATTTTTTTTAAATTTCATATCGCGTGGACCAAAAATTAAAACAACTATTTGTGTTTCTGGATTTTATGCATGGGAATTTTGATTTCGGGATTTTTGTTTTTTTTTTTGGATATTCGTACCTTACCCATTTTTTGTGATATCCAATATCGCACGAAAAAATAAGAAATGGAAAGAAGTCTCAATGCTTGGGAATTTCATGTATGGAAATGTGTATATCATGGATTCTAATTTGGGGATTTTAATTTGGAAATTTTGCTTTTTTGGATTTTCGTACCTAACCCATTTTTTGCGATATCCAATATCTCACGAAAAAAAATTAAATGAAAAGAAATATTATTGTTTGGGAATTTCATACATGACAATTTTTATTTTGTATATTTTGATAATTTGTTTTTAAGGATTTCATATAGAACCCATTTTTTAATAGATCTAATAGCTCAGGAAAGAAATATTTATGTTTGTGAATTTCATTTATGGACAGTTTTATTTTGGGAATATTAATTTGGGGATTTTGATTTGGAAATTTTGCTTTTTTGGGATTTCATATAGAACGCATTTTTTGTGAGTTCTTAAATCTCAGGAAAGAAATATTTATGTTTGTGAATTTCATGCATGGACAGTTTTATTTTGGAAATTTTATTTTGAGGACTTAGGAGGACTTTGACTTAGGAATTTTGTTTTTAAGGATTTCATATAGAACCCATTTTTTGTGAGATCTAATATCTCAGGAAAGAAATATTTATGTGAATTTTATGCATGGACAGTTTTATTTTGGAAATTTTAATTTGGGGATTTTGATTTGGAAATTTTGCTTTTTTTGGGATTTCATATATAACCCATTTTTTGTGAGATCTAATATCTCAGGAAATAAATATTTATGTTTGTGAATTTCATGCATGGAAATGTGTATTTTGGGGATTCTAATTTTGAGAATTTTGAATTGGGAATTTTGTTTTTAAGTGATTTCATATAGAATCCATTTTTGCAAGATTTAAAATCGCACAAAAAAAATATTTTCTTCAATTCGATTGCGTCATTGTTTAGACCTAGTGGAATGTATTGCAAGGTTAATTATCGGACGGTCACATGACAACATTTTCGCACATTAATTGACAGCCTCGGAACTGCGAATCTAACAGGAAGCACCTTGCTTTATCAATCAAATCAAACTCTCGCAGATGCCATTAAAATCATACCACACTAAAATTTTTTCAAGTATGTATGCGAGCGTCTAAATTGATATTCACATGAGAATTAAAGCGAAACAATAATTTTTTTTTTCTTTTTGTTAAAATCAAAATGACCAAAATTGTATACACACACATACACACATACACACTTACACCTGCCCCACGACCCAGATAATAAATTTGAAAAATGTGACATATGCGCTAATGTCCTTTCGCTCCCCAATGGCGTGTAGTTATTTCGTTTTCGAATTTTTTTCGCTTCGTTTCAAATTTTATTCTGTTTTTATTTTTTTGTTGTTATTTGAGCTAAATAAACGCGACCGACTCCTAATGGTCAGCGCAGCGAGTTACGACTGCGTTCAAATACCATTTAGAAGCGCGCGCGCAACATTAATCATTTTTATTACGCGAATGAGTCGGACAAAAACAACAACAACAACACAACAACAAAAAACCACAACAACAAAAAACGACAACAACAAAAACTTGTTCTAATAAACGTTTTTAACTTAATTTTGTATTTTTATATCCAAAAATTTTATTTGTGTCTAAGCTTGAAAATACGATTTTTTTAAAGCTAAAAATAACAACAAATAATGAAAATTTTTAATTTTGCTTATTTTTTAATTAATTCAAATTGCCAGAAAACGTTTCTGCTTAGCACAACAATAACAACAACAACAACTACAACAAAATTTCAACCGCTTGCCGCATTTTTGCAATTTGATTTTGCACTCAAGTGCGCTCTCGTATCTCATAAATACACTTTAATCGTTGTTGTTATTGTTTTTTTTTTGTAATATCATTATTGTTATTGTTGTTGTTGTTGTTGTTGTTGTTGTTGTTGTTGTTGTCGTTGCTCATCTGTATCTGCGTATTTGCAAATGCTTGCCATGAATTCTGCGAATTAACTTAAAACTTTTTAAAACGAGACGCGCAGATATAAGATACAAAACAACAACAACAACACACCAGCAGATCCAGCCGAATGGATTTGTGTGTGTGTGTGTGTACGTATCGCAGCAGTATCTGCTCGGTACGTTCCGTCGCCGCTATCAACGCGAGTCACGAATTTCTGCCATTCATTTGAAAATTGAACGCTGCGCTTCACACTCTCCGACGACGACGACTGCCGGTAGTGTTGCTGGTGCCGCCGTCGCCGCCGCCTGTTGCCGTTTTTTGTTGCCTGCAATTTTCGCACGAATCAATTTCGTCGCCGTTTGCGTTTTCGTATTTGCTGTTTTTTAATATTAACCAAAATATAAAAAAAAAACAATAAAATACGAAAGAATTGAAGAATCGTCTTGGCAAAAGTTTGTCTGTTCGCAGACGCATTGTCTGTCTGTCAAAGATACACTCAACGACCTATTTATAGGTCAATTTAAAATTTTATAAAATCTATCTGATGAATTTTTGAAAAAGTTTTGCTCAAAATTTAATTTAATTTAGCTTTGAACTTTTTTTTCTTAAGTCCTCTTAATAGTAGAAACTTGGCTATACATAAGTTCAAATTGGAAGACTTGACTTGATTGATCAATTGATTGATCAATTATTTAATCGATTTATTGATTGAATAAATAATTGACTAAAAACTGTCTTTTATTTAATGCGGAATACCTTGGAACACCTACTTTGTCATTGCCCAGCTCTCAATGGATCTAGACTGGGTCAACTTTGAAGGACATTTCCTAACTTGCTCAAACTCGAAAAAATTTGTATCACTAATCACTTCTGAACTTTGAAGATCTCTATAAAATCTTGGTAATACGAAGGACCACTTAAGGTCTATGTGTATTGTCTCTCTCTCTCTTTCTAGTCAGATCAGCCAATGTAACCTAAGCTTACCTAATGAGGAATGCGGACTCCATATCTAATAATCTCAACATTTTTCACCATATTCACTTTTTTGGAACTTATCTTTAATAAACTAGTTAATTAACAAATAACTATATCAATTGATTGATCAATTATTTAATCGATTTAATGATTAAATAATTAACCAAAAAAATTCTTCAATCTAAATATTTCAGCCTCTATTTGTTAATATATTTCATCCCTAGACAATTAAAATATTTCACTTTTTTGGACTAAACATATAAGTGATATTATAATCTTTCGCTTACTGTATATCTGACTGTTTTTTTTTTGTATCTCACTTGCTGTCTGATCTGTCTGTCTGTCTGTTTGCGTCTTTTGAAAATAAACATTCGCACGTTTCTTACTTAAATTATTATCATCGTCTTCTTTGTTTTTGGTTTTTAATTTTTTTTTCGTACCAACTTTAAGTGCTGCTTTAAAATTGAAATCAATTTTGTCAGTTCGTGTGTGTGTGTGAGTGTGTATGCGTGTATATGCGTTTGTCCGTCCCTTTTGTCTGGCTTTTGTTAAAATTGTCTGAGCCTCAGTTTTAATCAGTCTCATATGGCGCGCGGGCGCCTCCACCGTTTGTTTCCCTTCAATCTCGAGGCTCGCAATCACAAATATCAAAACTAAACAAAACAACAACAACAACAACAATAAATGTGCTTTAATTGGCGAAATGTGCTGCGAAATGCGGGCTTAATTGCACAATCTTTTTTCGGATTGTGTCGCGGCTTGTTATTTTTATTATTGCATTCATTTCGGTTGGGGAGGATCTCTGATGAAGCGTTTTGGTGGCAATTTCTTTTTTTTTTGTATGCCATAAGTTGTAATAGAATTAAATTTCTGAAGAAAAAAGCCAAATTTAGTTGGATAAATGTTCTGAGGTTTTTTGTCTCTTCTTTGTTTTGATTTAAGGACAAACAATACAACAACAAAAAACTTTATAGAAATACAAAAAAATGTTTAAAACTTTACTTTATAAGTACGTGTAACTTAATTATTTTAAATTAGTTTTCAAATAATCATTTAGTTAATCAATCTATCAATTGCATATATCAATTGATAAATCAATTATTTAGCTTGTCAACTATTCAATTAATCAATTAACCAGATTTTATTATTGAATAATAAATCATTAAATAAATTGATTAGGTGCTTTAGTTGATATTAATTTCTGCTTAATTGGTTAATTGAATAGTTGACACCTAATCAATAAAACAATTAATTAATTAATCATTCACTCAGTTAGTTAGTTGTTAAATAAAAAGTCATTGCTTAATCAGACAGTAAATCAATTAAACATTCAATCATCATTATTATAATAATATTAATAAACTTTTAGTTAGTCAACGAATAAATTAAAGATTCAATCATTCATAGAAATAAACAAATAACCAAAATATAAATTCATTAATTAATCAATCATCAAAACAATTCAATCATACAAAAAATTATTCGATAAATTCACTGAATAATCATTCAATTAATCAATAAATTAGTTATACTTAGTTACTTAGTTATTTAAATTATTCAATTAATCAACCTAACGACATGATTAAATGTCAATCGATAAACTTAATCATTAATCATTGAATTATTCAGTGAATTATATCCACTCCATTATTTTTTATTTTTTGTTTTTCAATTAATGAACCTAACGACAAGATTATATGTTAATTGATAAACTTGATGATTAATCATTAAATTAATCATTAAATTAATCAATAAATTAATTCAACTAAATAACTAGTTATTCAAATTATTCAATTAATCATAGTCATGATTATAAAAATGCAATTAATTTTTAATTTATTTTTAACTTTATGACTAATTCAATTAAATATTCAATCAATTACATTATCAATCACAATTCAATAAATACTTATTAATGAATAATTCCTAATTTTTAAATGTTCTTAAATCCTTTCAACCAACGCGAATTGTTTCACCTAATGGTTGGCAGACCCGTATATAGGGGGTGATCGAAGGGGGCAATTGCATCGGGCGGCATGTGGAACAAGCTCTAGAGGCGACAATTATAGAAAAGTGAGGACTTTTGCAAGAAGGGCGACAATTCCAGTCTTGCCCCGGGCGACTTATTTTCTATGTTGGTTGGGCACCATTTTTAACCTTCTGAACTAACTCAATGGATAAACTAAATTACCGTTTGACACGAAATGCTTATTTGACATTAAATTACCTCAGTACTTAATGGGTTAAATTTTTTTTAATTATTTTTTTTCTGTATATTTGAATCCAATTCGTTTCACTTTTAAGCGAAATAAATTTTGTCTCTTTTTATTTCTTCTCAAAATTTTTGTTTTTGTTTGCTCAAGTTTTTCGCCGAAACTCCTTTCGCTTTTGTTCGAGCGTCTCATTACACCGCCGGGTTGCCAAATTGGATCACGACTAATTTCGAAATAATCCAATGCAATCGAAAACCGAAAAACTTTTCTCATTCTCGCGATTTCAATCATGACCGCGAAACTTAACTACAAATCTCGATGCTTGTCGATGCTCGTTCGAGGGGCTCTTGTCTTGCTCATTGTCGAAGCGAGGCGAGCGCGAAAGTGCATCTTTGCGGGCGAACGAAAACTTTTGCGATTTCCATCAGAACCGCGCCACGCCGCGTTTCGTCGCGCTTGCCACTTTTTGTGCCCCGCTGAAATAATGAACTCGCTGCGCTGTGCTGCAATTAAAACACAAAACTTTTCGATACAATTTGAAGGCAGCAGCTTTAATTTTATTGACTAAATTGGGTCAACAACAAAAATAACAGCAACAACTATAACAACAACAACAACAAAACAGCACGACAGCGCGGCGCAAAATAGTGCAACTTTGGCGTGGTATGCAACACTGCGATACGGTGCGGTGGGGTACACTGTGGGCGGCAAGTAAAAGTCACACTGTTCGGGGGGTGAGGGGCGGCGGCGGCAAAACAGCGGCAGCGCAAATTCACTTTGCATTTTGCAGCAATTGTTGCTATTGCTACCGCTTTGGCTGTCATGTTGCTGCCATTTCGCCATTTTTAAGTGGCATATTGAACGGGCTGTAAATTTGTTGCTGCCACACTGCGAATGTTGTTGTTCTTCTTGTTGCTGCTGTTGTTAATTTATTGATTCGAAATTGCACTTCAGCAAAGTTGCCCCCGTGTTTTTTTTTATTGTATTTTTGTTGGCGCTGCTCGCTGTTGCTTTTAATTAATTTGCAAAAATCGCATTTGCCGCAAACACGTAAAGTGGCAGAGTGGCGCAACGCAAAGATGGAATTATTGTTTCGGAAAATGTGGTGCCACTTTCCGATAGGCGGCCAATTGGAATTTTCTTCGGTTTTTTTTTTTGTTTCACGCTTGCATGATATCAAATTGTGGAATTGTGTCTTTAATAATTGGGTCAGGTTGAACTAAATGGTCGTCGTCAAAACTTTGAACTAGCATTGACCAAATATCTTTGCGGTCATTTTAGTTTTGACCATAAACCAAATTTTAATTCATCCATTCCTATAGATTTTTTTTAACCAGGAAAATAATTTTCATTTATTGATTTTCTTGAAAAATAAAATTCAAAGTTGACTTTAACTCCGAACTTCCTTCTTTTAAATCACGCGCCCGGGTCAGGAAATCAAAGAAAACCCACGCTTTAGTCGCGCAGCGGCCGCAGCGACTTATGTATGTGCCCCAAACAGAGTGGGGGGGGGTTAACGCTATCTTCTTACGCGCCTCATTAATCAAATTAAATCGAATGAAAATTATTGTCCAACAACTTCAGCTGATGGCGTTCGCTGGCCCCTGCCCTAGCCCCAGCCACAGTGCTAGCGTTCCTACCACAACAACAACAAGAACAATATAGACAAACATTTGCTTTTGTTAATCTTTTTGTTGGTGTTATTGTAGTTGCCTTCTTGGCGTCCTCGTCGTCGTCGTCGCATGATGAAAATTGCCTCATTGTCAGCGATAAAGTTGCTGCTTGCTTCCTTCGGCCCGGCCACATTAACTGCAGCAACTGAAAACGCATAAATAATAATGTTGTTGGCGATTTGTTGTGCTTGTGCTTGTTGTTGTTGTTATAGTTGTGTTGCTGGCCGTGCAATCATTGTCCCACGTTGTTGTTGCTCGTCGTCTGTCGTCGCTCCCGCGGCCCCAGCACAGTTCATCAAGTTAAGCGATTGCGGCTCTGGTTCTGGTCAACTTGTAATTATCTTTGTTGTTCTTTATTGTTGTTGTTGTTGTTGTTGTTGTTGCTGTGGTTTTTCTTGTTTCATTTTATTTTTCCTACGTTTGACCTTTTGCCGAGTGCAGAATTCCCGATTGGATAAACAAAATTAAGCGAATTAATATGAATGGTTTCGGTTGGAGTCGAGTCGGTTTGGTCAAGTAAATTAAAGCTCTGCGCGCTGCTCGCGTGTGTACAAAACAACAACAACAACAAAAACTGAAGAAAAAAACAGAAGAAAAAAAAACCAAGGAAAAACTTGGTCATAAATTTCGGCCTGTACAAGATTCGATCGGGCGCTCTTATCCTCGGCTGTTTACTTGACTTACTTTGGTTGCGTTTTAATTTAACATGTTCCACTTTTAATCTGCCACAGCGTTTATCGTTTAATTATAGACGTAAATAACTTATTTGTTTTTAATCAATGGCATATGTCGGATTGAAATTTATATTAGCTTTGACTTAGTACTCAAAAGGGCTACTGAACATTTTAGTAATTGTGCGATATAAAAGCAATTAGCGAAGATTTTCAGTTATTATCAGTTATTATAAGGATAACATTTAAGTATCCAATTTACAACACTCAAATCTCTTCTATATACCTTCCTTGCAAAGGATTTAATGGAACTTATCGAACCTTTGATGATAGAAGCTGTTGCAAGAAAATCCTGCTGAAAATATTTAAAACCAAGTCTGGCCAAAGCCGGACATTCGGGTAAGATATGTAGAGATGTTTCGTCCTCTTCTAGGCACAGTCTGTATTCAGTTTCAGAGAATAAACCCATTTTATGGATATATTTTTTAACCAGTTATATCCCGTAGGATAACCGGTTATTAATCGTAGATTAGATCTGCTTAGCCTGATTCTATCTTGTAAGGCACTCAAACTTACGTTTGGGTTGGCTTGATGAATGCCTTTGGAGTTGGTCCAATTATTTTTATTATTATTATGGATAAAAGTTATAGAGGCACAGCGACCTGAAAGCTCTTTTGTGCAGCCTCGTTGTCCTGCAAACACAATTCTAGACAATATATTGTATAAATATTGGAATTGTTGTGGACTTAATTTTGACTGTGTCATAAGGAACTAGAATCCCATTGCTTAAGTAGTTAAATCTGCGTCTTTCCACCGCTGGACAAGTGCAAAGAACATGTTCAGCCGTTTCCTGTTCCTCTTGGCAGAGGCGGCATGAATCATGTTCATACCACATCTATTTTCTTCAGATGGTTATTGAGTTTAAAGTGTCCTGTTAAGAATTCCCTGTAGAGTTTTATATCTTTTCTCCTAATGTTAAGAATACCTTCTAACTTGTTATGTACTGGGTCAATGAGTCTTCTTGACTGCCGCATGCCGGTTTGGGCTCTCCAGTGCTCAAGTAGACTCTCTTGGTCCAATTTAATTTGTATACCACCTGAAACTATTTTTCCATGATTGCAGTGGCCAATGTACAGCACCTACCACAGAATGGTTCAGGACTTATCATTGAGAAAGAGTATCCAGTTCTTAATAATTCATTCGCCATAATTCATGTCAAAATTATTAGAAAACTTTTGCTATACAGAATGAAATAATCCAAAAAAAAAATTAGTCCATACAATTTTTAACTAAGCTATAATAACTTTCCTTTCTATGTAGCTTCTTTACAAGTAAAAAAAGGCGTGGCATTAGTTATTTTGCAATAGTTAAATTTTCTAGTTATTCTACTTTCGTTATGACAAATAATTTCTGTACTGTCAATGACCACCATCTACCTGCCGCTGCTAACAAACTATTACCATCTCTTATCATCCAGACGATCCGATTGATCTTAGCGGCGGGTATAAGATTGTTTTGTAATCTCATACCCGCCGGCATTTAATATGATTTTTATTTTTTTTTTGCGCGATAATTACAGTGGCGCTTCTTCAACCGCAATTTTCTGCATCACTTTCCACTCATTTAAACCACAGCAACAACAGCAGCGATTGTCTGCCGTCTTGCTGCGAGTGTAACCTGCCTCGAATCTGCGAGTGTAACCTGCCTCGAACGTTATATCATTATCTTAATCACTTAACGCACTTTTAACACATGCCCCTGCTCGTGCCCCCCTGCCCGCCTGCAATACAAAAGCGCGCAACTTCACCGCGTTACGCTTAATACGCTCGATTGCGTCGTTCACTGATGATAATGCCTCCACATCCTCGTCTTCATCCTCCTGCTCGCGCTGCACAGCGTTTGGCTGTGTCGCCAATGCGGCATTTGTGGCGCACCTCATCTGCAATGCGGCTGGCTGGCTGGCTTCATTTGCGACGTCTTCGATTACACGTCTTAAAATTGTTTTGTGCAACGTTTCGCATGTAAATACTCGGTAATTTGTCATTATCACTCGCTGCTCGATCCGCTCCGCTTCACTGTCTGTCTGTCTGTCGGTATTTGCTTCAGTGGCGCAACCTGGTGACTTCCAGCGCTGGTGGCTGTTGCGTTGACTGCGTTAATCAATCTTCAACCGATTGTTGTACGCTTCATTATTTGTTGTTTGTCTTGTAATGCTTAATTGCCGGTGGTGCGGGTAATGGAGTCGACATTATTGGTGCGTCTCATCGCGTTGACAATGGAGCATCTGATTTAAATATTGGAAGGTTTTGCTTTTTTTTTTTGAAGGTTTCCATATGCGGATTTTTTAAATCAATTATTTTCGGATTTAATGAATCTTAATTTAGAGAGCTTCTTGGAATTCTTTAAGGTTGTTGTTGCCAATACCAAATCAACAACTATTCACAGAATTGTTGCATTGATTTCAAAAATTTTATTTAAAATAGTAAAATTACATTCAAAATTTTATCTGTCAGATACAACCTGAAAATTTCGTTTACGAACTTTTGACGATATTTTAAAGATTTTCCATTATAATTTTTAAATGTTTAAAAATTTATCTAGGAATACTTTTGTAGATTTGCTAGAGCGACTTAAATCATAATTTTCACTAGCAGATACATTCGCCAGTATTTCTGAGATACATCTTGTTTAGTTTTAAATTTAACAACTTTTTTCTTTCAAACAATTTTAAAGTCAATTCAAACTATCTTTAAATGTACTCGCACATACTCACACCCATATGAGTATCTCATAGATACGCTTTGTTGGCGTTGCAAGCAGATTGCATCTCATTGTATAGAATATAGGGTATAAAAAAAACAACAAAAATAACAACACTAAAGAAGCGTAACTGCCAGATAAAAGCAATATTTGACGCGCTGTGTGAAAAGCAAATTACGCTCGCGATGATGCGGCAAATTTGCATTGCTGCTTGCTTGGCTTTGGAGGCGCAAATTGACGCTCTAAAGAATGAGCGAAAAAAAACCAACTACAAGAACAACAACAACGACAACAAACTGCAGCAACTGTTTAAAATCATTTGATAATGTTGCGCGATACAGTATCTTTTGATGCTTTGCAAATAACTTGAAGTGGTTTGACGCTGCCACAAGCAGCCATCAACTTGAGAGCGCGTCACAACAAGCGCTAGCTGGCTGCTGTTCAAACATGCTCACACACCAGCTAAAAGATATTTGTAGATATTATTATAAAAAAATTGCATATTATTTAATTTAAAATATCTTTCAGATACACAATCAAGTGGAATATTAATTTTTTTAAATTTAAATTGTTTATTAACATTTGATTAACTAATAAGACTAACATTTTCGCTCATGCGTACGCTGCTCAATAAACATTTTAATGCGTTAATAAAGCGATTCTTCCTAAAAGCTGCCTTATCGGCGCGCAACTATCTCGACTTGAAACTGGCGTCGTCGCCTGGTGTCTGCGCATTGTCAGCTGAAGAGATGCGTTCGTACGCCCGCCCGCCGTCCCGCTGCACGACAGGTTCCTCATACCAGCGCCGCCGCCGCTGACGTTGCATTAAAAGTGCAACAAACTTTCGTGCGATTTTGAATTACGTCTTGTTTTATGCCGCGCCGCGTCTCTAAATCATCGCACTTAACTGACTCTGGCGAACAACAACAAAAACATGCCAAAGCCGAGCGAAAAACAATCAAAAAGTGCGTCGTCTGTCCACACTTCATTTTTGGCGCTGCATAAATTTTCGGAAACCACAAAAAAAAATTTTGCATACCCCGGAGCGGCAAGAGCGCGATCAGCGGGAGCTCATGTTCGTTTCGCTTTCTTATTTTTGTTGTTATTTTTTTTTTCTCGCTGAATTGCGAATTTTTGCGCCTGTCAAAATAAGGCCAAAAGACGATTCAACAGATCAGCAGAACAAGAACAAGAAGACGAAGAAGAAAAAGAAGACGACCCCTTTTATTTTATTATGGCGTATAAAATACGCGCCAAACAAGCAAAGCAAACAATGAGAGCGCCTGTAAATTGTTGCTGATTATTTTCTGCTGATGTTTGCGCATTTCACTGCTGATATCTTTAGGGTGCTGAGAACAACAACAACAACAACAACAACACCAGCAGCAGCAACAACACAATAACATAGCGTTGCGTGTTGCAGACATGTTGTTACATTTTCGCTAATTGAATTGAACTCATTTCAACGTTGCGTGCCATTTTCTCAAAAGTCTTTTGGAGTTATGTACATTTTTTTTTTTTACTTTTCTTTTGCTTGTTATTGTTGTGAAAAATGAGTCATTAAATATTCGTGCAGGAGAGAAATTAGATGCGATATGACCAACTTCTTGGAATTTCTCTGTAGATATGAAATAAACATGCATTTGTTTACAAATATTTTGAAGTCTCTTGAAATTCTTTGATTTCCGGCACATATCTCAAATTATTAGGTTATGAGAAATTTTTGAAATAAAGTTTCGTTTTCAAAAAATAATTTTGAATATAATTAAATTCAAATAAGGAAACTTAAAGCAATGGAAGACATATGAAAAATAGTTTGAATTCAATATTTAAAATGTCAAATTAAAAGATTTAGTAAAAAAATATTAAAACCCATTCAAAGTCTTGTATAGGACACAACAAAAAAACCAAAAACAAAATTTTTATTAATTTCAATTTATTAAGCAAGTTCCCATTTGGTAAAAAAAAACTTGTTTTTTCTTAATCAAATATTAAAACGATCTCTTGAGTTTAATCTCGATAATAAATTAGTCTCCACTTGCTAAACCCAAAATTATCTACATGGGGGGGGTTGGGCGGAAGGTATACTCGTATATAGTTGGTTTACTCCTTACCAGCACCGGCGACTTTCAAAATTCAGTCACGTAGCGACAATCTGCGCGTACGAGTCTCATTAATCGACGACGACGACGACGACGAAATCCTGCCACGCTTAATGCTCATACAACAGCCAAACACAACAAAAAAAACTCTTGGCTTATCAGCGGCGCAACAATCTGCGCAGGCAGGCGAGCATGCGCAACTGCGATCTTGTGCAAAAAAAAATAATGAACGACGGGCTGCTTGCAATTTCGGCGATGCTTCCTAGGCCGCAAATAAACAATTTACAAAAAAAATGGGCAACACAACGCAGGGGGGCTGGGGGCACACAATAACGTTTCCCATTCCTGTGCTTCAATGCTTTGTGTGGCTGCAAAATTTTTAATTTTTATTTGCGTTCGCGCGCGCACAAATTGCTCACGTTTGGAGTGGAGTGAAGCGTCCCGTCGCGGCGCAGCGCACATTATTTCTGTCAAAATCAATTTAAATTGGTAAACGCCTTCGTTGCGAATTAGCGGCGCTGATCGCGTCTTGGTAGCGTTGCCACTCGCAATTACTTTTTCACAATTTTTAACCGAGCAGCTGATTTTTTTTTTATTATTTATTTATATAAGATGAAAGCAGCAATGAAGTTTTTTACTCTTTGGTTGTCGTTTCTTTTTTTTCGTCGTCGTTCATTGCTGTGCAACATTTATGCTTCATGCCGCATTTACCTCAATTTCATTTCATTCAATTCCATTCCGATCTGATCTGATTCAATCTGATCCATTTTGTTTGCTGGCTCTTTTTTTGATTAAAAAATATTTTGATCGTGCTGCAGATAATTTGCGGATGTGAATGGTTGAGTTGAACGGACACTGGGACGGACAAGCGAGCGGACGATTGACTGTGTGTTTGTGTTTGTGTGTGTGTGTGCAGAGAAGCATGAGTGCGGAACTCGATTTGACTCCTGATTTACTTGTAGATGTATTCGTACTGCTAAATTAAAGTGCTTGCTTGAGTTGATAGAACTTTTGTATGTTATATGCAAACAAAAAAATAGATTTAGGCGGTTTTAACATTTAACTACCCTTCAGAAAGAGCTGCGAAATAAGCGGTTTCAAATTTTCTTGACTAATTTGCAAATGTTTTATTTAAAGAGTATTTAAAAATTTTTTGAAAAAAGAAACTTTTTGAAGTAAAAATTTTTAATTCAAGATTTCAAATTCAATTCGAAGAATTTTCGCTTGACTTTATTTTCTTAATTCAAAGCAATTTTTTAAAGTTGTTAATTAAAATTTGTATTTATGCAGTCTCCCGACTTTTTGTTAGCTTTCAATTTGATCAACAGTTGCAGCAAAATGATCGCATGCAACATTTACTGCAAACGGCTTCCTGTGCTGCCAGCGCCAGTGTCAGTCCCAGCAATTTTCGCAAGTAGCTCTCCTCTACTCAGCAGCAAATCACACTAACTGCCAGCAATATCTGTTGTTGTTGTTGTTGTTGTTGTTGCTGTTGTTGTTGCTGCAGCTAATTTTATCTTTTGCCGCACGCAATTAATTTGTGGCGTGCGATCGCGCGCAGCAGCTGCTTGCATCAAATGCCACACGGATCCTGCCATTGATAGTCGCTGTCAGCTTCGTGTTGTCTTCCTGCTCCTGCTGCTGCGCCTTCTGCTTCTTCTTCTTCTTCTTCACTTCATTGCAATATATCAAAGCAATTGCCGAGTTGAGCGTCTCCACACGTTTGTGTTGAGAATCGAATCGTTTGTGCAGTTTGTGACTTGACGTTTGCGTCGTCTTTCGTACCGCCGCCGCTGCCAATGAAAGGCAGGGTTGCCGTGTTGCCAACATCATCGCAGTGGTGTCATCTTCTGTTCGTACCCAGGCATCAGCAGCAATTGTCTGCTGCTCGATTGCTGCGCTAGTATTTTCTTGCCAATTTATTAAATGTTTTGGAAAATTTCATCATTCTTGTTTGGCTTCGTTAAAATTTTCGCATCGTACACTCGAGAAAAAAAGTTGGTAAGTCAATGAATTTGGTTTTTAAGTTCTAATTTCAAATATTAAATATCTAAATTTATGGCAGAATTTTAAAACTTCTGAGGTATACAATTTTTTAATATTAGATACAAATTTTGTCATATAAAAATTTTAATTTTCATCTCAATTTTTATTTTTAAACTTCCTTTCAACCATTTTAAATTGTTAAACTCTCCTTTTTTTGTGAGTGTAGAAATCGTTTTGCCGGCTTTCAGTACTTCAGCAATTTTCTATCAACGAAGAGCGGCGGCGGCGCGGCGCACAGGTCGTCTCCTTGACTGCGTTGAGTAATTGACTTCTTTGATCTTTGAGCCTGCCTGGCTGCCTGCTTGCCTGCGTGCGTGGTGACGCCTCGATTTGGAAGATTTATAAAAATAGTAGTATTCAGTTTTTATAGTTTTTATAGTGGCCCTGGATGCGTGGCAAACATTTTTAAGATTTATCTTTGAAGTGCTTAATTAAAAATAGAATATCGCAGAAGAGTTGTGCATTTCTTTTCGTTTTCTGTTTTCGAAAGTGCCAACAAATTTTAAATTTTTGTGATATTTCAGACATTTTGAAGTGGCAATTTCCTGGGCGGTAAAGTAAATTGTAGAAATCCAAAAACAAAAATACTATTATAATACTTTGTTGTTGTTTTTGTTGTGCCAAAAATTATAGGACCGTACAGCCCATTCAAATTATTATAGGAATTTATGTATTTCAATTCTTCATATTCTTCATATAAAAACTTGAGCAAAATATTAAAACTCAAGATATTAAACTATTGCACAAACAACAACATACAAATGTATATAATTGAAAGCATTTACAAGCTTACAATATGTACAACAAAATTAATGCAAATTCTGGTTCTTAATTAAAACAAAAATGAATTTTCTTACATTTACAAACGCCCGAGAGTATGCTTGGTCAACTTCAAACGAGTGCACCTATTTAGCTTGAGTATCTCTACAATACATACAATCGAACATGTACGAGTATGTGTGTATGTGTGTGTGTGTGTGCGTGTGTGTTTATATTTTATAAAATACAACAATAGATACTTTGGCTGAGTATAATTTACACCTGCGGCTGTTGAAACACACTCAAGAGTTAATTTAACTCTGTCAGTTAACATGATACTCGCCCAGCCATACACAAGCACACATCACGCACACACACACACATATATATGTATCTGTGTATATAAAACTAATTTGCGCCTAAAATGCTGCAACAACAATTTATGTATATATATAGTATCTTTTGGATTGCTCTGTTTGCTGCAGCTGATCTGTAAAATACGCAACAAGCAAGTATCCGGTTTACTTAGTTACTTAACTGAAAAATGCACACGCACACACATACACACACACACACACACACACACACAGGAAAAAAAACTAAAAATGTAAAAACGAGGAAAATTTCGCCCAAGGTGCAAATTTTGTTTCAGATTTTGCAGTGAAGCAGAGCTGAAAATTTTCCAAATGGTTGAGCAGCAAATTTACATGTAACATACACGCACACACATGTGTGTATACAAGCTAACATACACGCATATTATCCGGGCAGGTAGTACACACACACATACCCACGTGTAAATTTCTCTAATATAGAATTTAATTAAACATAAAATTCCTCTGCATTTGAAATGTTTGTAATATTTTTGCGAACAAGTTTTGCACTTCACAGTTGCGTCAGTCAGTTGCGTCAGTCAGTCAGTCAGTCATTCAGTCGACGCTGTATATACATATGTATGCGTGTGTGCGTGTGTGTGTGTTGGGGAAATTCACATTTAATTAGATCGAGCGTTTTATGTTACGCAATGTTTCGTTTCGCCTAAAAGTATGCTTTGAATTCTTCGTATTCAGCCAGTGTGCTGCAAATTTCTCTGTCATTGTTTTTATTCGTTTTTTGTTGTTCGTTCGTGGTTTTTTTCTCTAACATTTAATGAGCTATTTGAAAGGGTATTTTGTTTTAATAATTTATAATAACAGCTGAACTTTTGCAAATGTCGAATTTATTATGAAATATTTGGTATTATTTAAATTATGCCTGAAATTATGTTGCTATGTATTGGTATTGAAAGACTTTTTTGACATGTAATTAATTAGAGTCCACTTCTGTATACTAAAAAGTTCTTTAAAAAAACACAATACTAAAAAATTAGTTCGAAAAAATGTTATTATAAAATGCAGTTAATCTAGAATTGGTTTTAAACAACCCAAAGTGGTTCTAAAGCTGTCAAGTTTCTCCGTTAACGGTTGCAAATTAATATCCTCAACATTTTTCTCCTGAGAATTTTTTGATTAAAAGATCTCCGAAGGAATTTTAAAGGTTTGTTAATAGAATTCTTAAGTCGCTAGCCTCCTAAAAGTATTCCTATGATATTCATACTTTCTTGGAGTATCTTTAGGATATCTAAAGAATTCTTTGAAGTCTTTTAAAAGCCTCCAGTGAAATTTTAAAAGTCTGTTGTTTTTACGTTTTCAGGTCCTGAAGCTATCAAGCATCTCTTCTCATGGTTTCAAATCGGTATCCTCAGTGTATCCTAAGATATTTTCTTTTCGTGAATGTATTCTAAGAACTCTAAAAATATTGGTTGGAGGCTGTTAAAGATATCCTGGTTTATTAAAAGTCGCTTAAGAGTCTCTTTTGAATGTAGCTAGTCTCTTAAGTGTCTTCTTAGAATATTCATAGTTTTCTAGAAGTCCAATTGGGTTATCTAATGAATTTTTTAACGTTTAATAAAAGTTTCCAACTCGAAAATTTAATTTTTTTAATTGGTCATACATTTAAAAGCAAGTTAAATTTTTAGTTTTAAAAATACGAGCCACCCTAATGTACATTGATTAACCCGTTGTGTAATAATAAGGAGAGGTAAGTAGCAAATGTTTTTTTTTCACCACGAAATTGTTTCTCTCTATGCAATTTGAAATTTTTGCCAGTTGCCATAGTAACTTTAAAAACGATTTTGAAAACTAAGTAGATGATTATCAAATAATAGAGCAAAACAAAAGTTAAGTTCGCTCAAGTTGCGCTTTCATTTCTTCTTTCCTAACCTTAATATTCAACCATGGCCTAAATCAATTTACCTGCCCATACACGGCCGCCGCACTTGAAACTACTTTCAAAATAAGCAAAAAAAATTTTTTTTTTTAAAATACTTGCCACGACTTTTCTGTCATTTCGAAATTCAAATAAGAACTTGTATTGAAATTTGTATGTTGTTTCAAAATTTACGTGTTTCAAAATTTCAAATTCGATTCGAATAAGAATGGAGCTGCCCAATATCAGTGAAGGAATTGAAATCCCACGTAGACGCTCACGTCGTTATAGGAAAAAACGCAAGACCATCTGCTGTGTGGTCTCCGAACGAATGGCATTCTACCTGGCCTTCATCGAGATTGCCATCATTCTGGCGAGCTTCACAGTTGCCTACTACATCTATCCGGATATCGATGAAATCGGTGAGTGAGAAACGAAATTATTTTTCTTTATCTTGGAACTAAAAAAATTATTTTTTTTTCTTTTGAATTGCAGAAAACAAAGAAGGTAAGATGAGAATGGTCTAAGTCTCGTACTCGTACATAAAGGAAAATTCCATATTTGTTTTTTGTATCTTAGAACGCGGAGAATAGAAAATCTTCTTTTGGTGTCTTATATTTTCGAATTTTTTAGCTATCGCGGGTGCCATCGGTTGGGCATATGGCGTGAAATATGTATGTATATGTTTACTTTATCTAAATTCTTTATAATTGTTAATTATATATTCAAACATTCATACAACTAAAGGATAAGATTGCAATATTCTTCTGGCCATGGATCATATTTAACTTCATTGAATATATTCTCTTTTTGAGTGTACTCGCTGGTTTGTTTTTTATGCATGCGGTGAAGGCGCGTGTTCTCTTTATTCCATTTGGTAAATAACATACTACATGCATATATACATATGTATATATATGTAGCTATATATTATTTTCTTCAGCATTAATATTAATTTCTTTTTTTAGCAATCATACTGTTTCTTCCTGGTCTTTGTTCGATTGGCTATTACCAGGCTTTTCATGTTATTGAGCTGTCATCGGTGGCTCAATAGCTCAGTTATAAATTCTCATGATACAATGTATGGATGTATGTTTATAATTATCTTAAATAACAAACAATAAAGGATGTGGTATTTTAAATAAATTTTAAACGATATTTATTTGATCGAATTACAACTTCATTATTTTCTGCCACAACAAAGGCTGTCAATAATTTTATGAAGTAAAGTCAACACTTTTCTCCATTGAAAGGGTGTACGTGGTATCGGCATGGACCTAGTTTGCTCTACCGGGGGCATTTGTGGCCACTCTAACCTAACCTAGGCCGTCAACTACTTCCTTTCTATAATTTTGTCTGATAGCGCGTTCCACAGTTTACATGGTACAAGAAGACAAGGTGCAATAAGTAAAAAGAGCAAGGAAATTAACCCCACATAAATGTCAAAAACAGCTGTGAAATGATTCTCTCAAAACTTTGTTTTTTTTTTTTAATCCATTCCAGAGCTCTCGTGATTTGATCCACGGATACATTAAAGAATTTAACATTCCTTTATAAAAGACCTTTCGGAATATTGCACAGTTCACTTTCACAATTTTACTTAATATAGTATTTTAGCTTTTAAAAAGGTCAACTAAATCTTAACAAACTTTTGACATTGACATGGGGGGTTCAATGAGAGAGAAAATGAGAATACCATAAGAATAGAGAAAAGAGATAGTCAAACTTTCTATTGTACCTTAATGTGATTGTACCATAAAAAAATTATATGTACATAAATATGTACATATGTACATATGTACATATGTATGTACATATGTAGGTATTGTGTTTTATAATCACAAACCTGATGATTGTTTGATTAATTTGAAAATAAATTATTGAGGTATTTTATTTAATTTTTTAAATTTTACTAACAAGAAAAAGTTCTTGTTATTCATACAAAGTTTTTTTTTCAATTCTGACAACTTCTTCAATTAACATTTCAATGAACACTTAACAACAACAAAAAACCAACATTATGCATTTGTATGCATTTGTATTTATCAAACAAGTACGTATTGTAAATAATTAGGTCCGTAATTAGTCTGTCAATGTCTAAATCCCACATATGTATATGTATATAATCACATAATATTTATCATACATAATTCATATTATGTACATACATACATACATACATACATACATACATACATACATACATACATACATACATACATACATACATACATACATACATACATACATACATACATACATACATACATATGTAAGTTTGCAGTTTCTTCAGTCAGATTTAATTTAGTGTTTGGCTTTTTGGTTACGTATGTATATTTATTTTATATTTGGTTACGTATATTTATTTTATATTTTTTAATAATTATATTTTTCTCCAACTGTTTTCTCCTTCGGTTGAATTTATTCTGAATTCAAAATAAAATTTTCGACAAACGTTTAACAACAAAATTTATGTGAATATAAAATTAAATTTAATAACAAGTATAAACAAAAACAAGTATGTATATAAACCCTACAGGCTTCATAAGATTTGATTCAAATAACCGATGTGTTCCTATAATTTACTTTTATTAAAATCAAATAATCAAATCAAATAATCAAGTCATAACGACTTTTAATATTCAAGTTTAATAGTTAAAAATGTATTTTTTTTTAAATAAGTGTGTCTTTTTTATAAGAACACATCATATGTGAATTAAATACAAATATACACATATGTATATCTACTACAAACGTTTCTCGAAAATTAACGATATCAATTGTTGATGATAAGTCGTTAACGACTTTACTTAACTAATATGAAAACTAGGCATGTGTGCAATTTATTTTCTTCAACCTACATAAGTTAACAATCATACTTCTCACACGGTTTGTCTCAACAAAGACATAAGAAACAATATGTTTAATACCAAACCCCTCACATCGACTTGTACTACCACATAAGTCATTAAGCTGTACTATACGCATAAATTCACATTTTAAACTGAGCAAAGCGCGAGTGAAAATCGGTAAAATTTAAGCAGCATAAAAATAAAGTACATCCGCACTATAACAAAGTGAATAAAAAAACAATTTTGCAAATAATTTGCAGATTGTGCGGAAGAAATGGTTTGTCTGTCTGTCTGCCTGTCGATGAAATTTTCATACTGTTGCTTCTTCGCCCATATACCAAGCGCGAAGCACGCGTGAAACAAGACAACAAAAATGAGAAAGAAAAAAAATACAGAACAAAAAGAAATCACACACAGCGTGGAAAACAAGAGGAAAATTGTCGGTCGCGTAATAATGACGCCATAAAAGCGGCGCCCTTTCCTTTGTTCCCCCTAGCATACTTTTAGGCGCTGCGTGGATATTGCGCGAGTGCTTTTATGTTGCTGGTGCTCCTGCTGCTGCTGTTGCTGTTGCTATCGCTGCTGGTGCCATTTACAACCAACTGAGCCCCAACTGTAAAAACAAATCCGCGGGGGGTTTTCCAGCGCTGAACCCGCTCTTTTTCTTACTTTTCGGTGGAACGTTTTCTTTTTTTTTCGCATTTTTCCCGCTTGTTGTTCTTGTGTTTGTGTCTTCTTCAGGTTGGCGAAGGCCACCCCCCGAAAATTGCTGTTGTTCTCTGCTTGTTGTAATATCAATTTGCAGGCAGCGCGCGAAATTACGCTTTAAATTATGCAAATGTTTTTTTCCTCGTCTTCTTCTGCTTCCTCTTTTTTTTTACAGCGGAGCGCGCCTTTTTACAATGCCAAATGAATGTGTTTAAGTGTTTTGCTGTGTGCTTTTAGGCGCAACGCGTACAATGAGCACAGCAAATTTTGTTTTTGTTTGTGTTTCGCTTTTTTCAATTGGTTGTTTTTGTTATTGTTATATTGCCGCTTGCGGTTTGGTTCACTTCTCGTTGTTTAAGTCTATTTTGGCATATCACCCCACCCCGACTCAGCGTAGCGAAATGCTGTTTTAATGTGCGAAATTATTGCATAATTTTAGGCGCACGCATATTGAAAGTTAATGCCGCACCGAAAAGTAGGCCAATTATTGAGATTGCATAGTAATTCGCAGAATATTTGAATAAATAATTTAGTTATTAATATTTAAAATTTAAATGTTATAAACAAGAATGGAATTATAACGACTATTGAAAGTGCAAGTTAACTTAAAGCTCATTGGATTAAAGCCTCAAGCATTAAAGCATCATAAGCTGCCGACAATTTTCAAGTACAGAAACACAACGGCTTTGCCTAAGCTTAGATAAGCTAAAAGCTTTGAAAAACCAAAAAGCTTTGAAAGACAAAAAGCTTTAGCATAAGCTTCAATATCTTAAATATTGAAAATTTCAACCAATTCTAAAATACTTTTTTATATAAACCGAATTTTTTTTTCATATACCACAATTTGACCACAAAAGGCTCTACAAATGGTACCTCTCCCCGCCCCGCCCCTTTGCCACCAAAAATACAAGTACGAGCACATAAAATTCGGCAACAGTAAATTTTATTTAAAAACAAATTTTCCATTTGTTCGTTTACAATTTCAAGGATTCAGCAAGGATTTGCGCTTAATCACACACGAAGGATGCATATTTCATGCAGAATGTTCATTAGAAGCTGTTCCTGCTGTGAAGGGTATTTTTTTCGGACTCTTGTTTTTTGATTTTTTTTTTTTTGTTGTTTTTTTTTTTGTCTCTGCATTTATATGCTTTTAGCCTTGTAAGCACTCATCGTGTGTGTATGTGTGTAGATGTGTGTGCATACTTTCGGTCGAGGATTTATATTACGAGAGCATAAAGCACCACAGGATATGCTTTATGTGAATTTAATTGTTGTTTAATCCAAATGCCTGGCAGGTAGGGCAGGAAGAAGCCAGCTATGCTGGCGCCACAAAGCGAGCAGAAGAGTTTTTGTTTTTTTTTCTGTTTGAATTTTTTGTTTTTTTGTTATTTTTGGCTGCCACCAAAGCATATGTTACGGCACACAGGTGAGTGAAAGCGGACTGTGGCATGCGGCGCGGCAAAAAAAAAGAATGACCTTTAAAGGCATAATGCAATATTTGAAAGATTTAAAATGTACACACACACACACGAAAAAATACAAAATTTCCATTGTGCCAGCCAGATCTGAATTAAATATGAATGCGCCTAAAAATATGCAACGTTTTTTGTTTGCAATTTTTTTTTTTGCTTTTTAAGCCGGCTCAGTGAATTATTTACAATTTTCCTGTGCATTTTTGATACTTCCGTTGAAATTATTATTTCGAATATATAAATTTTTTTGAAACGCCTAAAAGCACACTCATAATTAGAATTTCTAGTTGATGTGCTCGGGCTTAAGTTTAATTTTTCAATATTTCATTGCATTTGTTGCATGTATGCACAACAGACAAACACAAAATAATGTGGCATGCCGTACAAAGTTACATTTTATATATAGTAAAATAACTTTTTAAATATTCGTACATATTTTGTGCTGGTAAATAAATTCAAAATTTGCCATTTGTGCAGGTAAATAAACTATTTCCATTTAATTCTTGAATATTCTATAAAATTTGCAATAGCGCAATGTTTACAATGATGACTGACTCACAATATCGCATTACTTAGTCATGACCAACTAAAAGCTGACAACAGTTTGGTCAGCATTTTATTTCAATTTATATGTAAGTACTCAAGAGAGATAGCCCGAAGTTTTAACTCTTTGCCACAAATATCGTTATGGCTCCTGAAAGCATGCTGCACTTATTTTACTTAGTTCTCATGGAAAATTAAATGGACACAATTTCAAACACGCAGGACCGTCTTTTTTTCTGATGAGGTTCATTTCTGTCGTACTTGTGCAAGGCATAAATATTTTAAACAAAATCTTGGCATTTTGTTGTTTAGTTGTTGTTATCGCTGGGTAAATAAATAGAACTAGACTGGTTTTGAATTTTAAAACTAATATCTTTATATATCAAAATGAATATAACTTTCAATCTTTCTATCACGTCTAAACGATTTATCCGAATGCTATAAAATTTTAGGCAGCTGCTTTGCTCATGCCAGGTATACTTTTGGACAACAACATTTTGCCACGCCCACCTATTACGTCCACAATTTGAAAAAACTAAGTAAAAATATTCTATTATTTCGTTAATATTGCTCCTAAAAATTGCTCTAAAATTTTGTAGCTGAGTTTGAAGGAGCACTTCCGATAAATTTATGAAAAATAGGCGTGGTTCAATCAACTTAACGCCCATTTTTATAATCAGATCAAATCAATTTTACGATTATTTTGTTAATATTGCTTATTGAAATCTGAAATTTGTTTCTGATTTTGTAAGGTCACTTTCTATAACTTTCCGTCCACCGGCGTAACTCGGAAACACTTAACGGTTAGTTCCACTAACAAATTATCTTACATATGTATATTTATATACAAAAACAAAACCCGTGCAACACCGGGCACTATAAGCTAGTAAATTATAACTTTCATTAAATTGATTTCAACACTTTTTGTTATAAAAATATTAAATCAAAGAAGACCGAAGATGATAGAATAATGACGTATGTATTCCGAAAGAGAACTGTCCGGTCTGCTAAACCGGTGAAATTTGTTGTTGTTGTTGTTTCAAATAAAAATGACAAGTCAGCTCATTAGAATTTTTAAATTTTTTTAAGAAAATTTTAGTTTATAAATGTATCTATTTTAAAATTAAAGTTCAATATCTTTTTCAAAACCAGCCTAACGCGATTATAACCTTAATTAAACCTTGTCAGGTGTATATAAATTATTATATGTAGTACAAATTAACTTTTTTTAGTTACACAAATGCATATTTTCCCAACTTTCTAACATTTTAAAACATTTTCTGGTAGCAATCAAAGGTCAGCGGAGATTTTTTTTTTGCATTGTTATTTAAAAAAAAAAAGAAGGCATATCTTGCGGCGCACGACTGCGTTTCTGTGCCTGATTCTGTTTGCTGTCACTTCCACGCCGCACACTTCAACACGATGACATTTCCCTTTTCGCTTTTTTTTATTTTTTGCAAGTGCGACTGCGACTGCGAATACTAAAGCGTCGAACAAAGCGAAGCGTTCCGCAAATGCGCACAATTACCACCGCCAAACATTAATTAAGGTCACGTGACCTACACGACCGAATGACTGCCTGACTGCCTGCCCGCCTGCCTGTGTGAGAGTGTGACTGCCTAAACTGTTGTTGCTGCTGCTTGTTGCAGTCGCGCGGAAATTTTCCAAAGTGGAACGCTGAATGTGGTCCTGCACTTCTTAACGCACATTTTCACAATTTCCACAATTTCACACAAGATTTTGGATATTCGGTTTTTCTTTCATTCTTTCATTCATGTTTTTCTTTTGCATTAGTTGACAATGACAATTATCAAAAAGAAGAAAACGAAAAACGAAAAGAAAAGCAAAGCAAAGCAAATAAAAAGCACAATTTAGCATTTCTATGGGAGGCGAAATTGCGGCGTGGCGCACATGAATTACGCCGGACAATGTGCGCACCGTATTGCCTGCCATGGGCAAGCTTAACTGTGATCCGGGCTATTGTGCGTGTCTACTCGTATATGTGTGTGTTTTATAAGTGGGTATGTATGTATGTGTTAACTTGTAAGTGTGTGTGCTTTGTGGCTAATTTGTTGGAAAATTAGCTTAACTTGAATTTGGGCATTTTGAAGTGGTTTTATAGTATCGAAAATGTGCTATGAGGGTTACATGTGAATGACCTAAAATGACATCGGTATACAACTGTATATAATAAAAATATATGTATGTAAATATATAAGTTAAAAAAAAAGAAACCCTTACAAATATTAAAAATTATATACGATCAAAAAGATCTCACTTCAATTTGATTATATGCATTTTTTTAAGAAATATTTTTAAATGCCGATGTGATTCCTTAGTAAGTTTATTTAATTACTAACATTATGGAGTACTCCAAAAGATGATTTCACATCAAAGTTCAATTTTAACGCAAAGAAAAAGAAGCTCTCTGAAGGAATTATGCAGTATGTAAGCTTCAAAAGCATTGCTCATTTAAAGTGTATTACTCTGGAGCGCTCCTTATTGCACGAAATTATTCTTCAGCACAAAATTATGCAACAAGAATGTAT
This sequence comes from Suillia variegata, assembly GCA_949127995.1. NCBI lineage: Eukaryota > Metazoa > Arthropoda > Insecta > Diptera > Heleomyzidae > Suillia > Suillia variegata. The sequence goes on from OX421844.1 coordinate 43,893,827, forward strand.
TTAAAAAACTAGATTTCATTTCTCAAAATAAAAATATTTCGATTGAAGCCTTAAATTGTTGTTTATATAACATTAAAGAGCACATTTTAGTTTATAATTTGGAGTACTCCGGACAAGTTTTGTTTTTCAAATACTTATAGGTTCCAAGAAGTCTTTTGTTATAAGAAATACCTGAAATTAAAAAATAAGTAAATTTAGAAACAAATGCACTTGGCGACAAGTGGAACTAAGCCGCTAATTGGTGCATATACTCTATCCACTTAAAATCCCTTAGAGCACACGCATGCCTTAAACAATTGTTGAAATATACAAAAAAAAATAGAATTAAAATATATTTCTAAACTTTCAAAAACAATTCAAACAAAACATAATCTACATATACATACATACTGCCTCTGCCACTGCGGTTTATAAATATATATATACATACGAGTATGATATATATAAAAAAAAGAATGTATTTTGCATGCCTCCGTGCACATCTGCTTTCAATTAGGAATGTTCGCCGATGATGCCCATGTCGAGCAGCGAGCGAGCGAGTCGAACGACCACGACGCACTTAAATCCAATCTGCGCGCATGTAACTTTTCGGTCACAAATCAACAGAAACATTATTTTCGTGTTATTTACGCATCGCGCATTTGAACATGAACTTTTTTGCGATTCATTCGCAGTTTTTCTTCTTTTATTTTCTTTTTGTTGTTTTCCAACATTAAACACCGTGGAATAAGCGGAATTAATAAAACGCGAAAAAAAGTTTAAAAACTTGTAGAAAAGGGAGCGCAAATAAGTACAAAAAAAAGTAGTAGGAATTAAAGTGAGCATTTTACTGCAAGGCAAAATATAAGCCCCACGAATCAGTTTTAATACGCGCGGCTTAAATGTATCACGAAGGCGCACATATCGCACAACTTGAATGAGTGTGTACTCGTATGTTGGTATGTGTTGCGTGATACTTCTTCATATATGCCCAGTCGACATTTTTGTTAGAGAAAGCCCTTTTAAATTTGCCTTCTTGAGAAGGCGTAGTGGTAGGTGTAACTTAAAATGGATTCTAGTGTAAAGCCGTGACGAACTGACGACCTTGTGCCGATCGAAATGTCACAATATTTTAACAATAAAATTAAATGAAATACGAAAAATATCAATTACAGTCTATACATTCGAAGCCAACGCCCGCCGACTATATTGGCAGCGCTGATGGCGCGGCTAAAATATTGACATTTGGCCTAGTTCTCTGATTAGTTGTCAAAATCAAAACAAAAGTCAAATTTTAAACGAATAAAATATTATTATTACAACTTTCTTTTGTTGATTTAACAACGAAAAGTGAAACTGTGTGCAAAAAAAACTACTAATACTACTAAAAAGAGGTTTCAAAATCAATTACGCCTATCCAGAAGTGTGCCGCAACCAAACAGTCGAAGGGATTCTAACATCTTTGAGGAAGTCGGAAAAACTTCCAGCGCCTTTTAAAATTCTTTATTAAAAAATTGTGGTAGGATGGGCTTTTAGAAGCGCTTTTTACCCCTGAAATTTGCCGACTGGGTGACTTTCTATTTTCTGCCGCCTATTTTATGCAATTAAAGTAAAATTTCAATAATTTCAAATTTTCTTTAATGATTTGTTTTACTTATGTTAAATTTTAAACTTTTGCTCTCCAAAAATGTATTATTGTAAGTGGGCGTTGTTCTTTTCGTTTCACGCCCATTTTTTGTGAGAAATTTTATGTTACTACTAAAGCGTTTAATTCTGACTCTAAACGCTTATCTAGTCTACAACTATTTTAATAAATTTTTTTTTTATATAAAGTGGAAGTTTTTATGGGAGGTGAAAATAGTTTTAGGACGGTCCTGCTCATCTTAGAACTTACTATCTACTTGGAGAACAAGATCTCACATACAAATTATTACATAGGTTATATCGTATAAGCTAAGGCTGTAATCGCTGGGACAGATAGAATGATAGACAGACAGAAAGACGGACGGTCGGGTGGACATGGACGGATGGATATCGTTAAATCGACTCAGAATTTTACGCTGATCATTTATTTATATATACACTATATATATTGTATATTGTCATACCTACCATGTTTTCTTATGGGCGTTATGCATGAAAGAAATTTTAATTTGAGAACTTGTCATTCCAGTTTATACTACTTATACTTTCATTTAACTATGTCCGGAAGGGCACAACTTGGACTATAAAAAAAAAACTACTATATATCCACCCTAGTATATATAATATAAACTAGAAAATATTATACATATACAAATCGCACACTTCTAAAATAAAGTTTGATCAGGAAATATCATTTTTAGCTTAAAGGATGTGCTGGTTTTCTTTTGAGAAATTAGTTTACAAAACTTCAAAGTATAAAAACGTATTTTTTTCACATAAGTATACACTTAAACAGCTGCCAACAACAACAACGCTAATAACCATAAAGAACCAACTTTAAAAATAAAAACAAAAGTATAAAAGTGAGTTAGAAAAACTTTAAAGAGCTTAAACAAAATTTTCATGCATTTGATTAAACATTCTTATTTACCAAAGCATAGTTTTAGGTGCTAGCAAACTTACTGCAAACAAATTTTAAGTCCAACCAAAATATAGTAGACGGAACTTAGTACTTACCTACTTAGGTAGAAACTAAGTTTTACGGAAAACAAAAACAATTTAATTACAACAAAGGCAGTTGAATAACAAATTTATTATATAGAAAGATATCTGATATAGTAGGAAAGGTTTAAGTACAAATCAAGTCGGAGAAAGATTTCAGTGGTTCTTTTAATTAAATATTTTTACGTACTTACTATTTTTCCCGCTTCGTGGTAAGCATAAGCATTGATAGCCGCCTAAAAGTATGCAACATATTTTTTTCGTCTCGATTTGCTGTCAAAAACTTGGTCAGCCAAATAAAATTCATTTTTATTCACGTCTTTAGATACTTAACAAAGACGAGCGTAAAAAAACTTTTTATTGCATTTCTGCCTACCTACGGACGGACAACTCTCTTAAAGCAGACATCAATGAAACGCAAGATCAAAGCCTGAAAATATGCAACGCAAAAAAAATAAATAAGAAGAAAATTATGAATAAAGTTGAAGAACTTCAAAAACTTGAAGAACTTGCGAAAAGTTTTGAATTTTATCAAAACAACACACAGCATTTATGTTTATTAAAAATTCCAAGTAAGAAAACACAACAACTTTGCGCAGCAAAATAAAAAATTCATAAAAAAAAAATATATCAACAACAACAGCAACAACTAAAACAACAAAAGAAAAGAAAAAAAAACGTAAAGTAAAACGAGCAGGAGAGAGAGCGAGAGCGAGAGCTGCTGCTTTAGGTCCGGATATGGCAGGATATGAGCGGAAATGTGCTGCAAACACAAATACAAGCATGCACAAAGATACACCCACACATACACACACACACACACAAGTACATCCTGTGCTCCTGCCTCTTTCCTGCTGTATTGGCTACAAAAGGACAGTTTACCTTCGGATAAAGTTTTTGTTATTTCAAATACTTTGCATACCGACTTTACTTTTTCTGCTGTTACAATGTTGTTGTTGTTGCTGGTGTTGCTCTTGTTGTTGTTGCTGTTATGAGCGCTTCCCAAATGAGAAAATAAAAAGTTTGAAAATTTTCTACACATTTTGTTTTTCGGATTTTATTTTTGAATTAATTTTTTCTTTTTCTCTTTCTTGTTTTTTTTTTCTTTTTTGCACAAATTGAGGCAATAAGTGTATCAGTTAGATAAAGTAGGGTAAGTTTTAAAGGAAATATGGCAGCATATCCGCTTTGCACCGGTTTGGACACAGCACTTTTGTAATACTTCCGGATTTATTTTATATTTTTTTACGAAATAGTTAAAATAGAAAATGTGCAGAATTTATAGAGAAGATTGTTGGAAAGTGCACTTAGCCAAGTTATGACCTAAAAACGTATTTGTATTTATTTATTATTCAAATAGACTTCGACTTTACTGTGGTTAATTTGGAACTAACAAACTTAAAGCCTGAGTACTTTGTAGGTATACAATAGGTGAGATTGGGTTCTAGGTCTTCAAAGTTCACGCAGACATGTTTGAAATGTTGCTATTACTTTGGAACCACTTATATATCCTCTTTTGCATTGGATCTACTTTTATAGCTTTTGATCTACTTGTATATATTTTATAAAGCTATGAGAAATCAAATATCGTTTGTAAATTCTAAAACCAATTCTGCAGTTCATTAGTTTTAATAAAATGCCAACATAGGCAGAGAAAATGAGATTTGTTTGACCCAAATAAACTGCAGTACATAACACTGTATTTGGTTCTTGTAAATGTATTTTATTTGTAACAAAAATATTTCATTTATTTCTTTAATACATATATTGCACTCCAACAATATTGTTTTTGGGTATAAAAAATGTTGTTTTTAGGACAAATAAACTATTAAAATGATGTTACAAATTTTTATTACATTCAAATAAATATATTTAATTGTATTTGCGTCTAGAACATAATTTCATTAGAACCAAAAATAATTTATTGAGATCGAATAAAAGTATATTTACTATAAGAAAAGTATTTATATTTGTCCCAATTAAATGTTTGTTCAATGCAATTAATACGTATTTTGCACTTTTATAATATTGTATTTGGGCATAGTAAAGTTGATACTTAGGACTAGTAAACTAATAACTAGATATTCACAAATATATTCTATTTCCAATTACGTTACACTCAAACAAGTTTTATTCCATTCAAATAAATACATGATTTCAAAATTAAATTTTTTATCAAACATATGTTTTTATTAAAATAATATTCTTATCAAAACTTCTCCCAAACAATATTAACTTACTCAAGACAAGCAAAGAAATATGTTTGTAATTTAATAACGTTTGACACAATTATTGTTTTTGTTAATCGAATACATTTGACGTAAACAATTATTTCTTTAATACATATCAAATTGGCTATAAGAATATTTAACATATTATTTACCCTGAATGAAAACTTTATTTAATGCAAATATATTAATTTATTTGTCCCCAATAAAGTTTTTTTCTGTCGCTTTTTAATTCTCTTGAAATTCGAAATTAATAAATTAAATGCAAGACGGTCAAAAGTGCACACTGAAGTCACAATCACTGTCACCAGCCCCCTTCTCCTTCACTTCTCAGAATCATTGTAAATAAGTAAAAAAAAAAAACATTTACGAATAAAAATAAAGAATTAAAGCAAACGAGAATTATACTTAATTTAAAGCAAAGTAAGAATAAATGACAATAACTTAATTGAGTTCAACAGAAAAACACACCGTCACGCAAGGGGGGGGGGAGGGTGGAGGTTGAGGGTTTTGTTCATGGGCATCCACCATGCAACATGGAATTTGCAGAGAAGAAAGTCGCACACCGAACCGAGTTCGAAGGGGGAGGACGTACGGATTTGCGGAATACTAAAACGCCGACAATAGCGGCTTGAGTCAGTCGCAATCAGAGCCAAACAACAAAAGCGCAATAAATTTCAATTAGTTTTACTTAAGAATTTAAGAATAAAATGTTCAAAAAAAATAAGAAGAAAAAAAAACGATACAAAGAGAACATAAAAAAGTGCAACAGCGGGCAACAATAAGTGGCACTCGAAATGGTCGCTAAAGGGTTGCAATTTTGAGTGTTTCTATATTTTTTCGTTTTTCTTTGGAACAAATTCAAGTACAAAAGAAAAGCTCGAAAAGCTCTTTTGACTTTCCTTTAATGTTGTCAAACGTAATTAACGAATTGTTAAGTTGAGCCCCACCCACACAACTAACTCAATAAATTATTTAATATATGCCATAGATACGTACTTACCAAACTTTAATATGTATATACAAAAAGATGAATGTATGTATATATGTACATATGTAAAATACCAACTACAGAAATCACAAAAGTTTTGTTGTACGAAACAAATTCAAGACTTCGACATAAATGACAGGATCATAATTTAGCGTGCCAGCGTTTTGTAGTGTGGGTGGAATTGACATAGCCGGGCCCATACCGTGCGCCAATTGTCATGAATAACTTAAAAGGCAATTAAAACAAAAAGACCGTGGTTGAGGGGTACATATACGGTATGCAACGACTCGAAGGGGACCTACGGTTGACACAAGCTTTCTCATTTGTGTTGCTACAAAAATTAAAAATTTTCAAAAATTATTAGAGTCTTTATAGTTCAACAAAGAAATACAATATTGGTATCATTTGAAAGGGGAAACTTTTAGGCAGTTATAGGACAGAGCACACAATTAATTTCTTGTATTTATAAAGAGGTCAAAAGTCAACTAGAAGAATAGAAAAGAGAAGAAAGAAGATAAGGATGACACTCAATTTGCTCATGGGAGATAGCAAATATAGTTGAAGTTGCTTTGTTTTATTTATATAGAAACATTTTTTTTAGGTTATTAATTAAGTATGTATGATTTACTTAATTGATTTTTGACCTGGTGAATAATTACCTAAAATTTATATATTTCGAAAAATTTAATTATAGTATGACTATTTTTTACAAGCTAACCTATCCTATAACTATTTATAATATAATATGACTTAATTTTGCTTAATTTTAACTAAAGCCAAGTATTCACTTTAAGATGTCCAAATTCTTTAACTTTGTCGTGTAGCGCATCACAACAACAAAACAAATGAACAACATCAGCAAAACAAAAACAAAAAATACAAACAAACTACAAACAAGAACTGAACAGAACAGAATAATCTAAATAATTATTTTGATTATAATTTTGAAACATAAAACATACAAACACACACATATATATATGACCACATACACACACACACACACACACACACATGTACACGCAAACACATAAACACAAATGTACATTTAAACAGCGACAGACATGCAAACACATTAAAAATGTATTTTAATGTGTGCTTTTAGGGGCGGGCACAACACTTTCCTTTTAATGCGCCTTATTATGTGGTAATGTCAGACCGTTACACACGAATACAAACACAACACACACAAACACACACACTCACACACATATACACACACGCACCTCTCTGCCGGAAATGAAATATTATGCACAAATGGTGGCAGCACTTGAGTTTTTTCTCTCTCTTTTTCTCTTTTTATTCTTCTTTTTTTTTGGTTTAGCTCATGTGAAGTTTTCTTTTTCTTCTTTTTTTTTTTCTTTTCTATGCTTGCTGCTTAATTTCTGTGATTTAATTTGAATTTGTAATTAGGCGAAATGTCATTTCTGACAGTTGACAGCGACCGAACAACAAACAGACCGACAGACGGAAAGTGAACCAGCGTGAACGCAGGAGAGTGAGTTAAAGCGATAAGTCAGCAAAGGCAATTTTTAAGGTGTGATTTAATGTATTAAAATTAATTTCGCCTGTTGGCAAAGAATTTTTAATTAGTGTAATCATTTCGAATTATTAAAAGTTAAAAGTGGTTACTGTGGAAAATGTGGGGAAATGCATGAAAGCGAGTGGCGAGAGCGTGGGTAGCGCTTACAAGAGAATAATCTTTTTTTTAGATTCTGACATTTTGAAGTTAACATTTCGAATTTTTGAAATACCTCTTCAAATAACTTATCCAGTAGATATATACACAAATTTTACATTTATTTTCATATCTTACAGAAGAAGAACTCACTAGAATAATTTCAGGAAAATTAATATATTCTTAAGAAAACAACTCAAAAGTTGTCATACTTAGGTTAGGTTAGGTTAGAGTAGTGATAAAAGTCTCATATAGACCAAACGAGGTCCATATCGATACCACTTGCTTCCTTTATATGGAGAAAAGCGTTGACCTTACTTGAGCATATATTGTCATACTCACAGTCGGGCCTTCTTTTTATGGTATCCCTCTTTTAAATGCAATTGGACGCTAAAGCTTAAAGCTTAAAAATTTGCATTTTTCTTAAGCTCGTTGAAAGAGCGTTTATAGTACAAGTTAATTTCAAATAAGACATCAAATTTTCTTTTATTTTTCGAATGATTCTTCACGCTAGCAGTACACGTTTAATGATAAATTTTTTATTCACGCCAGCCTCTTCACCTAACCCCACGCCCCTTATCACCAACCCTCATTACATTTTCGTCCCTTATGCTATTTAATTTCCAACAACGAAAATTTCTACGCACCGACTTTTCATACAATTTACAGAGTTCATTCAACGATAAAAAAAATCTATGCAAAATGCAATTTACAGAAAAAAGAAAAATCCCCCAACACCCCCAAAAAAATAAAAAAAAATTACTGAAAATTAAAAACTCTCAACGCGGGCGTACAAAAGCAGCCGAAAACGCTTGGCATGGCGCGCTGCTGCAAGCCGGCCAGTGCCAGTTGGTTTCGCTTGCATTCCGTTGAAAATGTCTTTGAAAAGCTTTTACGGCTGCCGGCAAGAATAAGCGAAAAAAAGAATACAACAAAAACAACAACAACAAAAAGAAAAACAACGACGACGAAAAAAAAACCAGCTGCCAAATATAAAAGAATTTTTCACGCAAGTGGCGGGAATAAAAATTTAGAGCAAACATTTGCGGCGGTGGAAATTTGATAAAAAGCACCAACAACAACAACAACAAAAACGACAAAAAAAATGGAAACTTCGCGCACAAATAAAAGCCACAACCGCAGAGTTTTCATTTTTTTCACTCCTTCTTCTTCTCTTTTTTATTTGCTTCGCTTCTTTGTGTAGACTGACATTCGGTTTTTTCAAATTGACGTTTATTCATGTTTCTGAAGAAATCCTGCAAAATGAGCTGAAAAGGAAAAACTTACAACAACAACAATAACAACAAACAAACCTAAACTGCAAACAGAGAACTAAAAGAAAAACCGGAAGCGCACAAAATGTTAAAGGAATCTGAAGAATCCTTTAGAAATCAGATCAGAACGCAGTCGAGTCTTAATGGCGTTTGGTTTTTATACGCCACCATCAACATCGTCCTCGAGTTACCCTCCTGAAAATATTTCCCGCCTCGTCTTTAGCTCCACAGCCCACAGTCATTATATGTACCTGGCCGACGTCGGAACGCAAGGACGCAAAGTCCTACCAAGCGAATGCGTATTAAATAAAAGCGTAAATGTAACGCCTCATTCGCCTCATCAATGGAAGATTCCGTGTGCACAGTACTTAGCGTTCGAATGTTTTACGAACAAATTTTTAAAGTTTAAAATTTTAAAATTTTACAATTCTTACATGGAAATTCTCTTAAAATTTCTTAACATTTTACAAAAATTAATTTCCAACAATTTGGAAAAATTTCTGTTTAATAGAAAAGAAAATTAAAATTTCCGTTAAATTTCTCTTTTGTCTGACATTTTTTTTTAATGTTTGTATCACATCAAAGTACTGTGCTCGCTCGCATTGGCAGCGTTCACAGCGGCGAACGATGCGCCGCATTTCAACTTCAGCATTCGTTCGACCGTTGATAAGCGTCTTTCAGAGCTGCTTTCAGCTTTCAGCCTTCAGCGTTGTTGCTGCTGCTGCTGCTTCTGCTGCTTCTGCCTTTACTGATTTTCGATTGAATGCCCGCATTTAATGCGATACTTAGCGATGGCTGCTGTCGACCGGTCTTCCTCTCGCTCTCTCTCTCTGTGTTCTACTTTATCTCACGGAAAATGAGCTTTTTGTTTGTAACTTGAAAATAAATCCTGGAAATCATTAATTTTTAAGAGCTTTGATTGCGGTGAAGCTTTAAACGACCACAGAGAGCGGAAGTTAAATGTTCGCTGATTTACCAAAGCGACTGTGGTTATATATGAAAGCTTATAAATTTTGCTTTTGAGTAAAGGTTTTTTTATAAAAGTTTAATATGCAATCTTAAGTGACGTAAGATTTCAAGAGCTTTTAATTTAAAATAATATTTCAAAAATCATTAAGTTTAAACAGATTTTGTGTACACAAGACGCCTGTTACAAGCAGAGCTTTTGAGTTTAAAAAACTTCAAACCTTGCACAACTTGAAAGCTAACCATGTCTGTCTATTGAATTACATGAGTTTACAGCTTAAAGTTTGACAAATTATTTGATTTCTTTTATAAAGCTTTTATTGTTTCAAAGCTCTGAGACTTCAAATGTTTAAATATACGCGTATACTTGTATGAGCTTTTAAGCACACAACACTATTAAGCAGAAGCTTTTCAACTTGCAGAATTTCATTTAACTTTTAAAGCATTTATACACAATTTTGTTTTCTTAATTGTCATGTTAATATTTAATTAATAAATAAATTAATTAACAATTTAAATTTTTTACTTCCTGACATTTTTTTAACAAAACTTCTCACTTTAAAATTTCTCAAAACATTTTCACATCAAATAACTAAACCAAAAAAAAAAGTATATCAATTATTTTTAGTGTTTTCACACCTCGGCCTGAAAGTATGCTACACCGCACACAGCCAATTCCCAAAAGACAAAAATTCAATTAACCCGCAAACAGCCAAACACACCAACTCCGACCCCCAGAACCGAATATGGCGGGTGCTCGAAAAAGAGCAACTTAAAAAAAAAAAAAGATATATACACACGCTCGCCGAGCACACTTATTGCCGAAACGTGCCACCAAGACAAGTGAGAGACAGACAAACAGACAGACAGGAGCCCCCCGAAAAAAAGTTGAACGATGCTGAACACAAATAATTTTGAGAATGTTTACAGAGGCCGATAACAAACAACACACACACACACACTTCACTCTAAGCGAGCTGAAACGAAACGAAGAGGTCAGCAAAATGACATGACATGCGGCTGTGATCCTTTTCGATACAGTGCACGCAAGAGTTATAAGTACGTCATTTTAATGCGACTTGTTCTTGGGTATTGAAATTATGTTATTTTGTTTCCATAGCCTTTGATATTGTTATGAGAAATATGAGTTCAATAGCGCTACTGGTTAAATAACAGGTAATATCTATGGTACATATACCAAGGGTTTTAAAACTGTTACGTGTAAATATGAGTTCAATAGCGCTACTGGTTTAATTACAGGTAATATCTATGTTACATTACCCAAGGGTTTGATATTGGATTTGTTACAACGAAAAGATAAAAAATTTAAGTTTGCAAATTTCTTCTAAACTATTTAACTGATTCAAAAGAATGTTAAGGAATTTATATACAAAATAGTTACGTGATGTTATAATTCCAACAAGCGCTGTAGTTTGCATATGTGTACTCGAAGTGTGTATATATGTTGCCTAATTTGTGGCATAGTGCGGTGCTGTCGATTTATTTTTGGTTTTTATTCTTGTATATTTTGCTTTTCCAAGTGTTTGGTAGAATTATAAACTCAACAAATATGGACACAAGCCGGATTTATCTATTACTGATTTTTAGTTTTTTTGTGTGTTTTTGTTTTTGTATTCCTTTCCGTCCTCTATCAAGCATTTGTTGCCGTCGTAGTTGTTGTCTTTGGCAAGCTGCCCGTAAACGTATCCCCTTCGCAGCTCTTTGTCTCTAGTCATTTATCCTTTCGAACGACAAATAATATAAAGTAAAATGAAATATGAATATGTTAGATGACTCGTAAGGACCTGAGCAAGCAACAGGATTAAAGCAAAGCACATCAAACACATTCTTGTGACGTGTGGAGAAAGAAAGAAAAGTTGATATTAGTTGGGAAAATATTTTGCAAACGTTTTTCTTTCCAAATATATTTTAAATTCTATTTTTCTAGGGTTTTCTTCTTCTTATGCTTTTTTCTTCTTTTCTTTCTTTTTTTTTTGGACAGAAGTGTACTTTGTAAATAGCTCAGTAGACATTTTCAATGTGGCTGCAATCTTTAGTTGTGCCTTAGCAAAACTAGCAATTCTATGCAAATATGTCGACGTAGTTGAGGCAATTTTTAACCAAATGCAATTTGATATTTAATTGAAAAATTAATTGGAATAAAAGAATTTTCTTTTCACTTGTTTGAGCTCGATGAAATCACAATTTGGATAGTGGCCTTAGATATTTGCAATAATACTTTTAATTAAAGTCAATATTTGCTAACAATAAGATGATATTTTTATTATTTCCAGCACTGTACTCTACTTATTACGCTTAACCCTAAAAGTATGCCAATAAAGTTGAAGATAATTTAATTGCAGAGCCGCGCAGAAACTGAAACCAGCCGAAAACCGCAATACATATAAATTCCTTTCAAATAACGTAAATTTCCTTTGGGCATCGTGCCGTGCTACAATACACTCGCGCACACACAAATTCACCCAGTTTAGAAAATAACAATTAAATTACCTCATTTCCGGTTTCCGGCGTCGGTGCGTACCTAAAGCAACACGACTAACACTCAAGGATAATGCAGGTAATTTGTCACTGTGACTCTTTTGTGTTCTTTTCTTGTCTTCCTCTCCTCCATAGTTCTTCTATTTGCACTTTCTCGTTAAACAACAAAAACACATGCAAAAAGAAATTTAATTTTCATATACAAACAAAGAAGTACATAAATAAACAACAACAACAACAACAGAGTAAAAGTAACAAATTTACAAAATACAACAAAAAAAAGAATAATAATAATTGCGTGGTTTAGAGCGCCTTTGCTTATGCAGCATAATAAGCGTACTTAACGCACTCGAAAGCAAATGCTCGCCGCCAACGACGACGATTCGCTAAAATGCGATTAAATTCAACTTGATGGCAACCTTTTTTTCCTCTCTTTTTTTTTCTTTCTTTTTTCCTTTTTGTTTTTCCGTTATTTTGTATTTTCCATTGCGGTTTTCATTACGGAGTGAAACAAAGAAGAAAAAAATGGCAAAAATAAACAAATTTTTACTTTGCCCGCGAAAAACGAAACGAATACAAAAAAGCGAATAGAAATTGTAGAATTACCAACGAAAACAAAAAGGTGAAAGATATTGCAACTCAGAAAGTGAGTGAATAAAGAATGAAAGTGTGTCAAGAAAATACGAAATTATTTTTTGTTATTAATTTAACTTTAAAGGAGAAACTTAAGTTTAAAAAAAATATTATAAATCTGGAAATTATGACATATTTGTAGATTTGAACCGCAACAAGCTTTATCTCATTTCTCAATTTAGCTTTATTATTATTAATAAAGGCTATAGAAGCACTGTGACCTGAAAGATCAATTGTACAGCCTCGATGCCCTTCAAACACAATTCTAGACTATTTATAAATCTTGTAATTATTGTGGGCTTAATTTTTTCTAAATCATTTGGAATCCCATTGCCTAAGTAGTCAAATCTCCGTCTTGCCACCGCTGGACAAGTGCAAAGAACATGTTCAGCCGTTTCCTGTTCCTTTTGGCAGAGTCGGCATGAATCGTTTTCTACCATTTCTATTTTCTTAATTGTTACTATGTGATTGGAACTAGAATCCCATTGCCTAAGTAGTTAAATCTGCTTTTTCGCTTAAGGACCACCACTATTTCATATGGCAAAGCGAACAAGTTAAAGTGGAATTTTATAGATACATGATATACATATATATGAAGAAAGAGCGACACGCTGATCAAATAAATTGCAATTGACATTGATTAATGCAGGCGCCAAGTACACGAAGAGCTTTTCTTTTAATGTTCTTAACCCTTTGCATTTTAAATTTGAAAATTTCAAATTTCTTTGAATATTTAACATTGCGTCTAAATGTTGAAATAGTCATGTTATTTATAAGTATGATAATTTAACATGATGCAGTGTCAATTTAACTTGCATTATAATGTTAAATTCAGCTGTTTTAAAAAAATCAATAAATGAGTGTCAATTTAACATAATGTATTGTCATATTAAAAATATTTAATGTAAAAATAGTCAGAGCTGGGCACGAACTATTTGTAAAGTTAATAAATGAAGTAAATTTTTTTGCAAATTTTTAACTTTCGCGTTTATTTGGAAAACCAATAAAAAGTTAATTAACTCGCGTTAAATTTCTGCCGTTAATTCAAGTTAGTTAAACATTTTAAAAGTTAAATCGATAACAATAAAAATAAAGAACTGAATTAGGGCAAATCGAATTATTTACTGATGGCAACTGCTTTCATGGTTATAAATAAATTATATTAAATCACATTAAACCTAACTGAATCACAAATTTAACGACATTTTAAATTATTAATTGCCTATTTAAAATTTAAATCGCTGAGTCAAGTGTATCGAAGCTCAAACGAGACTATGTTGAGAAATTAGTAGCAACTTTTCCTAAAATTTTGCATTTTTCTTTTGTTGGCTAATAATATTATTTGATTTTGCTTGAACGTTAACTTGTACGTTAAATTATTAACGGCGTTAACTTTTCAACGAGATAAATGAAATTAACTTAACGAATATAAGTTATTGATTAACATTTCTCGGATTTCTGAAGAGTAAACAATTTTATGAAACTCGGTATTAAATGTTATACCGTGGTGATTTTTTCAAAATTTTTTTTAACAATTTACATTAAATATTGTTAAATTAACATTACTATTTCCTAGTTTTTTTGAAAAGCTGAACATTTTTCCAACACTTTATTTTATTAAATATGAACTGAATATGTCAAAACTTGTAACTGACAACTGAATTAAAGAATTAATCATACAAATTTGGTTTATAAAATACTTGTTCACGCCAAACGTCGTTAAGTAAAATTTATTTAGTAGATTTTATATTTTTTTTGATATGGTAGCATGCTTGCTAACCATTTTGAATTTTATTATTCTATAACCGAACTTTGAAGAATAAAGAGCGATTTTTAAGTTAAAACCAAAAGAAGCCGCTTTTTCAAATTTCGACGCATAAGAAGTTTCCGCTTAACCAGCCCCAACCCTAGAACGGAGAAGAACAAGCCCTCCGCCCGAACATTTTGTGGTCCTTCGAACCGGATCAACAAGAAGAGACTGATTTGCATCAATTTGGAAGAGCCCCACTGCAGTGCTATCGCTATCAACTTTATACTCAACGCTTGGAGAAAAAAAAGGTGCGTTGCATAGATTTTCATGAAATAAATAAAAAAAAAAAAATTAAGTGGTTTGGCTTATAAAAGATAAGCAAGAAAGAAACCAAAAAGAGTTTTATTTTATTTGCCACTCTCCCAAACTGCTCCCAAACTACATTGCAAAAGAATTTGCTTTTGAATATTATTCTGCTGTGCTGTAAAAAAGAATTACAGTAGCGAGAAAATTAGGCACGACTTAGAAACATTTTGTCTGCATTTTATGTTTTTCAACTCAAATTGAAAATCTAAAAACATAAAAACCTTCCTTTTTCAATTCTAAATAGAAATTGTTTAGTTGCTTTTTTCGAATAAAATTCGTTTTCACAGTAAAAACTGCGTCGGAAAGTTTTGAAAATACAAATTATTTTCGCTGCCGCTAAAAGCATAAAAGCAGAAGCGCGAAAACGACCGCTAGTCCCCATATACATATTTACATGTTACACTAACAAACAACAACATAATTAACGCACTCAAAACAGATAATTGCACGACATACATATTTACAGAATAAGTGCAATTATTCTCAGGTGCTCTTTTTTCTTGTTTTGATATATTGCGTCGGCTTAGTGAAAATATAAAATTAACTCAAGCACACACACACACACAGGTATCACCCACATAATAAGCAGCATAAGTATATACATATTTCTCGCTCTATTAAAAAGCTCAGATTTGTTCTGTCTGCTTTGATTCTACGTTTGTGGACATTTTATATTTGATTTGCACAGCGCACTGACGCTGATTTTGTTTTGAAAAATAAAAGTAAATTAAATATAAATAAATTAAAGTAAAATTAAACTCAAAATTAATAAAAACATAAAAGGAAAACAAACACCATAGGACAATATACAGGAAAAGGAGTACAAGTGGACAACAACGTGGGAAAAGCCGACACAAGGAAAATACTAAATACAACAACAACAAACACACTAAAAGCCACACATCAGACGATACACAGTGGAACAAAATCAAAGTTTGTTGGGTAAAAGTTTTTTAAACTATTTTTTATAATTGTGTTATTTTTATATAAATAAATAATTTTATTTTTAACTAATTGCAAAGACGTAATTAGTATAAAGAAAATCCAAAATTTTGTTTGACGTATAAGTAAAATACGGTTCTATAGTTTTTCACGAATTTTAACAAACAAATTCATTTCTTTAGTGCAGTTTTGTGCTAAATAAAAAGTGCTTTTAAAAGAAAATTTTTTAAAATTCATAATTGTTCTTATTGTTGTCGCGCTACATTTTATTCAATAATATGGCGTCATTAGCGAAATTTAGGCGTCTGGCTAACGCTATTTTAGAATTTGAGTCCGATTTTAATGAGACTCCTCAGGGCAACCTTTCTGCAGGTGTTTTAAAAGTGCAGAAAGATGAACTCAAAGCTCAATGGTACGCGTTCAAAGTTGCGTATGAACGTTGTAACCAAGAGCTGACAAAAACAGGAAATTTTGACGAAATGGAGAATTGTAAACTTTTGTATAGAAATGTTTACACTGCATATTTAACTTGTGCTGGCCAAATGGGAGATATAGCGCATCTTACGGTGATGCCACCTCATAGCTCCACTAGATGTCAACCAAACGCTATAGAGGAAACCCTAGAAGCAGTAAAGGCCTTAAGTCATAATATAAAGTTACCGCCTTGTGACACCGAATTGTTTTATGGCAATTATTCCACTTGGCCATCGTTTAGAGATTTATTCACTGCCCTTTATATTAAGAACGCACGTCTTTCTAATGTTGAGAAATTATTTCACTTAAACAGTAAGGTTAGAGGAGAGGCGAAGGACATCGTACAAAAATTCCCTTTAACAAATGACAGTTTTGAAGCTGCATGGGAAAGTCTGACAGACCGATACGAAAATAAACGTATTTTGGTGAATAGTCAATTGAAAGTTTTATTCAATCTTCCGATGATTACATCCGAATCTGGGATACGAATACGAAAATAAACGTATTTTGGTGAATAGTCAATTGAAAGTTTTATTCAATCTTCCGATGATTACATCCGAATCTGGGAGTTCGATCAAAAAACTACAAAGGGATATTAATAATTGCATTTCTGCTCTAGAAATGCATAAAATAGATATACACAATTGGGATCCTATATTTGTATACTTGTGTTCGACCCATTTACCAGAATCTACCCTTTCTTTGTGGGAACATAGCATAACAAATAAGTCCGAAATTCCAAAATGGTCCGAGTTAAATCGTTTTTTGACAAGTCGTTTTCAAACACTTGAAACTGTGTCCGATCTAAAAGACTCTCATGTAGATAAATCAACTGCTTCCAAATTACCCAAAGAATCTTCTTGGAGTTTATCAAATAGGAGAGTTAACATTCATCATGCGAATTTATCGATTCCAAATTGTAAACTTTGCCCCTCTGAATCGCATGTTATTAAAAATTGTCCTAAATTTTTAAATATGAATGTTAACGAAAGACAAATTGTAGTTAGGAAGTATCACTTGTGTTTAAACTGTTTAGCTAACTCACATTTAGTTAAAGATTGTAAAAGTAGTTATAATTGTAGTCATTGCAAAAGACGACATCATTCGTTTTTACATAGGGAGTTTTCTGCAAATATTTCAACAAATTCTAGACCTAATGATTTCAGTCCGTCCGGTTCAAATGGTTCCAACGGAAATCCTCAAATACAGTCCACTCCACAGTCTAGTCCCAATAATGTTACAGCTTGTTTTGCATCTGGTAGAAAAAGTGTGCTTTTAGGAACAGCCATGGTGAATGTATGTCACATGGGATCTGTTTTTCCGGCTCGTGCCTTAATCGATTCGGGATCTGAAGGCACATTTATTTCAGAACGGTTACAAAATCGTTTGAAAATTCCCGCTCATAATGCTAATGCTCAGGTATCCGGACTTAACAACATAGTTTCGGCCCAAGTCAGAAAATCGTGCAGCTTAGTGATAGGTTCTTCACGTAATAGTTTGAAAATTGAGACAAAGGCTCTCATTCTTCCCCAAATAACTGGAAATCTACCAAGCAGCACTATTGATAACGCTCTTTTAGAAAGTCTGCCTGACATACCATTAGCGGATGTTAATTTCCATAAAAGCGGACAAGTTGACATACTTATTGGATGCGATATATACCCCACAATAATTTTAGATGGAATTAGGAGAAATATCTTAGGATCCCTTATTGCTCAAGAAACCGTGTTCGGATGGATCTTAACAGGTCCACTACTTTATGATAAAGCCCCTTCATCTACAATGGTAGCGTTCTTTAACGAAATATCTCTCGATAAACAGATTTCGAGATTTTGGGAATTAGAAGAAATTCCAAAACAAACATTTAGAACCCCAGAAGAGATTTTTTGTGAGGAAAATTTTGTTGCTACAACACAACGTGGCCCCGATGGACGATACACCGTTTCACTTCCTTTTAAGAAAGATTCTAAACAAAATCTCACTTTAGGAATCTCTCGAAATTGTGCGATACAACAATTTTATCGTAATGAAGCAAAATTATGCAAAACCCCAGAGTTTAAAGTTGTTTACGATAACGTATTGAATGAATACGTGACTTTAAACCATATGAAGAAAATATCTGCCCCTAGAAATGAAATGCCCTCCTCTCATTACTATTTACCACATCATGCAGTCTTAAAGCCTGATAGTGTTTCAACCAAAGTCCGTGTAGTATTTAATGCTTCTTGTCCGACTTCTAATAAAACAAGTTTAAACGATGTGTTACATCCTGGGCCGGCTTTACAAACTGACTTAACTCTTCTTATTTTAAAATGGAGGTTTTATAAATACGTTCTGAATGGTGATATTGAGAAAATGTATCGTCAAATACTTGTTGATCCGAAACACACTCCGTTTCAAAGGATAGTATTTAGAGATTCACCTGAACAGCCTCTGAAAGATTTTGAGTTGAAAACTGTTACGTTTGGTTTAAACTGTGCCCCTTTCTTAGCAATTCGAACGCTTATTCAATTAGCTAATGATGTAAAAGATAAATATCCGCTAGCATCTGTAGTTTTAAAGACCAGTATGTACGTTGATGATGCTTTAGCGGGATCTCATGATGTTTCTACAGCGATTGAAACACGAAATCAACTAATTTCGGCTCTTGATTCAGCTGGTTTTGCTCTACGAAAATGGACAGCCAACTGCAAAGAAATCTTAGCAGATATTCCAAAAGAACATTTGCTAAATGACGATTTTCTAGAATTCGAAGATTCTAGTATTGCAAAAACGTTAGGAATTCGGTGGAATGCTCATGCAGATTTCTTCTATTTTATAATACAACCGCTTGAAATTAAAATAAATTACACGAAAAGAGAAGTTTTGTCTACAATTGCTAAATTTTTTGATCCAGCTGGATGGCTGAGTCCCATTATTGTCACTGCCAAGATTTTAATGCAAAAGATTTGGAAGGAAAAAATTGATTGGGATAATGAATTATCAACTGAACTGCTTACCGAATGGAAATTATTTTTGAGCTCATATGTACACATTAGGGAAGTTAAAATTCCGCGGTGGCTTAATTTTTCGCCTTGGTGCAAAATAGAGTTTCATGGCTTTTGTGATGCCTCTGAACTAGCATACGCAGCAGTTCTTTACATTCGCGTCGAAATCTCCAACTATAATATATGTACTCATTTGATTTCGTCCAAAACAAAAGTAGCACCGGTAAATTCAGTTTCGATACCAAGGCTAGAATTGTGTGGCGCAACCTTATTAGCTGAGCATATACATTCTCTTTTGCCACAATTTCCCATAGAACAACATAAAATATATTTATGGACAGATTCAACCATAGTTTTAGCTTGGTTGAACAAACCGCCGTGCAATTGGACGACGTTTATTGCAAACCGTGTGTCAAAAATTGTAGAAAAAGTAGGAAGTCAAAACTGGTATCATGTCATGTCACAACATAATCCAGCAGATCTTGGAAGTCGAGGAGTTTTAGCTCAAGATCTTGTTAATAATAAATTGTGGTGGAAAGGCCCCACCTGGCTTAAATTAGATAAATCCAATTGGCCAAATTTTGCAAATAGAGAGTCATTTGAGACTGAAGAAGAACAGAAACCAGTTAAATCACATTTTTCTTACTTCACAAATTATGATGACGTTTTAGATCGTTTTTCATCTCTACCGAAAGCACTAAGAGTACTCGCTTTCGTATTTCGTTTTTATAATCGAACCAGAAAAAATACAGTGATGTTTACGTCATTACAAATATCCCAACAGGAAATTAGTTTCGTGAAAACACGACTGATTATATTGTGCCAAAAAGTTAACTTTGCTGATGAATATAAGTGTATTCTCGCAAAAACCCAAATTTGTACCAAAAGTACAATACTAACTCTAAAGCCTTTTCTTGATGAAAAGGGAATTTTGAGAAGTGATGGGCGATTATCGTTAGCTTCCGAAATATCTTACAACGAGAAATTTCCAATTATATTACCATATAAAGGCAAATTTTCAAAGTTGTTGGTGCAGTTTATTCATACGATTTCCTTGCATGGTGGAAATCAATTAGTCTGGAGACTTGTACGAATGGAATTTTTTATATTGAAAGTTAAAACGTTAATTAAAACTGTGATTCATAATTGCAAAATTTGTGTAATAAATAGAAAGAAAACCCTTTCTCAAGTAATGGCCGCTTTACCCACATCACGAACTACATTTGCGAGACCCTTTTCAACTACAGGGATTGACTTTGCGGGCCCATTTGAAATTAAAAATTATACTGGCCGCGCTTGCTTAATTACTAAGGGTTATGTGTGTGTATTTGTGTGCTTTGCGACGAAAGCAATGCATCTTGAAGCAACAAGCGACTTATCTACTGCAGCTTTTATGGCAGCATTTTCAAGGTTTAGTTCAAGAAGAGGTTGTCCTGCTCGCGTTTATTCGGACAATGGAACTAATTTCGTAGGAGCGTCTAAAGAACTTAGTCGCGAATTTCGAACTTTTTTAAATTCTTCTCGAGATTTAGTATGTAACCACTATACACATCAGAATATTGAATGGCATTTTAACCCTGCTGGTGCGCCTCATATGGGAGGCCTTTGGGAAGCTGGTGTAAAAAGTTTCAAACAGCATTTTAAAAAGGTTGCTTCAGGAATGAGATTTACTTTTGAAGAATTTTCGACATTATTATCGAAAATTGAAGCTTGTCTGAACTCCAGACCTTTAAGTTCTACGTCAGAAAATCCAGATATATTAGCTCCTCTAACTCCAGGTCATTTCTTAGTTGGAGGCCCACTTTTATCTAGGGTTGAACCCGAAATACATGAGAACCCTATTTCTATAGTCAATAGATGGCAAAAGATAAAAGCCATCCATCAACAATTTTGTAGAAGGTGGAAATCGGAATATTTACACGAACTCCACAAACGACATAAATGGAAACATCCTAATAAAGATTGCGAAGTAAATGATGTAGTTGTGATTAGAGACGAAAATTTACCCCCGAACGAATGGAGATTAGGTAGAGTGGCAAAAGTATACGTAGGTAAAGATCAAAGAGTCCGAGTTGCAGATATTAAAACAGCTCGAGGAATACTTACTCGTCCTATAGTGAAACTCGTCATACTTCCGACGAATGAAGCTTTTTAAAATTAAAACTATATATATAATCACATGTTTCAGTTCAATAATAACCATGGGTCGTTACAACAACTTTACGCCGAAAAGAACCAGCTCAGGTTTCCCGTGTCGCGTGTGCGAAGGGTCTCACCCACTTCGGTTCTGCAGACAATTTAAGGAGATGAGCTATGAGAGACGGCTGCGTACAGTTTTACTCCATCGGTACTGTTCGAATTGTTTGTCCGCCGACCATGTAGTTAGTCGATGCCGGAGTCAAGTACGATGTGAGTTCTGTAGCGAAAATCATCATAGCATGCTGCATGATAAGTATGCATACCGCAAGCTTTCGACGGAACGCAGTGCCAAACGAAATAATGGTGGATGGAGAAATCGGGTCATGAACTTGGATCAACTGACCGATGATACGAGCGAGATGTCAGATGACACTTTTTGTTCGCTGCCCTCAAGATCCCCGAGTCCGTCTTTTTGTACTGCTGATGAAGAAGCTAAGCATGAAGACGCCAAAAGCGATGATGCCAATAACGTCAAGCTAAGTCCGTCCCAATCGTGGTCGCAACAGCGGGTCGTTGTCGATTCGCGCGCTTTTCGTCCCCCCTTGGGAGTAAAGCCAGTGCGCGAAATCGCGCCTCAACAAGATCGCCAGGAAATCAACGACGGGCCCCAAGATGTGCAAGGTCGCATTGGCCCTCCTCAACATAAAAGACGCTCGAAGCCCTATGATGCGCAAGGTCGCATTGGCAACAATCAGCGCTCCGACGGGTCCCATGATGCGCAAGGTCGCATTGGTCCAAATCGACGCAATAATGGCGAACAAAGGCTCCAAGGTGTGCAAGGTCGCACTGGCCGTAGAAATAATTCGCGATCGACAAGACCCCAAGATGCGCGAGAACGAATTGGTCAAACCATAGAAAGGGCTCCGTTGCAACGTATCACGACGTTGTCGCCTACGGCTGTAGTTACTATATTAGCGAATGGTGGACGGAAGCAAAAAGTACGAGCTATGCTGGATCAATGTAGCCAGAACTCGTGCATTTCCAGTGTCTTAGTCGACCGTTTTAAGTTGAAAACGACTGGTGAAGGCTTAGACCGATACACAACCGTGACGTTGATTGGTGCTTTCGGTAAACTAAACGTTAATATGCAAGTCCGTCATGATTACAAGCGCGTGACTCCGTGGCGTTCAGTCGATGCTCTCGTGAAGAATCAGTTCGACAATATGATACTGGCAGATAATACCTTTTATCAATCCAGTCCCACCGTGATGTGTTTGGGTGCCGATATTTATCCTAGAATCCTGAAGGAAGGGATTAAACAAGGATCTGGTTCGCTCATAGCAATAAACACGATCTTTGGCTATGCAGTTATGGGTTCCAGCCCAGTGTAACTTGGTTTTATTGAACTGGTTTTGTAAAACCAACCCCCTATATTATGATATATATTGAAATTTTGAATTTTTTTTTGAACTATTGAAATTTATGAAGAAGACATAAACCAAACCACTGAATTAGAAAATCTTTGCAACGCTATTTAGAGATAATTATTATTTAAGATTGAACATTTCTTAGAATTTAAATGTAATATTTTATAATGTTTATTGAATTTTAAATTGCAGTGATGCTGCAAGGCGGGCGGCAATGTTCACGCCAAACGTCGTTAAGTAAAATTTATTTAGTAGATTTTATATTTTTTTTGATATGGTAGCATGCTTGCTAACCATTTTGAATTTTATTATTCTATAACCGAACTTTGAAGAATAAAGAGCGATTTTTAAGTTAAAACCAAAAGAAGCCGCTTTTTCAAATTTCGACGCATAAGAAGTTTCCGCTTAACCAGCCCCAACCCTAGAACGGAGAAGAACAAGCCCTCCGCCCGAACAATACTCATCAAAGTTGACAAATATTAACGAGAAATATGTTAATTTTACATGATTTTTATTTTGCATATAATAAGATGATAAAAAAATATTATGATACAAAAAATGTTAATTTTAACTTAACCAACTATTTGCAACTTCGCAAACTTTTTTGAAAGGTTCCCGATAATCAAAAAATGATTTTACTATGGTACCAACGACGTGAACTTTAAGAAGACGACAGCAAAAAAACGTTTGATGTTTTACATAAGAAATTTGAAACAAAAAACTAATAATTCCAATCCAATATCGTCATTTCAAAATATTTGTATTGAAGTTCGATCAACAACTTTACGCATACATAAATTTTTAAAATCCAATTTGAGTTTCATTTTCAGCAATACAAACTTACGGAAGCCCACTCACTTCCTTGGTAGAACTCAAAAATTTAAAATCAAATTAGTACTCGTATTTGAAAAAATATGCTACAGCCAATTATAATGAGGCGTCAATGCGGCTTCGCGCGGGGGTTGGGTTGGGTTGAGAATAAGTTGTGGCACAAACATTGGGATATTACGCATATTTTGTGTTATCCTTTCGCTTTGGCGCCTTCAATTTTAAATTAAATCAAAAGTACCGCAATGTTGTCAATCTGCGCAAACTGATTTTCTTAAGGCCAACCAACACGCTGGCAACGTTTCGTTCATTTCGCCTAAGCCCGCAGATAGTCAGTCAGTCAGTGAGCTTAAGCCCCATGCCCAATGCCGTTCGAAATATGGTGGCAGCATAAGGCAATCCAATTACCAACTGCATGAAAAGCAATAGCTAACGGGGGGTGGGCAAAAGATGGGGGGAAGAAGCGAGGCGGCATTCACGGTGTTTCGAAAACCAGCAGCGGTGGCGGTGAGCCCTTCTGCTGCTGCTGCTGCAGGCGCGGTATAAAGCATAAACTGGATTACGCCATTGAACCCAAAATTTAATAATAAACGCAAAAATGCCAAATTGGCCAAAGAGTGAAGAGGGCGGTCGGTCGGTCGGTTGGTTGGTTTAGTGTAGCAGGAGCTAAGGGTGGTTCGCTATGGGTTTGGGGGGTAAGTCACGACCGATGCAGAATTGTTTGTTGTTTGTTGCTCTAATTTTAAATCCCTGCCAAAAAATAAGCTGAACGTTAAAAAATTGAAATGAATGAAAATTAAATGAGTGGCTGCTGCTTGACGCACAAACTCTTGTTCACCCTGCCGTTTCCTCCCTCCTCATCCACAAGCATGTAGACGTCATCATAATCACAGCTACAGCGCCATCTTGTGTTGATTTTAATATTTTCATATTTTACACCAGGGCCAGAGTGCAAGATGTTTACTTTATTGTTACCGTTGTTGTTGTTGTTGTCGATGTTGTTGTTATGATTTTCCGTATTTCTCTGGGGATAAATTAGTGGTTTCGATCTAATAAAGACCTCACCCCAGCACAGCCCAAATAGCAACTCCAACTTCTCTGCCCTTTCTCGTTGCAGACCAAGGAACAGCCAACTTTCGTAACTTTAAATGCAGAAGTTTCACTTGAGTTTCGAGGAGAACAACAACAACAACAACAACAACAACAAAAGAAATGATTTGATAGCTGGGGTACTTTCACAAAAGAAGTACTAACAGTAAAAGGGGGCTGCTTGCACTGATTTAATATTTATTTTATTAATAGAAAATTATCATAAAGAACAACACAAAGAAATCGTGGCACTTTTTGACATTTTGACATGTATGTATATGTGTTTGTGTGTGTGTTTGTGTCGTGGGCATAGCCGACATGAAGTTGCGCAAGTAGTTGGCAACATTTGTTGACGCCCTCGAGTTATTATTTTGACACTTGCTGTCGACAATTGTAAATAGCAGCAAACGGCGACAGAAGGTGCGAGATTTTTCATATTTACTCGTATTTGCAAATTGAATATTTTATTGTGATTGTATGGGGGTGGTCTACTAGGATGGGCTGGGGGTGGTATGGGGGCGGTATGGAACAAGTAACAAGGCAGGTGAAAAGTGACTTTTCAAGGCAGTTGCAGTTACACTAAAGTAGAACTTTTAATTTGATAACAAACATAAATAGCTTAGCTTTATGCTGTCTTTAAATTTGCAGTTCATAGAGCTGTACCCCGGGGGTACAATGGAAATATGAGGTTAATATATTTATAAAAAAAAATTTTTACTATATTAAATATAATTTTTAAAATGTTTAGTTTTAAAATGACAATTTGGGGATTAAATATTTATAAAATGACTTGAAAATAAAATATATTTTCTTATAAATAATGTAGGGTATTTTAGTTTCGCATAATCAAAGATTTATTTATAATAAATCTAAAAAAAATTTCTCTAATACTGTCTTGTGTACCTTTTGATAATGCCAAAAAGGTTAAATTTTTATATATATATGTATGTATGTTTGTTTGTCTGCATGTACGTATATGTATGTATAAAGTAATATACATATGTCAATAGCTTCACAATTACATTATCATCACATTTTGACAAATGTGATAATAATTTGATAATTTTCGGCGTAAAGCTTCACTTTGATATCGAGCTTGCAAAAAGTCTCGATGTCTACTCAAACGTTCCAGCTCGTTTTTCAATATCTTAACATTTGCGATAAGCATTTTTAATTAATTAGTGTAAAAGCGTTATCACCTAACATTGACTTTAACGGTATTTAGCCAATTTTAGTAATTTATATTAACTTTAACATATATAAAAAAAGCTCATCAAATTTAAGATATAAAAAAGTTGCTTTACTGTAGTACAAAATTCTGCAAATGCCCAAAAAAAATTTAAGAATACAAAATAACACACACATACACACACACAAGAATTTAAGAAGAAGTAGAAGAAGAGAAAGAAAGAAATCTAAATTTTTGCACACAACTTTATGAACTTCAAACACGGTTTCTTCCATTTAGCACGGCGAAAATTGTCGGGCTCCGCCATTTTCTGCGCCATAAATTATGCAAACATTTCTTTTGCTCCATTTCTTTAGCATAGTTCTCAGCGCAGAACAGAGTAACAATCAGTCTCAAAAACAAAATTACCCAATTCGTTTTTGTTGTTGTTGTTGTTGTTTTTTTTTGCGCTTTTTTCGCTTTTTGTTCGTTGCTTGTAGGTAGGTAAACTATGCGCTCAAGATGCACTGCTGCACCCCCCAAGCGAAGCCGTTTACACACAAATCCTCTTCACACTACCAGCCAGCTTCAGTCGTGTAAACCTGGTCCTCAAGTTCCTACCCACTATTACTACGACGACTACGACGACTACGACTCCTCTTGTGCGATTATTATCCTGGGAAAGCGCACCAGGCTGTGTGCACAATTTTTACGACGTCATTAACCCAACAAGTAGTTCTCGGCTGTGTCGTCCCTCCCCCGCTGCATGCAGTACACGTTGCTTTCGTTGGCTTTCGTACGCACCGCCGGCGCGGCAGTTGCTCATGTTCGTTTCGTGCGCCTGAAATTGTGCAACGAAAAGGACGACAATGCACTGTGTATTTTTTTTAAGGTTAACAAGGAATTCTAAAAATATTTAGAAAATGCTTAGAGACTTATTGTCAGCTTATCAAAGTTTGAGTTTAATCGATTCCAACGAATCCTCAATCTGTAGAGGAACACGTTACCTAGGACCTAGGAAAAAGATTAAGCTTAGATTGAAATTCAATTATCTTTCATTTAATCAATTTCGATTACCCGAGGGTAGAACACACATAACTGCTACATAGTGCGATGCTAACAGAGGGAATGCAAGTGCCGCAAGGCTGCCACAGCGTCGAAACAAGGACATTTGCGACATTCGCCTGTGCTGCGCTCTGCTCTGCTCTGAAGCTGCATCTGGGCAAAAGCAACAATTCCGTTTTTGCTCCCGCTTTTTATATGCATTTTTCTCATTTACCTCTTTTGCGTTTGTTTGTTTTCTTTTGGATGTATTTTAGTTTCATTTCTTCGTTTGGTTTGGTTCTCTGTTTTTTGTTTTTGCTCTGTTCTGTTTTTTTTTTTTTTAATACTGTGGGCGCATTTGGCGCTATGGTGCAAATAATTAAACGAGAACTGCAGCAAGTACATCTGTTCAAAAAAAAAAAACATAAAAACTCTTTACTAAATATATGCTCCGAGGTACCTTTAAAGCCATAAAAAAGCAAAAATACTTAACTCAAAATGTGTGTGGCATAACCAGGACAACGACGACGACTGCGACGACAACGACTGCGACGACGATGACGCCGAGTAAAACTCAAGTGAAGTGTTTGCTTTGAGTTAATGAACTTTTCGTCTATTTTTCTTAGTTTTATGACAAAGAACGAGCGAGCGAACAAGAAGCGTTGGAAATGACTGTTTGGAAAATTTAAATTGTGTGCAATTTAGCATAGCGCTGCGGAATGAATATTTTAATTGTGTGTGTAGCGCAAATTTTTGCATTAAATTTTGGCAGCTTTACGCTTTACTTAAAATTAAGCTTTATTAGTTGTTAAAATAATTTGTAAATTTTCTCTAAGAACATTTCTTTATATGGGGTTTAGGGTGTTTGTTTTTTTAGGTACGCTCGACGTGATTTGAACACGGTTCAATTCCCACGTTCAACAACAACACTCGGAAGATTTATTGATTTAATTTCAATTCCTTTTGTTTTTCCAAAAACTTAAGTATAAGCATCAAAAATATTGTTAATCTAACTTTATCTTATCACTATATTAAATCAAAATATTCAATCTATATAGAACACATGTACAAAAAACGTCAAAACAAAAAAATACCGCATAAGGCCAGATCAAAAACTGTCCTCAGCTGTTGCAAATCTCTGAGCGGGATTGCGGAGCAGCTACAAATCAAACTATGCTGGATTCCCGGACATAGGGACATTCCAGAAAACTGTAAAGCTGATGAACTCGCTAGAGAGGGTACAACAAAAGAAATTCTACCCATCAACAAGGAATATGGTATGCCCGTATCAACATGTAAACTCCTCAACATAGATATCTCTATCATGGAAACTAACTCCAGATGGATGGGGAGTAGTACATGCAACATTTCGAATTTGATATGGCCAAAACTGAATCAAAAACGCTCAATCGATCTAATCTCTCTAAGTAGGTCTCAAATTAGCACCAGAGTAGGCGTTCCAATAGAACACTATATCAAAGGTACTCATGCAAAAAGACTAGGTCTCTTCTCAAATGACTTATGTAGAAGCCATAGAGATGAGGAGAAGGAAGAAACTATAACACATCTTCTTTGTACATGCCCCGCTTTGGCTAATAAGCCTAATATACATTTGGGGAAGCACTTCTTCGTGGGCCTAGTAGACATATCCAAATCGAATATAATTAATGTTCTTCAGTTTATAAACGGAACTGTATGGTTCAGTTAGCAATATAACTCGCATACAGCATGGCATCACAAAGAGCTCCAAGCCTGAGTGGGTCTCTTATCAAGAGACGCCATTACTAACTAACTAACTAAGGCTGGATATTTTTGTTACTATTCCAGTAATTTACTATAATTTTTCTAGAATTCTCAGAAGTGATTAAAGAATCTATATGAAGCCTGTTAAAACACGAAGCTTTTCCCTTGTAAGCAACTGATTTCCTCGACGGTTAATTTATTTACGAGAATTAAATTTAAAATTACTATCTAAGAAAAAAATCCTTTACATATCCGCTCAAAAGTTTTCCGGTTTTTTTTTTGCAAAAGTAATTTACATTTCATTTGTGTTACTCTTTCTTTTTACGGCCCAAAACAAACCGCACCACACACAAACACACACACAGAGAAAAAAAGTCTATGTAAATATTTTCGCTTTGTGCTGCTTAAATATTTAATTTCACTTACCTTTCGTTTTTTGTTCGCTTATTTCGTATGCTTTTTCGTTTTTGGCCAAAATTGCACCAAAAGGATTCATTCATTCATTCAATACTGTTGCTACTTTGTTGGTTTTTCAGTTTTTCAGTTTTTCGCTTAACGCTCGCACTCGCCACCTTTTTGGGTACACCTTCTACTATAGACCCCACCCCCCCCCCCCCCCAACAACAGTCCACCGATCAGCAACCCCACGGGCCAACACATAAAAAGCCACCACACAAAATTGCTTTTCCAACGAAATTTTCTTCACCGAAATTTCTTTTTCACTTGCATCTCGTTTGTTCGTCGTTCGTGTTTTTTTTTTTTCTTTTTATTTCTCTTTTAGTTTTCATATATGAATGTTGTTGGTATGTGAGTGTGCTCCGATATTCCGCTTTAGTTTATTTTGGCGAATTGTGAAATGAAAATGTTAGACCGGGCCGACGAAGACAAAGCACCCCCACCGACAGTAAATTCAATACTAAATTGCAAACAGGTCCTTCGCTGCCGCGTTTTAAGAGATGTAAGCAAGCAGTGGGCACAACAAAAACAACAAACTAATGTGCCGCCTGGCGTTCGTTCGTTCGTTCGCTGTCGTTGTTGGCTCTCCAATATCGAATTGAAAGCCGTCCGTCCGTCGTTCGTTCGTTGGCGGCGTCGCAGGTAATAAAAACATTTTTGTGTAATTTGAATTCATCTCTGATGGAATAGTGCCGCTGCCTTGGTCGTCGTTCTTTATCGTTGTTTGTTTGTGCTTTGTCTTTAAGGTTTTCTCTTATTTTTTGCTTATTTTTGTTGGCGCTTTGACGGCGCTTTTCATGTGTCATTTGCATTACAACTCTCCACTGCAGTTAATCATTTTGGTTTTGTTTACTATCCAAAGTTCTTTAGTCATTTGTTTTATATTTTGGGCTTTCATATTATATTGAGGAGGAATGTGCTTTTAACTTTCAACTACTCTAAAATGTTGAATACGTATGTACATACATATGTATATCACATTGTATTTAAAATTCAGAAATGTGTCGCAAATCGAGTATTCCATAATTTAAATTAATTTCAGAATTATTTCAAAGTTTCGCTTTTGGGTTACTTAAAAAATCTATGGTATTCGATTTATTTCAATTAAGGAAATATATTAGACGTTATTTCTGAATAATTGGAATGAAACGAATATTCTAAAAAACCAAAAATCCGTATTCATTAAAATAAATAACAAATAACTAACAAATAAGTAAATAAGTAACTAAGTAAGTCGCTTACTCACAGAATAAAAGCAATTTCATTTTAAATTTTTCTACTATAACTTACTACCTGCTTAAAAATTTCGAATTCTATTTTAATATCAAACAATGTCTCATTGACATTGTGACATACTTTACCGGAAGGAAATACAGGCTCACACAAACTTTGCTATACACACACAGACGCAACAGACAAAGCACTCGCATGCCAACCATCCGCTGTATGAGTGTCGAAATTTATTTTAAACGACTTTGTCGTACAAACAAGAATTGAAGCGGTAAAACAAGACCGAAATAAAATAAAATACAAAACAAAAAACAAAAAGCAAAAAAAAAAAACTCCAACTAAAGAAACAATGTCAAGGATTAAAGAAGCAACACTGCCACAAACACGTACGGCAAATTATGCCCGAGAAATAAGCAAAGACAATGGGCGATGGAGATACAGCAATATATTTCGCCGCGAAGGAGGTTGCCTAAGAAACAAACAACCAAACACGCACACATACACATAATCAAAAAAAAAAAACAGCAACACGCATACGAGTATACGCTGCTTACTTCCTGTTTAGCGCGCATTTATTTAAATTTTGAGAAACTTTTTTTGTGGTTTGGGCCGCGCGTACGTGGCATGTCGAGCGGCGAAACGAAACGAAGCGAACGAACGAAGCGAACAAAACGAAACGGAACACCTACGCTATGAGCGCGCGTGCGGCGCCATATTAGAAAATGTCTTACAAATTTTTATGTCTTCAGACGTTACACACATCGCTGTGACGCTGTGACAATTTCGCTTTTTTATTTTCCTTCTTCTTTTTTCCTTTTTGCGACTTTCAGCTTCATTTTTGTTTTGTCGTTTTTCGAAAGTTTTCTTTCCCCAACGGGGGCGCTACTACTACTTACTCATACATTCTTGGTATGAGCGCTTTCGTTTGACGCCGCCGCCGCCTCCGCCGCCGTTGCTGCTGTCTCTGGCATTTGCCATGCTTGACTTTAATTCCCTTCGCACATTAGCGTAAAATATATGGCGGAAAATGAAAGTCACTTTGGTCGCGTTGCGTTGCGATACGTTTTTCGTTTTTCGCTGCGGCATTGCGTTTAGTGTCACGCTGTGTCACGTTACTTATGTATTTTTCGGTATTGCCCGGGCATGTACCGAAATTACCATAAGAGAAACGTTTATATTTTTTTTATTTATTTTTTTTTTTGTGCTGCGTCTTGTGTTGGTTTGCCTTAACCCGTTTTTCATTTTATGTGGTTTGGAGGACTGGCTGCGGCAGGTAGTGGGTTAGGTATGTATGAGTAGCTGGTTTGGATGGCTGGGCGTATGACATGTGCGCGGTTGTTTTTGTTTTTCACCGACATTAAAGTCTGCTGGAAAACATCTTAATAACTTTGAAAAGCTAAAATGTCGCTGTAAAAATTATGACTATTAAAATTTATCGCTTCAAACTTGTTGCGAAATTTTTGCACTGAAAATTCATTTTATGTATCCTGAATGAATTTTCAATCCCCCCCCCCAGTCGTCTTTTCGCCTTACACTAAAGTGACTCCTTCGCTGAACCTTTTTGCGAAAATATGCCATAAAATTTCAATCAAACACAACATTTTTGGCTTTAAACACCATTTAACCCAAACCACATTATCAACGTCAGTTGCATACAAAAACGATTTTACCCTCCTCCCCCTCCTCCTCACCCATAGTCGAATGCTAAATCTCTTTTAACCTCAAAAAGTCCTGGCATTTGCGTTGGTCATACACAAACATATGCGCCCCACAACCACAAATTGACCAAAAATTCAAGAAAACTACAAGAAAATTAAGGCCCAAAGCGACTTATGCGGTTTCGTGCGGATTTTCGACTTGCCATTGCAAAAACCATATAAGCCAAAAGAAACCAAAAAAAAAAATGGTTGGCCATTATTTGCCTAACCGTTTCAGGTCTCAGGTTTATTGAGGTTTGACTTTAATGACTTCGTCAGTTAAAGGCATAGAGTGGTTGGTCGTGTACAAGTAGAAAGGGTCACGCATTACACCCCCCCCCCAGTCAACCCCACGAGCACAATACCAACCCCTGGTGTATGACATGTCTTTACATGCCTTCACTGTGTTCACTTTGTTCAAATTCCTTTTGACCAACATTCGTACATGCATACCCTTACGTTGCTACTAGACGCTTTCACAAACAAATACAAATATCGCAATTTTCTCTGGCTACCCACATTAGGGGCGGTAATAATAAACTTGACAATTGCTCATATACGCTAAAGTTGAGCAGACTCTAAAAGAAATTCCACTACTGCAACAAGAACGTTCTCTGTACTATACAAAATATGCCTGTGTTTCGTCCCATTAGACACAGTCCGTTATGTATGTCTAGTGGAAAAATGCAATTTCCAACCCCACCCCCCCATACCTTTTGACGGTTTAACCACAATAACACGGTGTCACCCTATTTCGGTTAATGTTAGTCGTCTGCCTAGACGTGTCGTTGTTGTTCGCTACTGTTAACAGCATAAGTCACGTGTCTGACACATTACCTTATGTACGCGACGTTGTCATCAACATTATGGTTACTTAAGCGTATTTACGCTATTTCGTTGATGCGGCTTGTACTTGCGTGTAAGACGCTTGAGTGTCGTTTGCGTATGTCATGTTGGAAATTAGTTGAGGAAACTATTTGGAAGTTGTAATTTAGAAAATTTTTTAAGCGGATTGTTTTAAAGATTTACATCCAACGTGCTGGAAGGAATACAATAAACTTTTGGAATGATAAAATTTGTGTTCTTCCAGATCCAGATCTTCTAGATCCTTATGTTATACTCGTAGGTAACATCATGGAAATTATTTTAAAGTATCTCATTTCATTCACTGAATTTAGCTTTATACAAACCTAGATTGAAAAATTCTTTTGAGTGTCAATCAATATCCTAGATCAATATTTTGTGGTTACCAGAAACACTTATACTAATACCTCAAAAGAACACACACAAACAAGTCGAAGGACAAAAATTAAATTCAATTGGTGCTGAACTTTATTCAAACATTGATTAAACAAATGTTTAACTTACAAAAGCGGTTTCAAATTGTTTTGTTGATATTACAATTAAATCTATTGGCGTTGTTTATAGTGGAAGGGCTGAATGCAACCGGTATTCTCGGGTAAATCGCACATACCCTTCAATGCGTTGAAGTACTTATCGCCGCAGCTAACCGCTAGGGCCTCCTCATTGCGACAGATGTAGTATTCGTTGCAGCTCTTCAGAGATGCGAGCATGAAACCGTTTTCTTTGCCGCGACAAGCGAAACGGGTATACAGTTCCATATTCGATTCGTGCGACTGTGGTGGCAAAATTTGGGCAGCGGGCCGTTCGCTTTGGCTGGGACGTACGTAAACAATTGGCTTTAGTTGTTCAACCTCGGCGGCTGACGCACCGGAAGAAGCACACGGCGGTGGAGTTGTGCAAGGTGGCGTTGTAATGCAGACTGTAGTTGTACAAGTTGTGGTAGTAGCTGCTGTAGTGCAGGTGGTTGTCGTAGGGGTTGTGCATGTGGTTGTTGTGGGTGTAGTGCACGTCGTTGTTGTTGGTGTAGTACATGTGGTTGTTGTAGTGGTAGTCGTTGTTGTAGTGGTAGTGGTAGTCGTTGTAGTGGTAGTAGTTGTAGTGGTTGTGGTAGTAGTAGTCGTTGGTGTAGTGCACGTGGTTGTTGTTGGTGTTGTGCAAGTGGTTGTTGTTGGTGTTGTGCACGTTGTTGTAGTTGGTGTAGTGCATGTGGTTGTAGTTGGGGTTGTGCACGTGGTTGTAGTTGGGGTTGTGCACGTGGTTGTTGTAGTTGTAGTGGTAGTAGTTGTAGTGGTTGTAGTGGTAGTTGTAGTGGTGGTTGTAGTTGTTGTAGTGGTGGTTGTAGTTGTTGTTGGTGTAGTGCACGTGGTTGTTGTTGGTGTAGTGCAGGTGGTTGTAGTTGGGGTAGTGCAAGTGGTTGTTGTTGGTGTAGTACATGTAGTTGTCGTGGGGGTTGTGCACGTTGTTGTTGTAGTTGTTGTTGTGGTAGTAGTTGTAGTGGTAGTAGTTGTAGTGGTAGTAGTTGTAGGGGTGGTAGTTGTGCATGTTGTTGTTGTCGGTGTAGTACAAGTAGTTGTTGTCGGTGTAGTGCACGTAGTTGTTGTTGGAGTAGTGCACGTAGTTGTTGTCGGTGTAGTGCACGTAGTTGTTGTTGGAGTAGTGCACGTAGTTGTTGTTGGTGTAGTGCACGTAGTTGTTGTCGGTGTAGTGCACGTGGTTGTTGTCGGTGTTGTGCATGTAGTTGTTGTTGGGGTAGTACAAGTAGTTGTTGTAGGTGTAGTACAAGTAGTTGTTGTAGGTGTAGTACAAGTAGTTGTTGTCGGTGTAGTACAAGTAGTTGTTGTCGGTGTAGTGCACGTCGTTGTAGTGCAGGTGGTTGTCGTTGGTGAACAAGGTGGTGGTGTGCACGGCTGCTCTCCATTCGGACCACATGTCGACGCAATATCACATTGATTGGTTGCCAAATTATAGGCCATTCCAGTCGGACAAGTACCCGACGAGCACACTGCATTATTACTGCACTGATACCAATCAGCCGGGTTAGTGGCCGACACCACATAACCGCTCAATTTGCCGCAACACGGGCCAGTACAACCGGCCGGTATCTCAACAACGGGTTGCACTTCAGTACAACCTGGATTCGTGAGCTGACAAGCACCGGTGGCCTGATTAAAGTACGGTGTGCTGGCGGCACAGCTCTGCAACAGGGTAACACCATTCTGACATTGGTAATACTGCGAGCAACTGCCCGGTACAATGGCGGTGAAACCATTCGCTTTCGAGCGGCACAAGTATCTGGCGTACAGCGTATTATCGATCGCACGTGTCGAAGCGCGTAGCTTACCGGCGCTAGCTGTGGCCGCCAGCGCCAAGATGATGCATGTTAATGCTGTAAAATTGAAGCGAATTGAACGCAGTTGTAGTCTTATGTTATTACACTTGAATACTCGTATATCCCATTTCGGTGGAGTCGACTCAATTGCACTTACCTAAATATGTTTTCATGGTATCGCTGAACGTTGAACTGATACCTTCTTCAAAACGTTCTAGAGAAGTCTGCCGATATTTGGCAATCGCCGACACTTTTATATGGCATCGCAAATTTGCGTTCTTCTCATCCGATATCGATAAAATGTTGAAATGAAGTTACTTACATTAAAATAATTACACTTTTTCTAACATGCCAACAGCGAATGTCTCTGCTATCTGTACGCCATGGCAAGCAGATCGATATCTCTCGAATTTTTTTTTTGTTTATCAATTTTCGACGAACTGTCGCGTTATCAGCGCTTCCGAAAGCTGCTGACGTTCGGTTAGCAAGTTTGATATGGGTAGGCGATGATATCTCAAATAATTCTTCTTCACAAAATTATGTTAATGTAAAAGTAATGTTGAAATAGTAATATCAAATTATTAAAGATTTTCCAAATTATTTTACCATTGAAACGGAATTTGATAACATCATCATCGTCATCGTCACTCAGAAATACATCGAGATACTTTGGTAGTATATTCCTGGTAGTGAGTGTGTTATTAATATCGTCAATTTGAAACATGTGTTCGGTATAGCTCGAACAAGAACTTCTATGAAATAGTTGGAGTTTCCAGCATTCCGCTTTAGTTCGCCTAGACCGATAACAGCCTTTCGGTAGTTGGTATTGGTCGTACATCTGAACGCCAGAGTAAAGCAGTTCGGATGCTGTTTGTGTGTAGGCGGTATTGCTGATAATTAATAGCGAGTGGGCGATATATTCAAGGGTATGTTAAGTTCAAGCAACTGAAGCGATAAGCGACAGTGACAGCGTGTCTTGTATAGTTAGATACGAAGTTTGAGTCTTAAAATATGATAATTTAATTAATATATATTTAAACTTTAAACTAATCGTTTTTTAAGTTACTTAATGTTATACTTGATGACGCTAGGTGGCGCCATGTGACGCTAGTCGATTGATGTTTAATTACTTTATTCAAGCACTTGCATTTAATTACGATTGGCTTGGCTGTCACTTAGATTCAATTTCCTTATATGCGAGCCAAAGCAATTATTTGCAATTACATGGCAATATGTCGCCGCTATCAACAGCAACAACAACAACAAACATTTTCTTAGTACTTGGATATGTGAGTGTGTGTGTGTGTGCGTAAGAGTGTATGTATGCTAAGTCATTTATAAAATCACTCAAATGTAATTACAACATGAGTGCTTTTCTTGTTCTTCCACATATTTTGCATGTGAAATTTTTCTTTTTTGTTCTTAATTTATTCATAAATTTTCAATTTTCCTCGCTTAACATGTGTTGTTGTTTTATTTTTCCATGTAGTAGTTTGGCCTGTCTGCAATTCGCGGTGGTACAATTTTCTTTTTTTTTGTTGCTTTTTTGTTATTCATTTAACATATTTTGTGTTTTGCTTGTGAAAATTGCGTTTTGTGACGCGTTGCATGCTCCATTCCGCGTCATTCTGAGTAGCATTTTCACAAAAGTTTTTCTTGTGAACTTTTCGCTGCAAGCGAAAAGTGCATTTCATGCCAAATAATTATAAAAGTACTTGCAATTACATGCAAGT
Source organism: Suillia variegata (assembly GCA_949127995.1). Classification (NCBI taxonomy): domain Eukaryota; kingdom Metazoa; phylum Arthropoda; class Insecta; order Diptera; family Heleomyzidae; genus Suillia; species Suillia variegata. The sequence continues at coordinate 43,930,987 of OX421844.1, forward strand.
ATTTAAGCAGCAGCGGGAGCGAGAAGCGTTAACGCGGTTGCGTTTGGGAATAGTTTTTGCAATCGAGTTGCCAAATTAAAGCTTTAGCTGAAAATTTGCTCAAATTTATATGCTGATTGTCTTCAACTGTCTTCAACCAAATATGTTGGTTATTCTGTAAGCGTGATATAAAAATTTAAAAAAAAAAAATGTTAGACAAAACGTTTGAGAGCAACTGAATCTGTTTTAGAAGAAAACTTTCAAAAGCTTTTTATTCATCTTATTTGTTGGTGAAGAAAATTTAGGTGAAGAAATAAAAGTTCTTCTGCCACATATAAGTAAGTGAGGTATAAATAATTTTTTTTAAGCTATTTATTCAACTTAATTTTGGTTGAAGAAAGTTGACATATAAAGGGTCAATAACTTTCTTCAACATAAACAGTTTCAACAAAGAGCTTTTAAAAGTATATTTACATTCTGATTTTCTTCAACGGTCTTCAACCAAATTTGTTGGGTATTTTGTAGAAGTGATTTAAAAATCTTCTAAACAAAACGCTTGAGAGCAACTGAATCTGTTTTTTGAAAAGTTTTTTTATTCAACTTATTTGTTGGTGAAGAAAATTTAGGCAAAGAAATTAAGGTTCTTTGGCCCAAAATAAGTAAATAAAGTATAGATTAATTTTTTAAAACTTTTAATTCAACTTTTTTTTGGTTGAATTAAGTTGACGCATAAATTGGCATTAACTTTCTTCAACATAAAAATTTTTAACAAAGAGCTTTTAAAAGAATATTTACATGCTGATTTTCTTCAACTGTCTTCAACCAAATTTGTTGGATATTCTGTAATAGTGATTTAAAAATCTTCTAAAAATTTTTTTAAGCTTTTTATTCAATTGAATGTTGACACATAAATGAGCAATAACTTTCTTCAACATAAACATTTTGTATTAAGAGCTCTTTAAAATAAAATTTTTTATAAACGATTCGCTAATTCTCAAGCGTTTTACACTTAACTGAATGTGGTTTTTCATTTCACTTCTACAGAATAGCTAAGAAATTTGGTTGAAGAACGTTGGATAAAATCGCCCTTTGTCCTGAATAATTCAATTTTTTTTCACAGAACCTTCAACCTTCAAACCTTGATCTTTAAAGTTGTACCAGAAATGCTCAGAATCAATTTATCCATTAATCTGCTTTAATTGGCGAACATTCGAAAGGTGGCAACACTGTCAGCGTGTTTTTCAAAAAAAAAAAAACCAAAAACACAATTCCGACTGCAATTCAGAAAATGCAGTTATTATAAAAACAACAACAACAAACAACTGAAGCCAAACAAAAAAAAAAGAAATTCAATTTTGCATGTGACTTAAGCATGCTTTATGGCCATGTCAGAAGTTACTTAAAAATTTTAATTAAATACAACCAAAACATGAATGATTGCGGTGCTATGTGTGTGTGTGTGCGTTTGTGTGTGTGTATATGTATATGTGTGGGTTTATGTTTCACTGTGTGTATGTCAGGAAAAACAAATTGCAAAGTTTTTAATTTAACATTTTATATGCGAACAACATACACAGATTTTTATGATAAATGTTGTTGTACATTTTTGTGAAAAATCATGTCACATGTGAGAAAAATCATACACACACCACAAGGGGCCATTCACACACACACATAGACATGTATAAATGCCAATGCGTGTGTGTGTGTAAAATATAAATTAACACTTTTTAAAGCAACGAAAGCCACAATTAAATGATTGCACTCTCGTTGTGTACGTGTCTGTGTGCTAAGTAAGGTAAATGCTTTTAAGCTTTAAAAGCTTTAAAGCTTCGCAAGCCTTAGGAAGAGTATAAAGCATAATTTCTGGCGAAATCAAAAAAACCCAACAACACTGCATTTACGCTAATTTGGCAGCATGATTTTGTTGGCGTCGTTGTTGTACAGAAAAGTAAAATTGAGTCGAAAAAGAAAAGAAAAGAAAAAAAAAAGAAATTTTTCTATGTTATCTTTTCAAAAATGCTTTCAGTATTCTTTTTTTTTTGTTGTTGTTTTTATATATATATATATTCTTTTTTGATTCTTCGAACAAAAGCAAGCAAACACCAGGATAACGAATTAAAAATGTTGAAAGCTTAATGCAACTGCAAGAACAACAACAACAACAGCAGCAACGACAACGAAAAAAGCAGCAACAACAACTGCACGTAGCATCTAGCAGCAACAAATGCCATTGCAACAACAACAACAACGACAACAACGACAGCAACAAAAGGTGCATTACTTTTTTGTATGCCAATTTAAAATTCCGACTTATTCCCTTTCTCAATCCAAAATCCAACTCATCCAACTTACCTCACGCTGATTTTGTTTGTGCCCAAATTCAACAATTGGGACTTATAGTCAGAAATACAAGAATGAAAAATATTGAAGACATTTGCCGAATATTCCATACCAAACCAATTCTTTGCTTCTGGAGCTCTTTAATTATTTCTTGGCTTTTTGTTTTGCTTCTTCAAACTTTTAACTAAAAAAATTTGTTAATTATTTCTGATTTTCATCTATATATAATTTCTGTTACTATAAAACTCACTTCAAATCCACCTGCCTCAATGGCAACTCATTTCGCATTGAGCTGAGCTGAGCGAGTGCGCTTGTGCGCTGCAAGTTGCTTCCGCATTGGAGTTTAAAAGGATGCAATTGCTATCCTCCTGGATTTCGTATTATTATTTTTTGTTTTTCGTTCTCCGCTGGGTGCGCATTGCTAAATTATGAAGTAGGTAGTAAGCAGCAGCAGCAGTTGCAGTTGCAGTGTGTAGGGGATTACATTGAAATGTTAAATAGGGTAGCGTGATTAGAGCGCAGGAAGCTATGTTTTCTTCGCTGGCACCAGCAGCAACAGCAGATATTAAAGCTGCTAACGAATTAACTGCAAAACAAAAGTGCAGCAAATGTGCATTTGGGGGGTAGTGGGGGTGGGGCTAGCTAGCACAGAATCTCCAGCAAGCAGATTAAAATATTTTTAAAGCTTAATTTTGTTGCTTGCACAGGGCGAATATTTCATTTGTAAAATATTTCTTCCAGAAAAAAGTTAAATTTTCGTACTGCAAAAGAGATGAAACTGAGAAAATTTGAGGAAAACTCTTAAACAAGTGCTTTATTATGCTTTTCATTTTTAAGCTTTTGCTTTTAAAGGTTTTGGAGCTTGAAGCTTGAAATAAAATGGTTTAAAAGGCATTTCACAAAATAACAAAAAATAGTTTTACAAATTATCTAAGGAGCTTTTTAAAAATAACAAAACAAAAGCTCTCAAAGCTTTCAAATAATTCCTATACACGAAAATCGGTGTTAAAAGATCTTTTAAAAAAATCTTTCTTTAAAAGCACACAAACTAATTTTGTTTAATAAACTACATTTTTCACATAAGCTATAGACAACTTTAAAGCGACCAAGAGAGCTTTTAACCTAAATACACACGAATGGCTTTAAAAACTACAGGAGGGAACTCTTAAAAAATTGTTTAAATTTAGAAAAATCTGCGAAAAATTAAAAATTTGTGTCCGCGTATATGACTAAAAACTTTTAATACAAATAAAAAAGCTCATGTAAAAATGTATATATAAAAAAAAATTTTATTCTTTCTCAAATGTAAAACAGTTATCTTTTTATTTTCAACCATGCCTTATCCAGTAGCAGCTTTAAAGCTCAACTTATTGTTGCGAATATAATGAAAATATATTAAAAAAGCTGTTCAGCCGCGAGCAATTTTTTTTTTATTTTATTATTTTATTGAAAATTAATCTGCTGACTGTAATAAAATCGCTTCAATTAACGATGCAAATAAATTTGTGACCTTACGCTGTCATTCCAGATTTAAACATTTTAAATACGTTAATACGAATTAACATTAATGATTATTATGCGTGGTTGGGTCGCATACGCACACGCATACACATTTACCGCTATTTTACATACAAACACACATACATACATACACGCATACATTACCAGCGGTAGAGTTACATATGACAGTATTGCAACGTACACTACCACCATCAACTCACCACGACATATTTTACATATTTTATGATACCCCACCACACAGTATATATCCAGTGCTATCACTATTATCAGTAATACCGCTAATGCACAGTACTTTATTTGTGATTAAATATATTGTAGAATTGAGATAAGAATTGAGTAAGATTCGAACACCTAATCACAATTTAGTGGAGAACAATATTTTTCAAATACTAGATTAAGAAAAAATTTCAAGAAAATTTAAATTTTTTTCTTTACACACTTTTTCAAAATAAACCCTCTTAACCCATATCGGACAGCTGTTCGACTAGCCGAACACCAAAATTAATAATTTTGAAAAATTTTAATTAAATATTAAAATATGCTATAGACATACTTTTGATACAAAAAAATAGTTAATTCTTTAGGCTTTACAAAACCACCTTATCCCCTAATTTGATAGGGACAAACCCCCTAACCCTTACATGGAGACGTAATTTCAATAAAATTACATTTCAATAATATCGAAAACGCGAAATAGAATCAATTTAAAAACCTCAGACGAATGTTAGAAAAATAGGTAAGCCTCCAGGTGTACCTAAAATTGAGTGTTCGAGTAATTGAACACCTCACATCTCGGCCGGTGAGATAGTTGGAATTTTTATGACAACGAATTTGGTTTCCTTGACCTTAAATTAGTCAAAATTAATGTGTCTCACTATAAAATTTAAAAATTTTTACAGCATTGTCCGATATGGGTTAAGTAACTCAATGCAGTTATATCAACCCGCTTAAGTGTCCGTTGGTACATAAGTACATAATATTTTTGACTAATTAAAATAAATAATTAAATATAATTAGCGATTACGATTGTCGTAAGTGATGTTAAGATATGGAACAGAAGATATTTTTGCGTTTTTACTAAGGTTGCCATATTAAAATTATTCTATTTATCATGTCAAAAACTTCTGTAAAATATCTTATTAAAGTTGAAGAATAGAAGATAGGTAAGCGGGTAAGCACTTAAGCGGTAATGAAAATTTAAACGAAAATATAGAAGAAGAAGAAAAAGGTGGTAACTTAAGCAGGATGTGTACTTAAGAGGGGAGGTACGTAAGCGGGGAATATTGTTTTATTATTATATACCAGCGAATGACCGACAAGCGTTGCAATCCCCTAACAAGTTTTCTATATAGCGCATCAAGTTCCTGAGCAATGGTGATGGGCGTAAAATTGATCCAACCACGCCCATTTTTGATGAAGTTGCCGACAGTGTCTATACAATTTAGGTACCGAATTTCAGATTTTTAGGAGCAATATTAGCCAAATAATCGAATATTATTACTTCGGTTTAGAAATTGTGGGCGTGGCAAATTTTTTTTTTTGGTTAAAAGTATGACGCGCATATGGTACAAAGATAGAAAGATTCATTTTTATATACAATATATAGATTTTTACATTAGATTTTTTGGTTTTGTGAAAATATTTTTCATCATTGCTTTCCCTTCGAAGTACTGTGCACCACTATCACCAGCAGCAATGGCAGCTACAGAGCAATGTCACTTGCAACATATGTGCATGCAGTCAGGCAGGCGAGCAGGCTGGCTGGCTGGCAGGGTATCCATTTTGAATTGCAATTTGAGTGGTCACAAGTGTCACCGCATGGTGACGTTAATTTATCAAAGGAATTTGCAATTGTTTAATTAATTAGAATATCGTTCAAATGCGCAGCGCAGCTAGAGACGACAATCGTTGCGCAAGTATGCGAACTTCTATTTACGACTAGAGTATGTGCTGCATGTATGCGTTTATTTCTTCATACATGAGTATCCACGTGTGTGTGTGTGTGTGTTTGATAACAGATGCTGTGCAACGATCGCCGTAGGAATGTGGGTGCATGCAGGCACACACATATGCATATGCATGAGTGTTCTAATGTGCATGTGAGTGTATGTGTGTGCGTGTGGTGAATGCAATGGCAAATGCAAATTTGCACTGAAATATTAGTTGTAAATTGCTTTGGTTGTCTTCATTTCTATTTATCTATGCGAAATGTTTGCATACGCTTGTACGTATTTTGGTATTAGTGTGCCTATGTGTGTGTGCGTGTGCTTGTTTGTTAGTAAGCGTTAATTTTCCAAAAGATGGCTGTCAATGTCGCAAAAGCGATAGGTAAGTGGAGCTGCATAACTCTGCCTTTTGGAGGTCAAAAGTCAATACTGAAATATGTTAATTCGAAGAGAGAATTTATTACTGAATTACTTATTGAGCAATTCAAATCAATAACGGTTTTGAGCAATTAAAATCAATAACGGTACTTTAAATACAATATTTGAAGAAAAAGTTAATATTGAAAAAAAGTTTTAGATAATTTTACATTTTTTAAGATTTATTAAAGTTAAATGTTCCTACTTTGCAATTATCTAATTGATAGTCTTTAAGATTGCAGAAGCTTTCAGATCTTTTGAGCTTAAAACTTTTTGTGATATTAAAGCTAGGTAGCTTTTAACCTTTTGGTAGCATTGAGCACTATAAAAATACTTTTTTTTATTATAATCTTAAATTATTTACAATTTTGAATATCTTTAAAGCTTTAGCAAACGTTTCTAACATTAATTTCCTTACCTACTTTTAATAATGTAAAATGGATTCCTTTAAGCTTTTATAAAGCATGCAGAACTTTTTGTATTTGCTGCAAATTTGTAAACTTTTTTATGGTTTCCTTCAATATTTTCAGTTTTTCAATCATTAAACTTTTAAAAGTTCTTAATTTCAGTTTAATTTTTGTAGATAATAATATTTTTTTCATTTTGCATTACTTGGTTTTCAAGAGCTTTAATAGTTTGAACAACTTTTAAAGCGCTTAATCACAAAGTGCGGTTTGACTTTACTGTTATGGTTTATAATAATGAATCTTTTATATTGCTCAAGCTATTTTCTGTTGAAATGATTAAATGTAAATGCACTCGACTGAAACTTTAAGCTTCTTAGCTTGTAAACTTTAAAGTTTTTTATATATATAAACTTTAATCTTTCTGATACTCTATAAAGTTTTTGATTGGCATCTGAGATATCATTTTAATATTCTTTTAATTATTCTCATATATGTGAAATTTTTGTTAGCACAACTTAAAAGCTTCTTTTCACATTTTAACTTAAAAGCTTTACTTCAACTTTAATTCAAATTTTCGCACATTTGATTATTTTCACAACTTGTTAACCTACTTAAGCACATTTTCTTTTTTTGCATACCAAAGCAATTACATTAGAATCAGTAAAGTACACCAACAAAAAAGCTTAAACATTTTGCACTAATTGAATTTCGTGTCCCTGCACAGGGCAACCCTTTCAATTGGCAACTCAACCAAAAATCAAACAAAAAAAAACAAGGAAAATTTAAACGCCCGCCACAAAATAAAAAAAGAAAACTTTTCATTTTGGCCAGCAAACAAACAAATAGCCTAGCGCGCTTTAAATTATGCCGCCCACTTGTATAGGGTGCAAAAAAAGGCGTAAATTCTACACGCCGGAAATGACCTTTGCGCCATTTTTTTTTTATTTACACCACATTTCGGGCATACTCTCGTACAACGACGACACAAAACGTTTTCGGATGGCGAAAATGAACAACGCAAAAGTTTGCGCTTTTATTATGACACAAACTTTGTCATCAAAGCCAAATGAGTGTGAATAAACCAAACTAAATAAATCCAATTGTTATTTTATATTCTATGCAAAAATTAAATTTTAATTTAAATTTTCAATTTAAACTATCGAATTTTTAAATTTCGAAAAATCTCTCAACAAATTTAAAAATCCCCTTTCGACTATCGCAATCTTCCTGCGAGGGGACATGCCCCACACAAAAAAAAACAACAAAACCAAATCGAACGCACTTAACCCCTGTTAACACATGTGAGTGATTTCTGTGCAACACTCAACCGAGGAGGCGGAATGAAATAAAGAAAGATGGCTAGCAAGTTTTTAAGCCCCCCGCCAGCCCCCAGGCGCCCCCCTCTTTGAATGCCATCCACTTCAGCATAATAAACTGCCACAATTGACTTAAAATATCGTATTCGCATTTGGCGGCGAAACACTTCTGCGTTTTTATTCAACGTTTTGTTGCTTTATTCTCGACGAATTTTTGCCCTTTTCAAGTTGTTGTCCCCCATTGTTCTTCATTCATTCTTTTGCCTTGAACTTCAGGTTCACAGTTCAGTTTTCTCTTATATTTTTTTTTTTTTAATATTTTTTCTTCGTTTTGGCAGTTGAAAGTTGTAGAATAGAAAAACAAGCGAATAGAAAAACCATAGCAAAGTGAAACGAAATAAAATAAAATAAAATCAAAATCAAACGGAATATAAATCAGTTTAATGATTTCCACTGAAACGAAAGGAAGAGTAAAAGTTCCCCGGTTTTGGCAAATGTTGTCTAAAGGAAAAAGTGTTGCCAGTGTGGCATAGGGTGACAGAGTATTTAAGCTTGAAATTGGCATGACAAAATTTTTTACATTTTTTGACAATCGAAATTCTGTTACCCTAAACGAAAGTCGTAGTCAGGGGCATAATGGTTCAAACGCCCCTGAATATTTCCAAAACAATTTTGGTTTACAAAATTCGTTTTTCATAGGCTTACATACAAATAAAATAATTTTATAAAATTTCATATCAGACTGGACCTTCGTTGAGTGTTATTTCGAAGGAGACCGACGAAATTTACTGAAAACCAAAAACAACATGCATGTGTTTGTTGTAGAAATGTTGTTTTTGTAGTTACGCTATAACCTTCTTAATTAAACCCTGCATTCTTCAACTTTCGATAAAATTTTATCAAGGGAAAAGTTGTTTTAAACACCAAATTTTTAAATTTAATTTATTCTTAGGTTAGGTTAGATTGATTATTTTGGCTGATCTAAACAAGAAAAAGAGATCTAACAAAGTCCTTTAGTGGTCCTTAGTGTTACGAAGATTAAGTAGAGGTCTTCAGAGTTCAAAAGTAATTAGTTATAAACAATTTAGAAAGTTTGAGCATGTTAACTGCCTTTTGATTGGAAATGTCCTTCAAAGTTGAATAGTAACTTAACCCAAAGTAGTTCAGTCTAGATCCATTGAGAGCTGGACATCGACAAAGTAGGTTATTTATTCTTATTTTTTATGAAGTTTCCTATAACTTTTATTTTATTAAATTTCCTATCTGTTTTGTTAAACAATTTCTTATATATCAAAATATTGCCCATAAAATCTCAATAACGCTATCTTACCCTATTTCTTCCGTTTGGAGCGCGCCAAGCATACGAGCAAATTAAGTTCGCTTCAAATTCAATGGCGTCAGTTGGCAGTCAGTGCTGCCAACTGCTGCCAACCGGTTTTATTCCCCTCGCAGGGTTGCTGTTGCTGCTTTTGCTGTTGTTGTTGCTGTTAGTGGTGCCCTCCATGGAAATCAACTTATCGTCTTATTGATTTTCTAGAAAGTTGCAGTCAGCCAGTCAAGAAGAAAAAGAAAAGCAGCAGCAGCAGCAGCAGGAAAAACAATCACACCAAAACGCAGAAACAAAAGACGCACATCGAGACGAGACGAGACGGAGACGCGTCGAAGCGGCAGGGGCGGCGGGGCGACGGCGAAAGAAATCAAGGCATGTGCTGAACATTGGCTGCCAATGCGCACCCAAATCAATGGCTGCTTCGGCTGCCGTTTCCGCTTGATTCGATTTCTACTGCTGCTGGTGTTGCTAGTGCTGCTCCTGCTGCTGTTGTTGTTGTTGTTACTATAGCAACAAACTCTTTTTCGCTTCACAGCATTTCAATAAAAATTCAGCGTCTTCTGCAAGAAATTGACTTTTTTTCTGCCCGTGTTTTCTCTGCTCGGCGTAAAATTCGTTTTTCATTTGTTGTTGTTGTTATTGTTGTTGTTTGTTTTAGCCTTATGCCTACACTTTTTTAAGCGTAGCATTTTGCCAATTGAATGGATATGCCGGCGCACATTTTAGGTTTTCTGATTCCTGATAATGGGTCATTGTGTGGTGAAGGAAAACGGCGAACAAGTTTTAATTTGGTTGAATTTGAATATTTTTAATTGGAAAATACAAAAATTGTGGAACATTTTAATATTTTACGTGTTACTGCATTTATACTGTTTTCGAAGCAGTAATTTAACTGTGTTTTACAGTTGTTTTTCTATGAGATAAAATAGAGTAACTGGTTTGATGATTTCAATTATTAGCCGTACTTTAACTGTATTTTTCAGTTGATTTTCTAAGAGATAAAGTTAAGTAATTGATGATGATCTTTAGTAGCAGTAATTTAACTGTATTTTCTAGTTGATTTTCTAAGAGATAAAATAAAGTAACTGATTTGAGATTGTTATTATTAGCAATATAACTGTCTGTCTTAGTTGTTATTCTATGATCCAATTTACAATAAATGATATCATGTTTTCAGTAGCAGTAATTAAATCTCTATTTAGTTGTTTATCTATGAGCCAAAATTCAGTAACGTAACTGCTTTGGTGCTATTTTGTAGCAGTAATTTAACTGTCTTTTCAGTTGTTTTTCAATGACTTTAAATACTGTAACTGAAATGATGGTTTTTATAAGCAGTAATTTAACTGTATATTTTAGTTGATTTTGTATTAGCCAAAATACTGTTACTAATTTTATAATGTTTAACTGTCTTTTTTAGGTATTTTTCTATGAACTAAAATACCATAACTGACTTGATGACATTGATTCAAAAGTATAAGAACCACGGTTGAATTAAAAGTTTAATAATCAAATATAAGAAAAGGGCGATACTTGCAGTCTACATTAAGATATCAATTATTGCCTTCTCTAGAATAAAGCCTTAATTAACTTAAACTAACCTAAGCTAACTACTCACCATATCTAAATGTGCTACGCCTTAAGAGCTTAAAAGCTTTTAAAGACAAAAACACAAAAACTAAAAGTAGAAAAAACTAAAGAAAAAGAGTTAGCTACGCCTTAAGAGCTTAAAAGCTATCAGCGCCAAAAGCACTAAAGCTTAAAGTTTTAATATTCTGCTTTTAATTACAAATAATAAAATGGAAACATATAAAAATAATAAAGGCACAAGAGCAAACGTAGTTTTTTAATTATCGATAAACTTAAGCTTTATTAAATTAAAAGCTTTATTAAAAACTACACAAACAAATAATATAAAATTTATTTCAAAATTTTAATTGACAATTTCAACCCAAATTGGGCCTAGTCTGACCCAAACCTGTCAGCACGCCGACAGCCAATTTAACCTAACCTTACCAATTTAATATAACTTTTAAATTGTTTCGAATAATTTTTTTGAAAGCCGTTTCGTCAACGTGGCTGCATCCGGCTGTCAGTCAATCAGTCTACCAGTCAGTCAGTCAGTTTGCAAACGGCGTGTTTTAAATTTCGGAATAAATAAATGCATAAATAAATAATTTGCAACAAACATTTCACTTGGAAATTAAGTTTGTTTGCAATTAAATATGCACATTCTCATTAAAACTTGGCGCCATTAATAAACGCCACCAGGGATGCAATACAAATACGCACACACACACACACGCACACACATATTCGACACTCGAACACATACACATACACACAGCGTCATTAAAAATGCACACATAATCACACGCAAAAAGCTGACAGCGTCGAAACTCATAAAATTTGCAAAATGTCGGAAACATTTTCTTGCGAAACTAAATTTCTCACACACGCACACAAAAATGAAATAAACAAGAACAAGAACAAGACAGGCGAAACAAGAAGTAACGGTGTGAAATTTGTCAAAAGTCAATGGCGGCGCCAAAATGGTCACCACTAACATAACGTTTACAGTCGGCATTAAACCGGAAGTTGGCCGTATACCACACGAAATAATGAATAAGTTAGTGTAAAATTTTGCCTTCAGCTGGACCCAAAGGTAGTCTACATATGTATGTGTAGGTATTCCAAACACACACACACACCACACACACACTGAGACATTGATACGTGCTTACAGCCATAAACAACTGTTTTTACTTGTGAGTGCGTGCGTGCGTGCGTCGCTGTCTTGGAAAGCTGCTGCGGGGCTCTGCTGAAGCGAAAAAGAGTGTTGCCCGACTATGGGCTTGTTTTTATTTTTACCCCTTGCTGCGGCTCGGCTCATCTCGTGTCGGTGCGTGTAATGAGCTCATATTAATTGCCACTTTCGGAAGGGCGTGTGTGTGTGAGGTGGAGAGAGGGAGGACGGGCGGTCGGTCGGTAGGAAGGGTGCCAGTGTGTGTGTTAAGAAAGTAGGCGGTTTTCTTTGCACTTTTAGGTTGTTTGCGTTACCGTAGGGAAATTAAAGTAAAAGTCTTTTTAACAACACTTTACTTCGTCGTTACTTCTTCCTTTCGCTGTGTTTTGTATGGGCAGGGGCGTAGCCCTAAAAGCGGAAGGGTGACGTTTTTGTAAGAAATATTTTTGCTATAAAAAAAACCATTTAAAAGCTGTTCATTAATCGCACCTTCGGTTTAAGAATGATGAAGTTATATGGTTAAATTTATTATTCAAATTTGTTATCAATAAATTAATAAAAATTTATATTCATATGACTTTAATCTTTGATTTAATTTAATTTAAAAAAAAACTAAAAGAAAACTGTTACCCCCCAAGATAATTGTTAATCTTACGACGCTGCGTCGGTATCATTTGAACTTAACATATTCACCACATCAAACTACCTGCACAGCTCATTACAAATTGATGTCAATTTCAGTATGTGGCAACACTGAAGGTACCTTCCCACCTACCTACCTATCTACCTACCGAACAACTTACCCAACTGATGATATACTTTTGCGAAAAGGTGCACAACATTATCCTTCTGCCGCTGATGTGGTTGCATGTACTCGTACATATAAACGAGTATTTGTGTATATCTGTATGTGTTGAATTGCGTGTGTGTTGTAAAGGCTTTTTCTGTTTGTCGTTGTCATCTTCGTTGTCGTTGTCGTCGTCGTCGTCGTCATGACTGTCATTCGTTGTAGTTGGTTATCTGGTCCTGAGAGATGGCGATTCATGTAAAGTCAAGGAATTTCATTTTTCAAATGTTTTTTTTCTTCTATATACTTTACTTGTTTAATTTCATATATAACAGAAATATTATATAACAGTTGTAGTACAGTCTCGTGGCATTAAGAGGCATACAAATCTGTTTAAAAAATATTTTTAAAATTCAAAATGTCCAGTCAAAAAAAAGATTGACTTTGTTTTAATTGGTTCCTTCTGTAAGATAAAATTGCGCTTCCAACTCGGTTTGATTTATTTTTAGCTTATTGGATTTTTTTAAGTTGCTCCTGATTTTCAAGAGCAGTAGGATGCATAGATCTGCATCTTACTATATACTATAAGATATCTAATTTTCTTATTTTGGTCGAATAGAAAAGTTTTAATATTTATTTTACTGTGAGCGGAAATTGGAAGACTTTAGACACATTAAGTGCGCTCGGTAGACTTAAGGCACTTACTCACTGAGCTATGGAGCGCCAAAAAAATCGTTTAGTTCTTTGTTAAATTTAAAAAAATCCTTGAAATTTCTAGACATAAATGTTTCCCTTAGACTGCAAAACAAAGTAAATTTTATTTGCTTCAATCTGGTGACCCTACAAGGGATCAAATTTGAATAGTTTAAATTTGAGTTTTTTTTATATTATCAAACCAAAACCTTCTTGGGAATTTTTCGATTATAGTGAAAAATCCCATTACCCTATATAGGGGAGAGGCACCCAAGGTGGACATCCCCCTAAGGTGGACACAAGTGCATTTTTTGTTGGCAAAAGGTGGCAGCACTGTGCGCTCCATGTCAGTATTACAGTTTGATAAGACGCAGTTTTTTGTTATGTTATGAAGTGTCAACTCGTGGCGCGTTGTCCGCTGCAATACCTCGGACACGAAAGTGACCCGTAAAGTTTTGACGGCGCTCGTGAAAAGTGCGATCAAATGATCGAAAAAAGAGTTCGCGAGAAGGTAAATACCCTTTTAGCTTAGCTAACGTACCAAACAAACATATCGTAAACATATTAGCTTAGTGTTGTTGTCTGATAATTTTCTATGCTTTTTCCAAATAACTTGCATTTTCACCCTAAGCTGGACACTTTTTGAACCCCAAGGTGGATACTTACGTTTTTCACTAAAATTTGTGCACAAATGGTACCTATTTGTTTTTATAAATGTAAAAAAGCAAATACAGTCACAGGCGTGTGACTCATACATTGTTAAGTACATACATTGTCCAGTGCCGTAGCGACAATCAGCGGGACCCCGGGGCTGAAAATCTATCTTATTCTTTCGAAACAGAGGAATATATGTTTGCAAACAATATTTTTTGCAAAGTTTTTTATTTTTTCAGAATGACATCGTACAAACGGAAAACTGAATTTGCAAATTTTGACTTTGCCAAATTGGCAGACGCTGTACTAGCTGTAAAGAAAGAAAATTACGCTCTTTCTACAGCAGCGAAAAGTTTCGAGATACCCCGGAATAGTCTGAGAAGATATCTCGCAAAATTGGGCACAGAAGAAAACATTGATTTTTTGGAAATTGAAAAACAAGAATTGATTGTTTTGTTACAACCTCCGACGATTCGGATTAAGCCCTTTTTTTGTCTACTTCACGCTTGGTCGGCATTCATTTTGCACCAATTTTTTTTTTCGTAACAATTTGATGTAATTTCCAATGAAAAACATTGAACATGTATTTTCTGTTTTTATTCCGACTTTTGGAGTGAATTTTTCAGGTGTGTCCACCTTGGGGGACCTTTTTTCAAAGTCGTCATTTTCGACTATTTTTTAAATCAGTCATAACTTTGGTTATAATGATGATATCAAAATTCTTTTTCAGGGATTGTAAGCTAATGAGTTAAGCTTTCAGGAAATACATAACACTTGTGTTGTTAAGATTCTACATTTGTTCAAAAGATTGGTGTCCACCTTGGGGGCCTCTCCCCTAAAGGAAATGGATCAACTATATGGAAAATGGGTAAACTTTTAGTCTCAAAATGTGAACTGAATACAGAAGCTAGGGAACAAATTACTGAAATATTTGTTAATCATATTAAAAATATTTTACTTTTTATTAAAGAAGATTTTATGAAAGCTTTTAAAAAAAGAAAAATTTATTTAAATATTCTAGCAAATATAATTACAAAAATTCTTAAGTAAAACTTTCTGAATAAACTTTAAAATAAAACTCACCAAGCAGGACAGCGAGCATCGTTAAATGTGATCTCCATTCTGAACTCTACACAACCCCAACATATTCCTTTGTTTTTTCCTAATCTGGCATCACTTTAAGTGGCCGGGTGCGGGAGTTACTGCAGTTTAAGTTTAACTTAAGTTGGCAACATTCAAAACAGTTGCTGTTGTTGTTGTTGTTTTTGTTGGGTTTATTATCTAAATAACGTCTGGGAGAGCACACTAATAAATAATTTAATAGACGCGAGAAAAACCCCCAAACAAACACATACACACACAAACACACACACAGACACTTAAACCCGAACAGATAAATGCGCACACACGTGCATGACAAGATATAGTAAAGTTTTAATTTGCGTGTATACGAGTATATATGTGCGTGTGTGCGTGTGTATGTTTTACGCTGCATGTGAGTGAGGTAAATTTTGCCAAAGTCGAGGAGAGTGAGTGAGAATGAGCGAGCGAGCGAGCGAACAAGTCAAGTTAATTTATTATTGAGACAAATGGCGGCAGGATGTGGATGTGGAAGTGGAAGCGGCATAGGATAACAGGACACACGAGATAAACGCCTCAACTCGAGCAGATGAGGCAAAAAGATGAGATTATAAGAAGCCGTTAGTAACTGCTGTAAACCAGGTGTATACGAGTATGTGTGTATGTATGTTTATTTGTGTATGTGTGTGCGTGTGCCTGTGTTGGTTACACGAGTCGTACGTATACGATGGATGGCCGAACGGCGACGGAAACGAAAATTATGAAACAAACTGAAGTTGACAAATGTCAGTGACATTAATTAAAAGCCGAGCGAAGGATAACGGCGACACTGCACTGTGAGGACCCGCTTTTCCACCTATACATCCATAGTGAGTGAGTGAGGAGCGGGCGCAGGCAGGCTGAGCAGAGGAGAGATCGGGTATGCGAGTTGATGAGAGATGGTGCGGGTTTTTAAGTAGAATTTAAAATTTAAATTTGAATTTAGCTCGCAGGAATTTTTAAGTAGAACATCTTTTGAAAAATTAACAATTTAAGGGGAATTATTAAAGCTTCTTGTTTGAGCTTTGAAGCTTTTAAATATGTCATTAATTATGTTTCTAATTAAGGCAAATAATTTTTTTTTATTTTAATGATATTTAAGATTAAATAATCTAAATCAAAACATTTAAATAATATTTGTTATAAATAACTAATTTATTGCATTTATACAAATAATAAATTCTATTATCAAAGCTCAAATGCTTTTAAAACTCAAAATCTCGAAAGCTTTGAAAAATCAAAAGCTCTACAAAATATATTTTAACGCTTACTACTTCAACATGGCCAAGCATTCAGCGAAAAATCATCTAATGAGGACACTGTCTCGCGAGCTGCCTGCGAACCTCCTTTACGCTACGCACTTAATTGTCCGTAAAATTCCCCCACAACAACAACAACAACAACAAAAAGAACAGGGAACACGACTACGACTACGAGTATAATAACAACAAAGCCCAACTTTTAATTGCTTTTAATTTGTGCATTAAGCCAACAAAAACCCGGCAAAGAATTACGCAAAAAAAAAAAACAACAGCCCCTCATAATTCCAAAACCCCCACCACATTCGTAATAATAATAATAATATTAATAATAATAATATCAAGCCTAAAATTATGCAACAGAAAAAAAAGTGAAATTCAACGAAATCATTGTTGCCATATTTCGGCGCTGGGTACTACACTCTCGCTGTGCTAAAGCCTGTCGGCGGCTTCGTGGCGGACGGAAATGCAAATCTACCGCAACAACAACAACTACAACAACAACAACATGCGAAAATGCTTCTTCATAAATTTCATATTTTATTCGTGCTCGTAAATCGCTCAGGCTGAGCAAAGCCGTGGCACGAATTTTGTACTCATATTTTGTTGGTGTTGTTGTTTTGCATTTGAGTACTTTTGGGTGTACCTAATTGCGCGAACGTTTGGCCAGCGCCCAGAGTAAGATAGGACGTATGGACGGACGACCGGCTAAGCCAGGCCGCGAACTGTGGCGAACGATGCTCGGTCGGTCGTTCTTTCGCTCGTTCGTTCGTTCGTTTGCATTCTTGCCCACAATTTCAGTTGGTCGAATTAATTGAAACTTTATTTGGATTATGAAATTAGCACGCGGCCATTTTTTTTATATTGTACATTTTTTTTTTCATATTTTTTCATTGTTTGAGTGCCGCGCGTCTAATGAGCGTTTTAATTAAGTTAGGCCAGCATTTCGCCGTGGATTTTTCTATGTTGCATGCGTCAATACGTTTCCATTTTTTCGTAGTTTAAACTTTTACAAGTTGCATTAAAAGCTGAAGTTGATTTTTAATTAAGGCAAGGGGGTGGGGGTGGCATTTAATTGATTGGGTATATAAAACTTTTGAGGGAGCTTTAAAGCAGTGTAAGGAATATGCTTTGAAATTAAAATTAGATATTAACTAAATTGTTGGTGTATTGTTAAGTCTACATGGAAACAACAAATTTTTTTGTTGATTCAACAAAGTTTTTAATTGTATTAATCAAATATTTAATTAAAAAACTATAGATTTCAAGCAACAATGTTAAAGCTAAAAAAAATTCTCAACAATTTAATAGCAACAAAAAAACAACAACAACAATAATAACAAAATAAAAACGCAAATTAATTTCCTGAAGTGCATGCGTCATAAAATATGCAAAACTCACCGGAACAAAAAAATCGAAATCATATAAATATTTCGTTTAAAAATTCGCAGTCACTTACACACACGCACACACAAACACACGCCGCATACATTGTATAAAAAAATGAATACAAGTTTGCCGGCATTTTTGTAAATAATTTATGCACTCGATGTGAGTGCATTTTCATGCCATGCCAGCGCAACATTTTTGCATATTATTGAAAATAACAAATAGAGTGCCAAACTAAAGTTTCAACTTGACGCGAGCGATAACATTGAAACCCCTTACCAACCCCACCCCCCGAACTCTTCACCTTTTGCCCCCGAACTACCTGCTGCAGTGTCAAGCGACAAGCTGTGAGCTGTGTGCCTCGAGCGCGCTCTCACTCTGAGGTAAGTTTATAGCATCAAGGATGCCACTTCCACAGCGCCGCCGCCACGTTACGTTGACGCTCCTCGGTGAATGCGTTCGAATGCACGAAATTGCAAAAATCATTTTTAGTAAATGAACAAAAATATTACGAAAAACTTTGCATACCGCACGGCGCATATGTTTCGCTACAGCTACAGCTTCAGCGGCAACCGGCAGCCGAAAAATAAAAAACTGTCAAATAAATAACGTATTCAAAAGTAATGGGCTTTTAATGTTTGCATATTTTTTGTTGTTTTTGTTGTTTTTGTTTTTTACTTTTTTTATATACGAGTATGTGTGCGCCGCATAACAAAATATTTATATGAAGTGCCGTATAGCCATACACGCTCGCACACTCGCACACACACACAAACAATTGGTGTGAGTTAAAGGCGGTCGACAACAAATGTTTTTGATACACTGGCAAAAATTGGAATGAAATTAAATTTGAGAAAACTTAAAATTAATTAAGATCAAAACTTTTTGAAACAAATAAGTAATACTTTTTTTTTCATTATCCAATTAATTTAATCAGCAATTAATTAATTTAAAAATGACTAATTATAAAATGTTTAATTGTGAAGAAAAAAATAAAAGATTGATTAAAAATTATAACTTGAAATGAAAATTAAATACTTAACTATACTAAAAAGTCAATTTAAATCGATTAATTTAATCGATAACTAATTAATTTCAAACTGATTATATGTGAAGAAATAAATTGAAGAATGAATTAAAACTATAACTAAGAAATGAAATCGAAAGGACCTTAATCGATTAATTCAGTCATGAAATAGTTATTTAAACAATGATCAATTGAGAATTAATAGATTAAAGAGATTAAATGTTGTAACTATTGAATATATGAAAACTAAATACATAATTTAATTGAAAAGTGTTTTTAATCGATTAATTTAACCAATAACTAATTATTTTCAAAACGATTATTTGTGAAGAATTTCTAATGACAACTAATTACATAACTTAATTAAAGATTGCTTTTAAATTCATTTAAATGATAAGAAATAATGAAAACCAATTACATAATTTAACTAAAAAGTATTTTTTAATCGATTAATTTAATCAATAAGTAATTAATATGAAGATGATTAATAAAAGACTGATTAAATGTTGTAACTATTAAAGATTTGAAAACTAAATAAGTTACTTAATTAAAAAGTGCTTTTCGAATTAGATTGATTTAATCAATAATTATTTATAATAATTACAAAATAATGATTGAAAATTATAACTAAGAAAACATGAAACTTAACACGTTACTCAATTGAAAAGTATTTTTTAATCGATTAATTTAATCAGTAAATCATTAATTTAACAATGATTAATTGACAATTAATAAATAAAATATTGATTAAATGTTGTAACTATGACACATATAAAAACGAATTCAATGAATTTATTTTTAAATTGAGAAATTAAATTGTTGTGCCAGATTCCTAAATTCAATTAAATGGGAATAATTAAGTAGATGAATATATAATTAAATAAATATTAGGTGTACAAATAAGTTTCCGCCGTTTTGAGAAAGATGGCGTGGCACGAGGTTTACGTTGGAATTCGCAGATGGTAACCTACTTGAAAATTAGTTTGTTTATTCCAGAACAACATAACCTTATCATGTTATTAAGTTCGCATTAGCATCATATATTTTTCTTCATCTAAAAATCTCTCAATTTGAGCCAACTAAGTGTCATTTGCGGGAACTTTTAATTTATTTTTTTAATTTAAAAAAATCTGCTGCTGAGTCGCATCGATTGCTCGTAGAAGCATATAATGCATATAATGAGGATGCTTTGAGTGAGAGAACATGTCGTGAGTGGTTTCAAAAATTTAAAAAAGGTGATTTTGACATAAAAGACAAAGATCCAGTGGAATGCCGAAAATTTTCGAGGATGCAGATTTGGAGAAATTATTGGGTGAAGATTCGTCTCAAACACAAAAGGAACTTGCACTTAGTTTAGAAGTCACTCAGCAAGCAGTCTCACATCGTTTAAAATCGTTTAAATATAATTTTATTAACAAAAAACGGCGGCATCTTATTTGTACACCTAATATATAAATAAATTAATGTATTTACATATGTATAAATACATGTGACTCATCTTACATTCCATTCCAGTATCAGCAGAAAGCCATACTACTGTAAAACACCCGGTATTTTTAAGGAGATAACCCGCCCAAAATTTAAAGAATTAAGAATATCTTCTAATTTAAGAAGGGAAAGGAAAAGATTCTCAAACAAATAAATTTGTAGAGTACATATAATGTTTACCATGGGTACAAAGGTGAACATTATTTTTGGATGAATTCTTAACTACACGCCCATTGGTATTTCACATAAAACGAACGTTAGAAATAGACAAATAAGTATTTTATATATATTGCTTTTAATACCTTAGTCTTCTAAGACTTTATCATAACAATCCAAATATCTCCAAAAATTCGAGTAACCCAAAATAACTATGACAAATTACAGCTGGCTATATAACATATCTCAGATACCTTATATAGAATTTACTTCATAATCGATACTCATAATAGCGCCCCAGAGATTGGCGGAAGTTAAATTTCAAATTGGTTTCTGATTCAAATACTTACTTTTAATTTAAAATAAAAAAAAACTCCTCAATTTTTGGCAAATTTTTCTCAGCGTACATTTAAGCGCACTTAATAATTTTCCACAAGAGGCTAGTCAGTTTTGTCGTCATCGTCGCTCGCCAGAGTCATTATCAACGCCATAGTCATAGTCATAGTCATCATCATCGTCATCATCATGAGCAACATTAACTGCGCGACAACGAACTGAACTGAACCGAATCGAAACTCACACCCTAACCCAAACGATCCGTACCGAGCGTACCAAAAACTCAACTCAACTCGACGTGACAAACAAACATACGCAGAGGAGTTTCCCAGAATGCAGCCCACCGCCGCCACCGCCGCCGTCTCACTTGCGAAACTCCACTGCAAAAAGTAAATAAATGGCTGGACGAACTTTAAAATCGCTCCCGCGTTTTCCTACGCCAACCATCGCTCTGCTTCTTTCGCCTGAACGACCAAAACTCAACTCAAACCAAATCGGGAATTCAAACTCAAACCGAAACCGGGAACCCGCCAACAACAACTACAACAACAACAACAAAACAAGAACGTATTTATTTAGCAACATTGTTGCAAGAGCGATTTGCGAGCTGGCGAATGCGTCTGTATAAAAATTCAACTTGACTGCAACGCAATGACGATTTCATACATCGCTCGAACTATAACAAAAAAAAAAAAATACATAATACATATAAGAGAAGAAAAAAGCAACAAATGCATTGGAATTAAAAAATTTCTGAGTAAAATCCCACATCAATCCGTTTAAAAATAATTTCACTCGCTTCCGGTCTGGCTGGCAATGCTCATTTTTAACCCACACTAACGCACACACATACACTCACGCACACACACACACACACACTCGCTCACTCACTCACTTGCTCAATTGGCAAAAACCAAACGAATGAAACCGTCAAAAAAAGCGCGCGGGCAACACTGGCTGGCGGCTGCTTCCGCTTTACGCAAAAACCCAGCAAAACTCATTCTATCGTATGCGAGTGAACAACGTACAACGCACTGTGGGCAAAACTCTGAAGAATCTCGAGTTAAAAATTTTATTTTATAAATATTTTTAAAATGTTTCGAAATTTGCACAAAATGGTCGAGGATAATTCCGAATAAACTTACGTTATAGGAATCAATCTGACTTGTTTTCATAAAAGCTCCGCAAGGTATTCCAAGTTGGACATTTTTATAAGTCCAGCAACTTTGGAAAATTTCAAATATTATCACAAATTTTACATATCGGTAAAATGTAGATTCGAAATGCTTTTTTATATAATAATAATTTGAAACGGACTTTGGTCATTTAAAAAAGTGAATTCCCGCCCAAGGTAGCATTCAAAAATTCAAAGTTGAGAGTCTACCCTAACCTACACAAACTTGGAAAACTTTCCAAAGTGCAGCAGCGAATATCAAGACGTCCCTTCGACGCATTGAGCGATCGCGAAACATGAAGCGTATTCGATCACGCAATGTAGTCATTCCAGTCATTCTGGTAATCTGAGGTAGGTGGGCGACTAGACTGACCTAATACTGACATTTGAGCAATACGCTCTTGACGGCCTTCTGACGTAATACTTAACGGTAGTTCCAGGGGGAATTATCCGGCCGGACTAGAGGCGACTTTTAGCAGGTTAAAGTCCTGCACTGACTGGGCGCTCGATGCTTTTACTCCTAGTTATTTAAATAAAACGCTCACCTGTTATTTTAATAAGCAGTCGTTTTTAATAAATCACTGCTAAGCTGATTTATTATCTACTAACCAGGATAATCTGGGTTAGGTCATTAAGACATGTATCGACAGTAAATGACGTTGTTCTATTTTTTATAACAAAAGCTTTAAACTACATTGAGAAAGAATTCTCTAATAGTTTTCAGTGGGTGTGGACACAAAGCTTTTGAGTAACAAAAATGGTGGACCTTTTTTTTTTTTGACTTTTTCATCTGCTTTCTTGAAAAAAAAAAATGTACTGTTGAATTTTTTAACAACTACTATTTCATAAAAATATTTTTTGCAAGGGCGACAATATCCACTCTTGCACCAGGCGCCTTAATTCCTAGGTACGGGCATGGCCACTTGAATAAGACGATGACAATGAAAAATGACTATAGAAGATTACTTTAATTTTGGTTCTCATCAAGACCGATTTGACCATGCCCACTTTAAATGTCAAAAAAGTTTGTTATAATAAAAATAAATAAAAAAGGTTTGCAATTCGAAAAATTTTAATTGGCAATTTAAATTAATTTTTTAATGATTTCGAAATTAACGGAAAAAAAATGAGCAAAAAATTTAACTTCGTTAATTAACTTTTAACTAATTAACTAGTTTGTGCTTAACTAGTTTGAGCTGTGTCTATAACCATGCGTTTATAATAGCAATATAAATTTTATTTGCAGCAAAGTACACATTTCGCCCACAGTGCAGCATTTCGACAAATGTTCGTTTGGATTTTTGCACATTTTTGGCAATTTATGTCGCTATTTTTTTCTTTATTTATTACAATTTTTTTTTTGTTTACTCCATTTCATGTTATTTGTACAGTTCGCCGCTTGTTGCGAATATCGCCTGAATATACTCATATCCGGTTGTATGGTCGCGTTTCCGATTTTTGTCGACGAGGCTTGGCGTTTGGCGGCGGATGGTGAGGAAATTTCTGTATCGCGTTTACAATTGTTTGCTTGTTGCCTTGTCTGTGGGGGGCAGGGAGTTAGCTGCTTATATAGCTAGCTGATGGGGTTGGGTGGTATGGCATGGCATGGTTTGGTTTGGCGGCTGAAAATAAAAATGTGCTCATGATGAATAATTGTGTCTACTGCAAAAGGAAATAAAATTCGATGGCATTTTTCTTCATTTTTTTTTTGCTGTTATTTTTTCATTATATTTTTTTGTTACTTTACGCTGGGCAAAAGGGTGAAACGAGTTCAAAGCGAGTAAACAAACAGTGCTGCTCACTTGATGAGTTGACAATTATGAAGTGCTTTTTGCGGTTGTGCTTTTATTGTAATCGATTTAAAATTGTCTGTGCGAAATTAAGAGATTATAAGCGGGACTTGGAAGATTTATGGGAAATATTTGATTTGATTTATATAAATTTCTTTGAGATATTTTGAATTGACGAAACAATTCAGACCAGTGGTGGACAAGCCATCCACTGCTGAGGATATACTCTAAGATGCATAAAACTTTAAACTTATACAAAGCTTTGACAAACTTGCCTCACACTGGTTTGAAGATTATATTCACATTCAAATCTAATAAAGACAACTGTCAAAAACTCGCCCAACACTCTATACCAATTTTAAATAACTTTCCTATTGACGACTTGAATTTTTTGACAAAAAAAAAAAAAAACGTTAAACTTTTTGCAATTAAATTTGATTAAATAAATGAATTATTCAAGTCAAATGAACTACGAACGATTGCACAAAAATTCAAACCAAACACGTCAAAGTGAAAAGTTTCAGTCGAATTGTTGTAATTGAAATATTCCATTTAACTTGTGTCAAAGACGACAACGACGACGACGTCACAAACTCGTCGAAAGGAACAACTTTCAACTTTTTCCGCATATTTCGAATTATATCGAAAATAAGGGTATTCCCTTAAACGCGAAAATGCCCCCCGAAAACCTCGAAATTTCACAAGTTTTCGAGCCTGGAAAATGAGTTGTTAAAATTGTGTGAAACAAAGTTTTCGCGTGCCTCGCAAAAATTCGAGACAAATTAGTAGCGAAAGCAGCTTTGAAAAGCTCTTCGTAACTCTCAGTGTTGCCTAAGTGTAAAAAAGCTACTATGAAAAAATGAAGAATAGTAACTAACTTAAAAATTGCATTAGGCAACATTAATTTAAACAGCTGACAGAACTGTGGAACTGTTACATTTCACAAATATTTTCGAGGTCGTAAAAAGTTGCGAACCTAAAATGAGACTCGAAACTTTTCGAGCTTTTTCAGTTTTCCACTTATCGCGTTCAAAGGAATCCCCCTTATGTTTTGTTTCTCGCACTGCCGCCGAAAAATCAAAAATCAAATACAATTTACTGATTGACAGTTGTTTGGAAAGGTTTTTCCTCCAATACGACGCTGAAAACTTTTTTTATATTGCCATTAAAACCACAACCAACAAAAAAATAAACACACACACACACACACAGGAAAATTTGACTGCGAACCGGAAATACATGTATATGGCATAGTATTGGTATTGTAGCGGAAGTGTTGTGCCCCTTTTTGCGATGTGATGTGATTTTCATATGTACGAAAATGACAATCAAATTGCAAATTGCTTTATCTTGTAGTTTATTTATTTCATTCATTTCGGTTTACTTCCTTTTAGTGTCACAGCCGTCACCACCACCATCACGATCACTACTATAACTAACAACAACAACTGCAACAACAACAACAACAACAATATTGACAACCTCACCTCCGTCAAGTTCTTGTTTCAACGACGTCCGCACTGTACATTGAAGCTGCACAAAAAAAGAAACAAATTTCAATGGAAGTCCTCTAGGTAAGTTTTAGTTTTTGTCTAAATAAATGCACTAGAATAAGAAATGAGGTGCTTCGAATCAAAAACCGATATGTTCATATAAAAAACTTTACTGCTAAAAACACAAAAAAAAATTTTACACCCTCGTATATGAAATAAAACAAAAATTTCTTTGCTTCTATGAAAACTTCGGTTAAAGTCAACCTCACGAAAGCAGCACGAAAATAGCTTTTTTAATAAGCTTACAAATTGCTCTAGAAAATGTGGATACATCGATTTTTTCATTTGAAAGTTTTGTATTTGTCCGTGTACGCCCAGAAATGTTTGTATCTATTCGTTTCCGATATGAAAATTCAAATTTGAAAGCGATTAACAAATCATTTACATCAAATTTAAGCTTAGATTCTATTAAGCAGCTTTTAAGCTTTTGGAATAACCATTTTTGAAACGATTTTTGGCATTGTTCATATTTACGTTTTCCAAAATAAATCGAAATTTTTTCGTTTTAAAAAGTGTATAGAATGTTTTTTTTTAGAATTCTGAGTTTGGGTCAACTATTCCACTTGACCCCACCTAATTAACATATCAAAAAGTAAATTTATTCTTAAAGTCGATTTATCGGTTATTGATATAAAGCATTCTTGATTGTATAACATTTTATATACGATACATTTTTTTAATCTATAATCTTCTTCAATTTTTTCATCGGATTTATTTTGAAGAATATTATTTCTTTTTTAATTAAATTTATTCGAACTTAATTGGTTTTAATTTTCATTAAATTAAATTTATTTTCACTGAAAGTTTTTAACTTTTATGGATTTTTGCGCACACACTCAAGTACTGTGCATTGTTATCCTTATGGCTTATGTTTTCAATTAAATTTCCATACAATTTTCATGACATGTAGACTACCTTTGGATTTTATGCCATACGACATGACTTCGGATATTTGTGTCAGGTGTACGTGTGTATGTGCATTTATTTGTGTGTGTTTGTGTGTTTAACTGTATGGATGTGCATGTCAGTCAATTTATTAAATAACAGCAATAACTACAATGAAAATCTCAGTGGATTTTCTTTCTCCGCAAATAAAAAATACATAAAATATTTTATTTACTTTATTTTTGCTGCTGTTGTTGTTGTTGTTTTGTACATATATTTTCCCCCAAAATATAAAATTCATCAACTTTACTTTCCTGTTTGGTTGTTTGCCTTAGCTTCATCTTCATTTTTGGTAGGTTTTTTTCTTTCGTTTTCTAAATGACAGCGTGCCTCAGTTTTAGATCTACCGAAAAGCATTTCCATAAAACGGAAATGTACTAAAAGGTAAATTGTGTTTGTTAGTGTGTAAATGTATTAGATGTATGTGTGTGCGCGCGTGTGTGTGTGTGTGTGAATGTGCTTGTGTGTGTTTTTTCGGTCGTATTGTGGACTAAAATATTATAAATAAAATATTTTCTCATAACGGAAACGGAAATTAAAGTACAGCATTTGGGCACAAGTGTGCGACGCAATTGTGATATTCATTGGAATTTCATTTGGCCGAATTGTGTCTTAAGAAATGCCAACTCAAATTTTACCTACCAAATAACCTCGATCAGCTGTCGGAAAGTTTGAAGATTGTATTTTCGACATGAATTGGACGAGAGGCTCTCAAGGTTTCTGACAGTTTTGTTTTAGTTCGATGAAATTCGTGAAGCACTCGAACGGTGATTATTCATGATAACTCTGGAATTCAAAAAGATATTGACATGAAACGAAGTGTCTTGAATAGTTAATGAACTGGTCGTTCTATTCTGGTTAACATATTTTTTTTTCATTTATTTAATGTATATTTTACTTTTTTCAAAAGTCTTTGATGGATTTCTTTAACTTTTGAGATTTTACTATAATTTCGACATTTCTTGAGGTCTTTGGTTGTCTTACTTTACTTAAGTAAAATTTTTGAACCATAACAAAGCACTCAGGATAACTCTTGAATTGGGAAAGATATTAATATAACATTATTATAATTTGACGGTTACTGAACTTTATGCTGTATCAAACTTAAGCTCAAAAGATTATTGGTTGTTTAAATACTTATAGATAGGAAAACCTAATCAGAAGGGAATTATTATTATTATTGGAGGCCAGTAATCACTGCGACCAACAAGGTCTATTGTGCATGGCCTAAATTTTAACCCCATAGGCTTTAAATAAATTTTAGCACTAATTGGGAATTGTTGTTCCAAAGTTTATATGGATCAGAAAGGAATATTTTTAAGTTTGGAATTGTTTATTTTTAGGTTTTAGAATCCGATTCAGTTATCTCCCATTGGTTTAGTATTTGAACTAGCTCCCTCAGAGCCTAATCTCATGATATTCAAATATATTGGGATAGATGACTTCCTAGCCAATTTTTTTATAAGCTTTGATGGAATGTATACTATAATTTGGTCCTGGGTTTAAAAAAACACAACAACAACAATATGTAAAAAATCTTGTTAAATTAATGTGAAATTTTTAATTTCAAAACGAATTACTTATATATATTTTCAAAAACTAACGAAATCAGGTCCCTTTGGATGCCTTTTCCTCTCTAACTTGAGGAAATTTAACATGGGTTCTGAACTGAACCAGCATGTTCAGTAGTCAATCACACTTACATAACTCATTGATCGTCATATCAGAGGACTTTAAATAAAAATTTTAAAATAAGAATTTTTTATATTTTGAAGAAGTACAAAATAAAAATTTCCTACAATTTGACTTTCGTCAATGGATGGGCACGATTCTAACCCGGTTTTCCTGAATTCCGAGTATATGTTCCGCTGTGCATATAAATATTTTCATGGACTTCAGATCACTTAAGATGCCTTTTCGTCTCTTACTTGCTGAATTTTAACATTGGTTCTAGGCTGACCAAATATTAGGTAGTCAATAGCACTTAACCCATTGAATGAGTTTCATCAAAAGGCTTAAGATTTAATGGAATTCA
Source organism: Suillia variegata (assembly GCA_949127995.1). NCBI lineage: Eukaryota > Metazoa > Arthropoda > Insecta > Diptera > Heleomyzidae > Suillia > Suillia variegata. Next base: position 43,959,394 of record OX421844.1, read on the forward strand.
AGCAGAGAATAATACTTATAAACATCAAATTGTATTTAAAAAATAAACCCGGTAGATTGTAATAGACTCCAAATATTAATGCCATTAGGAAATTACGAGCCCTACTCCGTATAGTCGGTCAATTGACCAACACTTTTATGACAACAACAATAAATTGACTTGACCGCCAATCTATGCCAACTATCCATCAAATACCTTGAGTGTCATTCACATGTTGACCACATTGAATAATTGTTTTTCCTCTTCTCCCTTCTACCTTTTTTCTTTTCTTTTCTTTTTTTTTTGACTTCCTGTCATATTCAATTGTAGCGAAAATACCAGCAAACGAAACGAGAAACAAAATTAATTTTGCTTATGTCAATGTTTCATTTAACTTTTATACAAGTATGCGAAACAGAAAAAAAAAAGAAAGATGAATGTTATTTTTCCCGACATATGTACATACGAGTATATACCAGAAGAAGAAGAATAAGTGGAAGAAGAAAATAAACCACCATGGTTTATTTATTTATAATTTACGTTAAACTGAACTGAACTGAACGAACTAACGTAATACACTTATGAGCGCATAACAACAACAACAACAACAGCAAGAAAACAACAACAACAACAAAAAAACAATATGAAATACGTCCGGCGCAGATGGCATTTCAATCAAATACGCTTGTGCACAACTTATCTTTTCAATTTTATTATTATGTAATATTTCGTTTCTCTCGTTTTTTTCTTGTTGTCGTTGTTGTTGTTGTTTGTATTATGAAAATAATGAAATCTGGCAGCACGACAGCATAAATACAAATGCTGCCAAGTGAACGAAAAGAAAAACGCGCAGGGGATATTATGTCAAAGGCAAGTCGAGCCAAGCCCAGCCCAGCCCAGCCCAGCAAAGCCGGAGTGCCGGAATCGAAAAGGCGCTCTCGCTGCTACTGACAGTTTCGGTTAATTTCATTTGTTTATGCTCCCAGTATTTACCAACTTGAATTTTCCGAACTCGAATTAACTTTTGAGTAAATTTTGAAACTTATATGCGAGCAACTGATGGACAAACGGAAAATATTTCTTTGAAGGCAGGTGTGCAATTTAAATGCAGCTGCATAGCTGACTTAAGTCGGAGCTAAGAGATGTCGTCGAAAGGAATCATTTCAGCCGGTCAGTGGTTAATATAGCTTATAGTATATATATTTTGTGTAATTATAAAAAAGCTTTTGATATCGCTTAATTGCTCACAAATTAAATACAAAAGCATAAAAGGCGGCGGGATCATGGAGTTCCCTTTCAAATGATGACAGTTCAATGATATGAACAAAGCAGCCATTTAAGTGCCTCCAATATTGCCAAAGCGCAGCAAAAAAAAATTAAATAAAGAAAAGAAAAAAAGCAAAAAAGAAAAAAATCTAATAAAATGGGCAAGAGCACAGGGCGCTGCTGAGCTGTGAGTCCTTGCTAAGCAGCGCCGACGTCGCGCGCCATTGAAATTGTCCATTAGCTAAGCTGATTAATTGCTAAAAGGTATTTAATTTGTGTCGGCGAGATTTCTTCGGAGCGTTTATTTTTTGCTTTTGCTTTAGCTTTTTCTTTATATTATTTATTTTTTGTCTCTTAATTTCCAATGCTTCATTTATTGCTAATGGAAATGTGAAATGTGGCCAAGCAGCCCAAATGTAGAGAGACGGACAAGACGCTAACGTTGATCATTTTTTTAAGTTACATTTTTATGAGGCGAATTTAATTTGTTCATATCTTAGTTTTTTTTATATATTTTTTGTTGTTGTTGTTGTTGTTTTTTGAATTTTTTAAAGAATATCAAGAAAAATTCAATAAGCGCGTTGGATGTAGGTGAAGGCAGAAGTTCTTTGGAAAAACAAATAAAAGTAATGAATGATTTCTTTGAAATTTGAATTTGTTGAGACTAGTAAATGTGCGCACTTACGAGCGTTTTCATTTTAAATGATTTCCGCATTTATATATCGCCCATCCCCAACCTCTGCCCCCGCCCTACCCACGCTGTTGAAATTGCCTAAACGCATTTTTACGTTTGCTTTGTAATTTCGGTTTTTTTTTTCTATCTGCCCTGACGACGCACAGTGTACTAAGATTGCATTTTTTACATGAAAAAATTTAAAAGTTTATAAGAAAGTAAAGTTTTTTCGAGCTCAAAAAATGAAACATCGCGATTGTTATACCATTCGGTACGTGCACTTGTACGTGGTATATTAAGTTTGTTCTTCCGTTTGTAACGCCCAGAAGGGGGCGTGGTAGGTATGACAAAGTATATATTGTATATAAATGATCAGCGTCGGATTCTGAGTCGATTTAACGATGTCCGTCTGTCCGTCCGACCGTCTGTCCCAACTATTACAGCCGTAGTTTAAGAGCTATCGAGCTGAAATTCACCATGCCGAGGCTTAGTTCGAAGATGGGCAAGATCGGATCAAAACTTGTACCCCCTCCCATACAAACCACCCCTTTTCATACGAAAAAAAATTGATTAAACTAGTTCCAGTGCAGATATCGATAGTTTTCATTTTATTAGTAACACAAAACTGCTCACAAAAAATGGGCGTGATCGGATAAGAATCACGCCCACCTCCCATACAAACCACCCCTTTCCATTCGGAAAAAAATTATTAAAAATAGCTACAGCGTAGATAACCAGTTCAAATTCGGTATTTAACACTTTGGTAGGAACACAAAACTACTAACCAGAAAGGGGCGTTATCGTATAAAAACAACGCCCACTTATAATAGTGACATGTAGCACTTATGTGAAATTCTCACTTAAGAGTGGTTATAAACTTGGCCTTTGGTCGCTGCTGAGGAATTGTTAATGTTAAAGTTAAATTGCTTTGTTAGTTATCATTAGTGCATATAAATGCATGGTTTTGCATATTTTTTAATACTACTATGAATATTTTTCAATAAATGCATACTTTTGCAAATTTCCGAAAACTGTGCATATTTCTTTATTATTTTTTAATAAATGCATATTTGTGCATACTTTTACAAAACTGTTAGGATATTGTCATAATATAGTGGCATATTTTTGTTTTTTAATCGTATGCTATATTTGCATATTTTCTGTTTTTTTTCTTCTTCTGTGCATATTAATCCTTCTCAAACTTTTATTGAAAATAATTATATAATATAAAAAAATTCTTTACAATGTTTTTTTTTACAATATTAACTTTTAAGCAGTGTAGCGCAGCTTTTAGACCCTTGGATTTGTGTTTGTAAGTTTAGCTGGCATAGCTTTTAGACAGCATTAAGCTTCTAATTGTTCTCAAACTGTTGATCAACAGAGCGATGATCTTTGCATTGACTATTAGCAAATTGTCGCACAGCCAGTGTTCGGACCTTTGTTCCGATCGAAGTAGATTTGCTAAACTTTTCGATAAATTTTAAAATCAACTTCGCCACTCCGCTTTAACTGAAATCTACTACGATTTTAAGTTCTTAAATTGTATACCAATAGCTTCATTATTTGTTAATGTGATGCGTTATTTTATTGGAAGAAGTAAAAAAGTTGCCGGAGAAACAAAAAAAAAACTGGTTGTCAGTTTTACCAAAAATATTTATTCCCTTTCTAAAACACTTTTGCACTTTTTTTACTACGGAAATTTAAGATTTACTACGATTTGTTCACTACGCCATCGGAATGTTATGGTCCGAACCCTGAGCACAGCCACGACATAATGTCAGCTGGGTAGCTACTATGTCAACCGTTGGGTTTAGTAATTTAATATTTATGTGCAGTTTAAATAAACTTCGTCAAAGTCATTAAATTCATATGGAAAAAAGCAACAAAATCTTTTTAAAACACTTCGAAGAAAATGGTTTAAATATCTTCTTTCAGTGCACTTGAAAGCTTTCTGATATTTGGAAAAACTTAAGGTTTATTTGCGACAAAAAGCTTTGCATCACTGGTCTGAAGCATGACATTTCATTTTTTAACCCCACAAAAGTTTAACAAAGTACACTGTGCGGCTGCTGGTATGGATTTCATTAGAAAATTCCACGCAATTAGATTCTTTTATTTATGCGATGTTATCGCAAATATTTTTCTTAAGTTCTTGCGAAGCGAGCTTCAATTTGAATTTGACTCGAAAGACTTTTAAATAACGTTTTGAATTTTTTATTCTACCAAATTTAAATTTTCTTCAAATTAATTGATTTCTATTTTAAGTTAAAGTGGAACTCTGAATTATGTGAATCATGTTAATACTTTTTATTTATTTTTGAACTCTTTCTATAGTACAATTTAATCTTTTTCTTGACTTGCTACAGTTAAGCTAAGCTTCAACATTTTCGCTTGTCTAAATAAAAGTGAACTTTGGACAAAGCTTAAGCAACACTTTTGAGGTTTCATTGAACTCGTCTAAAGAATTTTTCGTTTATATGTAAAGTGTTTAAAAAAGTTTTACCATTACTAAAGCATAATTAAAAAGTATATATACATATACATTATTTCAAGCCAACACATACATACCAAAAAAAAAAAAAAACGGCCAATTGAATCCATTAAGCAAAAACGTTTTTAATAGTTGAAAAAAAAAAGTTTTGTCTGCGCGTATGTGGCAACTTCAATGTAAAACTTTGCAAATTACGCTAATTGCGAAATTGATATGACGGCGGCGGCGGCGGCGGCAGCACTGCCACAAATGCAACAACAACAACGACAACAACAAACTAACCCGTCACTCACACCGTCGCTCTTGTGCTACCGTTATTAATAAAATATCAATGGCCACATTGGCCGACAAACAAACAAATACAAATACCAAAATGGCGGCAGCGAAACACTTTAGCCCAAACGGAAATGAAGTTAATTTCGTTATGTTTTTTTTTTTGTTGTTTTTTCTTTTTCTGTTTTGTTTCATTCTCTTCTGTTTTATTAAAATTACTCCATTCAAAAATGAAATCAAACGGAAATGTGAGCGTCAGTTACAATTTTTGTTGTTGCTGTTGTTGTGATTGTTATTGTTGTTGTTGTATTTTTTTCGAATTTGTTGTTTGTTTGTTGTATTTCGCACTTTTGCCGCGTTTTAAGTGAATTTTAAAATTAATAAATAAATTATGATAATTTCGTGCTGCCACTCGAACGTGAAAAGGTAAATTGGGGAAAAACGTTGATCCGAAATAAAGCGAACAAAAACAATAACAACAACAACAACACACAAAAAAAAACGCTCCACAAAAACGTGAAAAAAAACATTGGCGAGATTTTATTACATTTCGACATTTTGCGATTGTCAGTGGCAGAGTTGCCTACTTTTTGTATATTTTATTTTTGATTTTTATTGTTGCTTTTGTTTTTCTTTCATTTTTGCTCTTCACGCTGGCACTTGCAAGTGGCAGGCAGCACTTGAACAGGTAAATTTGCGTAGAGCGGGCGGAAGTTTCGCTGGCAGAACATTTGAAGTGGGTCTCACAACGTTTCCCCCGGCAAAAGTGCTCCGCCGCCGCTCCGTTATATTTTATTCATTACGGTAATTTGAGAATTTTATGTTTTTGCAATTTTCCGCCGTACGGCGGAATGTGGAAGAGCGTAAAGCGAGGAAAAGGCGTAGGGCAAAAAGGTGGTGCGAAAAGTTCGGGAAATTCGAAAGAGGCGGAGAGGAAATTTTTTTGAAAGTGAAGTTGGGTTCGGGATTAGGCACAAGTGTTGGCTTACTTGTGCGAACTGGGAACGAGGGAAGTTTGAAATTACTACAAGCAAAAAAAAAAAGGGAAAAGGTGAAATTGGATAAGCGGAAAAGGAAAATGTGGAGAAGAAGAGTAGAGGAGTAGAGGAGCAAAACGCTGGCATGAGGTCGAAGGGATTAATGAATTTATGCATAAATTAATTTCGATGTTTTTTTGTAAATTAATTTCGCTAATGAAAATGCATAATTTATGTAATTTTTTCACATGAACAAAAATGTAAAAAATACATTTTCGCATGTTAAACAAAAGAGAAAAATGCGACAAAATATTTTTTGTTGCTGAAACAGCAATAAATTATAATCAAAAATATTACAGCATAGCGAATGAACAAAACAAAACAACAAACAAACAAACAAACAACTTTGTTGTCCGCCCAAAGGGCAAATCCAAATCCACATGTGTGGCAACATCTGAGTTCAATTTCATGTTTTTTTTCGCGCACTTTTTTGTTGTTCTTTCTTCTTTTGTCAATAAAATAAAATGCAAATTTTTGGGTATGCCAGAAAACAAAAACCACAAAAACTTGCCAGCGTTGCCAATTCAAGAAAAGGTAATAAAAATTTGAAATACTGAAATCGTAGCAAAATCTAAAAGTGTAAAAGCGCAGTTTTCCATAAGCTTAAGTCGCACCGCGCACTCCCCCTCTGACGGTGTGGGCTGCTGATTTGTGCTGGCGTCATATGTGCACGCTTTAATGGCAGCCCGTGTCGCTTTGTCCCGCGTGCGGTGTTGTTTGTGAACACCAAAACAACAACAACAACAACAACATCAACGAATTTCTTAAAATTGCAAAAATCGATACAAACAAAACAAGTCAATTTTAATGGCATACATTTAGGCTGTCATTTAGCGGATTTTAGGTTTGCGTATTGAATTCGATGGGAGCGTGTGCAGGCAAATGTTTAAGGGCTGCCGTGCCTAAGCATAAGATAATAAAAATAGAAACATAAAAAGGCGATAAAAATAAGATGCGTGCTTTTTGTTGTTGTTGTTGGTTTAGTAAATAAAGAAATACATACTATACATATACATATGTACATCGATATGAATTTTGTAATTCTCTTGATTCAAGCAGAAATTCGGAAAAAATTGCATTGCTTTATTTTTGAATTATATAGAACGAAATATTCAGATAAAGAATTAATCAATACAATTAATTTGTTTGTTGGATACAATTAATTTTCAACTAAACTCAATTAAAAAGTTTTGTCAATACAATTAAACATTTTTGTTAAACATTTTCTTGTATGAAAGTTCCTTCAAAACTAAACATTCTTTTGAATTAAAATATTAATTATTGTAATAAACACTTTTGTTCGAAATTTTTAGATTATTAATAAAATATTTGTTTAATACAACTGAAAACTTTGCGGATTCAACAAATTGTGGCTGAAATAAATAATGAACAAATTTCATTTACAAAATTTATTTTATTCTGTGTAGGCAAAGTCAAGAAGTCAATCAAAGTTCAAAGTAAGCTTTCAAAACTGGAAATTTAAACATTTCAAAATATTTTTAGAAAAAAATGTTTATATCTCAATATGGAATAAGTCTCCATTTAAGTTTTAGCCATATCAAAAATTAATAAGTTATATAAACAAAGTTATAATTTAAAGTCAACAAAAGCTTTCGATATTCAAAAAGTTTTTAAACAATTCACCTACTCAGATCACACCCACTTCGGGTCTTTATTGTCGCTCGCCTTTCTATCTAGACGAATTCTACAGTTTAATATTGAAGCGTAACGACGAATTGGACAGGTTTTACTGTAACTTGTACTATCGGAAATCTATATTCCAAAAGCTGTAGGTCGAATAGAAAAATTTTCTTCTTAACTTTGCCCCGGGTGGGAATTGAACTTTGTTATCAACGCTCGTGCATGCGCAATAGTCAAACGCACTTTACTCACTCAGCTATTGAGCATTTAAATTGTCATTTATATCGCCTGAAGAATTTGAACTAATTTTAATAACTCCGTACTTGTCGAAATCTACTTAACCGACTAGTATGCAAATTCTATATGGCTTCGGTCGCAGCTCCTATACCCTACATAACATCAATGCAGTCGTGTCTGGATATAGGGAACAAATTATTGCAAGGACTGTTCACTGTTCAGGGTTGTTCACTCTTTCAAGGTGGACATTTGTTGTTCCTGCGTTCGGAAATTGACTTTTGGACCGCTTCTCAGTAGAGATTTATTTTTGGGCTCACTATATCGAGGTATTCCCTATATAGGCTGTTCACTATACCCAGCCACGACTGTATATAAATTGTTTTTGTTTTTCATTAACCTTCATAAACGAGCTTATTATGGCTTCATCAAAAGGGGGCGTTGATCTATTTGATCACGCCCATTTTGTTCGGTAGTGTTATCCGATTTATCTTCTGTTGAAACGTAGAACGTAGAAACTCAAATTCAAAATTTCAAGTCGATATCTCTTAAACTACTGCTGCAGTCGCCCAAAACGCACAGCGTTAAATATTTAATTAATTTATAATTTTTCTAAGTAAAACAACAACAAATTTGTGAAGTTATTTTAAAGTTTTTACATGGAAATGGTGGCAACTTTTCGATTTTACATACTACATACGAGAATGTGTGCGTTTGTGTGGGTGCGTGTATCTGTCTTCTATGTTGAACATATGCTTATGACAACAACAACAACAACATCAAGCATATGTACAACAAAGAAGACAACAGCTGAAACAATTATGCGCACCACTTTTGTTGCCGTTGTTTTTGTTGTTGTTGTTGTTGTTGTTGTTTTTGTTGTTGTTGCTATTATTTTCTGTTGTCGGCTGACACACCTGGAATTTTTCTTCTTCAACAAAAATGTGCTGCTTGCCTCGTCGAAAACAACAACAACAGCTGCCACAAAAACAAAAACAACAACAACGATGAAAGACGAAAATAAAATTCTTTGTTGTTGTAAGTACAAAAAGTTGCAAAATTTAAAAATTTCAAATATTTCGCCTACACACAAGCGGAAATAAAAAACCAAACTGCAATTTTTTTCGTTCTATTTTTTAAATTTATTTTGTAGGCGTTTTGTATGTGGGCGCGGCACAAGTTGCCAAAGATTTCTTTTGATTTATACGCGCGTGTAGGCAACACTGTTTAATGTTTAAGGAGCTTTTTAATATTATTTATGTATATTTTTGTATTCTTAAAGTCGTGGTTTTTTTAACTACACACCAAAATTCTTTAAAGTTTTAATATCTCCAAAAGTTTAGAAGATATCATTTATTCAGTTATATATGCGTAAAAACTCCCTTTTGTCTTAAAATCAACCTTTTATCTCCTTAAAACCGAAAAGAGTCAAGAATATATTGTAAAAGTTAAAAAAATTTAATTTGATAACTTTAAAAATTAAAGCTCAAACTTCTTAAATAAAACCACTCTAAAACGACTACAACAACAACTGCAGGCATTTTCTAGCGTTATGAAGAATACCGACAATAGCAACCGAAGCAACACTTGCATTTCAAGGTTCGATAACAGCGAAAGTCGCAAATGCGAAAAGAAAAGAAAAGTGTACAACAAAAATGGCGGCGGGAAAATTTTAAAAATATTAAAAAATCTACTGGGATAAAAGAGTAGAAACATTTTCGAGTCGGGCTATTCAACTTCATCGAATGCACTTTACAAGCTCATGAAATTTCAAGTTAAACGATTTAGCGATGTCTGGACGACGCGCACCGTGGTTTAAGAGATATCGACTTGAAATTTGTTTGGAACTCGAAATGGAATTTAATAATCAAAATATAATATAAAAAGTTTCTTCAGTTTACTATAAAAAAAAAATCATTAAACGGATGAGTTGCTCGTATAAGAGTCAGGCTTCGCACTCTCCACACTGCCTTGCCAACCACTTTGGAAGATCTCTATGACTTTCCACCAATGGACATATTAAATTCCTTAACAAGTCAGGATGGCTCCAGCTACTTGTACTGGTGAAGTTCTACAAGCTTTCCACTTATACTACTTCTACTACTACTCGTATAAGAGTTAAATGTGACCTCTGAATTTTATAAAATTATTAATTTATTTCCGCATAACTCTGTTATTTTTTAAGAATCAAAAATGTGCTTTCATTGAAATTTCAACTAGATAATTCCTTGGTCTCTTTATATCGCTGTATTATTTTTGGAAAAAATATTAGAGTGAATTAAATTTCCGCGCGATAACTCTGTTAAGTTTTGGATGTAATAATTGCTTTGTGTGGCATAAAAACGTTTTAGTATTGAGTAAGAAGAGCGTTTTTAATCCAACAAGTTATCTACTCAAATTTGTTCATATATAGAAAAAACACTTTGCTAAAAAAATTTTGAACGATATCTCTACGATTTGATTGAGCAGTTTTGGTTAATAAGATTAAAAAACAAGACTCACACTTGGATCACAACCAAAACATTTAAATAACAACTCTAACATAAGTAAAATTTACTATTCAATTATAGTACAAACTTACAAATTGTTGCCTCAGTCCAATATGCACTCGCACATTGTATGGCATCGATAAAAAAGAAAAAAATATAATAATAAAAATGAAATTGCAAAAGAAATTATTTTAAAACTAAAGTGATTTATGAGTGTTTGCTTGAGTGTGTGTGTGTGTGTATATACGACTGCATAAATGTGTATTTGTGCACGCACACAAAGTTGTTGTAGTTTATTTTTGCCGCCTGAAGAACGCTTAAAATGCGGCTAAAAGCAAAAGGGTAACACTGTTTAAGGCTGTGGGAAGCAAAAGTCCTTAACTCAACTATTCTCAAGCGCTCAGCGATTAAATAAAATAACTCGCAAGCAACACATTTTTATTTTTGAATTATAAATATCGATAAATATCGATAACTAAAGAAAAGTTTTAACCAAAATCAGAAAAAATCTAAAACTTTAAATTGTTAAATTTAAAATATTTTGAACTATAAATATCGATAAATATCGATAATAATCGATAAATAAAGAAAAGTTTTAACCAAATCAGAAAAATTTAAAAAAAATATATTAATCTAAAATGTTTTTTTTAATAATTTATAAGAAAAAAGACAAAATATAATAAACAATCAAAAAGTTTAACCCAAGTTAGCACACTTTTGCGCCGAGCGTCTCACCAGCGATTGCAGAATTATTGGAACGAAATGAGTGCACTGCAGACGGTTGCGGTTTTAAGGGGGCTTGCATCTTCTGCAAAAGTGGGTGGGGCTGGGAAGGTTTCGAAAAAAAAATGTGTTGCTTGGTTAAACGTTTAAAGCGCAAGGCAAAGAAATTTATGCCATAAACAATTTTTTTGCAGTAGTTTTAAGAATGTACTGCCTTATCAGTTACTTTGACTGAAACAGTGATTTTTCAGTACTTCAGTTTAAAATGTAGTTCTATTTTAAATCGTTCACATTCAAACTATAAAATAAGTCGAAACACATTAAAGCCCCCTCGCGCCCCCCACCCACGTTTAAAGTGTAGGGCAAAGAAATTTATGCCATAAAAAAATTTTTTGATATGCAGTAATTTTAAAAATGTACTACTTTATCAGTTACTTTAACTGAAACAGTGATTTTTCAGTACTTCAGTTTAAAATGTAGTTCCATTTTAAATCGTTCACATTCAAACTATAAAATAAATCGAAACAAATTTAAGCCCCCTCGCGCCCCCGACCCACGCTAGTAATTTTAAAAATGTACTACTTTATCAGTTACTTTGACTGAAACAGTGATTTTTCAGTATTTCAGTTTAAAAAGTAGCTCCATTTTTATTTATGAGCTTTTTTAAATCGTTCACATTCAAACTATAAAAAAAGTCGAAACAAATTAACGCTTCCACCGCCGCCCCCGCGCGCCCCACCCGCATCCGACCAATTAAACTTTTCAAATGCCAAACACTTTCGTAAATGAACTCGAAATATCTTCCCCTAAATTAACTGTAGTTTAATTTTTGCAAAATTCACAAAACTCGAAACTATTAAAACAACTTTTGCACAGCTAACTCAATCAGAAGGATAACATTACGCTGCTGTGTTCGAAAAAAAACAACAACCAACAACAACAACAACAAAAACCAAACAAAAATTAGTAGTGAAAAACGTAGTAGCGAACAAAAACGTAGTAGTCGTAGTAGTCGTGCAGCAAAATCCTGTAACGGATTAAAACTTTCAATTAAAAGTTTTAAGCGCGCGCGCGCGTTTTATTTAAATTTTTTTCTGTTCTCTTCTTCTTTTTTTCGCATTTTTTGCGTGCGCACAAAAAAAAATTATTGATATAAATTTTTTAATTAATACTAAACGCAAATTACAGCCTCAACTTAAGCGCCGCGAGCTTGTAGCGCCTTGTAGCCGAAGGCAGGCAGAAAAGCAAAGAGGAAAATGGGTAGAAAAGGAAAAGAAAATGAAGAAAAAAGAAACGGTCAGAAGGCAAACATTTTGCGCACAACTAAACAGGGAAGATATTTTGCGTACTCGCAGCAAAATGCAGTTAAAGCTGAGCAAAAAAAAAACAACAACAACAAAAAACAGGAACGCAAGAAAAAACTACGAGAAAGTTTGTCTTAAGATGTAAAGCAAAAGAGGAAAAGCAGTAGCTTAAGAAGAAGCAGAAGAGAAGAAGTAGATAAGATGTAGATGAAGATGTAGGCGGGACAGGACAGGACAGTCGAAGCGACGCATTCGGTCGCCCCCCCCCCCCAATTTAAAGCGACAAAGCAAAGCAAAGCCAAGTTAAGCAAAACTGAACAGCAGCGCAAGCAGGCAAGAAGAAGGCGTCGACTAAGCGGAAGAGCAGAGCAGCACAGCACAGCGCAACGCATCGTTGCAAAACTTTCACAAGCTAGCTAAAAAAAAAAAAAGATGGCTGTCCAAGGGAAATCCGTTGCTGCCAGTGTTGCCAACACACGCTGGCTTGCTGTTGCAGTTTACTGATAAGCATATTAAAGCTGCTTTAAAGTGGCAAATGGAAAATAATAAAAGGGAAAAAAGAAAATTGGTTTGAAAAATGTGAAAGGGAAAAGTAAAGGTATTTTATAAATAGCGCTTGTTTTTCTTATTGTTGTTGTTGCTAATTGTTAAAGTATTTGAAGAAGTATTTTTAGTTTGTTTGTTTTTTTTATGAATGTTTATTTTGATATTTTGATTTAAACAATATTTTTATTATTGTAAATTTACTATGATGAAATTTTCACATTTGATGCAGTGGAGTTAATTTGATCAAAGCTCGAATATCCTTGAAACAGGACATATTGGAGAAAAACTGAAAGCACAAACGTTATTAGAATATACAAGTCCATTGGAAAATGGTTTTTATTTATTTTCATTAACGGTTCTTATATTTTATAAATAATTTCAAACTTTTTTAATGCTAAAGAAGGGAATTTTGTCAGAAGACGTCAATTGACCGATTTTTAATTTTTGCTTCCGTTGCTTTATTGAAGGGTCACACTTTTAAGGCAGCTTCGAAAAATATCGATTATTAAAGTATTACTAGTAACTTAAAAATAATCGATTGTTTTATATATCTAAGATAAAACTGTCAATATTAAAATATCGATATTATATTCAGCATCTACGAAAGTGAACGTCACTTACAGTGAAGTGAAAGTGAACGTCACTTACAGTGAAGTGAAAGTGCTTTGTCATTAATAATCAAAAGGTTTCATTTTATTTTTTGATTTTGTAACTTGTTAAAATTGTGTGCCAACAAAATTCCTTTAACGAGTCAATTTATGACTGCTTAAAGTAATCGAAAGAAATGATATTTTATTAAAAATTTATTTATCGATATATCGGATTAAAAAAATATCGAAAGCATACTCTAATTATATCGTTTTCTTAAACATCGACATTATAATGCCAACATTGAAGTAAAAATATCGATATGTAGAAAAATTGAATTTAAGAAAATTTTATTTAAAACTGAAATATCGATTAAAAATATCGTAAGAATGGTCATAACTATTTTTAAGAACATTGATATTATAACATCGATATTGACTTAAAAATATCGATATACCGAAAAACGTGTTTTTACAAAACTGTATGAAAAATTTTATCGATGATAAATTTTTATATCGTGTTAGCGCAAAAATATCGATAATAAACATTTTTTTAAATTGAAATAGCGCTATATCGGATTAAAAAAAAATCGAATGCATTGATATATTGTTTTATAACATCGATGATAAAATACCGATATTTTCGCAAAAATATCGATACATCAAAAAATTTAAATAAAGAACATTTTATTTAAAACTAAAATATCGATACTTCTGATTAAGAAATGTTGTAAAAAAATGTTATACATTTTTTTATAACATAACACCGATATTGACTTGAAAATAATGATATATCGAAAAACATGTTTTTAGAAAACTTTATACAAGAATGAAATATCGATAGCATTTTGATATCGTTTTTTTAAACATCGAAATTATTATACCGATGTTGGCATAAAAATATCGGTACAAAAAATTATATATAAAAATTAAATGATCGCTCTTTCGGATTAACAATTATCGATAGCATTGTAATATCATTTTTTGATACATCTATAAATCGAAAATGTATTTTTAGAAAACTGTATAGAAAAATTTTATATCAAATTAAATTTTGCTATTATACTATAATACCGATATATCAATATATCGATTTATATTTGGCATCCCTATATATATCACTAGCTTGCCGTCACACTATCGTTCTGTAATTGCTCTTCAAAGAAACAATTTTTTTTTCTAGACATTCCAAAAAGAAGCCAATCAAGGAGCCGCCTTTAAAATTCAACATTATCCTTTATATACATACCTATAAACATTTTATTTGCAATGAATCATTTTTTATAAACAGTTACTTTTCCGCTCCTACTTACATATGTATAGAACTCCACTACCTTTATAAAAGCAACAACAAAATTTATTTCTCTTTTATTTCCATAGAAAATATTTATTTGATTCGAAAAGTCAACTCGTAATTCTGCATGAAAGTATTTGTCAGTCCGTCTGTATGTCTGTCTGTCTGTCTGTCTCACTCTCTTTGCCAGTCTGTCGGTGAACGCCTGCATGCAATGCACATTTTAGTGTTGCCATGTTTCGCTGCTGACGTGTTGCCATGTTGCATAATTTACGCCGAAACAAACTTTCAAGGAAATTTACTTTCTATCAACCAGGGTTGATACACTTAAAAAAAAAGAGAGTGCGTAGAAACAAATTTTATAAAAATCCATTTTTTCTATTTTAAAATTTTATAAGTTTCATAAAAAAGTTCGTTAGGTAAAAAATTTAAAAGTGGATAATTCAAAAAATCGCTATACTGCCAGCCCTGCTCAAGACCGAACTGAACCGAACCGTCGCATCGCATCAGACGCCGAGACGCTGACTCCGGCGTCTCATTTTAAGCGTTTTCGGAAATGCATTTTTAATAAATTGCACGAGGTGAATGAAACTTGCAACAACAACAACAATAACAACAACAACACCACGAACAACAAAAACAACAACAACAACTCCAACAACAATCACAAGAAAAACGTGAAGAAAATTTGCAAAATAAATGCAAAGAAGTGAAAAAGCCGTTTACAGTGAATGAAAGACGAAGAAGAAGTAGTCGAAGACAAAACCAACGAAAAAGAGAAGTGCAGTTAAAAGAAGTGAAAAAGAAGAAGCAGAAGAAGCAGAAGCAGACACAGCAGCTCTTAATTAAATTAAACTTTTAGATTGTAGCGAAAAAAAAATACAAAAAAAAATTTAAAAAGTTTGTATTTAGTTTTTCCTTTGCAGGTGTTGAAGAGATTTTTCTTTTGTTGTTGTTGTTGTTGTTGTTGTTGTTGTTGTTGTTGTTGTGCCGTGTCTGGCTTTTGACACAGCAGCCACTTTTCATTTCAATCGAAACTGAACACATTCTGCTCTGCTGTGGTAAAACAACAAAACCAAAAAAAGAGAAATAGAAAAGAAGATGGCTGCACTTCCTGTCGTCTCATGTGCCCGCGACACCAACAAAACGCCGCAGCTTTCAAGTAGACGAAGTTGAGCGCTTTTGCCAAGAACTGCCTTAAAAAAATACAACTTAAACTAAAAAATATTCTTTAAAAAAGATTCAAACAAAATCCAGAACAAACCCGAAATCCCGAAATCTAAAAAATCCAAAAATCTCCTGAAAAAATACATATATACACCAAAATCTCCAAAAATTTTAATTTCTAAACAGCAACCATAAAAATCTTAAAAAATTTCATAAAAAACAAATCTCATAAAAAACCAAAAGGTTTTCCAAAATATTCGAAACTATGCGAAAAACTCTAAAATCTTCAAAAAGTAAAAATTTATAAACAAAAACCATAAAAATCTTCAAAATTTCCTTGAATAATTTTATAATTTTTATTTATAAACAACTTAAAGATATACTCAAAATAAGTTTAAAACAAACAAATCTCCTGAAAAGCCAAAATGGTTTTTATATACCAAAAAGTCCACAAAATCTCGTGAATTTTAAGCTTAACAAAGTAAGTGTTCCCGTAGAGATAAAATTCCGAAACTATAAAATATACTTGAACAAAAAATTTCAAACCAAACCAAACAAAACAAAAGATTAAAAAATCTCCTTAAAATCCAAAATCTTCAAAGAAACCAAAAATCTTCTAAAATTCTCGCAATCTTTAAGGTTTTAAAGTAAGACTTCTCGTAGATATGAAACTGCCAAAATAAAAAATTTCAATCCCAAAAATCTACTAAAATTCAAAAATTTGCAAAAAACCAAATCTACACAAATTTTTCTATATTTCAAAATTTAAAAGTAAATATTCCCGTTGAGACGAAATTCCCAAACTTGGAGTACTTTTTATATAAAACAAAACTTTAAAAAAGTTAAAAACAAACGAATCTCCTAAAAACCAAAAAATCCACAAAATCTCCTGAATTTTTTACCTTACAAAGTAAAGTATTCCCAAAGAGATAAAATTCCCAAACTGAAAAATATACTTCAAAGAAAATTTTCAACCCAAACAAAACACCAAAAAATCTCCTAACAAAATTAAAATCTCATTAAAATCCAAAATCTTCAAAGAAACCAAAAATCTCCTCAAATTCTACTAAACTTTAAAGTAAATCTTGCCGTTTAGACGA
This sequence comes from Suillia variegata, assembly GCA_949127995.1. Lineage (NCBI taxonomy): Eukaryota > Metazoa > Arthropoda > Insecta > Diptera > Heleomyzidae > Suillia > Suillia variegata. The sequence continues at coordinate 43,976,198 of OX421844.1, forward strand.
AATTCCCAAACAAACAAAAAATATGCTTGAAAACAAATGTCAAACAAAAACCTTAAATCCAGAAATCTACTAAAAACCAAGAAATTTCCAAAAATTCAAAATCTACTCAAAATTTTCTCATATTTCAAAGTTTAAAAGTAAAATTCTTCCGTTAAGTCAAAATTCCCAAATTTTACTTAAGAGCCGTTTTGAACAAGCAAACCAAATTCCACCATAAACCAAGTTAGAAACGAAGCAATAATTTATGAGCCACCCTAATATACCCTAACACACATACATGTGAAAGTATTTAAAAATATCACATACAACAAATTAAGCAAAACATGAAAAAAAAAACAACAAGAACAACACAACAATTTTCACAACAACATTTTCTTTTTTTAATTAATGAAATGCGACAGCAGCAGCGCCGCACAGCGGATGTAGGCGGCGGGCAGTGTTGCCAAACTACCGCGTTTTCAACGGAAAATATGACAAGCAAGTTTTTATTTTATTTTTCGTTAACATATTTTTTTTAATTTTGTAATTGTTGTTGTTGTTTTTATTGTTGCTGATGCTGATGCTGATGCTGCTCTGCTGCCCAATCATTCGTTGCCGATCGTTGTGTTAATTAAATGAAAACATTATTATTGTTGTTGTTGTTGCTGTCGCTGTTGTTGTTTTCCGTTTTCAGCGTTGTTGTATTGCTGTAATGAAAAACAGCATGTAAACTTTCTTGTTGTTGTTGCTTTTGTTGTTGTTTTTATTATTTGTTGTGTGTCCGCAAATTTTTAAATATTGCGAAATGTCATTTTTAATTAAATTTCCACGGAAGACCCGTTGCGGAAATGTTAAAACATTCATCAGAATTTCTCGTTGTTGTTGTTGTTGTTGCAGTTGTTATGTCTGTTGTTGTTATTGTTGCTGTTGGTACTCCCGAGGCCGCCCGCTCTGTTAGTGACACATTTAAAATAATATACATACAAAAAAAATAATTTTCCAATATTTTTGTTCTTTTTTTTATTAAATACTTAAATTTTTTTTATAATTACATTAAAACAAAGTTTAAACAACTTCTTGTATTTGTAATAATGTTATATATGTATGTATTAGCAGCGACAGTTTGCCAGAAAATTTATAAACAAAGTCACATTGGTTTATAAATTTCAGTCAATAGTTTGTAAGTAAGTCAAAAGCTTTTTCGAGCTCAAACTAAGCTCAGTAAATCAGCTTTAGCTAACGAAAACGTTAATTGTGGGCGTTATTGTTAGGCGTGGCAAATTGTAACTAGTCTTCATATGTGCCAAGTTGTAACAGAATCGGTTCAGGTGTTTAGATATGAAGCGAGCACAAACAAACAGACAAACAGACAGACACATTCAATAAGATATCTTCTATTGTTTTGTATTGGCAACTCTAAAACCCGTTAAAAATTCAAATATTAAGACTTTAAAGTGTTAGTCATTATTTTGCACTAAATTCGATTTGTTGTTGCGACAAAAAATCGTTGCTGTTGCGGTGGCAACACTGGCGAGCGCTCTTACAGTGAAAACCAAAAACCGCACACAAATACGAAATTCACAAAAATGCGACTGCATTGGTGTGGTTAAGCGTGCGTGCGTGTTTATGTGTATGTGTGTGGTTATGCCTGTGTGTGTGCTTTTGCATTTGTTTGCCTAATTTTTATATATAATATGTTAATTTTTTTTTAGTTTTTTCTTTTGTTGTATTTGTAATTTTAAACAAATAAAATATTTTAAAAACCGCACAGTTGCCATTGTTGTTGTTGTTATTGTTATTGTTATTGTTATTGTTGTTGTTGTTGTTGTTGTTGTTGTTGTTTGTATTTTGTGTTTTAACAAAATTCAATTTAATTTTGGCATATCGCTTTCACAATGCGAAAATGTCATGTCGGTGTTTGTGTGTGCGTGTTTTGTGTTTGTATTGGTTTGGTGTGATTTTTGATTGATTTTGTTGTTTTACACACACATTTTTACAATTTAATTTAGGTGAAAATTAATTATTTCTAGCGTGATTTTAGGCGTTTGTGCGTGAGCGCGCGCTCTCTTGCGCGTTTGTGTCGGTGTTTATTTCTGTGTGTGCGTGTATGAGTGTGTGTGTGTGTGTGTGTGTGTGTGTGTGTGTGTGTGTTGAGCCACTGGTTTTATTACTTTCACCGCACATATTGATTTAATTTAATTTATTTAAATGTAAAAATTTGGTTAAATATTTGCTTTCTGTTTTGTGTTGTGTTTTAACAAAAGCTTTGCATAGTTTTAGGCGTACTAATTATTTTTCTAAATGTAAACAAAGCAACCTTTAAAATATTAAAATTAAACTCGTAAAATTGCAATTGTGATTTTAAACGAAGCATTCAGGAGCGTAATTAAGCGATTTTTTTACAATGGATTTTAATGGGAAAGTTAGGTTCGACTTGTCGACAGTGTGAGGTGTCATTGGAAAGCTGTTACACAAGCGCTTTAATATAAAAAAACGCTTTCTATATGCTTTCTCGAAATATAGTTTTATTATGGCCTAGTTTTACTAATGCTCAATTAATAACCTTTCATTTGATATACCATTTTTCTCATGAAATCCTATTTTGCTATAAAACTTGAACCATAATTCATAAGTCAATCACCCTGTAATAAAAATAAAAATAAACATAAATTATTTAAAATAAACCATAATCTAAACATTAAAGAATAATTCAAAACAAAAGTCCTTGCAAGGATATTTCGTATATAATATTTATTTACTACTTTCATTCAAAATATCCTTGCAAGGATATTTCTTATATATTATTTATTTACTATTTTCATTGAAAGTTCTTGCAAGGATATTTCTTATATAATATTTATATACTATTTTCATTAAAAGTCCTTGCAAGGATCTTTATTTAATATTATTTATTTACTATTAAAAGTCCTCGCAAGGATATTTCTTATATAATATTATATTTATGTACTATTTTCATTAAAAGTCCTCGCAAGGATATTTCTTTAACATTTCTGTCACTATTTTAACCAGATTATTATTATATTTTTTTAGGAAAAGCAAAAATGTATTTTTCATAAAACTTCATATTTGTTACATTTCATTTGATACCCAAATTGATAATATTTATACGAGTATATATAAAAATTAAAGTTTCTTTTCTTGGTTCTTTCTTTCTTTATACCTTCTGCATGTCAAAACAATTTAAAACTGTTGAGTTGCTGTGCTTAATCTAGGGAAGATTTTGGACTAAACAAAAATTTGTCACACCCACTTTTTACGCCCACAATTTCTGAATTTAATTAAAAATATTCATTTATTTCGCTAATATTGCCCCTAAAAAATCTGAAATTTGTTATCTGAGTCTGTAGAATCAATGTCGACGACTTCAATGAAAATGAGCGTAGTTGGTTCAATTTAACGCCCACTTTTAGATATAGATCAGATTTATTGAAATTAACCCAAAATATTTAATTATTTCGCTCCTGAAATTTGATTTCAAAACTTGTAGAGTCACTATCGAAGACATCACCAAAAATGTTGGCAGAAAAGTTGGATCATTTGAATTGCTACTACGGGCAGTAACAGGAATTTCCGCTAACTAATTATCTCTCACATTTTCTATACATAACAAACCTCGACCAACTTCAGGTACTTTAATATATCATATATATATTGAATATATAAAATTATTAACATTAAAATATGTCCTTTTCTTTTCAAATCGAAAAATTCATTCGCAACTTCAAAGCTAATGGATACTTAAAATCCTTTAAACCAGTAATTCCAATAAGCCCTTGAATACGCTTAAGTATTCAAGTGTTTAAAAATTAGACAAAACGCTTGGCCATTGTCGACGGCCGCACTCACTCCATCAACATACTCGGAGAAAGCAACTGGTATTTTCAAACAACAACTATGCAACAACAAAAGTTTTGCGCAACAAATTGTTAGTCCAAAGCTAGGCTGGGCGGGGCAGGTGTTCAGCTGGTAAAACTACTACCAACCGACCGACCGAACGACCGACCAAACCCACCAAAGAGCTTTCGAAACAATGTTGCCACTCGTTTTAGCTAACTTTTGTTTTTAACACTGAGTACTCCACAAACTACGACTACGATGACTACCGAAAAAAATAGTAGCCAAGTGGAATTTAAAAGATGAATGATACTTTAGAGATTTCTGTGGAAGAAGCAAAGTCTTTTGCCTCGCCTCTTGTCCAACAGAAAGCGAGTTGCACCACATCCCTCGCTTACCAACACAATGGTGGCCGACTTTCAGCATTGCTCGCCCGTATCATCCGTTTGTCCGTCTGTCTGTCCGTTCGCTTTTGTGTCCGTGCTGCTCTGCTCTGCTCTGCACTCTATCTCTTGCACTGCGCGTCGACGAGCTACCTTCTGGCTTTGTTTAGTGTATGATGATGGCTTTGTATTGCGTTACTTGTGGACGTATAGTGTATGTGTGTGTTTGTGTATGTGTGAGGAATTTTCCATTGTGCACTACTGCTGCTGCCGCTGCTGAAATCAAGCTGGCATTTTCATTCAATTACGACACAGTTTGCTTTTGTTTTGTTTCTAGTCATCTTTAAAGATGGGCGCGCATTTTTCCTCCTCCGCCGTTTCGCCCCACTGAAAAGCGCTTCGAACTTTTGTAGTGCTGCGTTTTGAAGTAACGCGTTAATTTTCAGTTCTACTGTCATTGTTTTCGGCAACACTGGCGGACGGGCTTTAACTTAATTGCCTCGGAATTAGGTTGAGTTTTGGGCGTATTGTAATTTTGCTTTAATAGTATATGTCAAAATTTGTTGAATGCCCGAAAGTATGCAATGATGTTTGCTACAAGCTTATATTGTGAAATATTTTGAAACTGTTGATTGACGGTCATTTTAAGTTAAAAAAGAAATGCAATAAAATAGAATAAAATATGATAGAAAGGTAGAATAGAATAGAATAGAATAAAATAGAATAAAATAGAATAAAATAGAATAAAATAGAATTGAATAGAATAGAATAGAATAGAATAGAATAGAATAGAATAGAATAGAATAGAATAGAATAGAATAAAATAGAAAAGAATAGAATAGAATAGAATAGAATAGAATAGAATAGAATAGAATAGAATAGAATAGAATAGAATAGAATAGAATAGAATAGAATAAAATAAAATAGAAAAAATAGAATAGAATTGAATAGAATAGAATATAATTGAATATGATAGAATAGAATATAATAGAATAGAATAGAATAGAATAGAATAAAATAGAACAAATTAGAAAAAATAGAATAGAATAGAATATAATTGAATATAATAGAATAGAATAGAATAGAATAGAATAGAATAGAAAGGAATAGAATATAATAGAATAGAATAGAATAGAATATAATAGAATGAAATAGAATTGAATAGAATAGAATTCTGCTTCTTAATCACAATAAATCAGACTAAATTAATAAAACTTAATAATATAAAATACAATCAAATTAAATCAGTTAATTATTGTTAAAAATGGTTAAAACTAAATATTAAAAACATATCAAGTACTAAAAAGATAACATAAAAGTTTCACAATAATAAACAAAAAATGGATCTTTTAAATAACCACAAGAATATTTTAAAAATAAAATTGCATTAAATTTGGTTTATTTTATTTTTACTATTTAAACAAGAATGTTTAAATTATTATTAACCTCAAGCCTTAATCCATTCCTCAAATAATTTACCCATCGAATGGCATTTGTTTCACTCAAATCGCTTTACAACTTTCCAAGCTAAATGCAAAAGTCTAACACAGCTCACAATTAAAATCACTCATACGCACCGTAGTGCGAAAGACAGATTACCCAATTTAAAGAAAATTGCAATTAGTTACCGAAAAAAGAAACGCTTCAAAGCGGCACGCACAAACTTTCAGCAAATACAACAACAAAAAAGTTAAAGCCTTTTGTCACATGCACGCACACACGCACAGCAGCAACACACACAACCGGAAGTTGCCTGCCAACGACGCAAAGCAAATGTATTGTGTGTGAAAAGCGAACAGCAACTAAGCAACTAAAGCCATTAAACATTGTTTTAACGCGGCATAAGTTTGCGTGTGTATGCCTGTGTGTGTGTGTGTGTGTGTGTGTGTGTGTGTGGCTGCCTGTTGCGATTACAACAACAATGACAATAACTAACATACACAAGTCACAATAGCAACGACGCTAGGCAAATAATAGTGTGTAAATGTGTTTGTCATTTCACTTGCTGTTTGTTTTTTTTTTCCTTTTCGTTTTTGCATTTGTGCGTGTGTATTTTGTGTAATTTTGCGCGCGCGTTAACGTGTAAAAATGCGTTTTCCGTTGTCTACTTTTAGGCGTAAACGCTTAAACACAAACACACACACAGAGAGAGACACAGCATGTTGCCGAAATTGTTGTCACGACATTTGTCTTTTATTTTACTCCTTCTTCTTCTTGTTAAAGGTTTCTTGCTATTTTTTCTATTTGCTATGTACGAATATTTTGCTTATTTTGTTTTTGTTTGCTGTTTTTTTTTGTTGTTGTTGTTGTTGTATTTTTGTTGATTGTTTCTTTTGCTGGCAGTTGCCAACTTCAACCAACTGGCAACCGGAAGTGCGCATTAAAATTGTCATTAGTGCCTACCAGCAGCGCCAGGCGTCCCGTTTTGCAGCTTCCGCTTCAGCTACAGCAAAATACAACAATAGCGTGTAATTTTCGCACTTTTAAGGCATTTCGTTATGTATTTTTTATTGTGCGCTATTACACCGAAAAAAATTACAAAAACAAATCTCTGCAAAATGAAATCCTATACAAAACGAAGGCGTAAATTGTCTTGAGGCTTTGTTCTAACAAAAGACAAATTTTTATTTGAACTGGATTCTCTCGGGGATATTTTTTCTTTAACTTAAATTGAAGACACAAATTTCGGAAGTGTTTGTCTTGTATCTCCATTTTGATTTAAAACTACGCTGACTTTTTACAGGCAACTATCGAAGAGCCAAATCAATTCCTTTCGAATGACACTTATACTTTTTTTATACTTTTTATATGTAAATAAATTAGCGATTGAAAATTTTTAAGTATATAAATACTATACTAAACTATTAAAAAATGTTAATTTAAAATTTGTTTACATTGAATTTCTCGCAGTGCATTACAAGTGCTTTTTCGCTTTGTGCGCTTTTGCGGTCTTAATGGCTTTATAAGCATTTTGCTATTGCCGCTGCTGCTGCCGCTGCTGCTGCTTCTGTGTCTCTCTGGACGAAAAAATGCAGCTTTTAAAATTATTAGCGAAATTTTCATAGTGCCCCCCTCATACCAACCCCCCCCCCCCCTCCACATACACACACACTTCGCACTCTCCGACCGACCGCCACCCCCTGCGTTGCCTGCCTGCCGTCATTTGTGCGCATTTTAAATGGGTTACTTAAGTGTGATTTTGGGTTTTATGTTTAAAGTTTTGTTCCAATTTTCTTCTTCTTTTCTTTTCTTTTCTATTTTTTTTTTGCTTTGTTCTCTTTGACTTTTTTGTTGGTATTTTTCTGTTTGGCTGACTTTGGCAATTTTACGGCTTAAATGTGTCTTTTGTGTAATTGCTGTTGTTCTGCTTGTGTTGTTATTGTTGCTGCCTGCCTGCCTGCCAGCCTGCCTGCGACTTCTTTTCGGGTACTTTTGTCAATGATTGTGTTAATGTGTTGGCGGCAAAGTTATATTTGTGTAAGTGTGTTAATAGATTTTAAGTGCTAAACTTGTTGACGCATTACGGCGATTTATTTTGCGATATATAAAAAAAAATTTTGTTTTCTTTCATTTGTCATAATTGTTACAAAATAATAATTTTAAACTAAGTGCTGCTTCTGTGGACTGTGGAGTGGGAAAGTGAGAATTTATGGGCAGTATGTTTAATGGCTTTAATAGTTGTTTTATAATTTATTCAAATAACATTTTGTAAACTCAAAGCTCAAACTATACTTTTGTAAAAAATGCTTAATACAACAATTTGGTATATCTATTAGGTGTACAAATAAGTTTCCGCCGTTTTGAGAAAGATGGTGTGGCACGAGGTTTACGTTGGAATTCGCAGATGGTAACCTACTTGAAAATTCGTTTGTTTATTCCAGAACAACATAACCTTATCATGTTATTAAGTTCGCATTAGCATCATATATTTTTGTTCATCTAAAAATGTCTCAATTTGAGCCAACTAAGTGTCATTTGCGGGAACTTTTAATTTATTTTTTTATAATAATTTAAAAAAATCTGCTGCTGAGTCACATCGATTGCTTGTAGAAGCATATAATGAGGATGCTTTGAGTGAGAGAACATGTCGTGAGTGGTATCAAAAATTTGAAAAAGGTGATTTTGACATAAAAGACAAAGATCCAGTGGAAGGCCGAAAATTTACGAGGATGCAGATTTGGAGAAATTATTGGGTGAAGATTCGTCTCAAACACAAAAGGAACTTGCACTTAATTTAGAAGTCACTCAGCAAGCAGCCTCACATCGTTTAAAATCGTTTAAATATTATTTTATTAACAAAAAAACGGCGGAAACTTATTTGTACTTATTTTTTAAACTGTTTGAGCAGATAATTAAAAATCACTCATACGCATTGACGGACGGAATTGCTTTTCTCTTATTTGTTTAGTTATTTATATTTTTATATATATTTCTTTATATTTCAAATTTTTTACTACTATAATAAAGATTCCAATTATTAAATTAATGTATTCGAAATTTATCTTCTTCCCATTCAGCTTCTTTCTGACAACTGACCGACAGTGAAGAAACAAGGACTGTTCAATTGGGGTCCTAACTACCATTTTTTGAGTCTTTTTTCTGAAAAGATCATAAAAGACCCATAAAACATCGAAATATAGAGTTGATATATTTTAAAAAATAGTTCCCATCAAATTTTACCATCCCCATCAAGTTTATATATAAATTTTACTGCAGAATTAAAGTGTGGCATAGTTTATTTAAGAGTTGAAATATTTTTAATATGCACACTCAAATATTCTGTTCTTCATTGACCTATAGTAAAACTCGATGGCGGAAATTTTCCTTGATTAAATTAATCCTATATTTCGATGCTTGTGGGTCTTTTATGGTCTTAAAAAGAAAACAATCAAAATAGACGCAGAAAAAAGGCAATAAGAGGCTTAATATGTTCGAGGAAAATATTCCTCGTTCAATTTTACTAAAGGTCACTGAATAAATCTTGAGTCTCTGATGCATAATTGTAACTGTTTTTTAAGTTATACTGGACAGCATAATGCCAACTTCTAGATGACTTGATGCAAAATAATCGAGCTAACTTTGCAAAACCATCTCTGGGGTTTATTTCTCCGAGGTTCTACTTTCATTTTTAAACAAGAATCATTGAGACTCATGTTTCGTGTTGCACAGTGTAATTCAGTACCTAAGTTTTTTAAAACTTACTTTACTCAGTTCTTAGTTGAAAACTTCTTCTAAATTGTTTTTGTTGCAAAAATTCACAATCCCATAAAACCTTAAAACCTAAAATTACATATCACTCATACGTCCGGTGGGCGCAAATGAACAAATTTTAAAATGCTCACGAAATCACCGAGAAACTCTTTTAAACTTTAAAGACTTCCTGTCAGAGAACTTAAAACGAAACGAAGAAAAGACGAAAAGACGAAATAAGAAAACACAAGCAATCTTACTTTAAAATCTGCACTTAACATGCAAGCCACATGACCACCACCGCCACGACCACCACTTGATATCAACACACAAACACAGATACAGATACAGATACAAACACACACACACACATACAAACTGCACATTTACCTTTCTTTCAATATAGATATTTTTTTTTACTTCTTCTTCTGCTGCTGCTTCTTTTTCAATTTAATTTTCTCTTTGACCTATTTTCCATTTTATTTAATTTTTCAGCAAACAAACAAACAAACAATTTTTCAAACCATACTGTATGTGGTTGTTGTTGTTGTTGTTTTTGTGCTGTTACCTTTTTGCTGCTACTACCACAACTACTACTAATACTTTTTTGCTCGTTTTAGCAAAAATTTTATTTGTCTATAGCTTGGGGGGCGTTTGAAGCTGTGTGTGTTTGTTTGTGTGTGTGTGTATGTGTACGCCTCAAACAGGTGTTTGCGCTACAAAGGCTACAAATGTGTGTCATTTGTTATTTGCCACACTTTTTAGTGAAATTACAACAAAAAATATAAAAAAGGCGGAAAGTGTAGCCCATGTAGTCGGCAGCGGAATGTACAATAAAAAGAAAAAAAAGAGAAAAAGAAAGTAATGGAATAAAATGTTGTAGAAAAAGAGAAGAAAAAAAAAGGTCCAAAGCAGAAGCGGCGAAGAATTGCTTTTATTTACATTTCGAAGGTGATTTTTCCACTTTTGCAATATATTTCATTTTACTCTCGTTTCTTTTTTTTTGCAATTTCATTTCCATTTTACAAATTCAAACATGCCACATTTGTGGCGCAACTAAATCCTTTAAGTACAGTGCTGGCAAAATTTATTGGCACACTTTCTACTACAATTAAATGCAATTTTATTTACATATAAATTCGAGAGACCATTTGTTCGTTTTTAATGTTGTCATCAATTAAAAAAGTAATGCCATGCCCTTCTAAAGAAGCTGACCACAATATAAGGACATTCTTTTTATTCGAAATTTTTATTTCTAAACATTTTTTTTATTTAAAATAAAGTGCTCAGATAATTTACTGTTTATTTCATTTCATATTAACTTCCAAACTCATGCAGTTGTTATTTTGAACCAATTTTGAAATAGTAGATCGAGCATTTAATTTGCACCCCGCCTGTGCGCCGTGTGCGTTTGTGTCGTCCCCCCTCTGGATGGCAAGTGTCCTTTTTCACCCTTCTGCAGCGCAACAGTTTGTCCCCGAACGCAATAAAAGTCTCGTGTGCAAATAAAACTGAACCATTTCAGCATTTTCGCATTTTCGCATTTTAGGCGCGCGGGCGCGGTGCGGTGCGGTGCGGGCTGCCAAAATCAACGCAATGAATGCCATGCAGCGCAGGGTGACATTTCGTCCCCCGTTCTATACGCATAGTTGAAATGCGTGCGTATGTGTGCATATGTGTATCGCGCCATTCGCTTCGCCAAGTAGACAAAATTGTTTGATGTGGCGGCAAAAGTTGCTCCTTTGGCTGCTCTAATTTTTGTTGCTCGTTTGGTTTTATTTTTATTTTTATTTATTTATTTATTTCTCTTCTTTTGTTGTTGTTGTTGTTGTTGCAAGAAGGATATTCGTGGATAATGGCGCCGGATGTGCGTCATCAAGTAAAGCGCCTGTTTACGCGCAAAAATTTGTTTTGACTTTGTCGAACGTATTTAAGCCTGTGTGTACTCGTGTATGTATGAGTGCGTATGTGTTTCTTTTTGACGTCTAACACTTGTTACGCATTTTTTGTAGCCTGGCATTATGCTCACATTAAAGCCGCCCATAAAAATGCTGGGTATTTGCTTTAAGGCGGTTTGAGTTTAGAAATGCAGCTTTAAAAATAGTATTGATAATGAAATGAACAATTCATTGTAGTTAAGAAAGCTGTGATAATGATAATCATATTTCTTAGTAATTGAAAAACTTAAAAGTAATGAAATGATTCACAGAAATCAATTCATTTCGTATCGAATTCTATCGATCTAACAAAAACATTTTTAGCCCGATTTTTACCACTTTTATGACGCCCATGGGAGCCGATATAGAACAAAATTATTTGCTTATCAAAGTCTTTTGATTCCAATAAACAAAAATTTATCTCAAATAAAAAAAAAAACAATCATAATGGTAATGAAATTAAGTTTTCATTGAAAATTTGTAATGCTTAAATGCTAATTTTAATTAGTTTTCATTTTCCATTTAAGAAGACTCATTGACCCAGTACATATCCAGGTAGAAGCTATTCTTAACCTTAGAAGTCATTACTGGCTTCTGGAACATTGGAGTGCAAGCGACCAAACTGGATATCCCACACAACATCTACTGTCGTAGCTGCCAACAACCAGATGAAAAATAAACTGCGGTTCATTTTCTCTGGAAATGTCCAGCTTTATGGCCAGCGAGAAAGAACACCTTAGGCAAACCAATCTTCGGTGGACTTGCGAGCTGCCTGGAAAATTATCTACTTAACTTCCTGAATCAAACAAAATGGATTTGGAAGATTTGTTTTAATGATACTCTGGACGATCATGGTATACCATCGGCAGCATGTACACAGACCCTCTTCACGGTGTAGGAAAGCTGAACACTTTTGCTCATTACAGGATATGACGACTGTGTCTTAGGCCTTTAGCCTGCTTCTATTAATCCAGAGGGCTAACAGCCGTCATTCTGAAACTATCTGAGGATGTGGAATTAAAAAGGCGCATAAGCGCTAATTAGACTCGGGTCACCACTGCAAACCAACCAACCTAACCTTAGCATAAAGGACATTGAACTCTAACTCTGAACTATTAACAGGACACTGTTAACTTAATTACCAACTGAAGAAAATAGAAGTGGTAGCAAATGATTAAATCCGACTCCGCCAAGAGGAGCAGGAAATGGCTGAATGTGTTCTTTGCATTTGTCCAGCGATGGCAAGACGCAGATATAACTACCCAGGCAATGGGATTCTAGTTCCCTATTCCGATTTTTTTAATAGTCTAGATTTGTGTTTTTGTAGGCAACGAGGCTGCACATAAGAGCTTTCAGGGCTGCACATAAGAGCTTTCAGGCCATAACGTCTTCAATTATAAAGAAGTGTCCATTGCATTATCATTATTTTTTTTAATAGTAATGATAAAATAATGATAAAGCTATTGAAATAAACGCTGTCAGATGTCAAAACAAGCTGCGAAGTAAACTCTTAAAATTCCACTTTAATAAATGATGGCAACTTTGCAATCAAAATTGATTCAAGGACCGTTTAAATTCAAAAAAAAAAACACGACACAGCAGTAAAAACTGCGCTCAAAGTGGAATCGCTTTAATTGAAAAATACGAGAAAACAAAAAACAATGTTTATAAATAACCACAAACAGACACTTATACACATACATATAAATAGTAACATATATACACGAGTACATCGACACACACACAAAAAAAAAAAAGAAACAAACCGCAGAAATTAATTAGCAATTCCTGCAGCAAATGAGTGAATTAATTAAATGTATTTTGCGTTTGCCAAAAACAGCAGCAGCACTTATCAAAGTATTTGAAATATGAACACAGACAAACACACACACACAACGACATATACTCTCGTACATATATATATACAAATATGTTTACTGCCAACTGTGTGAGGCTTTGTGCGTTTGTGTCTGCATGTCGATGTGTATAAACGCACAGTAGTTGCAACCGCAAAATTGTTGTTGCAATTACTACATTACCAAATTTATATAGTAAAAAAAAATATACATATATATATATACATTTTTGCATGTACTCGCACATATTTAAATCAAATTATTTGTATATACATTCGCATTAATCCTGTCAGCTCATATTCACACACACACACACAAACACATGTAACGCATGCAACATTAGTTGTACGAGTGTCTGTATATGTTTTCGCATGTGTGTGTTTGTGAGTGTGTATGTGTGTGTGTGTGTGTGTGTGTGTGCGTGTGACGTCGTTTGCCTACACCTGTTCGCATTTAGCCACATTTATGTTTAGCATTAAAACGTCCATAATTGAAAATTAATTGAAATATCAAATTCATATTACAACAAAAACAACTACAACAAAAACAATAACAACAACAACAGCAGCAGCAGCAATGTGCACTAACAACATAATCGTTATAATCTTATCGATTGCTGTTTGTTTGTGTGTGTGTGTGTGTGTATGGAAATATGCGTATAGCAGTGTTAGTACCAGGTAGCAATTAGGCGCATAACTTTGTACATACATATATACATACATTCATACATAAGTCGGCATATTTTAGTAATATGTATTTAGCATAGTTATTAATGAAATATTTTGAGAATATTTTTGTTTATAGTATATGAAACTTTGCTTTAGTTTGACCGTTAAATGCGAATTTGAATTTATTTAACAATGAAATTCGTTTTTTCCTCAACTTTAATTTGTTTATAATTCTTCTATAAATTTTGTATAATAAATGTTAATAACTTTTCTTTTATATATCATAGTTAAAGTGCTTTATAAAAGCAAAAACAAAGAAGTCATATTTGAATACTAGACCTCAAGTCGTATGAGTAATTTAAATCCCAACCATTAAATGAAATAACACGCATACGTCATGTAGAGCGGCTGGAATAACAGTCACCTTGTTTGTTTGTTTGTTTGTTTGTTTGTTTGTTTGTTTGTTTGTTTATTTTCCCAACTAATTGCACATCTTGATAGTGGCCAAACAAAACGTTCGCAAACTGATAATTTGATAATTCGAGGTTAGCAAACATCTTGGCGGGCGTCAATCATTGCCTTCGAGGCGACAATTCAATTCAATTCAAACTCATTTCAAGTTCAAAACTTAAAACCACCAACTCAACCAACTCAAAGCCATTTCAACTACAAAGGTAAGAAGCACTCTCGACGTGAAACTGCTTCGAGCACAATTTGTGCAGTGAAGGCAACCTTTAACTATTATTATTATTGTTATTGTAATAATTATTTGGAATGGCTGTTAACTGTGCGAAGTTGAGCCATTTCGAAGTTTTGACACGACTGTTTAATGCAGATGCCGTTTGTTGTATTATGATAAATGAACTGTCAAATGGTCAATTTCAGGTGCAGCTAATGCGAAATTTACGAAAATTAATGTTACTCTCCGGTATCGGGGGCATGTCGGGGGGTGGGGTAGGTTGCTCAGGCGATTCTTCATCATCATTTTTAATAATTAACAGAATATTTTAAACGTAATTTTCACATGTTTGCAAAAGACTTTAAAGTAACTTAGCTTTAAATGTGAATAAATTTTAGGTAGACTAAAATTTAATATCATTTAAATTATATATTCGTTTAGAGCCTAAAATTATGCTACAAGAAATTAAAATAACGTTTTTAAAGTTCTGAACTAAAGATTTAATATAAGAGTTGATTTTTGAATTTGACATAACACTTTCTAGGTCCACTTTTAAGTTGAATTAATAAACATGAAATTTTTAAAAATAACTGTGACTAACTGTACAATTTATTAGATAGTTTTTTTGATGTGCAAGGATATTTGATTATTATAAAAAAAATTATATATTTTGAAAGCTATTTTTCCTCTTATATTGTATTATTCCAAAATATATTTTACAGAATTCAATTCGTGAGTTTGGTTGAAGATAATCTGAAATTAAATATTTTTGTTCTCTCAGAGGATGTGTAACTAATTTAACAACTTGGCTTAAAAATGTTCATTGAACTTTTTTGCGTTTAATTATTTTAGAAAATTTTTTTTAAAGTCCGCTTAAAAGTCGTCCTTTTGCACTTAATCACTCATAATCAAAGGTATACCAATAATATAACTGATACACAAACTTGCCCCATTGTCCTGTTTACCTTTCCTTTTATTTAAATTTTAACTATATCAAGTATTAAACGCGCCATTTATATAGCACACACACACACACACACACAAACACACACTCAAACATATAAACGAAATTTAAAATTGATTAAAAATCACTCATACGACGAGTAAGCCTGCCAGCGTGCTTGTCTCTCTGTCTGTCTGTCTGTCTGTCTGACTGTCTGATTGCCACTTACGAGCGCAGCACTTAATAAGTGAAAATGCGTAGCATATTAAATGTGACACAATTAACAGTCAACAAAAACAACAGCAAAAATAACAACAACAACAACAACAGCAGCAGAAACAAAAAGGCGTAAAATTTATTATATTTTTATAAACAGTGAAAATAAGTTTGAATTATATATGAATTAATTAAATTAATTACTCATGCATACAGGCACTACTTAAAATAAACAGACACACATACACATACAGACATACAGAAATGCCAGCGTGTTTCAAAAAGGTCAAAGTTTGATTTAAAAATATTATTACTATATTTTTTTACCATATAATAAATTTATTTTAACTTATAAAATTGATTCAAAAATAAAACAATAACCGAAGTAATCCTAAACTTGCTGAAAATGTTTGGAACTTTTGGTTTTGTAAAAGAAAGCTTTAAGCTTAATAAATTTTTAAATTGAAATATCTCTTTTTATTTTAAATACGAAATACGCTAATGCACACGTATAATATGTTGTTGTTATTTCTATGAACGCGTTTCGCTTCTGTATGTCATCTGGCTATACTATATGTATATAATTAGCGCAAAAAAAAGCACAGCTCGTAAAGCTTTTAGGTGCGCAACGCGCCGAAATGAAAAACAAAACTAAAATCGAAAGCACCTGAAAAATATGCTTCAGCTTTTCATCAGCGTAATGCATTTATTAAAAATTAAACATATTCGCAAATTAACGCAAACACACACACACACACACTGGCACACAGGCATAAAACAATCATTAATGCATTTTTAATTTGGGCGCTGCCAAATGAAAAATGGTCAGTTTCGGTTTCATCATCATCATCATCAGCAGCAACAGCAGCAACAACAACAACAACAACAGCAACAGCCAACAAAAGTGTTTACGTTGCTGCCCTTATTTCCCCCACCTCACGCCACTTTCCCCGCCCTCCCCCACCAACTCTCGCTTCAGACAAAGGCACACAAAATGGCTGCGCATTAATTAATAGCCGCAAAAATTATGAGACGTGCATGTGTATTGGTATACAAATTACACAATTTCCTGTTTAATTCACATGTATGCAAAGAAAAAAGAGAAAAAAGAAAAACACAACAACCAAAATAATATAACAACGCTCGTAAAAAAAAGCGAAAGCATACTTTCAGGTGCACACAACAAAACAAAACAGAAATAACACAAGAATTACTTTTCAATAATTAATGATATGTTTGTGTAGCATGTACGCACACACTGACACACGTTATGTTTGGCCGTGTGCGTTTGCGTATGTGCGCTTGAGTGTATGTGCTTTCATATCAAGTTCACTTATAACGCACTTTATGTATTACTGTGCCGAGTTGCCCCACTAAGTAGACTATACAAAACAACAAAACGAAAAAAAAAAAAAACGAAAAACTTGAAACGGCTTTCGGTCGGCATTAACAAACGAGCGAAATGGTTTAACTTGTTTTTTTATGCGCCATATTAAAGTCGGTTATTTTGTTTGTTGCATGCAGAGCCTTCTACTTGATGGCGCTGTAAAGTAGGCTTCCGTTTTTAATAAAAATATATTTATGGAAACGATTTGTTAATAATTGTTTAATTATTAAAATTTAAGTTTTAAATACTTTAAGTGGCACTCGAATTTAAGTTGTAAAGTATAAATGTTAAGCTTTTGAATTTACAAATTTGTAAAGTTACAAAAGTATTTAAAAGGCACCTGAAAGTATGCCAACAAATTTTACACAAATACAAACAAAACAACACTTTGATTTTTGATAATAACATTCAAATTCTTATTACAAATCAATCAATATAGTTTAATAAAAAAGAACAAAAGATTGCACCTAAAAGTAGGCTTTTAAACAACTTTAAAATTAAAACGGCAGCATTGACTATTGTTATTAATAAATTATTTTTAAATATAAATAGACTGCGACCTGAAAGATTTATTGTGGAAAAAGCGCCTAAAAGAATGCTATTATGTTCTTCAATTTTGATTTAAGAAAGAGTGGACAATAGTTTTTATTATTAGATTAGCTAAAAGCTTTCAAATAAAGTGTTTAAAGTGTATCTAATTCGATTTGAATTTATATTTTACAAAAATTAAAAAATCTATTATGCACCTGAAATTATGCTAAGTAATTTAAGACCACTTAAATGTATTAGTTTATTATCAGCCAGCGGCATTTACCAAGACTTGGTTTAATTTTGCTTAAAATATAACAAAATTTAATGAAATTATGCAAATTATGCCCCTAAAGGTATGCTAAATCATACATAAACAAAATACTAGTGCACCTTAATTTATACAAATTACCGCGTTACTTTCGAAAGGTTGTAATCATTTGCATTTTACCATAATATATAAACGCCTAAAAATATGCAACTGAAAAAAACTGTTAACTAAAACAAATCAATTTAGAATATGTGTCTCAATTTCCAAAAAAAATTGATCTTACGTTTTAATTGCGCACACATTTTCAATAACTTTCAACCGCAAAACGTGCATAAATCAGTTTGCATTGCACGCACTCGGGCGCAGTAGTACTAAAAGAACAAAAGCAAAACAAAAAAACAGACAGCAAAAGAGACACCAAAACACACGCTCAGCATGCAGTACGATTGTACATATGTCTGCATGTATTAAAATCATCCAAGCAATTTGCACAATTTATGCGCACACACACTAAAACAGCACAACAGAAACCGATTTTAAGCAAACAATTCGCATCGCACTATGTATGCGCTTGATAAAAATCTATTGCATACTTATAGGCACTTCGAATCAATTCACTCAATCGTTTGTACGCCTCATTCGTTCGTTCATTCGTTCGTTCGTTCTGGCTTGCTCTCATGCGTATTGTTTTCGCAATTTTGATTGTGAGTACGCCGCGCCGCATATATGTGCGAGTGTATGCGTTTGTATGTGTATTAATGTACATTGTGTGCATGTACATTGACCCATAATAAAATTTGTCTCTGTCTTTTGTTGTATCGCAATAAGGCAGACAATGTTTCGTGTTTGCCGCTCTTGCATACCTTTCGTTAAGTTTCTTTTTTCTTTTGTGTGAAATGTACGAGTATGCGTGAGTGTAAAAGTTCTCAGAGAGAGCGCATCGAGTCTCGTCAAATGAGAGCGACGGCTTGTTGTTGTAACCTTACAATGTAAATGGCGTTTATTTGACTCTCAAGCAGCACATTTGTAAGGCAGCGCGCAGGTGTGTGTGTGTGTGTATTATTTTGTGATGCATACTTTTAGGCGCTTGTAGAGTTTTCACTTGTTTCAGTAGCAAATTTTACACACACTTATTCTCTCTGGTTTTAGTACTCGCGTACAGAACGTTGTAAGTCTACAAAAATATTCGTAAGGTATCAGGTAAACTTTGCAGACTTGATTTTAATTTTTTTTTTAGTTCTTCGCAGTCTTAACCGGTTGAAACTATTTTGTATGTAGAAAGAAATATAATTCTAAAGCATAATTTTAGGCGCATTTCAAATAAGTTTCTAAGTTTTTCTAATAAACAAGAACTTACCTCTTTGTCAAAAAAATTTTTTTGCTGTTACAGAAACAATTTAAATTGAATTCTTTTATTTAAAAAAAAGGTTAATTAAATTTACTAAGAAGTAAAATAGGATTTATATATGAAATTTTATATTTTTGCTTTTTGCAGAGTCATTTAAATGCGACAATGGATATTTTCAACTAATCACAAAGGCATTGGAACTCTTTATTTCATATTTGAAACCTGAGCAGGAATATTGGGGACTTCTTTAAGAATTTTAATTGGATTTATTATGAAAATTTCAAATTCAAAATTTTCAAATTAAAAGTCGATATATCAACTTGTACTTGTATATAATGACAATGTGCGAACATACAAGTATAAGAAAACAAAGTTTAGAACAGTTTTAGTTGGCTAATTTGTCTATTAATATTATTATTATTATTATTAGAGTCTAGGAAGCACTGCGACCAACAAGATCTACTGTGCATGGCCTAACTTTTAACCTCATAGGCTTTTAGTAAATTTTATCACTAATTGGGGATTGTTGTTCCAAAGTTTATATGGATTTACAACAGTGTCAAAATCTTTGCCGAGTGCAGGACACTCGCAAAGCACATGTTCTGAACTTTCAGTGTCCATTTCACAGAAACGACAGACGTCAGTATCAGAAAGGTCTAACTTTTTTAGATGATATCTTAGGTTACAATGATCTGTGAATTAACCAGCTAAAATGCGTAAGTCCACTCTACTAAGCGAAAGTAACTTTCTGAATATTTCCTTTGATGGAATAAGGATTCATTTTGCTTGACGTTGACCTATGCTATTGAGCCAGTGATTGGAAAATTTCTCTTCCTCCAGTTTCTTGATAGCGTCATTGGAGTGGCTTTTCGAAAGACCACAGATGGGCTCAAGACCAATAAAAGACATGTTTGCTCCTTGTTTTGCTAAGTAGTCAGCTTTATCGTTTCCCTCATGACTTTCATGTACCGGTATCCATTACTAATAATACAGTGTTGAAATTAGCTAGTATATTTAACAAATGTAGGCAGTCAAATGCCATTTTTGAGGTGAATTTGGTTGCTTGTAGGGCTTTTAAAGCCGCTTGACTATCAGACTATCTATAAAATTACAAATATTTTTAAAAGAACACATGAGAAGCTTTAAACCTAATCATTAATTTTGGGCAAAAATTTATTTTTTGATGTATTAATTTAGTTCAGGATAGTCCCCACCCGAGTCCATAGTCAGAATTCTTAAAAGCCTTTCAATAAGTTTTTAAAATTGAAAAATTCGATTATTGCGGAAACCTAAAAAATCAACATTGTGAAAACTCGTTTTTAAAAGGTTATTCCTAAAGCTTAAAAGGTTCGCAATTTGAATCCAAATAAAATGTTCATGCAAAATATTTTCAAACATTGAACAGTTTTTTGAAAAACTTTTTAGTTCATGTTTAAAAAAAATGTTTTATCCTTATTTTGATATGTAACAAACACGAAAACATTCTTCTGGGTCCTATTAACAAAATTAACCATTTTCCATAAAAGAAAACCAATTTAAACTAAATTATTTCTGCACATCTTGGGCACATTTAAACGCTGTGGACACTTTTATTAGGTTCTTTAGAGTTCGCACTTCGTGGCGTATGAGTGACGTTTTATTAAATTATTGCAAAAGCACGTCGCGCCGACAACTAAATTCGCCATGAACTGAGAGACACAAATACACACACACACACATACATAAATATACACAAATACACTTCGAAGGATAAAATGGCAGTCTTCTTTTACAACCGCAGGCCATACATATACCAAACACACACACCTACACACACACACACGAAACCAAAATGCAGTGACAACTACGCTGATGGGTATGGAAAAAAGTGCTCAACACTCTTCGAAGAAAAAGAAGAAAAAAATTCCTACTCCTACCAAAATGAAATGAAATGAAATTGCGGTTGATGCATTTTCCTACCAAAATGAACGGACTGACGGACGGACGGACGGATGGATGAAAAGGAACAACAACCATCGCAAAATGAACCAAAAAAAAATTGCATAAACTAGAAAAATGACAAAAGACTTTTTAAAAGCACAAAAACGTATCAAAAAACAGAAAAAAACAAACACACAAGAAAAAGCGGAGTTTTTTGTTCTTATTGTTGTTATTGTTTTTTTTCGTAAAGGAAACATTTACACGAAAAAAAAACCTACTACTAAGTAGTTTGAGAATGTTGTGAGTAGCGCCGAAGACGAAGCACTGGAAGAGGAACACACACACCAGCCGACAGACAGACAGACAACGCCGAAAAAAAACGTGCTAAAAATATTTGCACAACAATAGAAACATAAATTTGCGCATACCCACTTGCAACACTTCCATGTTACAAAAACAACAATAAACAAAAAAAAAACTATGTAGCAAAAAAAAATAGTAGCATGCTTTAGCACTAAAAAATAAGAATAGTAGCAGCAGCAGCAGCAGCAGCGGCAGCGGTAGTCAACGCGCAAGCATAAAATATGAATATAATAGAAAATCATAACCCCCAAGCGATGCGCACATACACATACACTTTAACAACAACAACAACAACAGCAACAACAACAAAATAGAAAAGTTACCCAAAAGAAAAGAAAAAAAGAACGCCACTGTTTGGTATTGAAAGTGCGGCGAATTGAATTGAAGTGATCGAAATGGCGAAGCTTGAAGACACTTTCAAAGTCTATAAAGGCAATAATGCATAAAACACGAAGCACGAAATAGGCACACACACACACACAGAAAAAAAGAGAAAAATAAAGAAGATGAAGAAGAAAAAACACACGCACACACACACGGCGGCACTGCAAAACGAAACGAAACGAAACATCGTGATATAAAGGATGGCTGATGGCTGTGGCTGGTGACAAAGAGGCTAGAACGCTGGGACTGTAACATGTCATGCACAAACACACACACACACGCTTAAATAGAGGAGTAACAGAATAGGTATATACATTGAGGAAAAGGTTTTTTTTCGAAAAATTTAAATGAAATTTATTAGGTGTTTTGAGAAAGATGGCGTGGCACGAGGTTTACGTTGGAATTCGCAGATGGTAACCTACTTGAAAATTAGTTTGTTTATTCCAGAACAACATAACCTTATCATGTTATTAAGTTCGCATTAGCATCATATATTTTTCTTCATCTAAAAATGTCTCAATTTGAGCCAACTAAGTGTCATTTGCGGGAACTTTTAATTTATTTTTTTATAATAATTTAAAAAAATCTGCTGCTGAGTCGCATCGATTGCTCGTAGAAGCATACAATGAGGATGCTTTGAGTGAGAGAACATGTCGTGAGTGGTTTCAAAAATATAAAAAATGTGATTTTGACATAAAAGACAAAGATCCAGTGGAAGGCCGAAAATTTACGAGGATGCAGATTTGGAGAAATTATTGGGTGAAGATTCGTCTCAAACACAAAAGGAACTTGCACTTAGTTTAGAAGTCACTCAGCAAGCAGTCTCAAATCGTTTAAAATCGTTTAAATATTATTTTATTATCAAAAAACGGCGGAAACTTAAAAAATTTTAATTGAACTTTTATGAAGAACATTTTTTCAGGTTAATATTTAAAAAATAAAACTACAACAACTTTTGACTTACTCTATTAATTTTCAACTAAAGTGGTAGACTAATAGGACAAAATGTTGATGGAACACTTTTTATCATGTTCACTTTTGCAAAATTTTTGACACTTTATCTTTGAACAGACTCTGCATACTTTGATGTAAATGAATAGAAATAAATTAGATAAAAACTGACTGAATCATAAATTTAACGACATTTAAAAATTCTATAAATTAAAAATATATGCTTAATTTCTATAAATTAAAAATAGAAAGTGAGTGCAACCTTTTTAAGGCAAGAGGTAATCAAGTTTGTTTCGTCGAGTGGTTGAGAAGAAATGTTTTTTTTTCTATAGAAATTTTAACTTGTACGTAAACTTTGCAAACGAGTGTAACGAAATTAACTTAACGAAGTTAAGTTTTTGGTTAACTTTTCTCAGATTAACGAAGTTAAACTCTTAATTAACAATGCTTACTTATTTGTATAGTAGAGGAGTAAAAACTGCATACTCTGATTTTTTAATTGACCCTCAAAATCCGAACTAAATGCACAAAATCCAATTTTGATAAGTTGTATTTGGCCTAAACTTTATTTCTATTTATCTGATGAACAAGTTTTTAATGTCATTGGAGAAGACATTTATTTTGCTTACAACCATTTTAAATCTAATTACTAAACTTAATACGAGTTCATATCGAATTAAGGTTTTAGCTAGCGACTTTTTATTATAAATGCTAAAATAATGATAAGAAATTGCATATCTCAATTTATCTCAAAATTGATGAATTATAATTGAAATTTTTATTTTAGCACTAGCGAATGCCCGGCATGCGTTGCAATGCCACTTAAACATTTTTTTTAGCAGATCTTCCCGGTACTCCCCGTTAGCGGAACTTCCCGGTATTCACCGTTGTAACGATTCTGAGTTATGGCTGTGAAATTATCGGTATACAAACTCAGAAACAAAATCCAAAAGTTTTAGTAGTAATATTAGCAATCGTATATTTTCACTTAATTAAATAAATTGAGGGCGTAATAAGTGGGCGTGGAAGATTTTGTATATCCTTTTATTCTTCCCAGTTCATCCCGTTACATGTTTTCTATATAGCACATCAAGTTTCTCAGCAATGATGGTAGGCGTAGAAATGATCCACCGTTTTTTTGAAAGTGGGCGTTAAAGTGATCCAACCACGCCCATTTTTAGTGAAGTTGTCGACAGTGTTTATACAAACTTTGATATCTGAGTTTGTAACTGTCGACAACTTCACCAAAAATGGGCGATTCAGATTTTTAGGGACAATATTAGCGAAATAATCGAATATTTTAACTTAGTTTTACAAATTGTGGACGTAATAGGTGGGCGTGGCAAAATTTTCTTTGCTCGAAACCTAAGTTGGCATGAGCATAGCAACTCCCCAAAATTTCATGACAATCGGATGAATGGTTTAGACGCCCATTTGCTACAAAGAAAGATAGAAAGAATGAAAGAAAGAGAGAAAGAAAGAAAGAAAGAAAGAAAGAAAGAAAGAAAGAAAGAAAGAAAGAAAGAAAGAATGAAAGAAAGAGAGAAAGAATGAAAGAAAGAGAGAAAGAAAGAAAGAAAGAAAGAAAGAAAGAAAGAAAGAAAGAAAGAAAGAAAGAAAGAAAGAAAGAAAGAAGGAAAGAAAGAAAGAAGAAAGAAAGAAAGAAAGAAAGAAAGAAAGAAAGAAAGAAAGAAAGAAAGAAAGAAAGAAAGAAAGAAGAATTCATTTTTATATATATAGATTAATATTTTTTTTTGAAAGCGTGACTTCATAAACTTTTTAATTGTTTTCTACTCGATAAAAGTAAAGATTTTTTTATTACAATAACTTTTTCGTAAAAAATTAAAAAATGGCTTTTTTCAGTTAAGAAAATGTTTGCCTTTATTTATAAAAGTGTCTAGAAAATTTTACTAAATTAAAGAAATGAAATAAGGTAAAAAAATATCAATTTCGATGAAATATTCTCATTTGAAAGTTTAAATCATTTTCAAATATTTTCAGTGTATTTGTCGGCGTCGCAGTGCGATAGGTAGGTATAGTAGTATATTAAAAAGGACACTTTCGACATCTTCGATGTTGTTGTTGTATTTGTTGTTGTTGCATGTGGTTGATGAATATTAAATAAATTGCCAAAGGGACACTTTAGTTATACACTTACAAACACATGCCAATGCAGTCATATGTGTGTGTGTGTGTCTGCGTGTGTGTGTACTTAAACCATTGTGCGAGTTTGAAGCAAATTTGCTTAAGTTGAAAGTCAACAGCGTTGAACGTCGTCAACGTTGTCGGTTGTCGGTTGTCGTCGTCGGTAGCCGAGATAACGTTGGAGCTTTGCATATGCCATAAAATATACAATGGAATTGGTAATAAACCGCAGCTAAAATGAACTAAAGAAGAATATACATATGTGTGTGTGTGTGCGTGTGCGTGTAAGTTTATGAGTGTTTGTGTGACTGATGTTGGCTGCGTTGGGCGTTAATGTGTGACTATGTCTAAAACGTTTATTCCTTGTTGCTTGAGTGTATTCTAAAATATATTTTTCTACTGCGACATTGCATACTTTTAGGCGTGGAAGAAATTGTTTTAAATTTATAGCTTACACACACACACACACACAGACAATGCTGGATGACAATGCTCTTTGGAATTGTTGTCCGTTTGATCAAAATTTTTAGACAAAAGCGAAAGTTTTTCGAAAAGTGCATACTTTTAGGCGCACAGAGTTTTTAATTACATTAAAGTGACATTCTGCTTTGAAAGGGAACTAAAGAGAGATGGATAACAATTTTAAAATACACATTTAATATTAAATAATTACTCTGCTTTTATTATAATTAAAATCGTGCACGCGCTAACGTATGAGTAACATTAAAAGCAGTCAACATTATAATTCTTACTATAAAAACCAACGGACGGTATTTAAAATATTTACACCGACCAAAAAAAAAACTCATCCACTTCAGCAGTAACAGTGCTTGAGCGTATGTTTACATACCGCTTACGCCAACGCCAAAGCCAAACGCAGAGCGGGAAGTGGGAAGTCGGAAGCCATTAAAAACCGCTGCAGCCACCACATAAAGTAGCTCTTCAATTTTTGCGGGGCAACGCAGCCACTTAAAATGCACTTTACCCAATCGTTCTGCACAAATTTTTAACACGCTCATCAAAAAGTCGCGCGTACATTGACTTGGGAAATTTTACTTTATGGTCATTACCCTCAATCTCCGAGCAAGCAAGCGAACGTACGAGCGTGCGTGCAAGCGAGTGAGTGTGTGAGTGAGTGAGACCACATAGTCCAAGGCAAATGGCAAATGGCATCGCAGCGTACCGATTCCGGCCACCGGCTATAATTTTATAACAACAACAATAACAAGTTAGAGTGGCAGTAATAGTAGAAGTAACAATTTTTTGTTGTTGTAATAGTTGAGCCCCCCCCCCCCCCCAACAAAGATTGGCAACACTAAGTGGCAGCAATACAAAATGCAAACATATTCTGCCACATACTCGACTTCTTTGCGTCGCTCGTCTCGCACCGACCACACAAATTTTATGCGAAATTACATCAAGCAAATGCATTGGCCGTCATTTTTATTGTAACGAGTGTATATGCTATGCAGGTCATTGGGGTGTGGGGTATGGTAAGGTGTTTGAAGCAGCAACGGTCATCAGTTTGCTTTTACATCGGGGTGTACGAATTAAAATTAACCTAATTCAGTTTTAAGTTTTTGAGGGCAGAGTTTGAAAAAGGATTTTGTCAGGGTTCAATGGAGTTTGTTAAAATATATACAACAATTTTTTCAACTAAACAAAGTTTGTTTAATACAACAAAAAACAAAAAATACAACGAAAAATAAAATTAAGCAAAGCTTGAGTTAATTTTAAGGGGGCTCAACTGTCATATGAAGTTGGTAATTTTTAATTAAATAGAAATTGTTTAAACAAAGTAGAATTGGGACTGATGAACAAATACAAAAAAAAAATCGATTCATTTTGATTAAGTAGCTTATCAAAGCTAGTAAATCAATCTAAATTGTTGTTTTAAATTAAACAACTTTCATTGTTATTGAGTGTGTGCTTTAAATTAAGTATTATAATTGAAGAGTGCTGGTATGAGACTCTCATAGCTCTCAGTCCTCATGGACCATTGTGCTGTGTTACTATATCAGTGTTACCATATCATTTTAATTGAAGGTTCTAAACCATCAATTCGCTTATATAGCATTTCAATTGTTACGTTTTGCTTTGGCCACCCTTAGACAAACAAAGCGCCATATTTGTATAGCGTAGCCCATACACATCAAAAGCGGAAGTAGCGCCATTTTGACAATAAGGCATTTTAATGCATGCATAAAAAAAGCTAATACGTTGCAAAAATGTTTACGAGTGTGAGTGTGTGAGTGTGTATGTGTGCATGTGTGTGTGTTTTAAAGCACATATTGTTGTTTGCGAGTGTGCACTGCAGTGATAGTAAAAAGCGTTGGCGGACTTGATTTGTTTTGTATATGCTTATTCGCCTGAAAGTATGCTTGAACAAAATTAGTATTGTTAAGCTTAAAATGTATAAACTTTGAGAGCTGGTTTAATAGTCGTTTCAAAAAATGTTGAAAGTGTTAAAATTATATTTTTTTGAAATGATTAAATTATTTTATATTCAATTTTATACAAACTTTGTTTATCAAGCTCCGATTTGAGCTTAATTTGATATTAATTTAAATTACCATTATAGTTTTTTAATGACAAAAATTCGTATTTCTTAAACTAATTCTATTTTCCTTAAAATTAATTCAATTCAAAACAATTTTTATAACATTTTCAAAAAGTGTTAAAACATTTTTGAAAAATATTCTAACATTTATATATATGTCAAAATGATGACTTTTCTTTTTCTGTGCCTACATTTCGCATATGTTCCGCTAATAAACTACAAGCACAATTCAAATAACTTTTACAAATTTGATTTCACTTAAGTTACCGTCAATTGTAGGCATTAAAATCACTCATACGCAATGTAAGCCGCATTTATTTTAAGTGTCTTTACAGTCGCGCAAAATACTTTATTGCATTTAAATATTAACTAACAATCGCTGTAATATGGCTTATACGACAAATTCGCTTGCTACCAGTATATATTTGACAACAACAACAGCAACAACAATGACAATAACAGCAATATTCATAATAAACATTTGCAGTAAACCAAAAAGAGCGAAAAAAGAAAACTCTAGCAGCAGTTAATAAAAAAAATACAAAACCTTGTGCCGCTTAGAAATCCCCACGGGAAATGTGACATACAAGCCAAGCACATTACTCATACTACCGACACACGATAAACATACATACAAACAAACAAACAAACCGACAGCCGAGCAAACCTACAAAGCAGGTAACTCTGTTATAAAGTACCAACAACGGCGGAGTTCCAAGTACAGGCACCGGCACCGGCACAGGCACAGGCTCAGGCACAGGAATAATTGTAACGAATTTTAATAAAATCATTTTCGTTTTGATGATGAACGCCGCCGTGAATGCGGCTCCTCCGCCTTTGGTAATGTGAAACGTAATGCTTGCTGGCTGGCTTTACAAGATGACAGCCAGTCAGACAGACAGACAGCCGCCTTAATGCAGCCAGCAGACGCGTGTATTCCTTTCATGCTTTTTATTGTAATACATTTTTTTTTCGTTGGAGTATTATTTTCCTGCAGCCGACGGTTTTGTGTTACTTAAAGGAAATGAATACCATCGCCAAAATAAAATTAAGCACAAATTGAAAAAAAAATAATATGAATGACAAATGTAATGCGAGCAAACAACAACAAAATATGACTATAAAGTTAATTTAATTTTGTGAATTCAAATGAGTAAATTGAGCTGCGAAGTTGAGCTGCAGCAGCAAGTCACAGGGAGGAATTCAATAGCAGCGAAATATTTGGGCGGGTGTGTGCGCAGTTTGAAGCAGAGACGGGTACTACAGTGCGTATGAACGTTATTTAATTAGGACATTTTTTTACTAAGATACGCGATTTTGTATTTGTTGTTGTTGTTTAAAAAAATATAATGATAACATGTTCAAAAATTTAATAGAAGCTAATATTATTTGAAACCAATTTGAGCTTTTATATTATATTAAAAAGAAAAACTTGTATGAAAAGAGAATTAAGCTGATTCCGAACTTAAGGGCCATAAAGCTTCCTACTTTACAAAAAACTAAAAAAGATGCAAAAAACAAAAAAAAAGAAAAAGGTCCGTAAAGCTTCAAACTTTACAAAAAACCAAAGTAGCTGAAAATCCTTGTAAGTGATTATAAAATCATAAAGCTTCCACGAATTCCGCATTTCTTAAAAAACTTAAAGCTCATAAAGTTTGAAAAGCAAATAAAAGATGAAAGATCTTTACAGAAAACAAAAAAAAATGTGAATCCTAGATAATATATCTTCAAAAATCAAAATAAAACACAAACCAAAAAGCTTAAAGCTCTTTAAATACTATAAGAAAACTTAATTCAAAAAAAGCTGAGCACTATAAGATTGAAAAAGCTTTTAAAAGTATAAAAAACGGCAGATCTTAAAAATTGAAAAGCTCTAAAAAATCTAAAGCTGCAAAAAGCTCAAAAGAAACTTGACAGACCTCGGCAAAAACCATAAACAAATCATATTCATAAACCTAGATCATAAAATTTAAAAACTCAAAAAAAAACGCAAATGCAATAGCTTAAAGCTCTTAAAGTACTACAAATAAAATTATGTTTTTAAAAGCTAAGGACTATATGTTTTAAAAAGCTTTTAAAAATCAAAGAACCTACCAGCATTCGAAATTAAAAAGCTCTAAAAATTCTTAGTCTGCGAAATTCTCAATAGCAAACTTATTTTCAAGAACTTTAAGCTGCAAATTTGTTCCATTACGCACAACCTATATTCCAATTAAATATATTGATATATATCGAATAAAAAGACAACTGTCAATGCGAATAAAAAAAATTCGAAAACCCACGCTTGAACCGCCACACTACACCACACTAAAACACACGCATACACTCTCACATTTGTATGCCACCGCAGAAAGAAAGTGCTGTCACCTGTCAACGCGAACATACCTCAAAGCACATCGTCAAGCAAGCAAGCAGCCATCTCGACAGTAGTCGGGACAGCCAGCCACTCTCGCATTCGCCATCAGTTTGATTCTGCCAGCCATCACAAAAGTACATCAAATGTACATTAGTGCGGTAGTTAACTTATTCATGTACAATTTTTCAAATTTACAAGCAAAATACACAGACACACACACCGAAAACAAATTACAAAAAAAGAAGTAAAAAGAAATAAGAAGATGTCACTGCTTAAAGGTATACACACACACACACAAGCACACACAGAAAATGTCAAATGAAATATTACCCCAGCAGCGCATTTGGCCCACCTCCCTGCGCCGCCTTGCATTCGCTCGACCCACTCTGCTCAAAACTTAAGGCAACCTCTTACGGCGTTGCTTGTCAATGTTGTCACTTCTTTGCAGCAGCAGCAGCAGCAAAGTTGCCCTTCATCCGCTGCCTTTTTAAATATTTTTTTTCCTCAACTCACAACTCCAACCCCAAAACTGTGGGAAAACCTTATTTCTCATTTTACCTTTTTGCTTTTTGCTGAGCTGCTTCGTTTTGGGTGGAAGTTTCATCTAATTAAAAAACATTTCGCTTCTGTTGCTACTTCATTTTCTTTTTCGGTTTGACATTTCTCGTTGTGTGTCTGTCTGTCTGTCTGTCTGTCTGTCTGTCTGTCTGTCTGTCTGTGTGTGTGTTTGGCACGTTAAAGCCTTGTTATTATGTTGGAGTAAGTACCCAGCGACTTCTTGTTAGTGTGTTTTTTTTTTTTTTAAATATATTCTGCCGTGTAAAATTCAGACGAAAAACTTCGCTTCTAACCAACACCAGCAGCGCACGCAGCATAAAAGCCAACACCGTAAAGGCAACAAATTTGAATTAAAGCACTTGCGCGGAAAAAGCAGCACAGCGCAGAGCAGAGCAGCGCAACATATACCGAACCAGTGTTGCCTGCGCATTTATATCGCAATTATTTCTACAAGGTATACAAAACGAGAAAAAGTAAAACAACAACAACAAAAAAAAAACAAAGCAAATATTTGCTTAAATACAAACCGAAAACAAATAAGGCCTCGCAGGCGTATGAGTGCTCTCTTTTATGCTTCATAATGCGCTGTATTAATTAAATGTCACTCATACGCCAGGGCGGACGAGACAGACGCTTTTACTTTGGCTTGCTTTGCGTTACGTTACGTTGCGTTGGCTTTTTACGGTTTTAACTGCTAATTGAAGTTTTAAGATCTTCACAAAACGCTTTTTATGACCTCACACAGCTGGTGCCCAACCTGGACGCGCTTTTAAATATTTTCTTTTTCCTTACTTTTTTTTAGCTTTTTCGTTTACTATTTTTTCGTTTCGTTTTTCGTATTTTCCTTTTGTAAATTCTATTAAAAGGCAGTATTTTCTTTTATATTCATTCGAGACTCTCGGTTGCTACTTCATTTCGCACTGCCACAAATGCAGCAGCAGCTTAATGAAGTTGTGTGTATTTGTGTTTTATTTTAACTTTTATTTTAATTTTTTTTTTGTAGTGCCTTTTAGCCGCTTTTGGTTTTAGCCTTTACTTTTGCATCACGAAGAAAGAAAGCAGCACACTTTTATTCAGAAGTGTTTGTATAGCAGTTGTAGAAATAAGTTATGGCATAAAAGGTAACAGGAAGTTGGTGTTTACACTTTTAAGTGTATAAAAGTGTACTGGTGTGTGCTTGTGTGTGTGTGTGTGTGTGTGTGTGTGTGTGTGTGTGTGTGTGTGTGTGTGTGTGTTTGTACCGGTGCCGGCGCCAAGAGGCGTTGGCATTTTAATTACTCTGACTTTAGATTCCCGGACTCAAGCACTTTGCAAAGAAAAAGGATTTGAACTGTTTTGCACTAGTGCGGGCGTATGAGTAACATTAATTTTTGTTGATATGCATTTTATTTTAAACTTAATTGGAAATACAAAAAAATTAATACATATTCGCCAAGATTTTAGAAATAAACAACTTTTGAAGTTATTGCGAGGAATTTAAAAAATATTTCTACGAATTTGTTTGTAAATATCTTACCTAAGCTTCACGTGATTAGTTGATATTTCCCACGCATCCTTTGGTTATATACAATACAAGAACTAAATGAACTTTTTTTTTTCATGTTAATATCTGAATTTATTAAATCATCCAGATATAATCTTAGATCTAATATACAATTCAGATGTTTGACATTAAAATTCACTAAATTCATTTTGATTGTATTGCCAATGTCCATTGAAAAAGGTTATGTATAATTTATAGCTTCCAATACATGGAGAATATATAGTATGAGAATCGTTGAAGACGTGAGGGGTTCAGGGGTTCAGGGGCCTCAGCAAATTCCTAGCTAAGATGTTTGGATGGAACTTTGGTTTGTGCTTTTATGTTTTTGAGTGAATTTCACGATTTCCTCTTCGGCTTTTCTAGGTTTCTGTAGATGTGAGCATTTCCTATATACCAAGGGGCTCTAGCAATTTGACGAAATATTGTTTTAAAATAAAGTAATGAATATTTGCTTGTCTAAATTTATGAACTTAATTTAACATACATTTTAAAAACGACAAATTTCAAACAAAAGTACTTATTAAAATTATTATTTTCTTAACTGATAAAATTTAGTAATATTAAGTGAACTTTATTACATGATAAAAATTTTAATAAATTTTTAATTATATTGATTAATTTCCTAATTGAAAATGAAATTAATAATTTATCAACAAAAATTTAGTGCTGAGCTATATCGTTGATTCTGAGCTCAAAACAAGTAGTTGATATTTGCGTCTGTGCGTCTGTGGCGTCAGTGGCGTCAGTGGGCCTTCTGTCTCTAGCCTCTGAGGCAATATTCACAAGTTCAATCCCTGCCAAGCATATTTTGCTTAGTAAGAATCATATTCCAAACATTTTGTATATTCAATTAACGCTCTTAACTATATCGATTAAAATGGCTGTGGGTGGAGTTTTATTTAAAATTAATTGCTTCAAACAAAAAAGTTAATTGAATAGTTAAAACTGAAAGTTCTATAATACAACAATATGTTATTTTAATAAGGATATATGTGACATATAAAAATTTAAATAATATGAGTGCAACAAACTATCCTAGCAATGAAAGCAACCCTTCAACATCATCGCTTACAATATCAGTTTAAACGAGTATAAGCTGAACATTTCATATTATTTTTTTAAGTAGCATATCTTAAGCTTCTTTGCCACAACAAACTCATACAAAGCTGGAAAAACATTAAAATCAATACAAAAACAAATTCCGTAAATAATTACAAAGTAATGCAATGCAATGTAATAAAATGAAGTACAGCAGACAAACCTGCGTACAATGCAGTGCAAAGTTGCAAACGAAGAGCGGAGAAGAGCAGAGCAGAGCAGAGCAGAGGGTAAAGCGGGCAGGGCGGATGTTATAAAGCTGGAACATGCTGGCGCATATAAAAGTATATACATATATATGCATGTATTTGCATTTTGCAGTTGGTTGTGTTTGGCATGGCCAATGATGAAGCAATTAATTTGCAATTAAATCGATGCAATTTCAATACATGTGCAACAACAACAAAAACAACAACAAAACCAAAAGGAAACGCATGCAGCACAAATGTTGCCAACTGTGTGAATTATCTGCACATGTGTGTGTATGTATATATAAGTGCAATATGCACAAAGCAAACTGGCAAAAACAGTAAAAACCAAAAAAAAAAAATACAAAAATAAAAATAAAAACAACAAAAAATCACAGCAGCAGGCACTACTGAAAAACGCAAAAAGCGAGTGCAACAGTGTGCGTATGCGTGTATGTGTGTGCCTGTGTAAATGTATATTTGCTTTGGTATGTGTGTGCCTGTGTGTGTGTTTCATCATCACTGGTGGTTATTCAATTAAAAATTACTTTATTTGTAATTAAATCGTTGCTACCATTTGGTAACGTTTTTCTCTCTCCCTCTTTCGCTACTTCTCGTTTATTTTGTTGTTGTTGTTTTTTGTTTCACTCAATTTTCTTTTACTTTTCGCCCATGTGTGTGGGCCACACTTTGTTTACTGTGTGGCAGTTATTGATGAAATCCGAGCGATGCTATTTTACTACTACGACTACAACTACACTACTGCGGCACATACTGATTGAGTGATGGATCTGAGTGTATGTATGTGTGTTGATTTGTATGTGTGTGTTGTTCACACACACAAATTTATATGTGTGTGTTAAAAAAAAAACAGTAAATAAAGTAAGTAGTTTTTAATGATTTATTGCAATCACTACGATCGCACGCCATGTGGTATACGTAATATTAATTTAATTTCAATCACTCATACTCACACTCACACTCGCACATAAATTAATTTATATCGCAAATAAATTAATTAAAAAAATTCACCACTTAAATGAGCTACACTGGCGCTAAATATTATTTATTATTTTATTATTGCACAGGGTCGGCGTAATTTGAGTTTTGGTTGCAACTTGCAATAGTCACA
The DNA here is from genome assembly GCA_949127995.1 of Suillia variegata. Lineage (NCBI taxonomy): Eukaryota > Metazoa > Arthropoda > Insecta > Diptera > Heleomyzidae > Suillia > Suillia variegata. The sequence goes on from OX421844.1 coordinate 44,010,636, forward strand.
GTTTATATACTCATACTTATACACTACTCGCCTGTCTCGTTACTTCTATTTTTATTAATAAGCTTCTCGAATAAATTTTAGATACATTATAGATTTTCTTAATTTTGTTTACTTTCTTTTGGCTCTCAGCTTTGATTTTCTGTTGTTCATTTTGTTCGTTTTCTAATTGCAACATTGATCTAGAATATTCGATTGTGTAGGTTTGGATGCAAAATAAATATCGAAGTATCGATATTTTTTCGCAAATATCGGAATCAGTTATTAATGTTTCAAAAAAAACTTTTTAATAACACTTTCGATATTTTTCCGATATATCGATATTACATATTAGCACACAATTTTCTTAAAAAATATTTTTCGAAGTACTGATGTCGATATTTTTTATACACATTTATCGATAATTATTTTTTAAATTCAATTTTCTAAAAAAAACACACTCTCCGATTTATCGATGTATCGATATTTTTTCACCATTATCGATATTATAATTAAACATCGATGCTACAAAAATGATATAGCAATGCTATCGACATTTTTCAATACGATATATCGATATTTCATTTTAATACAATTATTTTGAAAAACATTTTTCGAAGTATCAATATCGATATATTTTATTCCGATTTATCGATATTTATTTTCTAAATTTTCTTAAAACACTTTGTTCGATGTATAGAAGTATCGATATTTTTACACCAACAACGGTATTATATTGTAATATAATACAACAATGTTATCGATATTTTTCAATACGATATTTCGATATTTTCATTTATAATACAAGTATTTTTTAAAGAAAATATTTTTTGATATGTATCGATACATCGTTTTATCGATAGATATATGTACCAACATCGGTATTATAATTTAATATCATGTTCCATAATCGATATAACAATGCTATCGATATTTTTCAATAAGATCTTTTCATTAACAATACAAGTCTTTAAAAAACAAATATTTTTTTATATCTATCGATGTTTCGATAATATCGGTTTTATAATAGAGATGTTTCAAAAACCAATAAAACAACGATATCGATATTTTGTATTCCGATTTATCGATATTTAATTTTATACAATTTTCTTAAAACACATTTTTCGCATTATCGCGAGGCAAGTGGCACGTTTCCCTCTGCAGCGATTGCCCCCGCAAATACTGCAGCGCACTTCCGTGAGTAAACAGTTTTCCACATACTCGTACATCGCATGCTTCCGCTCGCAGGTTTTTCTGTGATTTTTCAATTCAAAACTCGTTAACGCTGTCGGCCAGTGTGTACACTTTTAAGTGGCCACTCGCGCGCATATTTACCCGCACGCACAGCGCGCGCGCTCCTCCTGCTCGCTCAAAGTAGCAATAGTAGCCGCCCGTCGTGCGCCTTTGCGATTTTAGTCGCACGCGCATCGCATTAAAGGGTCACTCAACGTTGACTTTGTGCGCGGGCGGCACTCAGCGTTTCGGACATTTTTAATTGAAAATCACGAAAATTGCTTTGGACGCATTTGTGTCGCCACGCGTGCACAGCCGCACGATATGTTTCAAGTTGTGTTGCATATCATAGGGCGGAGGAAAATCTTAAAACGACTCGAGCTGGTTTGTGGCAGTTTATACAGAAATATTCTTCAAAGTGGGAACAACTTCAAAAAAATTTTATAAAAAACTCTGCCGTGAATGACCTTAAGCTATTTGAAAAATAACAACAACAACAAAAATAGCAAAAAAAAAGGCGAACGAAATACAAACATGGCGGCATGTCCGTCAAAAACTCAAAAAGCGTAACGAATGGCGAAAAATAACAAAAGCAACAACAGCAACAACAACAAAAAGAGCAAAGAAACTACCGAGCGCGAATATGCGAAACTCAAACAAAACAACAACAAACGAGAATTTTAAAATTTCATAAAGCGCCCGAAAAACCAAAAACAACTTCACAAACCAAAAATATAATAAAAAAACTAAATAAAATATTAAAAAAAAAACCCAAAAAAAATGAGAAAAAGTGCGCAACACCACGCGAAAGTAGCCAACGCTGCTGCCGTCGCCGCCATCTTTGTTTACGCTTATTTGGCAGTTTGCTGCGGCTTGAGTTCAGTTTTTTGTAACTTTTTTTTTTCATCTTTTATTTTGGTCGGTTGGTTGCAACGACGTTTCCTGTTTCATATATGAACATACTCACACACACACAACCACACATACACACACACACACACACATACACCTCCGGCCAAATAAATTCAATTAAATTTTTTGCCAACAAACAACGTAAATTCCTTCTTGGCCTCCTCAAGCCGCCTTCCGCTGTCTTTAGTCAAACGCTGGATCACGAGCAAAATCCAAAAAGTCAAAAGCCGGAAACAAATTGTTTATAATTTTAATTGATATATAAAATCTGCCAAAAGTTCAATGATCAAATTTAAATTTTTATTAAGCATTTCCAGATTTTGACATAAATATTCTTAAAGTGAAATGAGATTTCTTTTATTCAACTTGTTTTTTGGCATTTTGTCGTTTGGGGATTTAAGTGTCCATCGCACAGCCAGCCAGACCAACCAACCGAAGTGGATGTGTCGGATGTGGCCGCAACGCTATGATGCCAGGATGCCACGCTGCCTGCAGGGCGCGCTTCTGTACGTTGAAAGCAGAAAACAAATTTAAAAATTAAATGCGCAGCAGCAGCAGCAGCGGAAGTTCGACATTTTATGTCAAGTTTGGCGCGCGCGCGGATTTTCGTTTTCGTTGTGTCGATGTTGAGCTTTGTTCCGTCGTTCACTTCTGTTTTGTTGTGCTCTTAATTTTTAACGCATTACAACAAAAATTGTTTGGCACACGCTTTTTATTTAATTTTTTTCTGTGCTCGATCGCTCACTCGCTCGTGAAGTGGTTAGTTTGGTAATAAAAAAAAACGAAAAAACATTTTAAATGCAAAGTTTTCGACGCCCCGAACGCCAAAAGTAAATATCAACAAAAACATAAACAAAATGACGAACGAACGAACGCACACTCACGCAGCTTAGTAGCTGTGTGTCAAGCGGAAATGCAAATATGGCCGGCGGGCGTCAAGCGCTTCTCGCGTAAAGTTCAACACGAAACAAAGTTACGCGCTCGCTGCTTGCATACACCCAAAGGTATGCGCAGTGGCCGCCGCGAAAACTCTCAGCAGCAGCTCAACTCTCGGTGTTTTCTGTTAATTTATGAATTAACAACAACGCAAATTGCCCGAAAGTATGCTACGAAAATTGTTAATTAATTGTTGTTTCAGGTTAGACCACAAACACACACTTAAACAAAAACACAAACACACACACACGCTTACCGAAAGTAATCTTAATTATTTTATGGGGTTTTGTTTGTATTGAAAATGATTTCGCCGCCTAAAAGTAATCCACAAAATTTAAAAAGTGAATATTATTATTAACTAGAAAAGCATGAACCTAATACTTATATGTACAATAATGGTAAGACTAAAGGTTATTTAACTAAACTTCTCATATAAATCTATTATCCAGTCTACTTAAATGTCCGAGTTCTAAATAAAATAAATTGATTTTTAAAAAGCCAAAAAGTATGCAACAAAATATTTTAAATTTGAAAGTGGGCAAGGTTAATACCTAAAAAATTCAAATTTCAACTAAATTTAGAGTTAACAAACAAAATTCATTGCTTTTTCTAACAGCCAAAAAGTATGCAACAACATTTTAACAATTAGAAAGTATTCAAGGTTTTCTTTACAAAATTGAAATTTTCCCTTCTTTAGAGTTTATAGCTAGCAGCGAAAATATATTGCGCCTAAAACTATGCCAAACTATATTTCAATTTATGCACTCAGCTGCCAAGAAGCCGAAAAGCACGCTATAACGTTTTTCAAGGCAAATTTTAATAAACCATTTACACTCAAATAAATTCAGGTTTTCTATTTTTTTTAATAACAACCTCTTACCACAAAAAAAAAAAAACGAAAACCAGACGAAGAAAGTATTGCCACAAAGTTGAGAGAGTGCATGCCGCCTCAAAGTATGCAATACACTTGAGCCATTGTACAACAAAACAATGAATAATTGCATAAAACTTGAAAAGCACTAAAAAATTCATTTATACACTGTGCATTCCATTATATGGCCACTTAAAAAGTTAACATGCCAAATGAAAAGGATATGCACGCTAGAAAACTCAAAACCACCGCACCACATCCGCACAGCCCCCCCCCCCCCCGCCCCCTACTGCCGAAAAATATGCCACACACTCATAGCGAAAAATGTTCATAATGCGTGCATTTTGACCTTAACATGCTTTGGAAACATGCTCGACTTGAAGTAATGAAAACTTTTGTGCCCCAAAAAACGTATAAAATCAAATCTTTGTAAGAGTGAGCGTGTGTGTGCGAGTGTGTGCATGTGTGTAATTCAAAAGCGCACGAAGAAGCTGTTGCCAACTTTTAGGCGATGTATAAACATTCATGCATAGCTGCATATGCATATCTTACAAAGGATCAAATTAAAATTGATTTACAAGTCTTAATGTAAAATTCACATGAAATATTTATAATTTAACATTAAATCTTTTTAATTTAACATTAAATGAATTTAATTTAACTTTGAATTAAAATGGAAATGATCAAAAATATTTCAAATCATCAGAATTTCGATTCCAACCCATTTTTTAAATTTTTAAAAAAAATTTTTAGTTGTTGCAATTTTACATTCCGGAAGTTTAACCACAAATTGTTTTTGTTATTTTTGTAGAGCATATCGTTAAAATTCGCTCCACTCTAATTGCATACATACATAATAGAAATAAATGCATTTGATGCCTAAGTTGGCTAAAAATAGAACATTTATATTTTTTGATATAAACTGCAAAGACAGCGCAGACAGACAGACAGACAGACAGACAGACAGACAGACAGACAGACAAGGCATCAACGTCGACTTTCAACCATCAACGTCACAATGAATTGTTATTGTTGCTTTTGTTGTGCCGGTTTGGATTTGTTGTTTTACAACTTGTTTCCAAACAAGATTTTCCTCTTTTCACACACACTCGCACACACACACATACACGCACGCAAACAAACACACACACTAAAAACAAACACAGCCGCCATTCAAAAAGAGTTTCAAATGTGGCCAACAGGCCAACAAAGTCGAAGAATGACGGCTTAAAGCGAAGCAGCATACAAAAACATAATAAAATGTGGCATATGCAAATACGAAAAACGCACTCGAGCGCACACAAATACACACACACACTTGACCATGTGTTGCCTGCGTTTGTGACGTCCTTTGCCGCCTTACTTTCCTTTTGTCTTGATGAAGCCATTTTGCCCTGCCCTGCCCTGCCCTGCTCTACGCTGCCTCTGCCCCAGCGAAATGCATTTTTGTCTGCAGTACTTTAAAGCGCCACAGTCTGCCAAAATATAATCCTTGAACTTGACAAAAACACAAACACGAGCTATGTGCGGCACACGCCGCGCCCGCTGCTTATCCTGTGCTAGTTCCTACTCCTCGTCCTGTTATTTGCTTGAGCCAATGTTGCAATGAGCTTAATATTTTTGTTGTTGCTTTTTCCTTGCTAAGTCCTTAGCCCTGTCGTCCGTCCGCTCGTTTGACAGCCAGTGACTTCAGTTTGGCAATAATAATAATGTTGTTGTTGTTGTTGTTGTTGTTGATTTTGTTGTTGTTGTTATTGTTGGACTTGTTCCAATATTATTTTATTATAGCCATACAAAAAAAAACAAGAATGTGTCTTGTCTACATTGCACAGTGGAATGGTTTTTGATTTTTTTATTAGTATTAATTTATTATATTTAAAAACTGAAAAGGGTTAATAATGTTATGCTGACATTGACCTTGACTTCGAAACTCAAGTTCAACATTGTTATTATTATTTATTATTTTTTTTTAATCGACTATTTTAGATTATTTATAAAATTTCCAAAAAAAAAAGCAAATGACTTTTCATTGAAAAACTGTCATTCTTTTTTACAGTTCCAAGCTTGAGATTAAATTTTTATTTTTAAATTCAATCTTTAATTTTCACTAACAATCTGTGAAATTAACAAAAAAAAATTTTAAAACTTTTTTTTATCAAAGAAAATGCCGAAAAAGTTACCTAGTGCATCATATGGTTTTACAAGGATTACATTTAGCATGTCCTGCATGTATGTAAGTATGAACGTGTAGGTTTGTGTGTGTTTGGATGTGTGTAAATACACAACCAAAAAAGGGAAAATAGAATGAACAAAGAAAAAAGAAAAAAGGAAAACTGACATTTAAAAAATGGCTTATGCGGTTGACTTGGCAATTTTACTCGTTGCTCGACTGTACGCTTGTACGTTTGTATGTATGTATTTTGTATATTTCTTTCTTTTCGCTTGGTTTTCTTTTTGTTTGTTCATAATGCAACTATAAAATCTTTTATGCATTTGTATATGTATATGTGCATAAAGAGCGTTTTTATTGCTTGCATACTTTTAGGCAATTGAAATTTGTGCGGACGTCAAGGTTAATGACATTGGGCTTGACTTCTCGATGACAGCATATTTATCATGCGGTTGAGGATGGTTTGTCGTTGTTGTTGTTGTTTTTGTTCTTCTTCTTGTTGTTTAGCGCTTTGGAAACGTTGGAGTTATAAATGGGATTTGCCTGGCATGAAGTTAATTTTACTTATTTTGGGTTTTTTTATTGTATTGAACAATTTTTTATTTTTATTTGGAAATTTCTAAGTGCTAAATTTTTAATATGAAAATAATGTTAATTTAACAGTATTAATCTTGTTATTTTTGTTATTTATTTATGATGTTATTTACTTTTTTATATTTTGCATATATCTGTATCCTATTCTATGTATATGTACTTTAACCCTTTGTAACCTTAGCTTTCCTACCATTTTATATATTGGGTCATTAAGAAGCTGACCAGGGCTTCATTAAGTTAAGTTAGGTTTACTTTAAGAATACATTGGAAGCTTAATACTTTTCGAAAATTACTCCAACGATTTTTAATTGAAAGCTTTTTAGTAATTTTAAAATAATTTAAAAAAACTTTCAACACAGAAAAAAATTATATTAAATTAACTTAAAATTAAAATTTTTTCTTGTAAATATATGTCAAAGCTTATGAACATGTTTCAAATACAATTTCAGATATAAATAATTCTATTCAGTTATCAGACTATAATTTTGACATGTTCTATTATTGTTTAACTATAGAAAATGTTGGGCCAATAGGATCCAATGTTAATTTCACATTTTTTGTTGTGTTGATTATTGCAAAATCTTTGACATGTTACCAAAAAAAGTATTAATTTATTACTATATTATATCAGATTAAAAGCTTCTTCATGCAACATTTTTTAATGCCCAAGTTTAACATGACAATTCACGTCAAATTAACAAAGCATCATGTAAAATTAACATAACACTTTCATTTTATTTCAACACTTATTTTCAATATTAAATTTTCATAGAAAATGTTATTTAACATGCAAAGTATGGACATATTTTTGTAAAAAAAAATCCCAGTGTGCACAAGTTTAAACCGAATATTTGTACTAGAACCTGAATCCGCTGGTACATAGATTCATATAAATCCCATGAGTATAACAACCACTTAATAACCACTTCAAATACTAATATTTTAATACGAAGACAAGACAACATTTGGAGATTTATATAAACAATATACTCATATACTCGTATAAGCCCACGCAGCCAGGCAGTCAGTCAACAAGCGCCTTGAACTACACACCCTTTATCAATCTGCACCCCACACCCGCCACTGCAGTTAAACCCACATACCATTTAGTTGGCAACACTTGTTTGCGTACCACAACCACTTCAAGGCCTCCAACCTCAACCGTTGTCAAACGCAACTGCCGGCGCCCGCCACCCTTTGCCATCACCTCGGGGGCAACAAGCAGATGCCCCCAGCCCCCTTATCCATGTGAATCAATCAATCTTGCATTAACTAATTGCGTAAAGCAATATTTATGAATAATTAATGAGCTCGTAATGTACGGCTCCGAACCAAGCCAAACCAATCCAAATCGATCCAAACTGAACTGAACTTAGCTGAACTGAACTGAACTTAACTGAGCTGGGCTAACCGAAACGGAGTGTGGTTTGAGCAACAGCTTAAGGTGGCAGTATTGAATACAAATACAACTACAACAACAACAATAGTTACATGACTGACTAAAAAACAACAACAGCACCGGTCATAGGGGAATTATCTTTTTATCGTTAGTGGTGTTGTTTTTTTTTTTTTTTGTTCTCTTTAAGTAGAAAGCTTGTGGGTGCGTTGGGGGGGTTGTGGGGCGGTCGTGTTTTCTGAAAATTATGAAAACTTATTTAGCTAAAGTGTAGCGTGGGGAATTTTGTACGGGATTTGGAAATGAGCGATTCTTAATCAAAATCGAGTAGCGACAGCGGCAGCAATTTGCATAAATTTGTTTGCATACTTTTAGGTGCACACAAGATAAAGTGGAATTTCTAAATAGCAGGAGTCGGGCAAACGAAATGGTTTATTAAATTAAGTTGGTGTGGCAGGAAAAAAAAAGGAAGAGGATGGTAATAAGCATTTAAAATTTTCATTTATTTACACTCAAAAAAATTTTGTGGAATAAATTAGAAAAAATAATTTTTTTTTAAAGAAATTTTTTTTCGTTAAGTGAAAAGTGAAAAATATAAAAATAGTCAAGTAGTCAAATAGTCAAATAAACGAATCAGCGCTCCTTTGGTAGGCAGTTCGTGCTCCAGTGTACTCAGGAGCGCTGTTTTTATTTAGTAAACTTTTTTTCTTTTCAAAATATTCATTCTAATAAATCCTTAATTCGTATGCACTGTGTTGTCTATACAAATACATAAATATTTGCATTAGTATGAGTGTGCACTTAATTGCTCGTATGTGTGTGCGTGCGTGCGTACGTGTGAATGTATTTGTTTGCTCGCATAAATATTTAAATGAAATTAACTTTAAGCGGTTATTTGTTTGCATTTTGCTTCCATTTTTTTCTTGTTTTTTTTTGTTTGTTTTTTTTTTGTTTGATGTGCGTCGTTTTGCCCGTTTTCATTTGGCGCTGGTATTTGCGCCTGAAAGTATGCCAAGTATGCGCTACGTTATTTTTCAGTTGCAGTTGCAACATTTACATTTAATAAATTTCGCGAAAAAAATGCATAAATTCCACTTGAGAATTATTATGCGATGACCAAACAACAAAAAACCTTTATATGTATGCATTTCAACACACACACACTCACACAGACATACCGCACACACAGATGTGCGTAAAATATATTCACATTTTTATCTGAATATTAATTTTGACCAACTGCTGGAATTGTGGAAATTGCGTTGAATTTTCAGTACTTTTCTCCTTTTTTTTTTCTTGTTGGATTTTCCCAAGTAAAATATTTTGTGGCAGTTGCCGCTGCCACTTTTTTTATGCCCAAACATATGTTGGCAAAGCGGGTAAAAAAAAATTGAATTTTGCTGGCGCACAGCGGCGCCCTCTTTTAGCTGCTCGGCCGCATATGCTGGGGCAGTTTAAAAAATAAATCGCCATTAAATATTTGCAACAGATCTGATAAAACTTTTAAATATTGTGGCTGTGCGAAAGAGAGGCGCACTCGCCGCTCACCACTTTCGGTCGTAATGAACTCTGAATTTAATTTGCTGTCTTTTGCGCCATGCATTCGGTATACTTTTTTGTTAAATTTCTCAACGCGCCCAAAAGTATGCAGCAATTTGGTTTATGGCGAATGCGCGAACAAATATCAGTCAATATATTGTATGAGTTCATTTTTCTTTTCTTGTTTTTTTTATATAAATATTTTAACCCTTTGGTTTCATAATCATTAATGATTAGGCATTAATCTGAGGTTACTTTCAACTGGCTGAAGATTTTTGTAATAGATTTATTTCATAATTTTCACCAATTTTTGACACTTGCGAGAAATGTTTTCTTAAAAATAAAAGCAAAAGAAATCACCTTAAATATTCAGCGGAAATAATGGCCATAATATGTGGGCTTTCCCAATCTAACACAGTTTATAGTGGCTCTTGGATTAAACTGTTTACATGATATAAATTTGAAGAAAATCCTTGCAGTCTTTTAGGCGTAGTGCTGGATCAAACAAATTTCAGCAAAGGAACTTAATCAAATCTTATTTTAGTTTAATTTCTTTGATTACACTGTACTCGGAGTACTTAAATGTTCTTAGTATTAATAAAAGGGTGGGCCGATAAGTACTTACCCTACAAAACAAAAAGAAAATTATAGACCCAGCGATGCTCCAACTACTTTAACCCGTCTAAAAAAAACCTTTTTTCGAGGTCTGCAAAGTAGACCTCCATCAGGCGGTGAGGCTAAGTCCTTATCGGATATGTGTAAATGAATTGCATATATGCTATGAATTGCACCGAAATACTCCGGAGTATTAATATCATTTCAATTCAAATTATCTCATATTCGTGAGGAAATTAAAGGTTCTCTCGGTTGTAATAAATATTTTGTTCCATTTTTTTCTTCACTTTTTTGTAGCATAATTTTCTGCTGAATTATAGTTTTATACAGTTTTTTGCAAATAGCAGCCTTCAAAAAGTTGTTGTTGTATTTTACAATATTTCTTTGATTATATTGTCCTCTTAAATACTCAACTGTGCTAAGTATTTTAATAGCTATAAAAATACTTTGAATCACATCGGAGTACTCCGGAGCACTAAAATCATGACAAGAAAGATCATCTTATATATGTTTGTGAGATATTTATAGATCTCAAGGTTGCAATAATTATTTTGTTCCCTTTCTTTCACTTTTCTGTTGCATAGTTTTGCGCTGAAGTAAAGTTCTGTATACTAAGGGTACTCCGGAAAGCGTATTTTTTAAGAAGCTTATCGCTCCTTTTTTTAAAAAGGTTCCCAAAGTATGAGTATCAATGAAATAATTACTTTAAAGTTGTTTGCCTCATTTGAATTATCTAAGATTTCACCATGGCAAAGCAAGAAGAGGTACATACAAATATTGACAGCTTGGATAATATGTCAAAAGGCTAAGAGTGAGATCAATTCTCTCTCTCTCAATTGTTCAAATTAATCAAAATGAAAACTCAAATATTTTATTTTTCAGTTTCTTCTTTTTCTTTTGTTCTTTTTTTAAACTTGTCGTTTTGGTTTCCTTGACAACGAATTGTGACAAGTTAACCTAGCTTAGCAAAAGAGCGCTGTCATTACTGCAGGTACCTGAAATAGTTGTGTCATAATTTAACAGAGTTGTTTAAACGTCGAACAAATAATTTCAAAATACAAATTAAATAAAGTAAATATTTAAAACTGATTTTATTTTCAGTGTCTCCACAAACTTTTCGAGTGCCAAAATCGATAATAATCACAACTACCAGCACAACTTCTGCCCGTATGTCTGTCTGTCGACTGCCAAACCACAATAAGCCTAAAATACATCGCCTAAATGCATGCAACGTAAAGCGACAATTTAAGATGACCGATCGACCGACAGACAGACCGACAGACAGACAGACCGACAGACCAAGGTGGTAGCTAAACCAAGGGTAAGGTAAATGCGTACAGTGCGATAAATGCAAATTAATTAGTCAAAAGGGCACAAGTGCATTTGATTGTTATTTGTTTGTGGGGGGCGAATTTTGGATTTTGGACTTTGTAATGGCGCAGCCCCAACTTAAGGTCTTAAGGTATTAAAAGCTGCCTCAATGTAGGCACAGCCACAATTGAGTTAAGTAGACAACAACAACAAGAACAACAACGATGGCGTAGCATAGCATGGACTTGCGTGGATGAGCTAACGTTTCGAGGCATTGGCAGCAGTCGATTTGAAATTAATAAGGAAAATATTTATCCATTTTTTTTTTTTTTTTGGTCATACGATTTTGCAGCTATCGAAGTTGGCTCGATTACAAAGCGTATATAGCCTGGTCCTGGCATAGCCTTGTGTCGTCGAATGCTGCTCTCATATCGGTCGGTCGGTCGGTGTGTGTGTGCCACTATCAGGTACAAGTTTTATTTTGTTGCTTTTGCTGTCTTTCGATTTCAGTCAGCCGCTGTCGCTGCTGTTGCTGCTGCCTGCCTGTCATTTTTCTGTACTCGGTCGGTACTCCGGCGTGCTGTGCTGTGCTGTTCGTTCCGTTTGTTAGCATATTTTATGCAATGACAATGGCTTTGGCCTCACCACTGTTGCTAGTTTATAAATCATTCGAGATAAGCTCCAGCACAACGTGCAACACCTGATGTCCTCCTATGTGCGCAGTTTTTATTTCACTTTTTTTGTTGTTGCTATTTTTTATATTTTTTTCTTTGCTGGAGAAAGGATGCGCCGCCGCCTCTGTCGTAGGTTCACTGAGGGAAATTACTTGTTTGAAAAAAATTTATTTAACTCAAAAGTTGGTAAAGAAATTCGATTATTTGTTAATAGTTACAAAGCCAGTGCATATAGTGTACTCTAAGGAGTGCTCCGTAAAGAAGTGACGTACCCAAAAGAAGTTATTTGAACCGAAAAAGTCACTACTTTGAAAAAATTTATGAAGTAATTCAAATCGAATCGAAACTGATTTTTTATAAGTATTTAGGAAATTTAAAAAAAAAATTAAATATTTGTTAATATTTAATAAAGAGGTGTACTCCAAGACGTTTTCTTACTCCGAATTATTCGCTCAAAATTATGCTTTAAAGAAAAACTTTCAAAACTTTCCTTTATTTATATATAATTTTTCTTTTGTTCATTAATTTTATATATAAAAAAAAACTTTTTTCAGTGTACCTGCCTGCTGCTCGGTAAAAAATTGCAAAACTGACTAAATGGACAACAACAAAAAAAGGAACGAAAAAGCACAAAGAAAATAAAAAAAATTACAATAAAACCAAGAAAAAACAATGAAAATGTAAATAACATAAAGGAAAATATGCAGTGGCAGCACTTTTGTTGTTGTTATTGTTGGCAGTGGTAGTGGCAGTGGCAGCACTGCAAGGTAATTTCACGTTTCAGCATAAATAAATGGCAACTCTGCCTTTGCTGCCTGTTTAGCTTTCATGTGACAAAGTAAATTTCAATATATTGAAATTGTTGTTTAAGCGAATTGCTGCCGTATCCATTTTGCAACAACAACAACAACTACAACAACAAATACAACAACACTAACAACAACAACAAAACCAAGAACAACAACCCATCATCCCACACAGGCACAAACATTGTCATAAATAAATTGGAGTGATTTTGTTGCCAGCGGCAAAGTATGTGTTTGTATGTTTGTGTACGTGTGTGTGTGTGTGTATATTTATGTGCATTATGCAAAATTATGTTCAGTACTGAAGCTGAGTTCTTCTGTTTATTTGTTCGTTTGTTCGCTTGTTTGTGTGTGTGTGTATGTGTGTGGCAGCAGCAGCTTTTTGTGAAATTAAGTACAGAAGGCACGTGTAGTGCCGAAGCACCGCAGTCGCGTAGTCGTATGAGTGACATTAATTAAACAAAAATTTCATTTGGCTAATATTCAGTAAAGCCTCAACGATTCCTCGAAGTATTTTTATTAGAGTCGAGTAGTATACACATAAAAGAAAAGTCATGTAAAATTAACATTTCTTATGGTTAATATTTCGCAACGCAAATGAGCATGTTAAAAATTACATATTAAGTTAATTTTAACCGTTACAAATTTGTACATGTTCTTTTAATTTTTAATAATGGAAAATGTTAAGCGAATAGGACCCAATGTTAATTTAACATTTATTTCGTGTTGATTTTTGCAAAATGTTTGGCATGGTATAATATATATAAAACACTTGTCATGTTAACTTGTTCAAATGGTTGAATTTAACATTACAATTCATGTTAAATAAACAATACGTCATGTTAAACTAACACTACTTTTGGTTAAAATTAAATTTAAAGTGTTATCAATTTAATTCAGTTCTCAGTAACAAGTTTTGACATACTCTGTACATATTTAAAAAAAAAATGTTAAGTTGTTAGGACCCAGTGTTAATTTAACACTTTTTGTCGTGTTGATTTTTGAAAAATGTTTGACAAGTATTATATATAAAAGATGTCATTTTAACACTATAATATGTTAAATTAACTTTTTTTTTCAATGTCAATTTTTATCAAATAGTTGAATTTCACAGTACAATTCATGTTAAATTAGTAAAGCGTCATGTTAAATTGACTTTGCACTATCATGTTATATTAATATGCAAGTGTGTTGAGTAAAGTAGTAAGTACTCGTTTTCGAAAATAATCCGTAGTACTCGATTCTAAAAAGTTTGATTCGAGTACTCAAAAGTTAAAGTACTGGATCTAAAGTGAAAAAAGAGAGTACTAAAAAATTTGTCAGAGAGATAAACCAAAGTAATCACTTCTATGCTCAAATATTCGATTCTTACCAGTTACTTAAAAGTAATGATGCAAAAGTAATTGGTTTTCCAAAAAGTTTCCCGTCACTTAGTTAAATTAGTCTTAAATATAACTGTATATAAAATTCACAGAAGATATAAAAAATCGAGATATTCTCTCAAATTTATTTTCGCTGCCATTTTTTTTATACCTCCTCCTCTTAAGCACAGCGACGAAGCACCCTTCCGACCTTCTACTCGTTTCGTTTATTGGTACACACATCCAAATGTATTTCTTCTGTCATTTGCAATGTCCCCATCCCGAACGCCGTCCCACTCCCGCCCGTCCCGCAAACAACAACCTTGGAGCATTTCCGCTGTTGCAGCACATGACGCGTGCACTCAGCATGTCAGCATTTCCTTTTCATTTTCAGTTGACGCTTGCCTCCCGTTCTCTCTCTCTCTCCCGCTTTGCTGTTCACTTTCGAAAACGAACGCATCGTTTTGACGCACTGTTTTGAACGCCTGCCGCCGCCATCATATGTCAAAATGTTTGTGGCGTCGTCGTTGTTGTTTTTGTTGTCCTTGCCGCCCGGAAATGCTGCGCCGTTGCGGTGCGGTGCGTACGTACGTTTGGTGCTGCCGCTGCCTCTGCAGCGTGAATATAAAATTTTGCATTCCACGTTGCGTTGCGTTGCGTTGCGATGCGTTGCTTTGTGCGATTCCGGTGCGCTTGTGGGATCAGCAGTCAGCAGAAATGCTTTTGTTCGTATATATCCCTTGGATTCGACATCGGTGGACTAAAATTGATAAAAATGGAAGGACAAGTACACATATCGAGGTTAAGGTTATTTCACATATTTTTACTGCTGTCAAGCATATGAGGAGGAAATTTTTTTGTTCGCAGGCAGTTTCAGGAAGGATTTAAATGATGCTTCTAATTTTAAAGCACCTTTGGAACCGCTCTTGTGAAAAAGCTTAGTCTGATGAATATGGAAGCGAAACTAAACAGCATGGAAAAACAACCTGATTAGAAAGTTTATTAGCCATTTTCCAAAAATTTGGTCATTGGAAAAACTACAAAAACAATTCTATGCAAGTTATTATCTCTTCACATTCTTTGGAGATATCGCGCATGTCTAAAACTCGCTTGTTCTTTTGTTCCCGAATATGTCTTCCAAAATCGAATTTCCAGCAGTTTTGCTAAGCAATAACTTGAATTTATATTGTATTATTATTGCTCTGTTAAAATCCACATAAAACCAGTCTAAAGTGGTCGCGCAGCCGCAGCATTCTCCAATTTCCTACGAAATACTCTGACAACAAAGCTGAAACACCGAATTCAAGCGTTATTTATTTAAAACATTTTCGTATCGATCATTTCGTTGCACGTTCCATGCAAATTAAATACAATATATACGTACGAGTCTGCAACCCTTAGACTACCTTGCTTGGACCATCTACAACCCCCCCCCCTCCGCGCCGCCTATGTCCTTTGAACAGAAAACCCCTCATACAAGTCGTATGTGAAAAAGCGGAAATTATAACTCAAACCGGCCGCACTTAATCATGTTCGAGTTAAGTGCGAATTGGAGTATTAAACGTCAGCGTATACTTTCGTGCACAGTGGCACGCAATGTTCGAAATTTCAAATAAAATTTAGCTCGCAAATATTCTCCGAAATTTATCAAAACAGTTTTAAATAAAATAAACCTATTTTTTTACTATCGAAATAGTTTCATGTTTAGACCAATAACTTTACAAAAACAATACAAACAAGTCGTTTATGATAAGCTTAAACAAATTGACACACACCCATAGATGGGCATCGTTAATTAAGAATTTAACTTCGTTAATCCGATAAAAGTTAACCCAAAACATAACTTCGTTAAGTTAAGAAAGTGGAGGGTAGACAGTTCAACCAGTCCCCGCCCCGTTTTCAACTATACTCCTTACTAATAGTAAGGTTAAAGAAGGCGGTAGTAATCAAAAACTTATATTATTCATTCGGGGAAAAGCCATATTAGGGGCTCCTAATATTAGAGCGACTTTTAGAAATACTATAAACCTTTCAGGAGTATAGGGCTAATAGGAATACTAAACTATGGCAACACTATAATCCTCGTAGGGGGCACAATAGTTGTTTTAGGACGCGGTGCACATCCCCATTAATAATAATAATAATAATAATAATAATAATAATAATAATAATAATAATAATAAGTTAATTTCGTCAACATAACTTCGTTAAGTTAATTTCATTAACTCGCTAAAAAGTTAACGTCGTAATTCTATTCTTAATTTTTACATTTTTTTATATGGATTTAACTTTTAAATATTTCGTTTAACTAACGGAAGAAATTTAACGCAAGTTAATTAACTTTTAAATGGTTTCTGAAATGAACGGAAAAGTTAAAAAATAGCTAAAAATTTCACTTTCGTTAATTAACTTTTAACTTTCGACCCAGTTCGTGCCCAGCTGTGGAGACACTTGATTTCGATAATATCGCTTTTTGCTTAAAAATTAACTTGTAATGCGTTTAAAAAACTTAAAAAAAATTATATATGGACAAAAATAATCGTTAACTAAGCATTTTTTATAAAATTTGTGCCTATATAAATGTCTCAGATTTAAAAAAAAAATTGTTTAATTTTTACTTAGAAGTTTCGAATAGGTCTGAATATAGAGCTAGATAAGGATTAGGCAAGAATTAATTTATATATGTTTGTTATGTTTAAGTCTTTTGAATTTCTTTCGCATTAGTTCCATTCAATATTTAATTTTTGTCTTTATGCTTTTGTGATCTCCCCCCCACAGTGCAATCCGTTTGTTCCGTTTGGTCAAACGTAATGAAATGCTTTTGTTGTGGTTTTTCATTCTGTATGCATGTGTATGCATGTGTCTGTGTTTGTTTGTGTGTATGTGTATGTTATTGTTAAAACGTATAGCTGTGCATTGTTTTTGTTTGGGCAGTGTTGTTGTTGTTGTTGTTTTTGTATGCTTTCTCATACCGCGGCCAACTTCGTTTGTGATTTAAGGCCGGTCTTATCATTTACTCTTTTCTGCCGCCCGGTTGTAACCTCATGTGTTGCTGTTGCTGTTGCTGTTGCTGCTGTCGCTGCTGCTGCATTTGACATTTGTGGTTGCCGTCATTCGTCCGTCACGTCTGTCCATCGCGTCGTCATGTTGTGCGCGCACTCACATTCGTAATACTTTAATGGCACGAGCGCATCTGGCAAAGGTTGGAAATTAATTGATGGCTTCATTTTGTTGTGTGAAATAAAAGCGGCGGGCTTTAGTTTGCAACCAACTGTGCTTGGTTTTAAAGTGTTGCCATATTTTTCAAAACGTATGTAATCAAAATACTTGGAATAAGGATGACCGATGTATCCTTGTTTTAAATTTCAAAGGCAGATATTTTTTATAAAATATATTTTATACTATAATAGTAAACTGCCAACTAGCTTCTAGGTTGTTCGAGCATGTCTTGATCTTACTAATCAGGACTGGGTTGGTTGAAGATGTACCGGCAACTAGATCAGGTTTCTTTTTCGATAACATCGAGAAAGATTCCTATAACATTTTTTTTATAGCTGTAATCAAAATGATCTTGACCAGAGGATCTAAAATTTCATTAAAATGGCTTTTTTTTATTTTTGTTGTATTACCAGCTTCACATTTGGAGCTCTGAGATGATAGTTCCTTGTTACGACAAGATCCAGAATAATATAAATAATATATAAAACTTCAAAGCCAAGGTATAATGAGGCTTCGAGGTCCAAACTTAAAATCTGTAATCAACTGGAAATGTGGGAAAATTTTATTTAGATTATTTTGGAATATATCGTTTGGTCAGGTTTCTTCAGAGGTTCAATTGTGTGGAAACAAAAAAAAGATATTGTCTAAAAACCTCTTTTCTCATGTTTCTAATTTTGAAATCTCCAAATTTACAAAATTTAAGACATCCACGACCGGATCCTAAAATATCGAAAATTTTAACCAACGAGGTTATGTAACCACTTGAGTCGTTAATAAAGCTTAAAGAATCTCGTGTTTTTTTTATTTTTCTAATTCCCAATATCGAATCACCAAAAATGTTACCCTTACCTCTTTCACTATGTATCCCTGGTCATCGAAATATTCTGACTGAAAGTCAGAATTTGAAAAAAAAAATTCCCCCTGTTTACATTCTTCGACTAAACTGTCAGTTCCAAATTATTTATCATATATTTCAGAAAAGGTTTTAATTGGCTTTCAAATTTAAGCGTTCTCCAAAATTCCAAAATTTCGCGATTTAAATATTTGACGATGCAACAACATCAGCGACACGGACATCAAGATCATCCCTGCCGGGTCACACGCAGTACGGCCGCATTCATCTTGGCATTTGTCCACATCGCAATCACGATCATCATGTTAATCACGCTAAAGTTTGTCTACGAAGATGTAGTCAAGATCGGTAGGATGCTAATTGAAACGACTTGACTTGTCACTTTGAAATCGACTAATTTTGGTTTTCCTTTTTTGCTCTTCCAATAGATAAGAAAATGAGTAAGAATTGCATGTGCAAAGATTAAAAAATGTTTGTGAAATTCAAAATAATTTCTATATACACAGAAATGGATCTGCTGAAGATTATATTTTGGTGTCTGTTTGCCTCGTGCTTTTACACAATCTTCGGCGCGTTGGGCTGGGCGTTCGGCGTGCACAAGGTCAGTCTATGCAAGTTCCAGTTGCATTCAAGGCAGCAGCTCAAGTTGAAATGACGCTAGAACTAATTCTAAAAATAAACTTTGGAAATATTTTTACAGCGAAAGCTGATATTCTTTTGGCCATGGCTGATTCTTACCATTCCCACCTACTGCCTATTGTGGGCGCTCTTGATGCTCATCCACTGTTCCGCCAATCAGGTGTATTTCATGTTACTGCTGCCACAAGTGTTTCTGCAAGTGCTGCCTCTGTTTTTGGCCGGCCAATATTATGACTATAAAGTGTTTGAACGTGCAGAATCGGTCTTATGACTAACTGGGTCTCAGAATAATTATATGGATTCGTCAGTGTCACGAGTTGATCATTAGTTAATGTGTGTGTGTTATTATGACTACTGAGGTTCCAAAATAATTATCTGGACTTATCGGTGTCGAATGTTGAAAATTACTTAATGTGTGAAATTTTACTCAATTCAGTTGAAACAAAATAGAAATAACAATTCCACCAAAAACTAAAAAAAACAAAAACTTTATTGTAATTTAAGTCATTTGTGACAAGTCGTTTCTGATAAGTCGAATGTGAAAATCGTTTCTGAAAATCGTTTGTGAAAATCGTTTGTAAAAATCGTTTATGAAAATTCGCTTGTGACCATTCGTTTATGACAAGTCGCTTGTGACAAGTCGCTTGTGACAAGTCGTTAATGACAAGTCGTTTATGACAAGTTGTTTATGACAAGTCGATTATGAAAAGTCGTTTATAACAAGTCGATTATGGCAAGTCGATTATGACAAGTCGTTAATGACAAGTCGTTTATGACAAGTTGTTTATGAAAAGTCGTTTATGACAAGTTGTTTATGAAAAGTCGTTTATGACAAGTCGTTTATGACAGGTCGTTTATGACAAGTCGTTTGTAACAAGTCGTTTGTGATAAGTCGTTTATGACAAGTCGTTTTAGACAAGTCATTCATGACAAGTCGTTTATGACACAAAAAGTATCTCATGATTAAATTCTAATTATCTTCTTTGGGCATATCAAAGGCTTAAACGAATTTGTCGTTCAAGACTTCTAAGCAGCAACAAAGCATAGTCCGCAACGACTTGTCGATGTACCGTTTGCAGCAACTTACTTGCAACCACTTGGTAATTTAACTCTGCTCACTTTTGTGGTTAAACAGTTTAAAACTCTATTTAAAACAACAAACCGCAGATAATCACTCGAATCGCCTCGATAAATAATTTCAACATAATTATTAACCCAGTGAGGGAAAGCTAATTATCTTTTTGTTCATTTAGTTGTTGTGTACACACGACCACTTTCTTCTAATCCATTGATTTAGCACCACTTTTTCTCGTTCAAATTCCTTTATCCATTTAATGCCTATTTACGAAGTCATTTTCCAAATGATTAACTTTGAATGCATAATTTGTAACAACAACAAAAACAATAACAAGTATAGAAGTTGCAAAACCAGCAACCACACCAACAACATTAGTAGTCAAATTACCGCCAACAACAACAACATCGCGAATGTCAACAATAACGACACAACAACAAAACACACGCATACAAATTTTCCCTAAATTGCACAAACTGCACTGGACTCAAACACCAACACCCCCCCTCCCCTCATATATGTCAACAACATGGGCGTGACTTTTGGTTTGAGGTTGTCCCATGTCCATAGTTGTTGTCGACAACAAATCGAAATTATTTGCATGTCTGTCTGTCGGTCTGTTTGTTTGTTGGCTTGTCTGTGCGCCCTCGTTTATCTGTGCGTTTTGCTGACAATTTTAAAGCATCAAAGTTATTGTCGACGACAACGACAACAACAACAACAGCAACGATATCAACAACAACAACATTGTCGCTCTGCAATTTACTGCAAATATGCAATTTAATGCGTTCAAATGGATTTTGGCCATTTGGCCAACATTTTCAGCAATTCAGCAAAATTAGCGCAATTTGTGGAGTAATTTGATAAATTTTCTAAGATTATTTACTCCGACTGGGAGTTCACTAAATTCCGGTTAAATCTTTGCTTCGATTTGAAATTGCCAAAATTTTAAAATAGATTTTATGGAAAAAAAATTTAGAGAGCGTTCGCAGCGTTTTTGGAGACCAAATTAACGACACTTAAGAACAAGTCCTTCGATTTTATTTTCTTATTGTAGTTTCAGAATATTCCATTCTTTATTGAAATTTAAAAAAAATATATATTAAATTTAAAAGCGTTGCTTCTTGCTAATAGTTAACTGTTTTGATCTCTTAATATATCTTCCTTGTATCCCATCATCACTGCGCGATTATTTTGCTGCCGCTGCTACTGGCACCAACATCCACGGATCCTCCTTGATCTGGCCGATGCGATAACGCAATTTGAGCGGCGCCAAAATATGCAAAATCAAGTGTTTGCAATCCTGCGACGCTTGTGGATTCTTGGGAAAGACCAGCGACGCATTGATGCGCTTCAGCAGTATGTGTACATTGGAGCCGTCGTAGGGCAGACGGCCGAAGCACATCGCATAGCAGACAACGCCACATGCCCAGATATCGGAGAGGAACGGATCGTAGGCAACGCCTGTAAACGGATAATACGCTTCAAATTGTGCATAGAGCGCAAACCTAAAGAAAAAAATCGCTGACGTCGTTAGCGCTTAAATACCTTTAAGAATCTCGGGACTAGCATAGGCATAGCTGCCACAAAACGTTTTCGAGAGTATGACCTGTTGATCAGCGGTGCGGGTGTCCTTGCGTGCGAAGCCAAAATCGATTAACTTGATATTATAGTTTTCGTCAAGCAGGAGATTCTCACATTTGATGTCACTGAGGGTTCCATGTGAGAGAAAATTAAAATCAAGGAAGAGAGTAAGTATTTTGGCGTCACACAGAACTTACCGATGCACCACGCCCTTCGAATGTATATACTCGATGGCGCTGATCAGCTGTTTGAAGAGAGTGCGCGCATGCGGCTCATCGAGATATTTTTTCTCGCGCACATAGTCCAGGAGAGTGCCATTCTCAGCGAGCTGCATGATGAGATAGACTCTGTAAGGAAGCAAGGGAAATTATTTATTAAAGTGGGACACCAAGATTTGACTTCGACGGGACATGTTATCGACCTAAGTGCCTGCCTCTCCTCTCCTCTTCTCTTATCTTCTCTTATCTTCTTTTCTCATTTCCTCTCTTCTCCCACTTACCTGTGACTCGTCTCGATGCTCTGATAGAACGCAATTAGATTATCATGATGCAGACCCTTGACCGCTTCGATTTCGCGCGGCAAAAACTTTTGCGTGTACTCCAGCGGCGCCTTAACCTTTGAGATAATTTTGACCGCAACACGTTTGCCATACTCCTCCGAATAGCCGATCTTAACTTTGGCATAGTTGCCGGTGCCGATCACTTTGCCCAAAATGATGCCATGATCCTCGAGTATGGTCTTTTGTCGGCCCGAACCCTTAGCGCCCGTAACACTACCAGTCGGCGATGAAATGCTCGCAGCGCCACTTGTACTCGGTCGTTCGGAACGTGGCATATCCTTACCGGCAGCCTTGGCATCCTTATCCGTTTTTGCCGGTTGATCATCCGTGAAGTTATACACTTTTTTGGGTACGGGACGCAGTGAGCGTGCAGGTTCGTCTCTATCTTTGAAGAAATTGAGACGCGATATTATCTTTCGGCTGCAGATGAGCTTGGCTTGGCTTCGACAAGCGCGCGATACTTACTTACGGACGTTACGGATAGTGAGGCTTTGGGTGTGACGGCCATTTAACTACCCACAACGAAAGAAGTTGTTTTTTTTTTTTGTTCGTTTTTGCAACTGACAGAAATTTTGATTTTGGTTTTGCAAAATTTTTAAGAAATTTTTTTTATTTAAAATTTTGATACATTTAATTTACCGCATGTGGAATTTTTCAAATTTGCTTTGTTTCAGAAGTACAAAAGAAAAAAAAAAACCCCGAAAATAAAAATGAAGTTTCTAAAGAGTAAACAGAAGTATCAGAATTCTGAGTTAGTTGAGTGAAGGAATTTTCAAAAGCTGTCGAGTTCAAATTTTACTGTAAAGATTTGAGCTAAACAACACAGAATTAATATAATAAGAAAGCCAAGAACAGACAAATACAGGAACACTTCGACTATAACCGGCCATTGGTCGATGGGAGATCATGCCGAGAAATTGGAATGGCCTAACAACGATACATGCCGAAGCTGTAACCAAAAGGGATCACAGGAAATAAGGTACTATCAGCAGGTCATATCAGCAGGTTTATAGACAACTTAAGATGGTTTTGAATAGACCGGACTTGCAGAGGTTCCACAAGTGGTGTACCAAAATTACACTATCGTGTTAATTGAGCCTGAGTTGTGTCTCTCAGGCAGCACCTAAACCAAAGAGCATATTTAATTAGGCAAAACGACACAACTAGAGTTAGGTGGTTTTCATAAAAATGTATCCTAATGATTGCCCTTATTCAAAGTATATGTTAAAAAATTCTTGTTCAACTCAGAACACCTTCGAAAGTAACGTTCGTAAAATATATATTAATGAGAAACAGAATGTGTCCTCTCTCGTCTCTTCTCTCCATTTACAAAAAAATTTCCTTTCTCTATTTACAAAAAAAAATTTCCCAGAAGATATTTCTAGTAAATCTATATACATAAAACAAAGTTGCATACCTATGAATACGCATCACTCAAGAACGGATCGGCCGATTTGAATAATTTTTGTTGTTGTGTTAGTTTGCGGCCAAGGATGAACCTAGGGGGTATTCAAAATTGGTATATTCAAAAAGTGGGCATGGCAAGTTTTTCCCTTTATAGCACATTATCTCGAAATATTGTTGCACTACAATATTGAAATTTGGTACGTAGTCATATATAACCAATGCCGTATGACTACAAAAAAATGGCGGGGATCAAATAAAGGGGCGGGGTATCTCCCATACAACCCTAATTTTGTTTGCTCTCTATCTCTGAAACTATTTGCCCTACAAAGTGAACTGATATACCCTAACAATTATTTTAATACCATGAAAACATTTGTAAATACTCGATATGATTTCAATCCAAAAATCAATTTTGGATGGCACGAAGTTTTCCGGGTCAACTAGTAAACTATATTTTAACTGTGTAAATTTTTCTATAAGGTCTATTAAAAATTTCACAAATGATCCGGTAACTTGAGATCACAGTTTTTTATTCATTTACATATTTAAAAATATTTCTCAATTTAGTTGACTAAAATTCTCAAACAGCTTCTAGAAAATATATGGAATACTAAAATATATTAATAAAATTTTTGTTGTATTAAAAAAATACTTTGAATTTAATAAGTCAATTTTTGTTTTGTTTTTGTAATTCAAGTATAGCTTACTTACCTGTACAAGTCGTTCGAACTGTTTGGGGGATGATTTGTTGAGCGAGGGTGGATTTATCATTGAATCGACCTAGATCAAATATAACAAAAATTCAGCAGATATGGCAACACTTGACAAACGTAACCACGGTAACCGAAAACAAAAACAAATAATTTTCAACGATGTACTCGTATTACGAAAATTGTCTTGTTTAAATAAACTTACCAAAGAACGAATCGAACCAAAAGTTTCGAAGTGAATTTATCAATGAAAAACGATTTAAATGCTCTCGATTATTTCCATATCCGGCGCAGTTATTGATGGCGGAAGTGCACATAATCGGACAAATATTGAAAGCCGTTAATTTCGCCGAACCGCACGTTTTCTGCAAGTGGAGTCTGCAAAGCGGTAAGAAAATCCCAAACCATTTCAATTAAATAAAAATAGTTAATCAATTTGATTAGACCAAAAAATTTGTTTGAATTATCCTTTTTAAAATCGAATCTCCAAAGGCGCCGCTTGGAAGCTCATACAGGGCGAAGCCGAGGGTCAAACGCTCGTCTGCGCCAATCGCCTGCAGCCGTCCGCTGAGTTTGCACATCCGCTCGACATACATTTGGGTGCCGCTTCGGTGCAGGGTTGGCCGAAGCTACACGTCGAGGTGCACGCCGTGAATGCACTGCAACAAAGTTGGCCTGTCGGCTACGGATTTGTGCATGTGCCCAGTCGTCCGGGCGCACATCGCTTAGAGCTGCTGACGTGGAAAGTAGCGCCTATCGGCTGGTGGGACAGCGTACGCGAGCGTTTTGGTGGTGGCGGCGTGGCGCTGAGCAAGCCCGATTTAATTTTTACCGGTGTCGAGCGGTGAGTATTTGGACAATGGACAGGACTCTTATTAAATTGATAGCTGAAGCAGATTGTCCAACAAATGTCCAACAAAATAGAAGTTTTATCATTAATTTTTTTTTAATGGTTAATGATTTTAGCTACAAACTGCAAACTCGTACCTCTGGACGCATCATAATCGACATCAATCTAGTGTTTCGGAACTTCTCCAAATTTGGTGTGGAATTTAAATGAGCTCCATAAAATTTACTAAAATGAAGCAGCAACTCATACTATCACTGCTTTTGCTGCATCTCGTGGCCGCTGTCAAAATAGGCGTTTCCAAAATAGACGCGCCTACAAAGGCGCCAAATACAACTATACCAACGACAACATCAACAGTCGAGGAAGAACTCTCCACACCTATAACAACCAGCGAAGAAGTTCCAGCAACGTCAACGCCAACGACGGAATCAACGCCCACAACGACAACTTCAACAACCCTCAAAACAACCTATCCAAGCTTTGCAGTGCCCACTTTTCCGCCAAAGCGAACAGTAACTGTGGTGAAAACGAGCCCAACGACGGAGAAGTCACCAAGCGGTAATGAAACAAATTCGGACGGGCCGGCGGAGACAAATCCAACTTTACAATTTAACGTCGACAATTACTATTGCCATTGTAATCTGCTGCCACAGGTCTGTGACCTCAATTGCTGTTGCGATCCCGATTGCGTCAATGCGGCCCGACGCGTCTTCAACTGTTATGCCGATTCCAAGGAACCAGAATTGCGCAGCCGCTTGAAAGACTTCCAGTATCAACACGGCCTGCCGTCGTGTCACGTGAACGACGGTTGGCTGTGCGTGTTTCGCACGAATCTGCAACCGCAGCGCCAGCAGGTATGGACTCGGAATCTTAAATTGTTTAATTAAAGTTTAAACAATTTGTTTCGTTCACTTTTGTTAAGGAACCAACTTTTAATGTGGATACGGCAGCACTTTACAAATGGCCACGCGAAATGCTGCAATCGAGCGAGGAGGACGACGAAGTGGAACGTTCGAGTATGGCGCGAAGTTTTTATAAATACGGCGCAGCCTTGAAGCTGCTAAATATGGAGACGAGCGAATTACAGAATTTCGGTAAGTGTATAAAAAAAAAGATAAGAGCCAAAACTAAACTGAAATTTGGTTTCGCGAAATAGATCTGCCGTTTGCCTTCCGACCGCCTCACTGCCATATCCAAACGCCGATTAGGTATTTAAAAACCTATAAAACAGCCTGTCTACAATCCACGCTGGAGGAGCTACACGAGCAAACGCGCAAACTACTGCAACAACTAACGACGACAAAGTTACTAATCCGACCGAAAGAGCCGGAACGCACAGAAGAGTACCTCAAAGAATGGCGCCTAAACATATGCTATAAAAATACAACAAAACAAGAGGACAAGCGAAATTGCGATCCACTAACGATGGCTAAACTGAAAAACGAATTGGAACTGTCAAATCGTTATGCCACCGCAATTCGCATCCGAATAATACACAATTTCACAAGCATACTTGCAGGCGCTGTCGCGTTGGACGCACAGGACTCAAGCGCCGACGCCACAGAATTATGGCAAAGTTATGCAGTTGAGTTTGTCTTCAAGAATACAACGGAAGCGGCGAAAAGCGAAACAACCGCCGAAACGTTCGAAGAAATGGACGTGCATGCGACCACGATATTAGCATCCGGACCGCTGGGCTATCTCCAAGGTGAACCACTAATTATAGCGCGTTTCGTTGCGTCGAACAGCAGCCACGCACAGAGTGCACAAAATCAAGTCTTAAGCTATTTCCATGCGAATGCAACGCGTACGCATCAGACTCACACGCTGCGCCTATTTACGCGCCGCCTCAAACTCTGCCATAAAAATATGGCAAAAGGGAATTTCATCAATTATGGCATTAGTACGCACAAACAATGTGAGCTACGCTTGGGCAACGCAAGCGAATTGATTGCGTCCAATTTGGAGGCGACAAATTTTACCGCGATTTGTTTGCGTCTACAAAATCGCATTCTGACGCAACTTTTCTCGGTGCCCGTGGAAGCGGACAATTATGAGCGTCTGGCCGAGTTGTATATCTCACAGCTGGGCAAGCCGGTGAATGCCAGCGAACAGTGGACGCCACTGCAGCTACGCGATGCTGAATTTGCACCCGTTTCGGGACAGTTGAATAAGGCCGCGCAGAGTTTCACATGTCGCAATATTTTACTGAGCGCCGCATATGAATTTCATATTGGCACATTCGTTGCAATGTCGACGACAACGACGACGACGACAAAGGCTGATGCGGTTGCCGTGCCGCATCAGGCTTTGGTCAAAAGTTCCGCTTTAATTTTGGGACAGCGACACGATTTAGAATTTACGCTCGACGAGTTGGTCGCGGTGCCGCTATCCATATCCGTGATGTTTTATGATTTGAATAGCGTTGGAGCTGCTGGCGCCGCGCGTTCGTTTGGACATTTCACGGGCGTATTTAGCGTTCTATTAATTTTAATTTTTTTCTATTAGTCACTAGCATGTAAAGTAGTTACTAAAATTAGATTAGATGTGCTTAAATAGAATTAAATCTAAATTTTAGCTGATTTTCAATAAAATATGCGAAAGTTTCCACTCTTAGTTCGCTTGAAAAAAATCATAATCAAGCGTTTTCACTTAGGAGAACGCCAGCGGCTGATTGCAAAAACGTTCATCTATAATCAACAATCTTAAAAACATGTCTTTTTGTGTTCAAACGATCAAACCGGTTCAAATATTCGCTATAGATTTTAAATGAATCAAATCACTTTCTTCTTGTTGGCTCTGTGATTCTAATCATCGGTCGTCGTCATACCAATCATTTCGGATGTTTGTTCATTTGCATCAACAACGAATATTTTGATTAAAACACAAGAAGCTAAACTGGAAGCATATGAGTTTTTGCATGTGCCGGTAGAGTTCACATGTTCGATCGGCCGACTCATACGAACGACGCATTCGCTAGCATGATGCTGATTTTACTCAACGCCGCCGAGTCTTGTTTAAGTGATTAAATGTGAGTAAGAATTTTCGTATATGATGAAATCAAGGAAAATAGAATTTTTACAATACTCTGGTAAGTAAAGTTAACTTCTTTTGTGAAAAATTCAAAATATTTATTTAAATTTTATTGAGTAAAATATGACGATGAAAAATCACTGTGAGATCTTCCACCTCATTAACCTCTCATCGGGCAGTTGAGTAAATGGAATATAAACAATTTTGCTTCTCGTATACATACTGAACCACCTCATGATCGAAGCTTGTAAACTTGTACGTGGATTCATTATCAAATTTAAATTTTTTCACTGACGCTTGTGCTTCTCTTTCAAGAGTTCTCCAGCGCATTGTCAGAGTTTGCAAGCACATATCCAGCCGACTCAAAATCTTTAAATTTAAGCTGGGTACTGCGTCCACAGTTAGACGGGGCTTTTAACATAACGGTGAAAATTATCTCAAAAAAAGTCCGATTAAAATTGGTTTTATTAATTAATAATAAAGTAGAATTCAATTCAAATGACACCAATCGGAAAAAATCGGAACAAGTCTCCACATCATCGCTTCCTTTAAATAGGCTCTACCTCCTTCAATTTGAACCAGTGTCCGCATTCGCAGCGCTTTGGACAACCCTTCTCCAGCCACATCCATTGGGCGAAACGATGTCCTTCGCCTGCAAATCGAAATAGAAAACTTACAGCCATTCCGCGTTAAAACAGCTCAAATCAAACAAAGCTGATTCGAAGTCAAATGGAAACTAAAAAAATAGAAAAAAAATGTTGCAAACCCTACACAGACAACCGACCAGACGACCCTCGAAGGCGGACGGTACTACGGTTGGACTCTCGAAAGTGCCAGCGCCACGTTTAAGTATAGTGCTCACGTTGAACGGATCCTTGTTGCCGCCCGCAATCTGTAGCAGCTCACGCTTTTCAATGCCCGTCGCATGGTCCAGGGGGTCTTGAAATTCTTTGTGTTCAAATGGCGTCGGGGAAAAAATGTTTTTCTTAATAGGCAGATCCTTTTTTTTTTTTTAATTGACAAACTGTGGCTCGCGCTTACCGGCAAAACGTGTGTGCGTCTGTGAGAGACTGCGTCGCGCAGTTAGCAACAGCTGACGTAGGGGCGTGGCGCAGGACATTTTTTCGTGTTGAAAGAATTGTATTTAATCAGTTAATGACTTTATGTGGCAATTTTTTGTTATTCTTTTAATTTCAAAGTTCACTTGATTCTTAGAGTTTGCTTTGGAGAAGTGAAGTTTTTGAAAAGTAAATTCAAAATTTTTCTAAATTTCTTTCAAAAATAATCGAAATTTATGAAAGGGTCTGAAAACATAAAGCTTCACCGAAGACCGATGGCAAAGTGGTCTATTTCGGAGCCGCTCTGGATCCATGCCCGTTAAATTAGTGGATTTTTAGTTAATTTTGAATAAACTATAAAATCAGTTATTATGCAATTTCAAACATATGCAAAATTATTCCAAACAAATACCGAAAAAAAAAGAAAGGTAAGCGATGGTATCTTCGAAATTGCACATTTTTTTTAAATACCACTCAGTTGGTTTAAAAGCTCTGATGGCTTCCAGCCGATAAAAGTAAACAAATGTATTTCAAATTAAATAGTTAAAGTATTTCACTTCATCAGGGCACAGCAGAATGACAGCAGTCGCAAGTATACTAAACTTACTAATCGTTAGCATACTAACCGTGCTTCAACTAATAACGCTCAATCATAATGTACTGAAAATGTTAACTAGTTAGTTTTAGTTAAAATAAGTTTATATTGACATAAATCTGCGGCGATTTGCAGGTTCTTGGCTTGCGTAAAATGACCAACGTCTATTGCGAGTCCTTCAACAAGTCGTGGCTGGTCGTCAACGAGTGTCGTCTGCGTGCTATAAATCGGAATACCACAAAGTTATACGTCAATCAAACTGTACTTCAGCCCGTCTATAGTGTGGAGGTAAGTACTCTCTTATAAAATACTTAACCATAAGTCTTTTCATAACTGGTTTTCTTTTAAATTTTTTACTTCTAGGTAAATATAAACTTTCTGAAGAAAGCCAACGGTTACAAACCCTTTCCGATTAATGCTACTATCGATGTGTGTCGCTTCATGAAAAAAGCGTACAATCCTGTTGGATCAATGATATTCAATTTGGTTAGGCATTATACCAATATCAATCATACATGTCCATTTGAGGTTCGAAATTGAGAAGAAAAAAAAGATAACAGTAATGCATATTAATTAAAAATATATTTTTATTAGGGTGATCTGCTCATCAAAGGATTATATTTCAAGGACACCGATACATTTGAGGTGCCCTATCCAAATGGTGAATACGCTGTTATGTCTACGTGGTATTATAGTAAAATGAAAATTTCAGTTATAAATTTTTATATTACAATTGACTCAAATAAACTGAATGACTGGTGAACCTCTGACGACGCTTAGTAACTTTATCCGATGTAATCTGTAGAAAATAATGAAAATTGAAGATTTAATAATACAAAAAATGTTCCAAATTATAAAGTTTTATTTTGTTCAATTAGAACAAAAGGGAAAATAATAATGAAACTGGCAAGTATCAACCTTGGAGTAAAATATACTATATTCAGTATATACATACATACATACATATATAGTGTAGTATACCTATTCAGTTCAACTTCACTGATTTAATAAAAAAGGGTATGGAATCAGTTTTAGAGCTCACACAAAACGGTCACGAATTATTTGAATGTAAATTCATAAATTTTCTAAATTCTCATGATTCTACCGCAATTCCTGACAAAATTTCATTTTGAGAAAGGATCGATCAAACTAAAATTGTTCATTTAATTTGCAACCCGTGTTTCACCAGGCGCACAAAATATAAAGCAAGACATAAACGAAAAAGCTAATTTCGGTTTATTCTCTTTCTCTTTCCTTCAGATCGCATTAACACACAATTGATTTGTTTTTGTTCGTCGAGGTTCCTTCCTCTCTTGCCAATGCTTGTGCGAAAGATCTATCTCTCTCTCTTCCTTGTAACGGAGAATAAATTTGTTAGTGAAAACAACAAGAACTCAATGCGTGGAGAAGTGGAGTCAAACATTTTTGTAGTTGTTGTTGGTTGTTGTTGTGAGTTCGAATGAAATTGTCGGCATTACAATCGGCTGCGTGCTTCTTTCTTTCTTTCTATGTGCGCCTAGTAAGAAAAATTAAAAGTTCTTCAAAAATTTAACTCAAACTCTTCTTCTTCGTCTTCTGTCTTCTCTGAGCAAAAACCAATGAATCCAATTTTGGAAAAAAATAGTTTTCTTATGGTTCTTATCCGATCACGCCCATATTTTGTGAGCAATTTACACAAAAACAAACATTTTGTGACAGTTCAGCTCAATATAATTGATCTTACTCATCGTAACAAAAAACAACTTTTCTAAAATCAGTTATTATTCAATTACAATTATAAATAAATAATAATTATAATGATATATCTTCGAAATTGCAGAGATTTTAATTACCACTTTGTCGCTTTATAAGCTTCGTTGGCTTCAAACCGTTAAAGGTAAAAAATATGTTCCAAAGTAAAATAGTTTAAATATTCGATTTCAACAGGATTCAGCAAAATGACAGCAGTCGCAAGTACATTCAAATTGCTAATTGTTAGCATGCTAGCCGTGCTTCTACTAATAACGCTCAATCATAATGTACAGAAAATCTGAACTAAATTTAGTTAAAATAAGTTTATATTGACATAAATCTGCGGCAATTTGCAGGTTCTTGGCTTGCGTAAAATGACCAACGTCTATTGCGAGTCCTTCAACAAGTCGTGGCTGGTCTTCAACGAGTGCCGCCTGCGTGCCAAAAGTCGCAACATCATAAAATTGTACATCAATCAAACGACACTTCATCCCGTCTACAGTATGGATGTAAGTCTTCTTTGTACTAAAACTTAACCTTTACCATTTTTTTTTGTATTTTTTAAATTTTCTTTAAGGTAAATATAAATTTTTTTAAGAAAGCAAATGGTTACAGACCCTTTCCGATCAATACGACTTTTGATGTGTGTCATTTTATGAAGAAACGGAATAATCCTATTGGGAATATGATATACAATGTAGCCTTTAAAAATTTTTCCAATATGAATCATACATGTCCATTTGAGGTTTGTAACGTAAAACAAAAGTAATGAATATTAACTTAAATGTATGTATATATGTATTTTAGGGTAACCTTATTGTCGACGGTTTCTACGCTAAGGACGTTACAAAATTTGAGGTACCCTTTCCAAACGGAGAATACGCAATAATGACTACTTGGTATTACAGTAAAATGAAAATAGCTGTTGTAAATCTGTATCTTTTAATCAGCTCAAATGACTGGTGAATATGTCGTCGCTCAGTACTCATTTAAATCTCTAAGAAATAAATAGATACTTAGAAAACTAGAAGTTTTATTTTCAAAAATTGGAACAAACTAGAACACAACAATAAGACTGGCAAGTATAAACCTTAGAGTAGAAATATTGATTCAATTCAACTTCATCGATTTAAGTCCTTTATGTACTTTATATTATGATGTAAAAGGCGTTCGAATCAGTTAAAATATAGCTGAATGATTTTTTTTTTAACTGAAAATTAACCTATTAAAAATGTTTTCACAAGCGATTACACAAAACGGTCAAAAATGATTTCAAAGTATAAACATAAATTTCAGACAATCTCGTCTGTTTGGAATCACAAAGCTTTACCGAATACAGCTGATGATGGCATAGTGACGTACTGTGAACAAACGTCGCACAGCTCTGCTAAACTGTTGTTTCTGTTGTTGTTGTTCAAAATATTGTGTGACAGTTTAGCCCAATTTAATTATTTCTCCGATGGTTTTACACAGATACAGGGTGGCGCAACAGAAATTACCCTATTGGAAGATGCTCTCATTTTTGCAAATGGCCGCCAATGTCAAATCTGTTTTGACATTTGTGGACTAGACAGATACAGAATACAAGTGAATAAGCCATGGAGCGATACACTCCCCAAGAACGCGGAATAATTGTGTCTATTTTTTTGCGTAACAATTCGTCTGTGGTGTTGGCCGGATGACTTCTTTTGCGCCACCTTGTACATGTCAAATTGTAATTCAGAAGAAATAGTTTAATTGTTTCATAACAGGGACATGAATCTAGCTGGAAATAAGCTTTTTATTAAAACTGGAAACTAATGTATATAAAAATATTTGCACAATCGCAAAAAGGTTGAATAATATTTTTATGATATCTCCGATACTTTTTTTTACTCTTAACATTCAAAAAAAAATCCTTAAATAACATATCGACCGAAAATTTGTATCCTAGCATAAGCAAACGATTTTAAATTATTTAAAAAAATTGCAAACTCCAGCAGACGATAATGCAACTTGAATGTTTAATTTATTTTCTTCTTATTCTGATTTAGTTTCCCGATCGTCTCCATCTATTCATGTGTAGTTAAACCATGCCAAGATCATGTAAAATTAAATTGCTTTGCAATTTTTAAAGTTATTTTAGTTACATTTATTAAGCCTTCAGTGTTATAACATTTCAATGCGCAGCAGTATTGGGAATTTTGGTATATTTCCTGGTGCTAACTTATAACTTAAAACTCTCGACGCTAAAACTAGATTGACTCAAATGGCTATTATCTTGTTTTTATGTTTACTTTTACTTTGCAGAAAATCGATTGAATTCCAATTTGGTTGGTTGGGTTGGCGAAAATAAGTAGCGCTCGGTTTTGTTTATTTCGTAACAATTGCATTAGCTATCAAATTTGCCGTAAAACATTTCATTTCATTCCATTTCGTAAATCATCGCTTAAGTGGTACGCTTTTGTTGGGTGTTCTTGTTCTTCTTGATGTTCTTGATGTTGTTGTTGTTTATTAAGTTATCTCAATTTTAGTTAGTTATTTGATTACTTTGTTGCTTAAATTGATATTGAACGAATTGAATTAGAATTGTATTTTTATTTTGTTTTTATTAATTTGTTGTGTGTTGATGGCATAACAATTAGACGGGAGCCTTCTCGACCAATTTGAACCAGTGACCGCATTCGCAGCGTTTCGATGTGCCCTTCTGCAGCCACATCCATTGCACGTAGGTTTGATCTTCTTCGCCTGCAATGAAGAGTAGTGATTAATTATTTTTTTCATTTTAAAGTTTAAAAAATCGTGAACTTTGCTATTTTAGTTTGTTTATTTGTTTTGCTTACAGATGCAACCGACAATGCGCGCATCGAATGCTGATGGAATCAGATTGGGCGCATCCTTGGTGCCGGCACCACGCTTGAAGACCTTCATGTCGAAGGGATTATCATTGCCGGCAGCTTTGGCCAACAATTCACGCTTCTCAATGCCGGTAGCGTGTTCCATAGGATCGTTCATCACTGCAAAAACAAATTTAAAATATATGAAATCATTGGTTAAATAATTCGAATAAGTAAAATCATATTTGTAAGACACAAAGTGACTTTATCGCTATGCCGCTAAAATTCTAAGCTACTTATTGACTTTGTAAATTGCATTTTTTATCACCCTGTGCGCTGCGATAATAACACTTCACTAATAAATCAATTATGTACATTGCAATCGTAATAGAAAATAATTAAAATGTATGTCAAATAAAATGGCCGAGTTTGTTCGAATGTGACGAAAAAGAATTGTTTTTTAAATATATTATTAAATACTATATTATAGAAAATTTTAAATTAAACACATTAAATATATATATGCTGAGGAACAATGGCTAAATTTGATCTAATGGCATTTTAATTATACTGCAGCGGAAAGTAACATTTTGTTATTAAAACTATTTCATAAGTGTTTCGAAAGTTTAAAATAAATACAATATTTTTTTAACTTAATTGTTGAATGATTTGTTTCTAAAGTTAAACAAAATTATCAAAATGAAACAATAATGAACAATAGCTTGAAAACAGAAAGATTAAAAATTTATAAAACTACTTTTGATTTTAACAAAGAATATCAAATTGTTTGCCAATACTATTCAATTAGCTTTTTTGCCACAAGCTGCCTTCTCGAGCTAAACGATTCTAATCAATTCTTAATGTTGAGACAATTCCGACACAATCGGAATTAAATTGAAATATAAAAATACGTTCCACAAAATGTATTACCGTTGTTTTAGATATATGAAACTCATCGTATCCTAAATAGTCGAATACATTTCTAGGCGGCAGTTGGGTATAGAAGTAACTAAGAGCTTCAAATTAAAAAAAAATCGACATAGGTTTAGAGCAATAATATTTTAAAGACTGTAAGTTCTAAGCGTAAAGTTATTTTAGCCAAATAGGTACTTTTCGACCCTGCGTACAAAAGCCTTCTGCCCACACAACGTTTCTAACTGAACCATTTTTAATTTTAGCATTTTTGTTATTCCAAAATAAATATTGAATGACAAACTTAAAAATTAACACTTTTGCTAAATAATATGCTCCATTTTTAGTCGCTTTTGCGGGGTATTTACAAAAAGCAAACAGTCTAAAGCAAAAAATATAAAACGAGAGCGTTGCGAGTTGGTCTCAATTGGAAAATCCAATCAAAGAGGTTACATAAACGCGTCAACTTTTCGTCAGCTGCACAAAACAAACGAACAAATGAAGTAGGCGGGGATCTAAATGGGGACAAATATGCAAAAATAAAGTAAATATTAATTTAATTATTAGAAAAATATTTAACTGATTTATTTGCATACGAATCGTAATCTCGCAAAGCGAAAAGGCGCTCTTAGTCACCTGCTGATTTGGTCATTTAGCCCGCAAAACGATTACATAAAGCTCACACAAAACGTTCGAAAATCAAGACCACAGCGAGATAAATCATTTTCATTGAGAATTTTTGGAAAATTCATATTGGAAATTGCGCTAAAACTTGAACATTTTAGAAGTTACGTAAGCTTTAACACGGGCGCTCCATGAAAAAAAAAAGTTGGCAAAAGAACTGTCAAACTTGTAGAGGCGGACGGACGAATGTCGTGGAGCCTCGTTTTTTCCTATAACTATAACCTTTTTTATCATCGCGGCGTCGTCTTGTTGGGAAAACTTACTCTTGCAGAAGCGAACTGGAGTGTATGCAACATTTTGGCGTGCTGCGGCACGGAGCGCCATGCGTCCACAGATCTGAGCCATTTTATTTTTTGGATTGTTGAGTTTTTCCCTCTTGCGGATTGGTAAAACTAAAATTTCGTAATTTTTCCTTCTGAATCGAAGAAAAAGATTTCAACTCGCTCGTTTTCGGCTGTTCGCTTAAAGAGTAACTGACAGCGCTTTGACAGCTAAGGCAGCACAGTTTGAATGGCGCTGTTAAAGACAGATTGGGCGAAACAAATTAAAAACAATATTAAAATCCGTAAAATGTATTTTTTAATTATTAAATTTTAATAAACGATAAAAAATTCAAACAGTTTTCAGTTATATGAAAAAATAACTGTAATTTTTATCCAGACTATACAATGAAGAATTTTTTATTGAATAGTTGAAAAAACCCTTAATTCAAAGAAAAATTAATTTTGATTGTGCTATTATCTTCAATAAGTCGACAGCCTTGTTAATATCGCAGTTTATGAACCACTGCGAAGAGCATAGACGATGCTGCCACTACGAACATTTCAAAATAGGTTTTGATTTAAAATATTTTCTTTTTGTACTGAAACTAAATATTAATAAACAAAAAAACTGTGAATTTCTCCTATGCACTTTTAATAATTTTTTTTAAATTGAGAAAGACAATTTGATTCCATACCATATCGATTCAAACAGCTCTTAATTAAATTTGACTTTATTTGTTAACCATTTAAAAAAATACATAGAAAAGTTAATATTACTTTTGGCCCAGCGTAACTGAAACTAGCTGAGGGTGTATCCGCTCAACAGATACCCACTGTTACCATTCATATTAACCTCGGGATGTGAACGATTTGGTAGTATCTGATACAGACGCCACCAATTCGAAGTTAAATGCAAATTTGTTACATTCGAGCCGGCCTTCAATTCAACGTACAGTTCCATGAGCAACTCCTTGCACTGACTGAAGACGACAATCGGGCGCGAGGGTTTCACAAATGGCAACAGAGCGTGTACAATATTGGAAGGATGCTCTTTAGCGGCAACTACAAGGGAATCGAATTTTGTATGCATGATACCGCAGGCACGACGATTCTCAAGTTGCCATTTTTGTGTTGGCGGTTTTACTGTGATAGCATTAGTCGTCTCAGTAGGTGTGGAAGTGCCATTGTCAGCAGCAGCTAAAGGATAATGAAAAACAAATAAATTCATTAAACTTACAATTTTAAAATGTTTAAAAAAAATACCCTCATCGAGTTTCGGCTTTTTGCTGTTAGGTTCTGATGTCTCCGTATCCACCGTTGCTTTAGACACTTCCCCTTCTATCGCGCGTTGCTCTCTCGCTTCACCGCCCTGATGATACTCCCTCAGCACCGAGTAAATATTTACCGAAACACAGCGATCCAGCTGCTCCTCAGGCAAATTCAATGCCAACATTGCTTGACGTTGTGGCACGTTGCCCGGATGCATATGCACCAGTTGCGCCTCTGAACCAGCACCCATTGAATTTAGAAAAGCAGCCGGTAGCAGACCGTTCGTGCCACTCTCGTAGAGCGCATAATTACCAAACGCACTAACGCCTGAATACGATAACAGCTGCGAGAGTGTGTCCTGTCGCAGACCCATTAATTTTTCCGCATCCTGTCGATAGTAAATGTCCGCAATGAGACGCAATGTCGGACGCCGAATCTGTACAAATTCAAAATACTTTTTCTCCTTTTTGCGCAGATACTTCTCCTGTGAGTACTCGGTCTTGGTGTGAAACGTGCTCGAGTTCTCCACAATCTTTTCGATGATTTTCGTTGACTCAGCATTGCACTCGTCGCGTAGCTGTTCAATGTCCTCCGGTTGCAGCGCCTGCGATGCACCGTCATCGCGTATGTCGCGATTGTCGGCACCGCTCTTCGAGATGCCATGCACCTCGCGTATGTTGCGCAGTTCCTCGACATCGCTACACAACTGCAACGAATGCAGACGCTGCTGACCGCGATGCGTACGCTTGCCGATATTCTCCTTGGGACACATTTTGTAGGTGGCAGCATAGGGCTGGTCCAGAAGACCACGCAATTCGAGCTGCTCTTTGCCAAGCGGCGAGGTTGTGTCCAAGCTGCTAAATTTCTGCAATTTTGTGTATTTCTGCCGCTGAATGACGATGTAGTCACCTAGCTGGATTTTTGGTGGATCGGCAGTAGTCATTCTAATTGATTATTTCTATTTAATCTATTTTCAAATAAAATTTGAAAAACCTTAAACGAATTGAAACAAAATTCGAAGCGTGTTGGACAATTTTTGCTGTTCACAATAACTGTAAGAGATGCCAACGTTCGACCGAAAGATGGCAAACAATTTTCAAATTTTTTTTAACTGTGGAACTAAAACTGTTTTTTAGTTTATACACACACACCACAATTTGAGATTCACTGTCACTGTACATTGAAATAACAGATGTCGCTTTCGAAAGAAAAACAAACCAAATTGTTGCCCAGGATACCAACACCTGGACATGCATCGCCTGTCCAAACAAAAACCGGGCCATAACAAAGTCAACAACAATTCGTTATTTGAAATACATTTTTTTACTTAAGAGGTTTTTGGAGCACCGCGCCCTGAAAGATCTATTGTGCAGGAATACAATTTAATAAAAAGAAACGCTTTCTTTTTTATTTAAGTTGTTTGTGCTGCCGAAAATGTCTAAAGGTGTCATATCTTTTGATATATCCAAAAATGAGCGTTTCCAACTCGCGGACAATTACAAAATGCTGCATCGCAAAATCAAGACGCAGTGGAAGGTGGAGCAGTGAGTTTCATATTCAAAAACCAATTTTTTTTTATCAAAAATAATGCATAAATTTAGATATTATTTCTTCAATTCAAATTAATTTAATTATAAATTTTCCCATATATTTAATAATACTTTTTCGCCTTTTATAGAAGCGATGGTGAACTAGAAAAAGAGAAATTGGCCCGTATCGATATTTTTGTGCTCGCTGGGCCACAGGATCGCTTTACTGAGGAGGAATTTGAAGTGCTCAAGGTGTGTGTGTGTGTGTCTAATTTTAAAATCTCCTTTTGCGTTAACGCTTACGCTCCTTGTTTGAAAAATTTCAATAAATTATTAGAATTTCGTCGATGCTGGCGGCAGGCTGCTTGTTTTGCTTGGTGAAGGTGGCGAAAATGAGTTCAATACAAATGTAAATTTCTTTCTGGAGCAGTATGGCATCTACATCAATAGCGGTGAGAGCAAATTTTTTTAATAAGTTTTTTTTTTTTAATTTAAATAAAATTATTATCAGAATTTTTTAGTTGAATTTCCGCTTCCGCTTGTTATATTTGAAAATGTTGTTCACTTGCAGACACCGTTATCCGTCCGCACTACTACAAGAACTTCCACCCGAAGGAGGCGAACATCGGCGGCGGCGTCGTTTGCGAATCGATGTGGCGCCACTTGCAGCGACAGGAAATCGAAAAAGTCGACTACGATTTTAGCGATGAAAAGTACAAAATTCACTTTCAATATCCGTATGGCGCAACGCTGAATGTCTCAGAGCCGGCAAATGTTCTGCTGACAACCGGGCCGGTGGTCTATCCATTCAATCGGCCACTGGCGGGTTACTATTGCGGTGATGGCGGCGGCGGCAAAATACTTGCCATCGGTTCGGGTTACATGTGGCACGACAAGTATTTGCAGAGCGACAAGACGAACGATGCGATTTTGGAATATTTTCTACAGCTGCTAGGCGGTGATGAGATTCGCTTTACGCATCTCGACTTTAATGATGTTGAGGTGAGGCACTGAAGTACTCCGGAGTACTCCAGTATGCATTTTATTTTTATTAAAAGAGTTATTAAATTTTTGTTAGTAAATCTTAATAAAAATTTTCGTTTCCAACACAGCTCAACGATAACAAAAACTTCACGGACATCGCTTTCGTCGCAGATCTGCCCAAGGCGTGTCTAATCGATTCGATCGGCTCTGAGGTGCCAGCCGATTTTAAGCAAATGTTTGATATGTCGCTCTGTGCACTAAGCAATTCCAAATTGAAGGATGTTATGTCCGCCTACGTTCAGTTGAATGTTAAATATGAGGCGCTCAGGATTATAAAACCGCAGTTTGAGATACCGTTGCCACCGTTGCAGCTAGCGGTAAGTGAAAAGTTGGACAAATTCTTTTTAAATAAAGTATTGCTTGTTTAAGATATCTGAAGAGCTTAAATTTTTAGCGACTTAGAACAGTTTGGTTTCAAAATAAGAACCTTTTAAGCTTTGGGAATAAGATTTTTAAAATAGATTTTTAAAACTTAGTCTAAGGATTATTTGAATTCTAAGTATGGAGGCAGGTGGAGACTATCCTCAACTAAATTAACACATCCATAATTTGATTTATGGGTTTTTGATTTAAAGTTTCTCACTTTTGTTTTGATAGGATTACTGTATTTTTTACTTTTTCACATTAGTTTGAAGTTAAACAATCCAGTTTATTACCTCTAATCAATTCAAATTATAACGATGAAAATTAATCGCACTATCGATTGTTTAAATTTGTTATCGGTGATTTATTATCCTTTGTTAATTTTATGGTGTATATAAATTTATCTATTACGAGTATGTCAAATACGAACTACTGATATTAGCTTTATGGAAATAATTGCGTCGACGGATCAGCAGGTAGTTCTACAACTATCCACTTGAAACTTTGATTGCCCCTGGTAGCGCTTCCAAATTACGTGATTCTATCAGCGCCCGATTGCCGTCATCCAAACCTGGATTGGGTGGACTTGACAAACAGCCATTCGGAGCAGGTCCGGGTCTTGCATGGACATGCTGTAAATGCTGAGTTCGTTCCAAGGAGATTAATATGACTTTTGAATAACTGAATTTCACAAAACTTACTTGAGTTAGCAAAATTGCACATAAAAGTAGTAAAACCA
Organism: Suillia variegata; assembly: GCA_949127995.1. Taxonomy (NCBI): domain Eukaryota; kingdom Metazoa; phylum Arthropoda; class Insecta; order Diptera; family Heleomyzidae; genus Suillia; species Suillia variegata. The sequence continues at coordinate 44,051,962 of OX421844.1, forward strand.
ACTTCGCCATTTAATTGTTATCAAATGTTTAAATATTTCCTAGAAATGCGAGTGTCTGTCCACGAGCTTACAACTGTTGAATGTGAATAAATGAATGAGTGCGATTCTCTGTTTTTATAACCAACGTAACTTGTAACAGTTACATGTAACTAAGTAATAATTAACTGAATTTATTAACTGCAAGTTTTGCTGGTTTTAATTGCAAAACTGATTTCCGGTAATTTGTTATAACTGCTACAATTCTCAATTAAAAATTAACTCAATTACTTTATTTAAATTAGTTATATACATTAAGAGAAATTACTACCGAGAAGAAGCCGAAAATGTCTTCCTTACGTTTGGTACCAAATATGTAAATGTTAAAATTTTATATATACGAGTTTTTTCAAAAACCGTTTTTCGAAAAGGATCTATTAATGTGCAACATTAAAATGACGTACTGTCTAAATTGTAACTGATTATTTTCTTATCGACTATTAACTATTAACTAACCTACCGTATAAAGGAACTAGTTAAATAACTTGAAACTAACCAGTTGCACGAAGACAAGCACTAGTTCAACTATGCATTCCATTTGCAAAAATCAAACTCACATATAAAAGAAAATATCCGAAATCGACATGAAATATTATTACATTACTTTGAACTAGTTCTAAAACCAATGACGTTCTAACTATGTATTATAACTAGTTATTAGGTCGTCAATTGACTACAACTCCAGTTCTAAACATTTAAAGATTTTGAATTTGAATAATTGAAATTTAAATACTTGAGATTTTTGTTTTATTTCAATTAAAGTTCCTCTTCTTATTTAAAAATATATTTCCTCTCAAATGACACCAATATTGTAATACTAAGAACAAAAATAACGACTTCAGTGAAAAAAGTAGGGAAAGTATAATCAATTCTATTTTTCAGTTTAAATCAAATGTAACAATATACTCGTATATGTATGTTTATATTTTATATATTATCCTCTCGAAAGTAAGATCGACGTTGGCAGCTTCTCCAACCCAGACAAGTCTACGACTGGCGGCGCTGCAATTTCGCCATCCGGACTGGGTTTGGCGGGGCTCGCCGTGCCCTCAGTATTAGCAGATTCTGGTCTTGCTTTAGCATGCTGCAAATGCTGAATAATATAATTTTTCATAAAATTTATTTTTGTCTATAACTTTACACATATCCCAATATTCGTTATATACAAACAACTCACTTGAGTTAGCAAAATTACGCTCAATAGTACCAAGACAAACTTTGTCATTTTTATTGTTAGTTTTTTTTTTGTAGCAGAAATTCAAGTGTTCTTCGCAAGTTCACATTTAAAACTGTTAACAAATGAAATAAAAACTTATTTTATAAACAGTTTAATATGCGATTATTCAATTAACATAAGCACTTAACAGTAAACTTATAGTATATTAATTGAATGTGTACATTAATTATAATAACAGTCAACTCGATTGCGGCAATTGCAATTTTCCGAGTAGCACAAAAAGTTATGTGCAAATAAATCTTCTGTTGAATAATAAAAAACAACATTTTTATAAACATTTAAAATTTAAATAAAACAGTTCCTATGCAGTTAATTTTACAATTGTTGTGTAGTTATTATATAGTAGTGTCGGGTATGACGTCTTGATGACAGTTTATAATTATTGTAATAAAAATAGCCAAGTTTAATTTATTCCTTGTAAGCACCTCTTCTACTGGCGCATTCAAGTTTTGATGACTAGTATCAAGTGCGCAATATTTTTAAGTTGATATAAACTTAAACTTAAACTAGTAAGATAATTATCTTCGGCTATGACGAAGCTCATATACTCTCCACAATTTCAGTGGCACCAAAAATTCTACTTCTTCTAGCACATAAGTGTTACCTATCTCTATTATAAGTGGACGTTGTGCTTATCGGATCACGCCTTTAGTTGATTATTAGTTTTATGTTAACTATCGAATATGAACTGATTAATTGCACAGAAACTATTTTAAATATATGGGAGTTGGGCGTGGTTTTTATCGTATCACGCCCATTTTTGTGAGCAGTTTTGTGTTGCCACTAAAGTGCTAAAAATTGAATTTGAAATGAATATCTGCACTGGAACTATTTTCGTTATTTTTTTTCCGCATGGAAAGGGGTGGTTTATATGGGAGGTGAAAGTAGTTTTAGTCCGATCTTCCACACATATCCGAAGAAACAAAGCAGTCATCCAGCACTTTGAAAGAACTGTCTAGGGAAACGACTAACTTACGAGATGATAATCGCCGCTGACATCTTCCGAAAACTGAAATAATACTTTCTAAATCGGATACTTCTCGAAACTCTTCTGCTGAAGATAATGTATGATTAAATTAAAACATTTAAGTTATGTATTATAAATTTCACATTATTTATAACAAATAAATAACAAAATAAATTCAAAATCAGAAAAATTTAATAATATTAGTCTATGATATACAAGGTGGCGCAAAATAAGTCATCCGGCCTTCAGAATGTCGGTTGTGGCTCGTGCAGTGTGTGCTGTTGCTCCGTCCTGTTGGAACCACATGTCCACCAGTCCTAATTCGTCCAGTTCGCACAGAAAAAACTCGGTCAACATTGCCCTATAGCGCGCACCGTCCACTGTTGTCGTTTGACCCGCGGCGTTCGGCCCGATGACTCCTCCAGCGTGAACAGCGCACCACGCAGTCACTTTGAGCGGGTGTAATGGTTTCTCGTGCATCACTCGCGGATTTTCGGTTCCCCAGAAGCGATAATTTTGCTTGTTCACGTACCCGCTGAGGTGAAAATGAGCCTCATCGCTCATTATGATTTTTGCCAACACCACAGACGAATTGTTACGCAAAAAAAAATAGACACAATTATTCCGCGTTCTTGGGGAGTGTATCGCTCCATGGCTTATTCACTTGTATTCTGTATCTGTCTAGTCCACAAATGTCAAAACAGATTTGACATTGGTGGCCATTTGCAAAAATGAGAGCATCTTCCAATAGGGTGATTTCTGTTGCGTCACCCTGTACTTAATAATTTATAATAAATAATCCAATAGATCAGCTGTGCTGCTCGAAGTTCGAAGTTCAGAGAGCCTTTCCATTCCATTAGTAATAGAAATAAATTTCTCTGCTTAATTCACAAAGAAGTAGTTCAGGTTGTGGTTTATCAAACTTTTACTCATCTGGCACTTACGCCATTATCTCCTTTTCGTAGGACCGGGCTCGGGCTTAAACGGCACACTTGAGAAACTAATTTTTATTATTTTAATACAGTCAATAAAATGGACACAGTTATGCAAACAATTCAAAGATTCTTATTTTTAAGTACACTTTATTTAATGCAAACAAAAATCAAAACATTTTTCAAAAATTAAATTTTTTTTTTTGAATTCCAAACTTTAGTTCGATCACATTATCCCACAGCTGTGCGTATTGCTGCTGGCAATTTGGGCAACGTCTGTGGTGTAGGCGGTTCTTGAGGAATCGAATCAATAGCGATCGGTACAACATTAGGTGGAAGCTCCATTATAGGACCAGGTGGCGAATCAGCTTGGGCATCCTGCAAACACTGATCCGCAAAATACGGATCAAATTTTTTTTAATTTATATTTTAATACTAAAGTTGCAATTCACAAAATTCACTTGTACAAGCAACAACAAAGCGCCCAGAAATAGTAACACAAACTTTGCCATGTTCTTTAAGATTTGTACTGCAGCGTTAAGGGAAGGCAAGTTTCTTTTATAGCCAGTCGAGCAGTTGTCGCAAACAACAAATTGCAGTTAAATTTTAGTTATATCTGCTTAATTCAGTTATTAATCATTCATTTATTTATTTAAGCAACAATTAAGCTATTATTTGGCACTACGTTCGAATTTGCTGGCATGCTAAATTGAATACAAATTTGACTGGAAATTATTTTACATGTTTTATTGTTTTTCTAAAATATGTAAACAGTGTTTGTTCAAGTTTACTTTGTGAGTACATTGTTACCTCTCTTACCTATGTACCTATGAATTATTGTATATAATTTAAGAAAAATGAATTTTTCACTATACACGTTTCACTTCGCATTTATATTGTGTAAAATTACTCATATGGAAATTCCTAAATGTGTAAATTCATGTAATATAAATTGCATAAAATAGTGTAAGTATAATATGTAAGTTACAACAACTCTGTAAAATGTACAATATAAATGTATGATACACTTTTCATTTAACATTATTTAAAGTCATTTCTTTTGGTGCTTCAACATTTCTTGTAGCTTGTGTAAATTTACATAAAAAATAAACATACTGTCAAAGTAATTTTAAACGTAATATTTATTTGAATTTTTGTTTAAGAAAGATTTTTCGTACACAAGAAATTTACATGCATTTTATTAGTTAGAAGTTATCAGGAACTATTTTCCATTATTACGAGCAAACTCTCGTCGTTCACTGTATACCCGGGAATTAATTAATTCGGGTGGCAATTGAGGCAATGTTTGTGGTCGTGGTTGAGAAGCAGGATACGTTGCAGGACGAGGTGGCGAATCCGCTTCCACATGTTGCAAGTACTAAACGTTTTACAGATAGAAAATTGTAACTTGTTTAAACAAAATTTCAGTTGCCAAAACTTACCTGAGCAAGTAGAAAAGCGCTCAAAAGTAAAACGACAAACTTTGTCATAATTGTTTAATTTCCAACAAATTACAAATAATTAACTGTCAGTGCTGTTGAAAATTCACGATCTGTACTGTCTGTCAAGCGAATGTGGGTTTCTTTTATAGCTCGTTGAATAGGTGGTTACCTGGAAAATGTATTAACTTGTTTTGTGCACTTACTAATTAATTATTGATTTGCTATGTATAAATAGTTCACTATAATTTATTAATTAACATACATATGTACATACATATAAAGTACTACAATCTTTTTCGCGGGCATGTCAAGTGGAATCACATTTGGTGGTACTAATTTCAGTCATTTTCGAGTATATCCTAATTACATTTGAATATTAAAAGTGTAAAATTAGTTCTACAATAATTTTAATAATTCAATAAAAAAATTCACAAATACAATAAAAAGAAATGCGTAAGTTTCAACAAAGAATGTGTAAATGTTATCTTACAAATACTAAATTTTCATTTGACATTGTTTAAACTTAACTTAAGCTGCTTTCTTGTTTCATGAATCTTGTGTAGAATTACATTAAAAATATACACACGAGTGTAATGTTAAACATAAACTTTAGTCTGAATATCTCTTAAATTTTTTAATCTAATTTAAGAAAACTTTTAAAACACAAAATGTAAAATGCATTTCATTATAATCAGGAACTACTTGCATGAGTACTCGGACTAAACAACATTCGAATGACACCTTAATTGCACTAATTGTGAATTGTAAATAGTTGTAACGTATAGCTTGGGTTTTGGTTTAATTTAAGAACATCTTTAGAACCGGTTTTTCAAGTCATTCGATTTCAATACAAACACAAGTGTGATTTATTCAAAACGATTACGATTCAAAGGTTAGTGGGAGTGTAATTATTTTATATGCACGACTCGTTATGGAATCGCTTTAATAGACCATTACAAATTGAATATTAATGTTCAATACATCGAAGAGATTTGTACAACCTGTATTAAGACAATATATTATTAATAATTACTTTACTCTAAGTTTTTGCAATTTGTTTACGAATTTGTTTAGTTAATCATTGAGATGATCTAATCAGTCTTAATTAAGATTAGTGAGTAGAGAATTTAATATGTATATAAAAAATGATTTAATTTTTTTTACTAAAACTAACACAATTTACACTCCTAAAGCAGAATTTTCAAGTTGCTCTAAGAAGCTTAACAAACTTGGAGGAGAATGAAACGATTTACCCGTCACTCGATTGTAGCCTGCATAGGTGAATATTCTAAGGAAACTACAATTCTCGAGAATCTAACTCAGTTGCTGTAATCGCATACTAACTGGTTTCTATCTTATATATTGCACATGTTAAATATCATACTAGCAGTCAATTATAAAAAGCAAATTAATTAGATATCAACAAACAGTTTTAACATTGAACTTGGCGCTAGTGGAAATCAAAATTTGAATATTTAGTTTAGACAAAATGTGTAAACTAAGTTTACTGCTGTTAAGCTTATTTTTGCTAGCGCACGTAAGTTACGAAAGTTTATAAAATTGTGAAAAATATTAAGTATTTGAACTGTGTTATCGTTACTTTAGTACGGCCAGTATGCGGAATCCTATAGCATACCGATTACCACCGATTCTCCGAAAGATAGTCATGGAAACTACTCGTACAATGAGTATGATGAAGAAAATATCGTTGAAGGTTCGAGCGACTTTGATGAATATTATATAATAGTCCTGGACAGTGATGAAAGTTTTGAAGAATCGGATGAAGAAGATCAAGATGACGCTGTTACGGACTCGGCGTTAACAGAGATCAGCGATGAACAAGTGCCTGAAGAAGTAACCTCAGGGATAAGTAATGAAGACGAAGAAGAGCATAAGGAATCTACAACGGAATCAGTCAAGGAAACTGGTGAAAAGATTTAGGCAGAAGTAATGTAATTAATATATATATTTTGTACAAATTTTAACCATCCCTGTACCAAGAGTTGATTTGTTTAGATCTGATTAGATTCATAAATTGAGTAAATTTTGCTATAGCTGGATTCAGATTTGATTTTATTCATATTTAGATCGAAAGTAATCAAATTCCGAATTTTTTAAAATCTACTCAATGCATGAATCTGATCACATCAGAATACGATTTGAATTGGAATTTTATTGTTACGGAATACCATTTAAATTGCAATTTAATTGTTACAGAATACCATTTTCCGATCGTCAATAAGCTTATAGAACAAGACTACTTATTTTGTTTCACCTATTATTCAAACTTTAATCACTTTTGCTTCATTTTAATTCATAGAAACCTATTTAATATGTATGCAGAAATGTTTGTAATCATTGATATTACAAATTTCCATAGATTAGTCACTTAGAATTGTTTTTCTTTATGAAGACAACACTGCAAACAGAATGTCTTCCTATTAAAGAGGTTTACGCCTTAAATTCAACCAAGTAGTTTGCGAGCATCTTGTAAAATTGTGGGGATATTAAAAACAGCTGATATAAGAGCTTATAAATTTGAAAGGTATACGAGGCATTGACGAACTTATTCAAATACGTTTTAATAAAATTCGATTTACTGGTCTACCTCACTTTTAATAGAGTATCTCACAATTATAGATTTTAAGATTCAAAATATATATTTTTTAACTTCGGTTCATAAGCTTTATAGTTATACATACGAGTATATAAATAATTTTAATATATAAAATTTATATTATAGATATATATATATATATTTATACAACTCAAATTTTATTTTAAAACAATTTGATTACAAATGTAAATAGCATTTTTATTGATTAGCTCCAACTACATATTGTATATATACAACGAAAGCTTTAGCAAATTTTCCAATTAGAGCTTTTCACAGTATCTCCCATCTTATCCAGTCGAGGCGAATATTTTAAATTTAGTTTTATCTGAAAGTTTGCGCGGCTTGACGGAATCCGATTTGTCTTCTCTGTCTGTTCTCTCCACTTTTACTTCTTTTTCTTCCAGTATATCATCGAGTGTGATTTCTCTGTTAGTCGTTTGCACTGGTTCTGGCGGAATTTCAACACTTTCACTTGATTCTTTACGATTATGATCGCCATAGCCAGCGAATCTGCCGCCTGGCAAAGCGTCGAAAGACTGAAATATTAAACAATTTTAAACTTAAGTAGAAATCTTGAAATAATGACAATATTGAAAATGATTCGTATCCTTTAAGTTGCCAACTTACTTGCACTAGCAAAACTGCGATCAGTAGGATTAGCACAAATTTAGTCATTGTTTTAGTTAATGTTTTTTTAAATGTTGCTCTGCGATATAATGGAAATAAAGTTATTGCGACAATTGTGCAACTCAAACTGTTATTAAAGTTGAATAATTTGTTTACTTTTATACGAGTACATGACCGGATCTAAGGTTTTTTTTAAACCGGTTATTAATTTTCCACTGAATTGTAATCGTAAATTCGTTTGAACCTTGATTAGGGTGTTTCAGGAATATCTTTAGGTTTATTAGGGTGATTATAGTAGCTTCAACTATTTTCATTTATAACTTGCTTATAATACCCGGCGTTGTCCGGGTTTTATTTTGAACTTCCGGTTCTCTTCGTTGTAGCGATTCTGAGTGACGACGGTGGGCGTTGAATTGATTCAACTACGCCCATTTTTGTTGATATTATCGACAGTGAACCATTAAAAACTCGGCTATCGAATTTCAGAATTATAACAATATTATAAAAATAATTGAATATTTTCACTTAATTTTACAAATTGTGGGCGTACTAAATGGGCGTGGTAGATTTTGAACAGCTTACTATTCTTCCCGGTGGATCTCTATATATGTTTCGTACACAGTGTATTAAGTTCCTAAGTTAAAAGTATAATTATTTTGAACTATTTTTAAAAGTGCGCGTTAAATTGATCCAACCACGCCCATTTTTGGTGAAGTTTTCGACAATGCCCATACACACTCAGACACTAAATTTCAGATATAAACTACCACGTAATTTAAAGCTTATGTGGAGAGCACCTCGAAACAAAACAAAAATTTTTAGTCGGACTTTCCTCAATACTGCATAAATGAAATTTTTTTGTTATAACTTTGACATGTCCGATTTTTATAAGGTTTAATTTATATATATATAAAGGGCTCGACATTTGTTCTATATTTTCTCTTCTTAGGTGTTAATCAGTTGCGAAGTTTTGTACCTCTCCGATGCAATTTTTTTGCTTTTTTTTCGGATACCCACTCTTATACTAATTATATATATATACGTATTTACTTATATGGAAGAAGTTCAAGTATTAAGTTAGATCGTTTCATATCCTCTCACCTCCTATGAAAAGGTTGATGTTATGTCGCAATATTTAATAACTTAACTAGTTATAATACAAATTACCTTTTCCTTTAAAATTGACTATTTTGTTTCCATTATAAACCACAATTTTAAAGCCAGTCTAATAATATCTTGAAAATAATAATTTAGTATGAATGAATTTTTTTTTAAATTTTATGGTTAAGTACTTACATAACCAAACACCTACAAATAACAATTAGAGTATACACTCAAAGAAAAAAATCAATAAACTCAAAAAACAAGCTTAAATCAAGATGATTCGATGTCGAATGTCGTGTCATCGCAAAAATTCTAAAAACCTTTTCGAAATTTCTAATTCCTTTTTAGTATAATACAAATTGTTTTAAGTATTTGTGTACATTTTAGTTCCAGATTCAACATTATTTTTTTTAAGTTCGAAGTGGTTTTATTTAACATTGTTATTTTAAGTCGATTCCGCTCATTCTTAATTTGACTCAGCACAGAGTGAGCTAAAATCAAGTCCGATCGCTCTTAAATTTAGATTGTGATTTTTCTCTAAGTGTAAAGTATTCTCTTTCCTTTTTGAAATAACAACTTTTGATACTAAACTTTAATTTTTGAAAAATTCATAAGTGATTTATTCATCACCATCATCATCAATAGATCCTTGAACTCCTCGTGCAGCATAGGGCCTAATGATTCAGTGATTTTTTAGGTTTAAGACACATTTTTTTCTTGAAAGATATTTTTTCAGTTGCTTAAAATTTTAAAATATTTGCCAATTACAACAATGGGAAAATATTTAATTATATAAAATTTAAATTTTTATTCCCATTATAATCTCAAGACGGTTTCATCTTCTACCTCACTAGCCAAACAAAACTTTTGCATCCCAACTCAAGGTCAAAGTTTTTTCTTTATTTATATTTTTTAAAATTGTACAACAATACTTTATTTAATAATACAAAAACAAAAACATTAAATTTGTTGTCAATTTTAACCTGTAGTTAAAAGCAATATCTGCTTGTTCAGTGGCAATTGGTTTCCCGGCTCCTTGACTGTCGAATCTTTAGCTACGTCGTCCGCAGTTTTAACAATTTCCTCAATTGGCTGAGTCTCTGGCGGTGTCTGGACACTTGCTTCGGTTGGTTTTATGCCGCCACCGTTGTTTAAAAGGGCCAGCAGATTTTTCGGCGTCGTTAATCCATTCGCATGTTGGATAAACTATTGGAAAATCAAGAAACTTGTAAGATTTTGTGAACAAACGTTTTTATAATTCAGTTACTAACTTGGACCAGGCAGAGGGCGCTTATTAGAAGTAAGACAAGTTTTGCCATTTTGCTTAGAATAATGAAGTTTTCGATATAAAGTTGTAATGCAAACTGTTATTCCAGCTGAATAGAAGTTTGCTTTTATACATGCTGGGGTAAAAAAAATTAAAATAAGTATAGTATATGAGTATAGTATAGTATATAAAAAGTGTTAACTACTCCGGTCGAATTTATTACTGAAATTTAATTGAATTGCAAATTAGTTAATTAAACACTCATGAGTGTTTATGTTAGCAATTACTTATTGCTTCTGCTATAAAGAATGATTCAAATCGAACGTTTTTCAAAACAACAAATACAATAAATTGTCGTAAATTACTAACAAAATATAAATAAATATGTTAATAATATTGTAACTTTTCAATTAAAATATATGTACTCGTCTATACTTATATACAGAGCTGGGCACGAACTAGTTAAAAAGTTTAAAGTTAATTAACAAAGTTAAATTGTTTGCTAATTTTTTACTCTCCCGTTCATTTAGAAAACCTCTAAAAAGTTAATTAACTCGCGTTAAATTTCTTTCGTTAATTCAAGATAATTGAATTTAAAACAACAAAAAAAGTAAAATCTAGTTTTTAAACGAAATGTTTTTTTACTATAGAAATTTTAAATTGTACGTTAAATTTTTAAAGAAGTTAACTATTCAACGAGATTAACGAAGTTAACTTAATGAAGTTAAGTTTTTGGTGAAATATTCTCGCATTAACGAAGTTAAATTCTTAATCAACGTTGCCCACCTATGCTTATATATGTATGTATGTATATCGCACATAAACTTCAAAAGCGATTAATTTCCAAAAATTGGATTTGTTGGGTATTTGAGCTCTAATCCAACCAATATCGATACTCATACCAATTTAAAAGAATTTAATATAGAATTTAATCAATTAATAAAATTCTCCTCTTGCAGACCTTTCCGCCCATCTTCAGCGAACCGGCAGCGCCACCGCTCGAACTCTATGATCTCGACGAGGTCTTCAGCTCACCGCGCTCCCAGCTCGCGCACATGACCGGCAACTGTCTGCAGGCGATACAGGCAAAGGATCCGCGCCGACCGGCCAACGTCAAAGAACTGGAGAACTATATCAAAGAGTGTGCGCGCATAACGGCCATCACCAACGAACAGCAAGAGTTGCCGGCGCGCGAAATTCTCAACATACTCGCTAATCAGATTGTCGCCTACAAGCCGTATGCAGATTAGACGCTAGCAATCGAATAGAGGAAGATGGAAAATTTAGACTAAACACGCGTTTTAAATTACGCGATAAGAAAGTGAAGAATTTTCAAACGTTTTTCTGCAAGTTCTGCCAAATACTTCATTGGACTTTGGTTATATTTTTTTATTATAAATATTTGTTATATCTGTCACAAGCTTGAATCATGATGAGGATTTGCATTTTTTTCTTTTGGCTTAATGCTTATTTTGAAGTCGTCAGGCAATTTTTGAATTTTAACTTTGCTAATTTTTTGTTTGGCTTTTCTTTTTTTTTTTGTCAGCATATCAACTCGTTTTTGCTGTAAGATAATCTTGGAATGTGTAAACATGGTGTGGACTCAAGTTCGCACTGCGAGGTGTGCTCTGCTAACTTTTAGCAGAGGCGTGCGAATTGCCGGACTGCAAGGCTTGCTTATTTAAAAATGTTAGTAAAAATTGTAATTTAAAGAAGAAATTTCAATTCAGACACAAAAAATTTTAGTTCCAATTCCAAGTTTATATTTGAAAAAGTATCTCCTTTTAAATTTTAATATGTTAATATTCTTTGATACCAACTAATTTCGTTTTTTTTTAACTTAAAACTGCTTTTAAATTTTAACAATATTCTAGTCTTTTAATATCAAATAATGTAATTTTTTTACAGTACAAATTTGAAACCTAAAACTTGTGTGAATTGTCTTCAATGAAAAGTCTCTACTCCATTTTAATTAATGATCAATGATTTTCAATAAACAATTTTCCAATTTTCTTCATACTTTCACACAACTTTCCGGCATCTTGTCATAAAGACAAACGAACTTTCGAATTGTTTACGAAATAAAATTCGAAATTACTTGGAGGAGAATTCCAAAAATGAATGACACTAATTTATCACTAAACGATCCCCGCCGATCGCGACTACTACTTTGCGTACACATCCTAATTGTGCACCCTCCTTGGAAGTGCCACAAGCGATGCCCTAATTAAGTGCTGACAAATTTTACCACATAAATTTCGTTGTTAAGTATTATACACGTACATATCGCATCACACATTACACATATCACACGGTAGTTTTAAAACAGTGTTGCCAACGTTTTGTCGTATTTTACAATATCTTCCTTCAAAATATTGTGTGAAAGATCTTGTTGATGCAACAAATGTTGCACTTAAAAACTCTCAAGGGATTTTTCTTTTTGTCAGCTTCATGAGAATCTTGCAGGATGTTTGCTGAGGTTTAGTTTGTAGCTCAGGTTCCTTGCTTTGGATTTGTATGTGGAACTTTAAAAAACTCTTTGCAGTTGTCGGTCGTTATTTTAAAATTGATTGTCCGCAGGATGCCAAGGAAGTGTGATAATCGTTTTTTTTTAATAAAACTTTATTTTTTTTTAGAAATTAAATGTACATAAATTGTTTTTCGAAAAATGTGAAAAAACTTGTAATTGTATCTTAGCAATACTTTACTCAGTTATGCTGACAACTAGTTTTGACCTGCAAAATAAGTCGGTGAAAACAGAAAAATTTTCAAGAATTTAATTTGAAAATTATTTAAAAAAAAGTGAAATTTTCAAAACACGCAAGACGAAATCATTGAAGCTATGACACATCTATTTCAGGTACCTGCATTAATGACAGCGCTCTTTTGATAATTCCTAGCTTATCAAAATTTGATGTCAAGAAAACAAAATTAACAAAAGCAATAAAAACAACAAAGAAAACATAAAAATTAAGGCAAGTGAAAAATATGATTTTTATATGTTAACTAGCGAATGCCCGGCATGCGTTGCAATGCCACTTAAAAAAATGGTAGCAGAACTTCCCTGTACTTCCCGGTAATTCTCGGTACTTTCCGGAACTTCCCGGTACTTCTCGGTACTCCCGTTAGTTAGCGGAACTTCTCGGTATTCACCGTTGTAACGATTCTGAGTTATGGCTGTAAAATTATCGGTATACAAACTTAGAAACAAAACCCTAAATTTTTAGGAGCAATATTAGCAATGTAATCGTATATTATCACGTAATTAATCAAATTGTGGGCGTAATAAGTGGGCGTGGACAATTTTGTATATCCTGTTATTCTTCCCTGTGCATCCCGTTACATGTTTTCTATTTAGCACATCAAGTTTCTGAGCAATGATGGTAGGCGTAAAAATGATCCACCCTTTTTTTGAAAGTGTGCGTTAAATTGATCCAACCTCGCCCATTTTTGGGGAAGTTTTCGACAGTGCCAATACAAATTCAGATACCAAATTTCAGATTTTTGGAGCAATATTAGCGAAATAATCTAATATAACTTAGTTTTACAAATTGTGGGCGTAATAGGTGGGCGTGGCAAAATTTTCTTTGCCGTAAACCTAATTTGGCGCGAGCACAGCAACTCCCCAAAATTTCATTACAATCGGATGAATGTTTTAGAAGCGCATAGGGGACAAAGATAGAAAATTCCATTTTTATATATATAGATGAGTTTGAAAAGTTACGAGAGAGTTGCTCTCACTTCTCTCTTTTTTTGACAATGAAACCAAGCTGTCAAATACCGCAGGAACCTCAAATTGTTTTGCCATGATTTAAAGTAGTTTGAACATATCATGAAAACATTTTTTTCTCACACAAATTTGCCTTTGGTAATGACTTCCCGATATCATGTTGAGAACTGTCAACAGTGACCACCGCATGTCAGTGCCAAATATGAAACACTGTGTACTCTGGTGTATTCAAAATCTAAAAAAAAAATTTATTTTTTTATAAACAGTTTTCGTCAGTATGTAAGGTGCATTTTGGTATGTAGTTCGGCATATATGCAGAAGCAGGTATGCAGGTCTGCGGCCACGTATTTGCCTTAAAGATGGACGTGTTGTAATTCGATACCATAGGAAGTTACCTTCAGTGCATTTCTCCATTGACAGCGATGTCTGTCTGTCTGTCTGATATGTACAACACATCGTACAACAGTTTACGAAATTCATTCATGAGTTCTTGGCTGGTGACTGTTAGCTTCTTTTGGAAGTAGTCTTTGGCGTACCGAATCTAGTTTTAATATATAAAAATAATTTTTCTCATGTCTATATTCCTTCTAGTATGCCATAAAAAAAATTTTAATAGCATATTTAGCAGCTGCTCGGTCATCTTCTCAAGCACTTAGCGTTTTAATCAACGCAAATATGAAGATTGACCTTTTCCTTCGTTTAGTTCGACTTTGCTTTGTTTTGACAGCAAATATGCCGCGCAAAGTCAAAATGCCAAAAATCGCTGGAGGAGTACATTAGAAGAATCGTTTGCTGAACTGAATTGTCCAAACTGGCAGCTGTTGGTGTTTGATTAAGTTACCATCTGTATAGTAAGGCGGCATTGTTTTTTTTCTTCTTTGCTTTGTTTTAGTTTGTTTTTGTTGTTATTTACTTGGGTATGTTTGCTAAACAAACTTGATGACAGTAGGAGAACATTTTTGGTAATGACATCGTAATGTCATTTGGTTTACAAAAGTTTATACATATCTTTAATAGCTGAATAAATTATTTATGCTTTAATGACAGAGGGATAGAGCGCGCTTTTAATTCAAAAGTGAAAGCATTTAAATTTTAATTTAAACACGTTTTAGTTAATAATTCAAAAGTACAAAAGCAAAGATAAATTGAAGTAAGAAATTCGGTCCTACTGACTTAAAACATTTGACCAAAACTAATATACTCGACTGATTGGAGCATAGTAAACCCTTTCGTATCTGTATCTCCTTTTAGTTTCTGAGCTTGAAATTTGAATTGGACAACTTAAATTTAAAAAGTTTTAAAAAAATTGAAGCAATCACCCTAGCAGAGTATAGGCCGAGTTGTTTCTGAGTTTTTCCAAATGCACAGAAACATTTTCTTAAATTAAAAAAAGATTGCTTCTATATTTTTTGGCGTTAGATAGTTAGTTATAGTTGATGTGGGCTGGCATGGGACCATAGCTCTCAGTCCTCAAGGACCATTGTGCTGTAACCAATATAATGTCGAAATAGAATGTAGAGATATAGGATTGAAGTGTTTGGCTGGCAAATAAGAGTTAAGTTCATACACTATTTCCCAAACTTCTTAGTTTCACGGATAAATTTAAGAAGATTAGGATAAGAAGAGTATTATTGTTATTCATACTCAGCACATCACTGCCCAGTAGTCGCAGTCTCGCTCTTGCAAAAGCCGGCCACATACAGAGGTAATGCTCTGTAGTGTCTTCGTTCTCAAAGCAGGACTGACAAATTGAATCGTTGATGACGTCCATGTTGCGCATATGTTGACCACATGTATTATGCCCCGTGATTTAAACCAATCAGTACTTTTAGGTCATCCCTTCTTAGCTTTAGAAGAACGTCTGCAATTTCGTCTTTTGTTGTTTCCCGAAACACTTGGTGGTTTTGAAGGAGTTTAGGTCGAACCACCTTCTGGTATAAATCGAGTCCATGTAGTCGCTAATCCAACGCATCACTTCCGCTGAATTTATACCAATAATTGTCTCGAGATCCAATGGTGAAATTGCAGAACCTTCATTGGTCACTTGAGCATCGAACCTGGGACGTGAAGCACCGTAGGCCAATAGACTGACGAATGTGCTAAGTGCCACCGCTTAACTTAAAATACAGTGAAAAATTTTAATAAGTAAAATATAAAGATTAAAAAAAATATATTTCCGTGGCCAGTTCAAATATTGAAGTTACTAGAAGATACAGAATAAAGTCGTAAATCTATGAAACGAACGCTAAAAAGGAACGTTAGTAAACAGTAAACTAAATGAGCTCCAAAATATCTATTCAGGATTTTTACTAAGGATTCTTATAGAGATAATAAAATTGTAGAATAAACATGGTGTATCTGTAAATAAAATTTCTATGATGTACAATTCTCTTCCATTAAAAAAAGCCTCCAAACAGAAACCCAAGAGCACGTGCCTCCACATGAACGAGTCTCTCAAAAAGCAGCTTTTATAAATTTGTTAGTACTGGACTTTACACCAAGAACTTATCAAGAACTCTCATTTTTAGCAATATGATTAATTGCAGTTTTACGTTAGCTCTTTAAATTTTTCTTAACCCTTTGACAACAAACATAAGTATCTCCTTAACCACTCACACTTAATAAATTAATTAGAAATCGTAATAAATTTAAATAAAGTTAAGCGCGCCATGTCGAGCATTAATTCTAAAAGACCCCCGCCACGCGTACACGACGAACTCTTGACCTAGCGAGACCAAAAAATGTGTATATAAAAAAAGATCCGCCTATGACAACAATTTTCACCTGTTCTTCAATGAAATTCCGGGAATGCCCACATGAAAATAATAATAAAAAACCAAAAGACAAATACAAATGCAAAATGTAAAATTAAATTACCCAAAACATTGTTTATTATTTTTGTTATTGTTCCAAACAACCTTTTTTTAATGTCAGTTCCAACCGCAACGCTACGACATTGAACACGCCGAAAGCCAAGTGTCAAATGGGAAGGTGACAAAACAGAAACTGTCAAACTGTGTACGAGCAGCGGCTGGTTGTGTGTGTGTGTGTGTCCAAATAACCTTTCGTATTCTATACAGTTCGAATACCCAGAAACCATAGCGACAAATATTTTCCAGCTTCAACTCTTAAGAGGAGCTTAATAAAATCCAACAAAAAAACGAAAAATAATCACCTGAGGCCACGAAAGAATGTAACAATCAATTAACAAGCTTAAGATTTACTGATTAGAAGAAGAAAAAAACGAAGAACAACAAACAAAACAAAAAAAAAACGAATTATAATTGTGAGGGCTAAGTGGAGACAGAGGGGGACACACACAATTTAATAAGCCCTGATTATGGCACAATAGACGGAGCCACTCATAGAGCACCTAACTATAATGAGCACATGCACAAAGTGACAGTTTTTCTGTTTGTTGTTGTTGTTTGTTGTTGTTTTTGTTATTTTGTATATCTCCAACTTCGTTTCGATCAGAGTGATTAAACGCCATGCTGTGGAGGAAATACCAAAAGGGTCTGCCATCAATTCAATTGTGGTTGTTGTGACTTGGTGACTTGGTGCTCGAGAGGTGGCATAAGATACGCTGCGACATGATCGTTAGTCGCTTTCGATGATGATGGTGTTTATTTATTGTGGCTGACATTTAAATGACATTTGAATTGTTGTCTCGCTGCAAACAAGTCATAAAAATGTTTATGGTTTGAAATTGATGCAGTCATAAAATAATCGAATGATTGGCGATAAAAATCATTTAGAAGGATCTAAAGTTTAGGTACGTCAGATAAGTGGGTGCGAGTGGGTTTGTCGTGGGATGTATTTGGTTTGGAAAGTCGGCGAAAATGACATGACATTGCAGATGAGGGATTGAATATTGGAAAATTTTTTATATAGGTCAATAGTCAGGAACGTGATTCTGGAAACTCTATCACGGACATTTGCGGTTTAAAGTGGTAAGGAACTATGGTTACAACATGTGGAGACTTCACGCTCAGAAGACATCCATGTAGAATTCGATCATGAAATTGGAATTATGTTGTTTTTTCATATTGCCACAGATTTACTCCACATAACAAATAATATGAAAGTTTCTTTTTATATTCCTAATCGGAGATCCCGAATGATATTTTCCTTAAGCCAGTTCATACCTTAAATTCCATTTTAAAAAAATCCTCAAACATCTTCCACAGCTCGTTCGTCACCTTTCACATTTATCAGCCGACATTCCCGAATACCCTCTCGACTCATGCTAATAGCACCATGTTCCAAAGAAGGTATGTGCGGAATGCCAGAACTGGTGCGGAACGTGGTCGCGTGTTTAACTCGCCTAAATGCGTAGTTTTATGGCGTTGTCTTATTAGCACGATCATGACAATTCACGCACCACACGTTCACGTTCAGGTTGGCCAAACAGAAACAACAACAACAACAACAATAAGTGAAAGAAAAAAGAACAGCCACAGCAGCCGGACAAAACACGCACACGATAAGTTGCAAATGCAACCGTGATTTTTCAACTGCAACTGGGAATGGAACGCAGCGACCAAACGCCTGACTTACTATACTAACAAACTTACAAACTAACTAACCCAACGACTGACTAACTGGCCGACTGACTGTTTGCCCGGACCAGACCAGACCAGACGCGATCGAAACGAACCAAACCGAATTGCACCGGGCCGGACTGTGGATGGTGTGTGTGTGTGTGTGCTGCGCCGCGTCTGCAGATAAGGATCGTGTTCGACAAGGTGTATTATGGGCTGTGTGTGCATGTTCATTTAAATACTTTCTTACGCTGCTTCTCTTCGGCTGGCCATGCTGACTCTCTGCAGTTGATTTTTTTTTTGTTTTTGTTTTTTTTTGTCAAATTGTTGATATTTATGGAGTTGAGTTAAATTGTTGACTTGTTAAATGGGTGTTCCCTTTTGTTGGAATTTTGTAAAAATTAACAACTCTACGGCACCGCATAATCACAGCCAGAAAGCCAGCAAAAAGGAGCGCGCGCATAAGTGTGATCTTTTTTTTTTGTTGTTGTGTGCTTGTTTTGGCATGGAAGCAGCTCGTCTTACAAATCTACACAGAAATTATAAGGCAACTGTCAAAATTGACGTATTAATGTCACACGCTGAACAATTGTCGACTGTCAAAGCAACAGCAGCGCCATTTTTGATTTTGCAAGTCTAGGCTTGAGCAGCGAAGCATTAAAGCAGAAATACCTT